>CARXXK010000002.1:20140146-20779799 GCA_949089665.1 Macrosiphum euphorbiae | reverse complement strand
ATCTATTTATATAAAAATGGAGACAAAAAATTGGAAATTGCATCAGTTGAGAACGGCTGGGCCGATTTTGCTCAAATTTTTTTTAAGATGTTCGTAATTGCCAGGTGAAGGTTTTTACGAAAGAAAATTTTTAAAAAGTCAACCGAATAATTAGAAAAACTGCAAAAACTATTTATTGATGTCTGGGATTTGAACTCGATACCGTTGTCTTTATTTACTCCATGGTGTATTATATTATATTGGTTGCTATTGGTTAATCGGGCATGTTTGTTGATTTGTATTATTATTATTATAACTAGGTAGGTTTGGTACGGTTGAAACGGTAGGTTAGCAGTAGTATATGTGGCAAGGTTTTTTCCACTACGAACCCGGGAGGTCACCCATCCGGGAACTAGTGGCAGCAGATTTTACTTACTCTAAATCACATTTCGTGATTTATTGCAACCACCATGCCACGCCAAGCCACCCAATCTAATTTGTAACAGACCATATGCACAATTAAAGGGGATTTAGGATATAATACTCACATATCACTTCAGAGCCCGTTAAAAATTGTTGACATGAAAATATACATATTTTAGTTAGAAAATTAAGAAACCCAAGTATATATAAATATATATATATTATCTTATATATAAATGAATGACGGTGTGTAGATTAAACCTATGGGGAGAATATACGCTAATTTAAAAAGGGTTAAATTTGGTTTTTTTTATTCATCGGATTTTAGTACGGTTAGGTTAGGTTAGGATTTATAGGTAGGTGGAATTAAGTAAAAACGTCAAACTTGGTATAACTTTGGTATTTTTTGAGTTAATCATACACTTACATACAAACGGCACGGGGTCCGCGATCTACCGCAGGTAAATTACCTATCTGATAATGTACTGCTGCAATTCAGAATTTTTATTCCGGGCAACAGAAAAGTTAAGATAAATCTAGAACATCATACACCGAATATTAAATAACGCATTGAACAATGTTTGAGTCATATAGAGTTGGTACATTTAACGGGAAACGAAGTGCACGAGATCAGCTAGTAATTATATATAGTTAAAAAATAAAGATTTTAAAGTTATTTTTTGTTCTTATATTATTTGCTAATGGATTCAAAACTATATTATAATTTGTTTGTTATATTTTTTTTTAATATAATTTTCCTATAGACCATACGTTTAACATGGAAGATGACTTTATTTAAATTTATAATAAATATGTAAAGTCATGGCATACCATATAGGTTACCTACCTATATCTACACTGTATATCAGTTATCAAATTATCAATTTTTTTTTTTGATAATACATATTGGACCTACTTACTATTTTCATACTTTTTATCATTGTTTATTTTGGTAATCAGTGTAACTGCAATATTTAAACACATTTTAGCTCTACATACAGTTGATATATTTAAATTAGATTTAGAAAAAACAATTTTCTTTAGTTTGGCGACGGACGCTAGTGATCATAAATCAGAAAAAATATTTCCAATTATAATTCAATATTTTACAAAATTAGATGGTATAAAAAGTCAGTTAATAAAAATGAGTTCCCTTAAAAACGAAACTTCAGAAACAATTTCGCAATATTGTATTGATACATAATATAATTTGGAAATACATTTAAAAAAATGCATTGCATTTTGTGCGGATGACGCAAACACGATCTTCGGAGCAATTCATAGAAAAGGACAAAATAATATTTTTTTTGAACTAAAAGAAGCCATTCAAAATGAACTGGAAGGTGTTGGTTGCTCTGCTCACATATTGCACAATACTATTTCTACAGCTGCAAATACGTTTAGTATTGATGCTGAAATGATTATTTTTAAAATATTTGGATACTTTACTATTTACACTGTGAGAACAGAAAAATTAAAAGATTTCTGTAAATTTGTGGATATCAACTACAGAACTATTTTAAATCATTCCAAAACTCGGTGGGTATCATTACTAATAGCAGTGGAAAGAACCTTATCTATGTGGCCTGCGCTAGAATCATTTTTTCGGTATGAAGAAAACCCTCCAAAAATACTATTCGACACATTTAATAGTCCGATGAGTGAAACATATATGTGGTTTTTACATGCACAACTCGTTATTTTTAACAGGAATATTTTATTGATTGAAAAATCTAAGACTAGTATAATTGAACTAAGAAAAATATTGAACACCATTTTAGATGACTTAAAAAATAGACAAATTAATAAATTTGTTGGTTTAAAAGTTCTAGAAATGTTGAGAAAAGAAAAAATATCTGATCAAGTAAAACATACATTTTATGTTGAAGTTGATGAGTTTTACAATACAGCAATTACATATTTAACCAAATGGTCGGTCTCAACAAATCACTTCTAAGTTTTTGACTGGATGTCTTTATTGGAGCCGATAGCATGGCATCATGTAGAAGCACAGATATATTATATATATATGTTATTATATATATCTGTGTGTAGAAGAAACAATAATTTATTTATCCGATAAAAACATAAAGTTAGACGATTCTTTATTGTTTGATCAGCTCACATACTTAAAAAAAAAAAATCGAAGAATTCAAAAACAGTATATCAGATTGGGATAGTAAAATTGCTACTGAAAAATGGCAATATTTTTTTAGTGTGTCAATACACGATGAACAACATTCAGAACTTTTAAAAATTGCTCAATATGTTTTTGCAATACCAGCGCACAATGCTTATGTCAAAAATGTATTTTCTTTAATGAAATCGTCTTCACCTTGATACAGTGGAATAGTTACTATTTTTCTGTCTGTCTGTCTGGTTTTGTTTGATGAAAATATGGCATCCCTAGTGTAACACGGTGTTATAAATAAATTATGATCAAATTATCACCACTGAAACAGTCAACTTACATTTTTCCTATTGTGGCCTTGGTGATTTTTTTTTTTGGTTTATTTGGCTTATTGGAATGCGGAACTGCCGGAATTCGTTTATAGTTTATACTTTATTATTGTAAGTTGTTTGTGAAATAAACGTCCTTTTATTATTAATATAATAGTACCTACATTGTTTATCGAAACGTTCTTCGACAACAACCGTTGTCGTTCCCAGTAACCTGACACCGAGACGCTAACATTATGAATATGGTTTAACAAATTACATTCTTAAGAACATTTCTATACCGTTATCGTTATTTTTTAAAAAAGTGTTTAATAACTGGCTATTTTCCTACAGCGTTTAAAAAAAATGTATTGTAATCCCATTATTTAATTCAGGTAATAAATTAGCATGTGGAATTACTATAGACCTATCTCACTATTATTAACTTTATAAACATTTTTCGAAAAATTTATCAAAAATCGTTTATTTAATTATTTGACAAATACGTCATTTTTTTAAGATTCACAGTTTGGTTTTTTAGCTGGTTTGTTAACAACTGATGCGATTTTTAAGCTAGATATTTTTGTTAGTACATATATTAATGTTAACCATGAATCATTGCTAAAAAGAAATAGTTTTCAGGTATTCGTGGTATTCGGTTAGTTGATAATAACCTATTAAAATCTTTCTTAAGTAAAAGAACTCAAATAGTTAAAGTAAGCAATTATTATAGTAAGGCTAGAAGTATAGATTGTGGAGTTCCACAAGGAACAATATTAGGCCCTCTACTCTCTTATCTTCTTTATAAATGATTTATTGAATATAAATATAAATAGTTATATAGAAATAATAAGTTTTGCTGATGATACGACTGTATTAAAATCTGAACCAATAGTTGATAGCTTGTACCATGAAGCAAATTAAATTTTAAATTTGTTTTTATTCATCTGTTAATAATTTTAGACTGTCCATTCTCTAAAATGTAATCCTAGTTTAAATACCAAACGTCACCCAAAATGGGTAAAACTTGAAAAAAATAATGAATATCTTGGCTTAATAATAGATTTAGACTCATACTCTGTTCGCCCAGAGAAAACGCAGCGGCCCGAAGAAAATCGGTTCGTTTTGAGCATCCCCTCGCTTCACCCACCCATAACTGACGGTGGCAGGACTCGACTGCCGAAAGGAGTCGCTAGCATCGGCGTCGGTCACCAATTGTCGTCTCGACGACCGTGCATTCTGTAGCGGGATATAGAGCCTTGGCAGTTGGCGAGCGAGAACGGTCGGCTTGTCAGTCTGCGATAGGGTAGTTTTGTAAATTATATTAATGGTATTTTACGAAAATTGTTTCATATATTTAATGAAGCCAGGTATATATTAGATGTAAATTATAAAAGAATTAGGTGCTTATTTAGCGTTAGAGCAATCTTTTTTTCCCATGGGGAGGAACTTTTAATAACATTATCTTTAAGCTTAATGTTACAATAATTTACAACAAATGATGTTATAAAATATGTGTGAAGCCTACATTAGCAATAATCGACTATCTGTAAAGGTGTAGGTAATTTTATTATTGCCTTCAATAGTTTTTGTGTATCATTTAATCTTCAAATAATAAAAAAAAAATGGTAGTACCGTTTTATAATAATATAAATATACCTAACTAACACAAAACTCTGTAATTACTAAACAGTAAATGTTGAGCGTGTTATCATAAATATAGTATACAAAACAATAATAAATTCATGGCGAAATATATTATATTTACAACAGTCTCATAATATAATAAATAATAATACATAATATTTAGACAGCAGTCTCATATAATGATACATAGTTTCACAGTAGTCTTTTTATAATGATATATAATTTTTAGACGGCAGTCTCATACGATAATACAATTTTTTTTAGACATCAGTCCCAGATTAATACATAATTTCCAATGAACTATTATAAATGATAATAATATAACCATATAGGGCCCGTCATCCGGAATAAACATAATTAATTGGTAGACTCATCGGATAGTTGGACTGCACATTTAGTTTTACACTCACGACGCTACCGTACCAGGGTCCGTAATAGTATAATGAATTTAATACGAAATGAAACAAGTTGACCCTGCATATGCACCAATACGTATTGACAACGAAGATTTCACAAATAAATCAAAATACTGATTGCAGCCGGGACAGGAACACGAGGTGTTGGACACTACTGTCCCCAAGGTACAAGGCTGATTCACAAAAACCATATAACTGGTAGTTTTGGCGGCACGGTGCGTGTAGTACGTGTGCGGAAAACGGCGTGCACCAACGGGCGCAAACGCGGGAGCGAAACACATCGGACGGACGGGTGAACGAGTACATAATAATATAACAACTTTAAGGGGTGGCGGTAGGTTACTCTATTTCTACGAAGGTTTGACAGAAACAAACCCTTCGTGCCACGTTTACCAACGACTTCCAAACGAACCGAGGTCCTCTTCCAGGCAGACCCCCGCGGACCAACAGACCGTGCTGCCGGGTATTCCGGAAATTCCGCAGGTACCGGCGGGACAGTCTTCACGCTGCCGTACACCGGTGATTCGCAATTCGGGAGACGACCGGAAATGTTCGCTCCGCTGAATCAGTAGCTTCTGCAGGACAGCCGCGGTGGTCATCCTATGATCGACGGCTAGGTCTAGAGCGTCAATCAACGAGGTTTCCCTGTGTGCGTCCGTATTCGATTTCACGTTAAAAGGTGCATCAGGCTCTAACGATCATAGCAAATAATCTAGATTTAATTTTAATCTCTCGTTCTTTGGAGTGTAGTCCCACAACAAACCAGCTGGACGGGACTTCGTTGTTTTCTATTCTTGTGATTATGTCGTGAATGCTAAATTCTTCTCGGCCTATTATCTCTATCAACGTTCGGCGACTTTCTTTGATGTCTTTAGGCTTCTCCACGTTCAAGCAATCTTTGTGGTATACGCTAGCATAATTATCGCGATAAGGTGAAATTGCTGTATCAGAGAGTAACTCGGTAAAATCTGAAAACTCATCAAAAATGAGCTCTTTAGCGAAGTCAATGTAGTGCCAACATCCGATAGGTATGTTCAATTCATAATCGTTAATGGAAGTTGGCTTTTTCAATAGTAGTTTACGGAACTTTACTAGTTTATGTTCTGACAGGAAGTTAACAATCTTTTCGTTTATGACACACTTTGGCCACCTGTTATTGCGGGCTAAGAAGCTTAGAATGAACCTCCTGTTAAATGCACCGCTGACATCTCTTGTTATGTCATAATCAATATCAATCTTCTTCCTTGTATTTGATAATAGATCTTTGACGCCATCCTCTTCATTAACGATGGGGTGACCAAAGTGTCGATAACAACCGAAAATTTCTATCATCTAGTTCGGGAGCTGACAATCACTCATTAATAAGTCCCTTAGATTGATGAGCTCTTGTTGATCTTTTTCTTCCTCAAACGACATAATCACTTCGTTCAGATATAACGGACCTGATCCTAATGTGTCGAATTTAGTGATTATGGAACCAGTACATACAGCCTCGAAACATTTGATTATCTTATAACCCTCATTACCTCTAGCTTTCAGAATACTGTCACCCCACCTATATACCGCAGACAGTGTATGAAAGGATGGCATGTGATTAAATCCTAAGTATTCATAGATCTCTAATGTCAATAAGGACAAGTATCTTGAAGAACAAGTATCACAAACCATCATCACTTGATCGTATCCCATTACATATAATATATTGTCTTTGACGTACAGTAAATAATTCCCATTATCGTAAAATCTTCCATAGGACTCATCTGCGATCCTTTTGAAGGAATAGCTGACTTCCTTAGATTCTTGCTTCCATTTCATCACATCCCTCACATATAGACAGAAAGTACGAGCCAAGTGCCATTGCCGGATCCTTATACTAGGTAAGTATCGTTGCACTTTATCGTGATACTCTTGTATCATAGGATCATCTGGCCCATTGCACTTTAGCATCTTAATTAGCTTAGATGTTAGCAGCTTAGGGGTACCAAATAGCTTGCTATACATCTCACCTCTTTCCTGCAGTACTCCGGTCGGGTTGTCTGGTGGATTGAGGAAATAATCATAATGATAAGCAGCTTCGATAGAGATGGTGGTTATATTTATTTTCTTCATGAGGGACAAGAGTTGTTTTGCGCAGTAGAATACCTTCTCTGGACAAGCAACCCTTTGTCCTTCAATCAATTTCGATATCATAATAAGGTCATGATTCGTTATTGCTGATTTTAAGTGGATATCACACCTGAATAGGTTTTGTGATGCAAACACCTGATCATCTTCTATATCATCATCATTTTCAATCATCTTTCACAGCGTGTCACTATAAAAGAGTGCTGCTATGTAGCGATAGACTTGAAGAATTTTACACGAAGCAAATAGGGATATTAGCGGTGGTGTAATAAACAAATAAGATCAAACTTTGTTGGTGTTTGTATAGAATATATGATCAATCTATACTAGTATTAAGTCTATATAGAATTGCTATTAGACATAAGCGGATACTATATAATCTATAACTCGCTTACTACAATGCCATATGGGTTCTTTTTTTACATCCATCTAATTTACAGAATGTGGCATCTCTCAAGTTATCTATGTATACAATGGAAAATGTTATCTTTTCTTATCACATCAGTAGGGTATCTATCAATTAAACGATTTTTTGTGCGCGGTTTAGATTGAACTATAATTTTGTTAGATGACGACAGGTGCCCTTGTTTTCTGGAAGGTGTTACTACAGAACTCCCTATAGAAATTAATGTTGAAGCTAAATTTTGCTTAAAGCCTAATAAGTCCATTACTTTTTTTTTTGGAAAGTTTATTGCTTTTGCATCATTTCTATATTCTAACCATGAATTGCAAGTGGTGGCCATATCAAAGGAATGAAAGAGCATACGCAGTCCATATTCTAGATTTTATAAATACTCTGTAGTAGCTAATGAGTTGGTCGTGCAAATTCACCCCACCCATCGAATCATTATACAATTTAAAATATACTAAAATTAACTTAATTTAGATACTTTTAAATAAAATTAACTTAAATTTTACACGTTAATCTTAAAAAAAGATTACGATGCCCCATATTACGATGCCATACGTCCAGATTGGTTTAAGAAGAATTTTATATAGGATTATTTTGATCATCAAGGGATGACGGTTGCTATGTGATGGCCAATAAGTTGGAGAGAGGGACGCTATTACCTTAAGATGATTGAGCGAGATGGAATTTTGTAGGGTCCGGCCTCTGGTGTTTGTTGACCGACTTCAAGTTTGATATTTAGCATTGAAGGCAGCGCCAATAATATGGGTAAAGCTTATACATGTAAAATTAAAAAGTGATAATCTGCAAAATGTTTTAAATCAATCTCACAAATTTACTAACTTGTTTGAAAGTTTTAATCGACACAATTTCTGCTAACCAAAACGTAAACCAATTCAATTAATAATTATCATGTACCTATTAGTTTGAAGAATGTATTTTTCCTTTAATTATTAATAAAATGGTTTAACGGACTTAGCAAGATCTAATAATACTGTTTGCTATCTTTGTTGCCGACATGATAATTATAATTATGGTATTGTCATTGAATCTAAAACTGAAATTCGTCATGAATTTAATAAATTCTTTGTGGAAGTAAGAAAAAATTTAGAAATAGACTAAACGCACTCTGATTTCGTCAATTTGAATGATAAAAGTAAGAGTAATGATAGTATTTTTCTTAATCCAATTAGTAGTAAATGTGTTTATTGATAAGATTAAAAATTAAAATTATTTTTATTGATAGCGGGTGGCCACACTGATAGCCACCGCTGCCGGTTCTACAGGCCACGGCCCAGACTCGGTACTCCTGCCTCCTCCTGTTTTATCGCGACCGGGTTGCCAGATTGGGCGGTTTAAAGCCAAATGGGCTTTATAAGAAGGTTCAATGGCGAGAAAAATTGAGTAGTTGGTGGCTATCAAATATTGGGCGGCTTCGGGTCCAGGCTGCCCCTGAAAATTGGGCTACCCGGTATTTTCCAAAAAACCAAACATTTTCATTTCAATCTTTAAATATTTTTTATAAAAAGAAAAAAAATTGATTTTAATTTTGATATCTATTATTCTATATGTGATAAACTATTGTGTTTGCTGATTACCACGGTTCGATTTTCTGTGGTTTTGGTCTATGAGTGATACTGTCATTAATTGATAATTATGTTTGGTGTTTCAAGCAGTGTTGATTAAGTTAATAATCAATTTATCAATCGACCTTATTATCAATTAACTAATAATAAATTATCATAATAATTTAAAATTATAGCCCATGATAGATTGCAATATTGTATAATACCACGGTCCATGAACTAAGCTATGTATTAGGTATTAGTTAATAACTTATTAGCCATTAGGTAATATTCTGTATATTTTATTTATTTGTTTATTGTGTAATTTGAATTTTTTAAAATATGGAAAGTATAAAAGAACTTATGTCCGAGAATGGGAAAGCAAACCAGAATTTAAAGGTACCTACTACCTTCTCACTTTAATTTTTCAGGTGTTTTGTTATTTATATTAAAAATGTTGAGTTTATTACAAGGATGGCTAAGAAAATGAACTGATAAACAATCTAATGATAATGATTTGAAAGAAGCGTATTGTTCAATATGTGAGTTTGTATTAAGGGCTCATCGCGGAGACTTAATACAACATGCAAAAACGACAAAGCATATTACCAATAAAAATAGTTTTCTCCAACCAAAATTAAATTAATTTGGTAAGATGATTTAAACACAAATATTTACAAATTTTAAAACAAATGTCTGGTATGTTTATAGGTATACACAGTGATTCATTTGAATAAAAAAAAAAATGATATTAAACTAAGTGTACACATAGCTGCTCATTCTGCAATAAACAGTATTCATCATTTGGGGGAAATCCTCAATACAGCAGGGAAAGGATACATTTTTGAGAAAACCCGTTTACACAGAATTAAATGTTCAAAAATAATTTTTAATGTAGTATCTAATACTCTACTAAAAGATATTGTTGAAGACATAGGTGAAAACCGATACTCATTAATAGTCGATGAATCTACTGATGTATCAATAACAAAATACATGGCATACTGTGTAAGATATTACAGTAAAAGTTTAAAAAGTATAACAACTGAATTTCTTGGAATTGTGATGATTGAACGTGCAACAGCAATTGATCTTCGTAATGGTACACTTGAGTTCCTGAAGACAATCAAACTGAAACCAGAAAGAATTATAGGTCTAGGAGTGGATGGAGTAAGTTATCTTTGTGGTCGTAATAATTTGTTATATACTTTACTAAAAGAAATTTCCCCCAAATTACAACTTATTAAATGTATCTGCCATTCATTAAATTCATGTTCGTCTAAGGCAGCAGAAATCCTTCCTGCTCATATTGAATATATGTTGAGGGAGTCAGTGTCATGGTTCTCACATAGTACACTAAGAAAAATAGAATATAGTAGATTATATCAAATAATTAATGGTGACGGATCAACACAAAAGCAATTGGTAAAATTATGTGCCACACGATGGTTGGCATTTTATAACTGCATAAAAGTTGTCGTTGATCAGTGGTTAGAATTGCAAACATGTTTTAAATTTGCCTCAATATCAAAAAAAGAAAAATGTCATACTGCCCGGACACTAGCTGAAATGTATAACGATGAGAATTTATTATATTTTGTATTCCTGAAACCTATACTAAGAGAAATTACAAATGTAAATCTACAATTCCAAGCTAATAATGCAGATCATACTAAAACTTATGGAGAATTAAAAATGTTATTATTATCAATGGCTAAACGAATTATAAACCAATTTGTTTACGGGATGATGAGTGTCCAGGTGTCTTATGTACAGAGGATGTAATGAGAGTACACAAAGCGTTAGAAAATCCTCTAGCTTTTCTACCTTTAGAAGCCATTGACATTATGGACAGTCCATTATGGACACTCATTTGAAACATTGGCACAAAAAAATACTATAAAATACTATATCAAAGAACGGTGTTTATACTATATGACTAGTCTGTGTCGTGAATTGGTAAAACGACTACCAAGCAATACTTTAATAATTGAAAAACTTAAGTATTTCAGTCCACTTGTAGTTCTTTTTTCAGTTCCACCCAAGTTTTCTGATTTGCCAATATTGAAACGTTGGAGATACAATGGAGCAAGTTAATTACATTAAAGTACAATGATATATGTTCTCCAAATATTACAATAGAAGAAAAAGATACGTTTCAATTTTTCGTTGATGTCCTGATTATAACCAATAATAATAAAGAACAAATATTTTATGAACTTGCTATGTTTGTTTTAAGTATGCTGTCTCTACCTTTGTCGAATGCCGTAGTAGAAAGAGTTTTTAGTGTGATGAACGCAGTGAAGTCTAAAGCAAGAAACCGCATGCATATGGCTATGCTTGAAGCTATTATGCGAATCAGACTTCATTTAAACGTAGGTTTAATTACATTTTACCCTGTACATTCTGTATATGCTTTGATTGACTGAGACCGATTCTGATGACCCACTCAACACATTAAATGAGGTGTTGCAAGATTTAACAAATGTGGAAAATGGACAGGATCAATAATTAATATAGAATTAGTAAGTTAGTTATTTATATAAAAATAAAGTCGTTTTTTTATAGAATTAGTAAGTTAGTTATTTATATAAAAATAAAGTTCCTTATTACTAGTGAGTAATGTTATAATCTATTTATATAAAAATGGAGACAAAAAATTGGAAATTGCATCAGTTGAGAACGGCTGGGCCGATTTTGCTCAAATTTTTTTTAAGATGTTCGTAATTGCCAGGTGAAGGTTTTTACGAAAGAAAATTTTTAAAAAGTCAACCGAATAATTAGAAAAACTGCAAAAACTATTTATTGATGTCTGGGATTTGAACTCGATACCGTTGTCTTTATTTACTCCATGGTGTATTATATTATATTGGTTGCTATTGGTTAATCGGGCATGTTTGTTGATTTGTATTATTATTATTATAACTAGGTAGGTTTGGTACGGTTGAAACGGTAGGTTAGCAGTAGTATATGTGGCAAGGTTTTTTCCACTACGAACCCGGGAGGTCACCCATCCGGGAACTAGTGGCAGCAGATTTTACTTACTCTAAATCACATTTCGTGATTTATTGCAACCACCATGCCACGCCAAGCCACCCAATCTAATTTGTAACAGACCATATGCACAATTAAAGGGGATTTAGGATATAATACTCACATATCACTTCAGAGCCCGTTAAAAATTGTTGACATGAAAATATACATATTTTAGTTAGAAAATTAAGAAACCCAAGTATATATAAATATATATATATTATCTTATATATAAATGAATGACGGTGTGTAGATTAAACCTATGGGGAGAATATACGCTAATTTAAAAAGGGTTAAATTTGGTTTTTTTTATTCATCGGATTTTAGTACGGTTAGGTTAGGTTAGGATTTATAGGTAGGTGGAATTAAGTAAAAACGTCAAACTTGGTATAACTTTGGTATTTTTTGAGTTAAATCATACACTTACATACAAACAGCACGGGGTCCGCGATCTACCGCAGGTAAATTACCTATCTGATAATGTACTGCTGCAATTCAGAATTTTTATTCCGGGCAACAGAAAAGTTAAGATAAATCTAGAACATCATACACCGAATATTAAATAACGCATTGAACAATGTTTGAGTCATATAGAGTTGGTACATTTAACGGGAAACGAAGTGCACGAGATCAGCTAGTAATTATATATAGTTAAAAAATAAAGATTTTAAAGTTATTTTTTGTTCTTATATTATTTGCTAATGGATTCAAAACTATATTATAATTTGTTTGTTATATTTTTTTTTAATATAATTTTCCTATAGACCATACGTTTAACATGGAAGATGACTTTATTTAAATTTATAATAAATATGTAAAGTCATGGCATACCATATAGGTTACCTACCTATATCTACACTGTATATCAGTTATCAAATTATCAATTTTTTTTTTTGATAATACATATTGGACCTACTTACTATTTTCATACTTTTTATCATTGTTTATTTTGGTAATCAGTGTAACTGCAATATTTAAACACATTTTAGCTCTACATACAGTTGATATATTTAAATTAGATTTAGAAAAAACAATTTTCTTTAGTTTGGCGACGGACGCTAGTGATCATAAATCAGAAAAAATATTTCCAATTATAATTCAATATTTTACAAAATTAGATGGTATAAAAAGTCAGTTAATAAAAATGAGTTCCCTTAAAAACGAAACTTCAGAAACAATTTCGCAATATTGTATTGATACATAATATAATTTGGAAATACATTTAAAAAAATGCATTGCATTTTGTGCGGATGACGCAAACACGATCTTCGGAGCAATTCATAGAAAAGGACAAAATAATATTTTTTTTGAACTAAAAGAAGCCATTCAAAATGAACTGGAAGGTGTTGGTTGCTCTGCTCACATATTGCACAATACTATTTCTACAGCTGCAAATACGTTTAGTATTGATGCTGAAATGATTATTTTTAAAATATTTGGATACTTTACTATTTACACTGTGAGAACAGAAAAATTAAAAGATTTCTGTAAATTTGTGGATATCAACTACAGAACTATTTTAAATCATTCCAAAACTCGGTGGGTATCATTACTAATAGCAGTGGAAAGAACCTTATCTATGTGGCCTGCGCTAGAATCATTTTTTCGGTATGAAGAAAACCCTCCAAAAATACTATTCGACACATTTAATAGTCCGATGAGTGAAACATATATGTGGTTTTTACATGCACAACTCGTTATTTTTAACAGGAATATTTTATTGATTGAAAAATCTAAGACTAGTATAATTGAACTAAGAAAAATATTGAACACCATTTTAGATGACTTAAAAAATAGACAAATTAATAAATTTGTTGGTTTAAAAGTTCTAGAAATGTTGAGAAAAGAAAAAATATCTGATCAAGTAAAACATACATTTTATGTTGAAGTTGATGAGTTTTACAATACAGCAATTACATATTTAACCAAATGGTCGGTCTCAACAAATCACTTCTAAGTTTTTGACTGGATGTCTTTATTGGAGCCGATAGCATGGCATCATGTAGAAGCACAGATATATTATATATATATGTTATTATATATATCTGTGTGTAGAAGAAACAATAATTTATTTATCCGATAAAAACATAAAGTTAGACGATTCTTTATTGTTTGATCAGCTCACATACTTAAAAAAAAAAAATCGAAGAATTCAAAAACAGTATATCAGATTGGGATAGTAAAATTGCTACTGAAAAATGGCAATATTTTTTTAGTGTGTCAATACACGATGAACAACATTCAGAACTTTTAAAAATTGCTCAATATGTTTTTGCAATACCAGCGCACAATGCTTATGTCAAAAATGTATTTTCTTTAATGAAATCGTCTTCACCTTGATACAGTGGAATAGTTACTATTTTTCTGTCTGTCTGTCTGGTTTTGTTTGATGAAAATATGGCATCCCTAGTGTAACACGGTGTTATAAATAAATTATGATCAAATTATCACCACTGAAACAGTCAACTTACATTTTTCCTATTGTGGCCTTGGTGATTTTTTTTTTTGGTTTATTTGGCTTATTGGAATGCGGAACTGCCGGAATTCGTTTATAGTTTATACTTTATTATTGTAAGTTGTTTGTGAAATAAACGTCCTTTTATTATTAATATAATAGTACCTACATTGTTTATCGAAACGTTCTTCGACAACAACCGTTGTCGTTCCCAGTAACCTGACACCGAGACGCTAACATTATGAATATGGTTTAACAAATTACATTCTTAAGAACATTTCTATACCGTTATCGTTATTTTTTAAAAAAGTGTTTAATAACTGGCTATTTTCCTACAGCGTTTAAAAAAAATGTATTGTAATCCCATTATTTAATTCAGGTAATAAATTAGCATGTGGAATTACTATAGACCTATCTCACTATTATTAACTTTATAAACATTTTTCGAAAAATTTATCAAAAATCGTTTATTTAATTATTTGACAAATACGTCATTTTTTTAAGATTCACAGTTTGGTTTTTTAGCTGGTTTGTTAACAACTGATGCGATTTTTAAGCTAGATATTTTTGTTAGTACATATATTAATGTTAACCATGAATCATTGCTAAAAAGAAATAGTTTTCAGGTATTCGTGGTATTCGGTTAGTTGATAATAACCTATTAAAATCTTTCTTAAGTAAAAGAACTCAAATAGTTAAAGTAAGCAATTATTATAGTAAGGCTAGAAGTATAGATTGTGGAGTTCCACAAGGAACAATATTAGGCCCTCTACTCTCTTATCTTCTTTATAAATGATTTATTGAATATAAATATAAATAGTTATATAGAAATAATAAGTTTTGCTGATGATACGACTGTATTAAAATCTGAACCAATAGTTGATAGCTTGTACCATGAAGCAAATTAAATTTTAAATTTGTTTTTATTCATCTGTTAATAATTTTAGACTGTCCATTCTCTAAAATGTAATCCTAGTTTAAATACCAAACGTCACCCAAAATGGGTAAAACTTGAAAAAAATAATGAATATCTTGGCTTAATAATAGATTTAGACTCATACTCTGTTCGCCCAGAGAAAACGCAGCGGCCCGAAGAAAATCGGTTCGTTTTGAGCATCCCCTCGCTTCACCCACCCATAACTGACGGTGGCAGGACTCGACTGCCGAAAGGAGTCGCTAGCATCGGCGTCGGTCACCAATTGTCGTCTCGACGACCGTGCATTCTGTAGCGGGATATAGAGCCTTGGCAGTTGGCGAGCGAGAACGGTCGGCTTGTCAGTCTGCGATAGGGTAGTTTTGTAAATTATATTAATGGTATTTTACGAAAATTGTTTCATATATTTAATGAAGCCAGGTATATATTAGATGTAAATTATAAAAGAATTAGGTGCTTATTTAGCGTTAGAGCAATCTTTTTTTCCCATGGGGAGGAACTTTTAATAACATTATCTTTAAGCTTAATGTTACAATAATTTACAACAAATGATGTTATAAAATATGTGTGAAGCCTACATTAGCAATAATCGACTATCTGTAAAGGTGTAGGTAATTTTATTATTGCCTTCAATAGTTTTTGTGTATCATTTAATCTTCAAATAATAAAAAAAAAATGGTAGTACCGTTTTATAATAATATAAATATACCTAACTAACACAAAACTCTGTAATTACTAAACAGTAAATGTTGAGCGTGTTATCATAAATATAGTATACAAAACAATAATAAATTCATGGCGAAATATATTATATTTACAACAGTCTCATAATATAATAAATAATAATACATAATATTTAGACAGCAGTCTCATATAATGATACATAGTTTCACAGTAGTCTTTTTATAATGATATATAATTTTTAGACGGCAGTCTCATACGATAATACAATTTTTTTTAGACATCAGTCCCAGATTAATACATAATTTCCAATGAACTATTATAAATGATAATAATATAACCATATAGGGCCCGTCATCCGGAATAAACATAATTAATTGGTAGACTCATCGGATAGTTGGACTGCACATTTAGTTTTACACTCACGACGCTACCGTACCAGGGTCCGTAATAGTATAATGAATTTAATACGAAATGAAACAAGTTGACCCTGCATATGCACCAATACGTATTGACAACGAAGATTTCACAAATAAATCAAAATACTGATTGCAGCCGGGACAGGAACACGAGGTGTTGGACACTACTGTCCCCAAGGTACAAGGCTGATTCACAAAAACCATATAACTGGTAGTTTTGGCGGCACGGTGCGTGTAGTACGTGTGCGGAAAACGGCGTGCACCAACGGGCGCAAACGCGGGAGCGAAACACATCGGACGGACGGGTGAACGAGTACATAATAATATAACAACTTTAAGGGGTGGCGGTAGGTTACTCTATTTCTACGAAGGTTTGACAGAAACAAACCCTTCGTGCCACGTTTACCAACGACTTCCAAACGAACCGAGGTCCTCTTCCAGGCAGACCCCCGCGGACCAACAGACCGTGCTGCCGGGTATTCCGGAAATTCCGCAGGTACCGGCGGGACAGTCTTCACGCTACCGTACACCGGTGATTCGCAATTCGGGAGACGACCGGAAATGTTCGCTCCGCTGAATCAGTAGCTTCTGCAGGACAGCCGCGGTGGTGATCCTATGATCGACGGCTAGGTCTAGAGCGTCAATCAACGAGGTTTCCCTGTGTGCGTCCGTATTCGATTTCACATTAAAAGGTGCATCAGGCTCTAACGATGGTCCAATCACAAGCACGTCCTGCTACCTAATCTTCAGGCCAAACAAAATTGTGGCTTGGTCCCGCCAGTTTCGTGGATCACGATTGTTAATCAAACACAGATATATTGTGTTTAGCAAGTGACGGTGCCATTTATTATTTTTAACCTGCACAACTCTTTTATTCATCTTCTTCTTATTTGGATCATTATTAGATTCACTTATGAAAACATTATCCACCTCGGTATTCCGTACAGTGGGCTTTATGTATATAAAATAAAACAATGATAAAAATATTTAATAAATAATTTCATTAATAGAATTCTCAGGAACATTTTTGGACCCAAATTGAATTGAATAATAGTATTGGATTAAATTGCTAAAAAATATAGATATTTTTTTACCTGGGTAATTTTAATTAATGCATCATCGGCAGTCGAATCTTCATTTAATGAGCCATTTTCACGTTAGGGAAACGGATCTCTCCTCTTAAACTACAAAAAAAACAAAAATAAAAAATGAGGGTCGATAGGAGGGATTAACATCTGTGGCATGGAGCTCAAAATTGGTAAAATACTTAAATACATCACATTTGTGTAAGCAAATTAATTTTTAAACTACATTTTTATGAATTTTTTTTGCTCTAAAAAGTAGAAACCTTATGCAAAATAAAGTTATATATTATTAAAAATATTATAATATGAATTTTTAAATTAATTATAACTACACCAAATTCCCAATCATGACATCCAACATAATTATCAAGTATTTTAAATATGCCAATTGCATCAGTAAAAATCATCGTAGTATATTCTGAGTGGTGATTAAGGTTAGGTTTTATACCGGGATTGAATATTTTTTAGAAGCACTTTCCGTCTGGTTTTGGAGCAATTTTAAGACTTTTAATTTAATTTTAATAAATGTATAGATTTATTTTATTACAATACCAATATGGAGAATATGATTTTGAGATTGATTAAACGAATTATAAATTTACGTAGGTATGTTTTCAAACAAACTCGTCAAGGTCTGGAACCCGGAAAAAATTACGTTTGCATAACTTAGGTGGTTCGATTTTGCCGTAATCGTCGCCCCACTCATATTCGATACAATCTTTTTTTGTCGGACACCGCCAGCTTTTTGACCTCTTTTCCATGCAATCTACTTCTGCGCCTTTTTCCCTTGTCGCAGTAATACGACCAGGAAACGTGTTGTTCTCAAACAATTCTATTACAAAATCACCAACGTTATACGAAGCTTGTTTGCCTTCAGGTTCACCGGATTGAGGTTCATCGACTTCAGCTTCGTCAGCATGTAGGTTATCTACGTTTTCATCACTGTCCTCTTCACTGCCACCATCTGACTCATCGACAAAATCCATAATATCGGATTCATCGCTGGAGGAAGAGGACACAACTTAACGTTTTTTATTTTTTGCCACTGGTTGATAACACGTGCCTGTTGGAGGTCTTCATAAGAAATACCGTTTCCTGGTAAGACTTGAAGTTTTTTTTCGTGGCTTGCCAGGTCCACCTATGAAATCTTGTCGTTCTTTTTAAAGACGATCTAAGAACGCCTGTCCGACCAAATCTTCGTTCAGTCCACAATTTTTATTTTCTTCTGGGTGTCTTTTTAGAGAACTGTTGACCCAATCATCTTGTGGTATATTATTTTTGAATTGTGGTACTTGAGTACCTTTGCTATCCAAATACCGACATATAGTCATTTTAAGGTCAATAGGTATTAATGGAAATTCGAAATTAGCAAATGTAACACAGTGCTGGGCAAAACATAATTCTTCTTCACGGCTGAAGACTGTCGAATGGCCAACGCTTTTACCGTGGTATTTTTTTAATTTAATTTTAATAGTTGATCTGGGTATTTTATAGTGGTCTGAAGCTGCACGTTGGGACATTAACTTTAATCGTATTGCCCTTAAGCACGTTTCTAAAGTATTATGACTATAATTTTGGTACGTCCTAGTACCGGGTTTACGTATTGTCTTCCGCGGCATAGTGGTACATGTTTATTCATACAAATTAAGTACCTAGAGGGGCTATTTAAAACACGGAAATAGCATTATAATGCCAAAAAAACGAAAATAAACAAAAATGTTCGACTCAGGAGCTATCGGATAACGAGGGCCAAAGTTACCCCGACCTCAACTTCGTGATTTAAACAACCAAAAAAAATGTTTTTTTTACAATTGTTGATAAATACTTTATAAAGGTTTTATATGTGAGACAATATTCTTACTTACCGAGTACTACGTCGATTGAATCATACAAAACCAAATAAAAGTTATACAAGAAAACTTTTTCGGAAGATAAAATTGACAACAAACAATATTTTTATTGATAACAAGACTTGTGATACCGGCAAAAACTGTTATCATATTCGGTTACCAATGTTATTATCTATCGAAAACAACCACAACATTCTGGTAATAGTCACATGTCTTATCAAAACAAACAGAAGTGTTTAAACATTTCGAAGTGGGACAAAGTTACCCCGGTGGGCTAAAGTTGCCCCGTCTTACGGTAATGTAAAGGGATATGTAAAAATACTGTGACTGATCATTATACTGTAATTTTCACTTTAAAAAAAGCTAAAAATGGCAACATAAGATTTGATGAAATTGCTGAAAATAAAAAAATCTGGCATATACATTTTGAGCAACTAAAAAAAATATGTAAGGAAGAAACATGGTATGCCGTGTTGTTAATACAAGTGATATTAATAATGCAATCAATTTTTTTTATAAAATAAATGATGTAATAAATTTGTCTAAAACTATCAAACAATTACATAAACATAAATTTAAGTATACAATTAAAAGAGGGTCACTACAGGCATACTTTTTTCAAATATATGTAGGGACTATTAGAATAATGTTTTTAAGATATTATTAGGTATTATTTGAAAAAGTGATAATTATTAATTTTAATCTGGGCATAAAGTAATATCCTTTTCACAAGATATTAACATTAGAGATTCCAGTCGCTCTTCCCCCATTGTACTTCTTAATATACTTTTGAGCAACTTCAATTTCGAAATTGCCCTTTCGGGCGATGCATTATATGAATTATGAATGTTAATACAATAATATTAAATCATGGACAGAAAAAACTATAATCTTGCCAGTGTTAGCCATCTATGGTGTAATACTGTGATCTGATAATCGTAATTCTTAGATACGATTTTCAACCAGGCTATTTATAAACATTTTTTCCAAATATCGCTGGGTGCTGATGGTTGTTATCAATAGTAAATATGAAAAAATATAAATAAAAAACTGCGAATACACCTACACGTCACCAGCGAGTCGCGACCGTCTTGCATGGCCGTTGCCCGTTTATTTATGTAGACCACGGACTAAGATATAATGGGGTACAGGGTAGTTGTTCGAAAAATGATAAGAATGTCGAGTACGATAATTCTGAAATGTTAGCATTACCAACATAATATTTTTTTTTTTAAATAGTAAATAATTTGACATTTTAAATATGTGCTGCACTGAATAATTCGTTAGCTATTATTTATTACATAACACGGTCTTCTAAGTCCGTGTTACATAATAAACATTATTGAACAATTAACAAGCTATTTTTAACTAATATTATTCTTAACTTTTTAAATAGTCCTATTAATTTGTTGTCAAATTTTTGGATGAGGCCTTATGATTTTTAAGAGTACGGCATGGTAACTTTCAAAATAATTTTGGCGAATGTACCGATTATACCTAATATGTATCTAATATACCGTAAATATTTAAGGAGTTATGGAAAGAATCCAAAAAGAAATAATGTATTCATAAATAAATCGGTGGTACGTCAAAGCAACATCTTCATACTGCACTATGAATACAATTATGACATTAACACCATCAACCACCGAAGGAATTCTGCCAATTCTTTCAGACGGAAGGTATTGTAGTACAAGTATCTGTAAAACATTTAAATAATGAATTCACCATAATGATTTATTTTAAATGTTTAAAAATATGTAAAATATTAAGAACCATCCGGAAAACACGAGAAGCAACAGGGTTTATTTTTACTAAATTGTAAACACCGATCGCCTTGTTTCTGGCATACCGTAGAATCGCCTAAATGAATTAGTACTTAATAATTATATATATATTTTAATACTTCTTATTAAACTCTTACCTGACAATAATGAAAATAGCAGCCCTGGTGAGTTATTTCTCTAAATACAGTATGTATTGCATTGATTTGCCCAATTTCATAATCTGTAATAACCATAATATTTTGGTATTGCAGGGGTATCATATCTTTGATACGTGCAAATAATGCAGTATTTATTCCTTCAGACTTTCCATTTAAAAGTGCATATACCAGAGGATAGCTCTATAATATAAAAAAACAAGAATTAAGACTTAGAACAGAAGAAAAATATTCATATAAGTTTCATAATTGCTGAATATAGAAAAGAACATACAACATTTTTGTACACTATTTGAAACGTAAATAGTTGGTAGCAATCATTATCTATTGTCTTTGGGACAGTCTTTAATGTACCATCACATCCGGCTACTGTGATCTATAACACCATAACACTACTAAGGGCCAGTTGTACCGTCTTCGGTTAAACAGTGATTAAGATTTAATCTATGATTAGTGATGTTGGGTCGTTGTACAGTGCCGGTTAACCTTCTAATCGTCGATTAAAGGTCTGTTAAGTTAACCAGCCATTCGACCGCGGTTAAACATTGATTAGTTAATTTTCGATGAGAGGGGGAATATAATTCGTTATCATTTATCGTAGTTATCACTCATCAGCTAAAACAAAATGTTCCGATTCTGATCGTATTTGGATTTCAAGTTTCAACCGTTTTACGTTTGTCAAATAGTGTTTGATTTCGATTAAACTGAATACTAGTTTTTATGATGATGTATAACAACAGTTCGTCTGAAGATGCTTCAGATTTTGATCAATTGACTGTAATGATCGCATTTCCTAGAAATCCGAGAATCTTCAGACATCGAAAACATCATTTTACCTATTGGAGAGATGATGAATTCTTCAACAGATTTCGATTATCGAAAAATACAGTTCGCTTTATTGTCGATCTAATAGGTGATCGCATATGTTCCCGTACCGATTGGTAAGTTTTTCCTAATTGTTTTTTTGAAATACATTATCATTTATAAAAAATATTATTATTAATAGTTTAAACATTTATAATAGGAATAATGCTGTGAGTCCAGAAGATAAGGTGCTCCTAACACTGAGGTATTATGCAACAGGATCAATGTTAATTGTATGTGGAGATTTCATTGGCATTCATAAATCGACTGCAAGTCGTATTGTGAAACTTGTTTCACATAACATTGCTATATTACGTCCTCAGTTTGTCAATTCTCCCAACAATGAAAATGATTTAAAAAAAGTCAAACAAGATTTCTACAACATAGCTAAATTTCCAACGGTTATTGGTGCATTAGACTGTACCCATGTCAAGATTAAATCACCTGGAGGAGATAATGCAGAAGTATATAGAAATAGAAAGAATTTTTTCTCAATCAATGTACAGACAATTTGTGATGCAAACTTAAAAATTCAAGACATAGTAGCTCGATGGCCTGGTTCATCACATGATTCTACTATTTTCAATAATTCAGAAATACGAAGGAAACTAGAAATTGGCGAAATGAGGGACTGCGTTTTAGTTGCTGATAGTGGCTATGCACAACGTAACTATGTTATGACTTTGGTTGGAAGCCCTAACACAGTTATTGATCGAGCCTCTGGTATTTATGAAGAAGCTGTAGCTAAATATAACGAGTCATTAATTAGGACTAGAAATACTGTTGAGAGAAGTTACGGTGTTTGGAAACGTCGGTTTCCAATAATAGCTACAGAAATAAATGTAAAAAATACTTCATCACAAAGTATTATTGTTGCTACAGCAGTATTACATAATATAGCCTGCAATTTTGGAGAAAGCGTGCCTAGAGTTACAACCGAAATAGAATCGTTAATTTTAATAACAGAATTTAATAACCCAGGCGAAGGTGCGAATGCAGCCAACATTACAAGAAATAAGTTCCTTCGCTATTTTAACAACTTAATTTGAGCGGATGCCTTTACAGTTACATTTATTTATCTTTGAATTTTTAACTGTGTTCCTTTAACATATAATTATATACATTTGTAAATAAAATAACAATACAATTCGAGACAAAAAAAAAATGTATTTATTAAAAATTTAAATGGTTGTGACTTACAAACCAATAACAAGAATTAATATTTATTATGAAATGTTAATGAATTAAACAAAAAAAAAAAAAAAAAAAAATTAATAACAAATAATCACTAAAATAGGTGACTTAGATATTTTAATAACATTTTAATGAATTAAACAAAATAATTAATAACGAATAGTAACTTTAATAAGTGACTCAGATATTTATATTGGAATATTTTATTTTTTCAGCTGCTTTTTGCATTTTTAAAATGTCATTTGTCAGTTTCAAATTTTCAATTTCAATTTTATGTTTTTCAGACATCATTTGTAGTTCCAAATTGTGTTTTTCTTGCTTCAGATGCATTTTAAGTTTATGATGTTCAGTAAAAGCAGACTTTTGTTCTTCACTCAGTGAGGATCTAGTTGATGCCCAACTGGTTATTTTGTCCTGATATGTCTTTTTTTTTTTGTCTCATTACCATCTGAATAAAACATTAATAAACTAATATTTTAATAGACTCAGAGATATTTTTGGTAAAAGGGTTAGATGGGAGTATGAGTTATTTAAATATTATATTTCATAATCATAATGGATGGTATTAAATTTGAATTCAATGATATAATATCATTGTATAAGAAAAACGATTCTGAGCGGTGACGGTATGTCAGTGTATGTATAAGACATACTATATACTTATCTATGGTGTTACGTATCTCCTTGGAGGTCCGTGCACAAATAAAAACAACGAACACTTTCGAACTATATGTTACTTTCTATATTTAACTTGAAAAGAAAAACTTACAATACACTTAATGAATTATTTAATGTTTTATAAAAAATGGTCTGACAATAATAATGTTCTGGCGTGAATCACAATGTTCCGTCTACTGCTCTGAAATGCCACTGGCACGGCTTGCTATACGAGCCGTGCCTGTAGCCAGCGCTTGCCTGGAATTGCTGTCGCAGCAATTCCAGACAGTCGCCGTCGTACAATATTATATTATACACTATTATATATATATATACTAACTAATATAGCCAGGGGTTCTTAACAATGGTATTAAAAAAATTGACCTATAATGAATTCCAAATTAATCATATCACAATATCCATTAGGTACTTATAACGCGTTATACATCAACAAAAACCGTGATACTATCATAGATATATAATAGTACACTTTAGAAGTTTCAAGTACCCACGAATAATATTATTCAATCACAACAAAATAACTAAAATAGTTATTCTAGGTTTTTTAATATGTAATTTCGTCCAAATTTGAATTTAAAATGTCTGTAAAAAATAAGTGTGTTCATATATTTTTTAGATTTTTTGGTTACAGTATGAACTATTTACGAGAACCTTTGTGTTGAATTTGCAATGCTTAGCTATAAAAACTGAACATTTTATAATTTATTAATTACAATGATTGATAATTTTCGAGATTTTGATCAATTTTGTCAAAATTTGATCTTTAAATGCTTATAAAAAAAAACTGTTCCTATGTATTTTTAATATTTTTCAACTACTATTGTAACAATATATCAGGAGCCTTGTATTAAATTTTTACACTTTTTGGCCCAACAGATAAAACTTTATTAATATTTAAAGAAAAAAAAACTAAAAAAAATTGAAAGCTGTAAATGTCCATAAACAGCTCAAAAAGAGTCAAAATATTTTCAAAATTGTATGGTGTATAGAAAATGCTAATTTAAACATTCAGTGAATTTTTCATGTATCTACAACTGTTCGTCTTTGAATTGCAACAAAATAAGGAAATCGCTACATGAGTAATCGAGTGAAAATCCAATGTTGTAAAAATTTGAATTTCAAACGCTCATAAAAATTTAATTTGACTGTCCGGTAGAGATTTTTTTATTGATAAAGGTACATAATCTTATAAGAAATCTTGTGTTTCATTTTCAAATCTTAGATTTAAAAAGAAAAATTTTTACGAATTCTTAACTCAAAATAATTTGCTAATTTTCGTGATTTTTCCATATTTTGTCAATTTTTGAACTTTAAATGCTTATAAAAAAAAAAAGTGACTAAGGATTTTTAATATTTTTCATCTGCCTTTGAAACAACATATTAGGAGCCTTCTATTAAATTTTCAAGCTTTCGCAACCAACAAATAAAATTTTATTGATATTTTTAGAAAAAAAACTAAAAAAAAATGGAAAATGAAAATGGCCCTAATCAGTTCAAAATAAATCAAAATATTTTGAAAATGTAATCGTGTATAGAAAATGCAAATATAAACAACCAGTGAAAATTTCATGTATATACGTTCATTTGTTTTAGAATTACACCAATAACCAAAATCGATTTTTTGGAAAACCAATTTTGCGTAAAAATTCCCGTTTTTCCTTAATTTTTTTGTTGTTTTTCCCGGCGTTGTGAAAACTACTGGGAAATGTTTACTTTTGACCCCCCAAAGTACCAACTAGATTCACTTTCCTATCAGAAAAGCTACTGATGAAGAAAATCCAAGCACTTTTACTGTCCTAAAACGTGATGACAGACACAAAAAATAAAAAATATAAAAATATAAAAAAAAAAAAAACACATCATTGTAAAACCAATACATTCATCGCTCTGCTCAGAATCTATAATAATCATGACTTACGTTTTGTAACTCAACAGCTATGTCCTGAATAAAACTTGTGTTACAAAAGACTAATCTAACTAACATTCCATTTACCTTCAATGGCCCCTGATAAAATCTGTAAATAGAAATAATTCCGGAAATAATCATTTACATTTTAATTTTTTTACCGAATAATATTAGCTTTTACAGATTTGGTTGTGCCTGGAATGTGAGGTCAAAGTGTCGGTTTTCATTAATTTGTAAAAGTTGATGGAGGTGTAAAAGATTCCTTGGAGTTGGGGGGAATATGGATTTTCTTATTTGGCGCATTCTCTCTGTGGCTTGGAGGTATGTATAATTGTATGCTCCTTCTGGACAACTGAAAATTAATTTATAATAATAATAGTAATTACTATTGAAATGTATCAAAATAATTATTGTATAAAACATTACATTTTAATTGCTTGCATGTATAATGCTTTAATGAATAAGGTGTAGAACTATGAGCTACACACTGTTCTGCAAGAATGTTCCGTAATTCCCTCATGGTTGTGTCATCTCTCCTTACTCTATGATCATGTCGCTTCTTGATGAAAAATTCATTGTCATTCAAATTTACCGATCTCGATCCTATTGCTGGACTCTTATCCACTCTTATATTCCTTGCATCTCACATAACTGTGAACAATACAATTAAATAAAACTTAAAATTCTTCACACAATAATTGTATTACCTAAGTATTCCAACTTAATTTACATTTTTCTTTCAGTTTTTTTTACTTTTAAAGTACATTTATCCTAAATTGTCCTTGATTATATGTTCTGTGCTGTGAACACTGGGAATTGTAACATAGGAATGAGGACGTTCATTGTCATCTTCCAGAACATCAACATCCATAGGTTCCAATTGATTTATATATTCTTGAACTATATTTAAACCGTTGAAAAAAAAAATATAAAATGGTAAAATTTGATGGGCATTGTGAGAGAAAAAAAGCTTTCTACTAGAAATTGTCTTCAGACAAAAAAAATACTTTGTTCGTACCTGGTAATATATAGTCGTGATCCATTAAATGAAAATTTGGCATAGTAAAAAATTAAATAAAAATTGAAAATTGAAAACCTTCAAAAATGTGTAGGAGTGAAGTTTAAATAAAATGCGTATAGATTGAGTTAAACAAACCTGTAACCCAGTTTTCTATAATATGTTATAATTTCAAGATCTATAAATAAATAATATTGGATTTTCCCAAAATAGTGATAGGTAATCATCTTTTCTACTATCTTATTAATTTTATTAAATATGAATGAGCATTTTAGATTTTAAGCAGAGAGATGAATATTAATTTATAATAATGTAATTTTATTTTTTTTATGTAAAAAAAATATTTTTTGATTGCATATTTTTATGTATATTTTTTTTTTGTATATCTAGTATTTAATTAAAATAATAAATGCATCAAATACAGTGAATATTAAAACATGTTATTATATATATAAATATATAAATAAAATATCTTTTATTATTGAAAAAATGTTTAAGAAGATTGACCCTACCATAACAATATTTAAAATTAATAATTTGTCAGTCTTGTAAAGTACCTAAGTAAAATTACTTTTAAATGGATATACATATAGACAGTTTTATTTAAGATCTTATTTAATGTACCATAAGTTAACTCTTGTAATTTTATAGTTTCTACTTTCTACACTAAAACACAAGTGGTAAATGCTCCTGAGTTCAGTTAGGGAAGTTCAATTAAGGGAAAATTAACATGTACGTCATATAATATGTATATATCTTATAATAAAAATAAACAATATCATTTAGTTAATCATATATTAATTTGTTTTTATTCTATAAATTATAACATTACATTTAAATTAATTGAAAATTGTAACGCATTAAAAGGTAAACCTCTACATTTATGTTACATAAATTCTTATACAATATAAAATTTTTATTTAATTTAATTTTTACATTTTTCCAACATTGTCTCATATTAATAATAATTAATATATTATAGGTACATTTAAATTATGGTATTAAATATTATAACTAGTTGTATCCATTGTATTTGTGTTAATTGTTTCTTTGTAAAGTCTTCCAAGAGAACAAAGCTTATGTTTATTGTCTTCAATGATGGGCTTGTAGTAAGTTTTTGTTTGAAGTGCACCATGGCTGATGCTGAAAAAAAATTAAGTAAGGTTATTTCAGTTACTTTATGGAAAATATTATAAACATTTAAAATTAACATTTTGACATTTAATGTACATCAAACCCACTATAATTGACCACCGTATTTTAATTGTATTTCTTCAGTCCTGTTAAATAAGATTGTATTTAGTATTAGTATTTATTTATTTAACGCAATACTATTTACAAGCAAATTTTGGAGTATCGCATGAAGTAGTTACCCGACCAGTTTTCTAATTCTAAATACTGCGGTACTTTCACTTCGGTAATTCTATAAATGCGGTACTTACACAGCATTTCGAATAATATAGATATTTTATTCGGTAACGTTGGTGTACATGTAGAAGGTTAGCGATAAAAATGTCTTATCATTTTTCGAACAACTATCGCGATCCGGATATAATGGACTGGAAACGAGCAGCTTATCCAGTGGCCTCTAAAATACGTACAATAAACAAATGCGGGGGGTCGTAACCATAATCGAGACTTTACAGCGCCATCTGTATAAAACACGAACTGAGATACAAAATGTGATGCTAAATAAGACCACTGGTAGCGCTGAAAACATTCAATTATGAATGTTGATGATAACAACGGAACCTTTTGCGGGACGTCCACGTCACCCGCCCGGCCGCCCACCTTGTCGTTTCCAGTCAATTATATCTTAGTCCGTGATGTAGACTTACCCGCTTATTCTAATATTATTAGATTACTGACATACTGTATAAACAAGATATCTTAATTTGTGGCTACACTACTATTAATTGCTATATTAGCTGTAGTGTGTAAACTGTAAGGTTTTGTAATGAGCGTTACGTCCGCTAAAACTACCCACCATCTAAGGGAAACACTTAGATGGTGACCTGCAAGCCGCACCGTGTGTAGGCCCTAAAGCCAAGTCGGTGGAACTTGCAGGCTTTAGTACACACATTGGCTACTGAAAGCCAAAGATTTAATTTGTGGAAAAGAGGATAATAAATAATAAATCATTCATTTTGGGTAATTAACAAGTGTATTATGCATGTTAATACTAAATTAGCATTAAATAAATAATAATTTTACATAATATTTAAGTAATAAATGGGCATATTAAGTATTAATAATTTTTGGGGCTCGCCTGGAAGCGAACAACATAAAGGGGTCACACATCATGTGAATGGCAATTTATATGATAAGAATGGGTTTCTGAATTAATAAGTTTTGGGCACATGGCAGGTGCATCATTTTAAATAATAACTTATACACCACGAGGTGGTGAAAAATGTTAGAATCGCATGGAAACGGGGTTAGAATAAATGATAACTGGGGATAATGTACTTAGGATATCTAGCATGTTGCAAATTGTTACACTAATGACAATTCCATGTAGGTATCTACAATTTGGAAACTTTTCAGGAGAAACAAAAAACTGTTTTACTTTGATTTGAAAACATTTGTTTGTACTTTAATTGTATTTTTATACTAATTATTCAGTTTAAAATGATTTTTGTTCAAATTTTAATTATCAATGAGAGTTTTTTAAGGTAGATAACTGATATTCATAAACAAAGTCAGTTACGTTTTACATACGTTGCCTGTTTAGTTACGAGTTTTTGCATTTTTCAAATTCTTATTTCAATAAAAATAATTGCATGAAAAACCACATAACTAAAGAAACAATATAATATTACTTTACAGTCCATTACTAATAAGACATTTTCAAAATAAATAAATACTTGTAAAACTGTTAGTATACTTAACCCAATTTATTTTCTAAATGTAATTATTCGGCTTAATAATTGTCACATTGTAATTTTAATAACAGTATAACAATTTAAAATAAAATAATAAAAACATAATATTAAACTGCACTATAAAATATTATATTATCAGACTTGATTTTATTCTAAATAATACTGAGAACTTTTTCTATTACTGACCTAGTGTAACAATTCAAAATAAAATAATAAAAACATATTATTAAACTGTAACATAATTAAAATTATATCAGACTTCATTTCATTCAAAATAAATAATACTGAAAAATTAAAATGCTAACATAATAAACAGAGTGTAGCTGTTTAAAGTAAAATTAAATTAAATTAAAAAACATAACCTTAACTAAACTATAACCTTGCAGTGCTCTACTATTATCGCAGTTGGTAAGTTCAATACTTTCAGCATTAAAGGTAAAACCAAAAAACATTTTTTTATGGTCAGATTCTACCGTAACATTAGCCTGGATTTCAGCCTGTCCGTCAAGGTGGAAGCAATTTGTTGCCAATAGAGTTAGTGAAATACAAAAATTAACATCTAATGCTCAATGGAACCACATAAAATCGGAAGACAATCCAGCAGATCTAATCTCGAGAGGAGTTCAACCTTCAAGGTTGATTGAAGCATCCTTATGGTGGTCAGGTCCAACATGGTTGAGATTCTCAAATGATCAGTGGCCAGTATCCATTACTGCACCTACATCAGAAACAGTACTTGAAGAACGAGTTATAAAAACACAAGCATTTGTAACGTCAAGTATCTAGTTCGAAAATCATTCGTCATGGTCCAAATTAATTCGAACTGCGTATGTATTTCGATTTATACGTAATACTCAAGCTCGATCTCAATGCAGGGAAAAACTAATCGGCCATCTTACTACTGAAGAGTTTCGACAAGCAACATTGGATTGTTGCAAATTAGTTCAATCTGAAGTATCAGATATAACTAAACTTTCGAATAATAAAAATTTGTCATCAAAAAGCAAGTTGTTATGTCTAGCTCCATTTATTGATCAAGAAGGAGTTCTTAGAGTTGGGGGACGACTAAGACATTCATCCTTTACAAACGATAAGAAACATCCAATTTTATTGCCAAAACAACATCACATTACCAAACTGATTGCTAAGTATTTGCACGTGACCAACCTGCATGTAGGGCCACAGACTGTACTAACCATTATACGTCAGAAGTACTGGCCACTAAGTGGAAAAAACCTATGTAAACAAATCGTCCACTCATGCATTGTATGTTTCAAGGCTAAACCCAAATTTCACTCTCCACTTATAAGTCAATTACCAAGTGCCAGAGTAACGCCATCAAGACCATTCACCAGCACTGGTATTGACTTCTGTGGACCTGTGTACATCCGACAATCAAAAAACAAGCGAGCATGCAAGGTAAAAACGTACATAGCTGTATTTGTCTGCATGGCTATTAAAGCAGTACATCTTGAGCTTGTGAGTGACCTTAGTTCCAACGCATTCACTGCAGCACTCAAGCGGTTCATATCAAGAAGAGGAATGTGCAAAAAATGTACTGTGATAACGGAAAAAACTTCATGAATGGGTAATCAAAAACAAAGAAAAAATTGCTCAAATATGTTTACCCGATAGCATTGAGTGGCATTTCATACCACCGAATGCTCCACATATGGGTGGACTGTGGGAAGCTTGTGTGAAGTCAGTAAAATACCACTTGCATAGAGTTATGGGAACTGAATGCTTAACCTTTGAAGAAGTTGCCACCCTTCTTTCCCAGATTGAAGCTTGTCTCAACTCAAGACCGATAACTTCACAGTCCAATGATCCAAATGATGAAAGACCTCTGACTCCAGCACATTTTTTGGTTGGTGATTCCATTCTCTTACCCATTGAGCAAGACAATGCTGATACGCAAATGAACAAATTGCAAAGATGGAGCAGAGTGCAATCAATGGTTCAATCATTTTGGAAACGTTGGTCAAACGACTACATCACATCACTTCAACAAAGAGGAAAATGGCACAAGCAATGTCCTAACATCAACGTTGGTGACTTAGTCATAATCAAAGAAACCAATATTCCACCATCTCACGGGATGCTTGGCCGAATCATTCTCCTTCACCCAGGGACTGATGGAGTAGTGCGTGTAGCCACAGTCAAGACTGCGCAAACAACACTTAAACGTCCCGTTGTTAAACTTAGTAAAGTTCCTATTGATTAAAATTGTGTAATCCTATTTATAACAAGTAAAAAAAAAATGTGTTATTATTTTTTTTTATGTCATGTTAAGCATTTTTATTACATTTTTTCATGTCATTTCAAATTTGAATCATTATTATAAGACTACTTATTATTATAATTTTAGTTGAAGACTTCTTCAACGGGGGGAATATTTTTATGTTAATGTTTATAATACTGGTGCTGTATTGGCAGCACTGATATATTTTGTGTCAATTACTCAATTATTTCATATTTTTTTGTCACCTAGTCAGTATAAAGTCATGGTTTCATGAATTCAATACCTTTTGTAAAGACATATATACAATTCAAATTAAATACAGTCCGCTTTATACATAATTAAAATAAGTTGTTTGTGTGTGTTTACTTAAAGTTCCTAGATAAATCAGCAACATGTCTAAATCACCATCATTTTCGTTCCCACGTTGATTTGTGTTTGTACAAATATCAGTTTCCCATTGACCGTCATTAGCAGATTGTATCTGAACCTTTATAATAAATGTAATATAGTTTAGAATACATAATACAATAGTACAATATATATTATTATAATATACCGATTCATTGGTGCAGTTGTCACAACCCGGACGGCGGACGACTAAATTTCTTGGGCCTCCATGACGATGTCTGGGAGGCGAAATCATTAGTAAATTGGATGGTGGATCCCTTTGTTTGGGAAGAACAGTGTTTACTGGAAATTTTGGATTATTGTACTCGATAATTACTTCTAACATTGCTTGTATTGTTTCCTCACTCAGCTGAAACACGTCAGCGTTAGATCTTATCCTCCAGTCACTGTATTTTATGTTATATGCATGAAAATCATCTTGTTGTAAATCGTATTTCTTATTTGCACATTTGTGTTGAGAATCGTAAGAAATGTTTATTAATGGCGAACCACGTCTTATCCATCCACCAACTAGATCTTTCACGTGTGTACTTTTAGGTTCCTCACGAAAAAGAATTTGAAATATACATAGTATTGTGTCCGTCAGCGCACCTCGTTCTGTGCAATTCGATCGGATGTATTGTGAATACCACAAAACGTCTTCAGATTTCACCTCGTGTAAGGATCTTCCTAAGTGATGTAAAAAATTAATTAAAAATCCTATAATTGTGCGATCGACTCGAATCGTACACCAATTGATTACACAAGTACTCTGAGCATTGACAACCCTATTGTGATTACTAGGGCCCGGATTTATATGCTCTAAAAACCTAAGAAATATGCACTATAAAATATGCATTTATGCTCTTATTTTATAGAAATATACCCTATAAAATAAAAAATATGCACAAAAATTGATGAAAAAAAAATTTTATTTCATTATTTTTATATTATGTTCACATAAATTATACTATATTTTTTTGATTCATTTTTTTAGTTTTAACATTTTGTAATTTCAATCTGAAAAATTTAAACTAAAATATTTTTATTAAATAAATTATGTGACTAAACGAAAATTAATACATACCAAAAGTATTCGTATTGCATTATACCACGAATGTTTTTTTCAGATTTTCAAATGTGAAAGTTCGTCGATTATCAGCCAATACATTTTTGTACCTTGAAAAACTCCTCTCTACTTCGACAGATGTGACGGAAGCGTATTTAAAAAGAGTTAAGAGATACGTCGCTTGGACTGAAATTTTGTTCCATATATTCCAAAGTTTCATTTGTTCCATCAATACAAGCAGAGATTTTTTTCAAGCTTTCATAGCCTTTATTTTTCTTTAAAACAGCTTGAAATTTGTCTTGAATTGCTTTTCCGACGTTTCCGTTTGGTATTTTGGAAATATTATTTTCAACATTCTTCATCAAATTAATTGAATCGTTTAAAGATGTATTTTTTTTTTTTCTAATAAAGTTATGCTACTCGGCAAAAAATTAAATTGCGATTTTATATAAGCAAGATCACTAGTTAAATTTGGATCTTGAATTAAATTTTGGGTAATTTGTATGGATACCGCCTCGTTTTTGTCAAACATATTTACTATGCGACTAAAATCTTGAAAATGATCAGAATAATAAATAGCAGCCTCTAACCAAGTACCCCACCTAGTAATTATTGGTTGTGGCGGTAACGGAATATCGGGTAACTCAGTTTTAAAAAATAATACACGTGACGATGCTTTCAAGAAAATTTTTTTCCCATTAGAAATTAATTTATCTACGTTATTTTAATAAAAATAACCAAAATATTACATATTATGTATTTAAAAACCGTATATATGCAAAAAAAAACTTTATATTTCGGATCTATTGATTACAAACCAAACTTGTAGCTTACCTAGCTATTTTTTTGACTTTTCAGAAAAAACATGCGAATGCATATAATTCCGGGCCCTAGTGATTACAGTTCTCTGACGGTTGGTCCTGTAGGTTATGATCTGGTGACGGCGGCGATTGCTCGTCTAAGTTAGTATCGCACAACATACTATCTGGTGCTACTATGACAAATAAAAAAAAACAACTTAATTTAATATAGTTGTTCCATTCTATTCAAAAATTACATGGTTGTAGGTATAAATCAATTTATTATGGGGTCTGTTTATACGCAGTCGATTAGACCACCACCTCCGTTATCATTTTGTTGTTATCAAAAAATTTAAAATGTTATCATAAATATTATATTATCACTCATATCAAATATTATTATTGTATAATATTTATAATTTAAATCCAACAATCCAAGTCTTTTGCTGGAAGTCATGTTACAATGATACAAATGATTTAAATAAACAATACAAAACTGTAAACAGTAATAATTAAAAAAAAAAACAGGTAGTTAATTTATGGATTATAAGGTACAAAAATTTAGTTATCATTGTTTTCGAATACAAATTATTACCTATTATAAATTAGAATAATACTTTTTTATTTAATAACTTAAAAGAGGCAAATTTAATATTTATTACAAGACTGGCATTACCAATAATGTTTACCAGAAACTAGATTTTTTAAATAAATCTCATATTAAAAAAAGCGGGAAAGTGTGTATCGCTCTGCTGTACATTAGGTGGACATTTTTTTTGTGATAAAGATTGAAAAATTTGTAAGGAATGTTGTATTACATTTTCAAATCTTAGATTTAAAAAGAAAATTTTTATGAATTTCTAGCTTAAAACAATTTTCGAATTTTTGTGATTTTTACGTATTTTGTCAAAATTAAAATGCCAATCTAAATAACTGGTAAAATTTTCATGTATCGTTACGCTATTTCGTAAAAATTTGAACTATAAACTCATAAGGAACCTTGTATTAAATTTCTAAGTTTTTTTGGTCGTCCAACATTTTTTACCGACACTTCAAAAAAAAATACTCAAAAAAATCGAAAATATCAGTGGTCTATAAATAACTCAAAAAAAGTCAAAATTGTTTGAAAATTAAACTGTATATATAGATATCACTTACAAAAACATTTGGTGAAAATTTCAAGTATTTATAGTGATTAGTTTTTGAATTACAACCATATAAAAAAATCGATTTTTTTGTTTGATGTTAACTTTATTAAGTTGCTTGACGATTTCTGCCTAACCGCTATGTTTTCATTAACATATCAATGTGGCTGTTGTCTAATTCAATATCATTTTAATAGCTATTATAAATTATTAAATTCTATGGTAGTCTATGAATTATAAACATATTTAAAAAGTAATATATTTCAGTAATTTCTTATGTCTTATGTTATGTCGCTTCTTGATGAAAAATGCATTGTCATTCAAATTTACCGATATCGATCCTGTTGCTGGACATCCACTCTTATATTCCTTGCATATCACATAACTGTGAACAATACAATTAAATAAAACTTAAATTTCTTCACACAATTTGTATTACCTAAGTATTCCAACTTAATTTACATTTTTCTTTCAGTTGTTTTACTTTTAAAGTACATATGTCCTAAATTGTCCTTGATTATATGTTCTGTGCGGTGAACACTTTGAATTGTAACATAGAAGTGAGGACGTTCATTGTCATCTTCCAGAACATAAACATCCATAGGTTCCAATTGATTTATATATTCTTGAACTATATTTAAATTTTAAACCATTGAAAAAAAAAATATAAAATGGTAAAATTTGATGGGCATTGTGAGAGAAAAAAAGCTTTCTACTATAAATTGTCTTCAGACAAAAAAAATACTTTGTTCGTACCTGGTAATATATAGTCGTGACTCGTGATCCATTAAATGAAAATTTGGCATTTAAAAAATTTAAAACTGAAAACCTTCAAAAATTTGTAGGAGTGAAGAGAGATTAATATTAATTTATAAGAATGTAATTTTATTTTTTCGTGTAATAAAATTATTTTTTAACTGCATATTTGTATGTATATATATTTTTTTTGTATATCTAGTATTTAATTAAAATAATAAATGCATCACATACACGAAGACTCCCGGCTTTGATGCCTTGCGGCTACAACCGTGGACCTCACATTAGCGCTGTGCGCTAGTCGAGGGCCACGGAGGTTCACGGTCGGCGTACGATGGAGTTACCCACCAACCACCGGCCGCACGTCGTCTATGGACCACGAGCACCGGGCGCACACCCGTTCCCACCGAAGTCGGGAGAGAGTGCGCCCGTACCGTTGGCTGAGGCGTGCACGTACCCTTCGCCACCCAGGTCGGGTCGCAAGCTATCCTCATTGCTTCCCGTTTTTGGTTACGGGCAACCTCCGGTGCATATAGCCCCACCGGTAGGCTGGGTGAGCGCTAAGGAGTATCTCACTCGGCAACCTTCCCCTAGACCAAGCATTCGGTCTTTTAACCATAGGGTTAGCTCCTGCTAACAGCCACTCCGAAACCAAACCGCCGTCGACCGCGCCGCGACCAAGGCCGGGCGCGACCGCCGTGTGAGGGCACGTCGTCAATTGCTCGACGCCGCGGGGCCCCCCCACATCCCGAAGTTCCATTTTTGCCCCCGTTGGGAAGGCCCATCAATGGTGAGATGGCCGGGCCGAGCTTCGTCGACTGGGAGTCTCAGCTGTGGTCCTACCGAGATTAGGATCGTGTATCGCGGGCTCACGGTGGGCCCTTACCAGTGGCGGTCGCCCTGGCGCGGTGGCCGCGACCCCCGAGTTCAAGGCTCGGTAGCCTTTACCACGCCTCCCAGAGGCATCACCGAAGTGATCGACTCGCTCTTCACGGGGTCGCAGTCAAAACCCCCAACACCCTAGTCCCCGAAGGTTTCGGTGTGTCCGCGTCCCGGACGCCGGCCCCGACTGGCCATCTCCCCTTTAGTCGCCTCTTACGACAAGCAGGGAATACTGATGCTGAATTCTGGACGGCCCCAGCAACAGGGCCGAACTCCTCGCCCTGGGCGCATGAGCACGCCCCTGGTCAGGACGCGCTCGAGCGAGCCCCGCCGCTTGTGCCGCTTACACCGTGCGTGCTCATCCGGGGCACCCCGAGACTATGCACATACACCGCCTGGTGTGGCTGCGTCCTGACCTTGATAGGTCTACCTATCTGTTCTGTTCGTCATGCACTTTCTACTGAACTTTCTCAGGGCTTCGTAAGTTCTTCTGGTACTTAGAAAGGCTCCTTTCTCGGGAGGCCACGATACTTGCTCTTCCCTCATGACCGTTATCAGGTCTTCTCGGTAAGCCCTTGTCCTGGTGCACGCCAAGAGTACGTGTCGCACTGTTTCCGCTCCATTTCCGCACGCGCAATTAGCGCTTCTCACGAGCTTGAACCCGTGCAATTTCGCATTGAAGTCGCCGTGCCCAGTGAGGAACTGGGCCGTGTAATGATCCATCTTTAGCGGCAGTTTGCATCTCCGGGCCAGATCCGGTATCATGATCTTAGTCCACTCTCCCTTGTCCAACTCATCATAGCGGATCTGCCATTCCGCGACGAGGCCCTGGACTCCATCTTCGTATTGTTGGCTGTCAATCGTGCCGTTCCTGTGCCTACGCTTCAGCGCCACCCTCCTAACCTCCAAATCGAGTGGCAGTACGCCCGCTACGGCCGAGAGGCAGTTGGTTGACGCCGTCCTGTAGCAGCTCGTTATCGCCAGCAGCGGTGCCCTTTGCATGCTACATAGCGCGTTAATGCTCTTTTTAAGGCCGCACCCGCCTTCCGCCCATATTTCCGCGGCGTATGTGATTCGCGGGAGGTAAACCGCTTCATATATTATCTTTGCCGCAAGACGGCCCATGCCCCAGTTTGCTGATGTCATCCGCCTTAACCTGCCGTATAGTCCCTCCGATTTGCTCTTTAATGCTTTTACATGTTCCCAGAAGCTACATCGTGGGTCCAGGTAGACTCCTAGGTACTTGACTGTTGCACTGGACATTATTCTTGAGGCTGCGGGGTCAGTTCCGAAACCCACATCGTAACCTGGCTTCAGTCCGCCCTTAATCGACATCATCTGCGTTTTTGTCGGCGAGAAGCGCAGCTCATACTCCTTTGCCCAGGTCAGCATTTTCTGCAGGTATCCTTCGATCCTGGTGAAGGCCGTCTGTGGCCTTGCTGCTCCCACAAGTAGCGCTATATCATCAGCGTAGAGTACTGCTGTGGCTGATGCATCCATCTTGATGTCATCCAAGCCCGTCATGGCGACCTTCCATAAGGTGGGCCCCAGCTGAGATCCCTGGGGGCAGCCACGTTCAATCGTTCGGGAGTACCGTTCCCCTTGTAATGTGAGAGATGCTGTTCGTCCGTTAAGGTAGTGCCCGACCATCCTTAGCGTGCGGACGGACGCCCCAAGTTCGTCTAATCTCTTTAGCATCGGGTGCCACCCAACATTGTCGAAGGCCCCGGTGATATCCAGGAACACTCCGACAACATGTCTTGACTTACTGGCCCCTGTCCAGTCGTATACCGCTTTCATAGCCGTGACTGTCGACCTCCCGGGCACAAATCCATGCTGCGGGCTGTAGTTGTCGAGGTTAGTCTCTCTGACCAGGTCTTGTATTATTAACGTCTCTAGTGCCTTTGCTAGCGTTGGTAGCAGACTAACCGGCCTATAGGATTTGGGACTCGACATGTCCGCCTTTCCTGGCTTTGGTATTACCACCAAGTTGGCATCTTTCCATTCCTGGGGAAAAGTGGCATCCTTCATGCAGTCCTTAAATAGCTTAGTTATTTCTTCTGCGAGTATTGGCCATGCCTTCCTCAGCATGCCTGCCGTTATACCATCTAATCCTGGCGCCTTTCCTGGCTTCATTCTCCAGATGGCCGCTCTAACTCGCTCTGAGTCTACTGGCTCACCATATTCCGGGAGCTTCTAAAGGTTAGCGTATTTTCTTCTCGTGGAAAGAATGTGCTGAGAAGCAGTTCAGCTGTTTGCCCTATTGTACTCGTGTGGACTCCGTTTTCACCCACCATGGTCGAGGGCACAGATCGTGTCTTCGGACCTCGCTTAGCCCAGCAGAAAGCCTTTCCCCAAGGGTTCGTGTTTATGTCACTGGAAAAGTTTCGCCATGCCGCGGCCTTAGCAGCTCTAATTTTGTACAGGTACTGGTTGCGTACTTCGTTGTATGCCGGCCTGTCAGTAGTGTGTTTGCCCTGCCTTCGCAATTTGCATAGGTTCCTCTTAAGGGCAGTCAGCTCATCATTCCACCATGGCTGTCTGCCAGTTCGGCCGCCTGGTTTTCTGATCTGTGGTATTGACGCCACCGCCGCACTTCGAATTGCACCTATGATGGTGCGGGCCTGTGCATCTATTGTTGACCCATCCACGGTCGGCTTTAGCCGGCTCAAACAGTGAGCAAATTTGCACCAGTCCGCCTTACGGACGTCAAAACGGCATGGTAACATGACTTGTGATGCTCTCTGGTGGAGGCTAAGATTAAATGTAATTACGTTGTGGTCGCTGTCTGTCACATCGCTGACCATCCAATCGCTGACCATATCGCGGACCTGGGGCGTAAGCATCGTAATATCAATATTCGAAGCACCCATGCCCTCGCGTGCGTATGTGTTCATCTGTCCGGGCATATTCGCCACCGAAAGGTCAAAGTCCTCTATGAGCTCCTCTGTCTGGAGTCCCCTGCTGTTGCCAGTCGGACAGTGCCACATCTGAGAGTGCCCGTTAACGTCTGCCCCAATGAGGGTACGTGTCTCTCCTGTTAGTACCGTGCGCAACTTTTCCGTGAAGTGTTGTGTCGGCACATTGTATTTAAAGTACGCCGACACCACCGTGATTGCCTCTGCTTGCAGTCCACGGCTTATCTTCACCACCGCCACGTGCTGGCTCGACATATCCGCCAACTCGATGGCCTGTATGTCGTTGCTTAGTAGGATTACAGCTGCGCCGGCTTGATCTCCCACGAGCACTTGCCTACAGTTCTCGAAACCATAAATCTTTCGGTCATGTGTTATCGGCTCTTGGATAAGCACAATATCTATAGCGCTTGCTGCACAGAAGTCCCTTAGTTGCATGCTCGCTATCCTCTGTCTGTTTACATTGTGCTGCACGAACCTTATGGACTCGGTCATTGCTGGCCGAAGTCCGTGCGCCTGAGCAGGTTTCTAATTGCTTGGCTTCTGGATTTGCAGGCCGCGCTTGACGCCTTGTGTGGTCCTTTGCAGTTTACGCACCTGACCCCTTCCTCATTACAAGTCCGGGAATCATGTGCGCCCGCGCAGTTCCTACACGTAGGCGATTTTTTCTCGCATCTTGTGGCTGTGTGCCCGTACTGTTGGCAATTATAACACTGCGGTAACGAGCTGTGCACTTTGCACCTACATCGTGTCATTCCTATGTACAGTGACTTATTTTCAATTTTTGTTAGTACGCTTGGGGGTACTTCCACCACCCAGTGGACCACATCGCTGTTGCGCGGACCCAATTTGTGGAGTGGCGTCGTATTATCTATATCTTCCGCAGTAATGCCCAGCTCGGTGTTCTGCGCCAAGAGACACTCGGTTAGTTCTTCTTTGGACACCCCTCCGTCAACGTCATATATAATGACGCGGGGCTTTTTCGGGCTTATTTCTACAACATTTTCGATGTTTCTCATCACCTCCAACGTATTGGCATCATCAGGAATTATTACCAGCGCTTTGCCACTAACTATTGTCTTGGCCTTTGGGTTTTTACATTTTGTCCTTACCAACTGCCAAATTTCCGATTTGGCACTAGCTACTGTTACGTCCTGAGGTATTTCTATGAGAAAACGAGGTGCCGCCTTCACCTTCCTGCTTTTGTCAGTGCGGTCCCTCTCGGCTGCCCTTTTGGACCTCGCCGGAGGTACAGCTGTGGTGACTGGCGCAGCTGCCGTCCTAGGTGCCGTTTTTGCCGTCGTAGAGGCGTAGGTGGGCTGTTGGATTGCTACCGGGCGCGATACTTCCCTGGTGGACTTCAGCAAGTCCAGCTCTGCTTTCAGGCAACTCGCTTCGTTATTTTTAGCGTCTAGCTTATCGATAAATACCGTTAGACTTTGCTGGAGGGCTTCGTCCTTCCCCTTCAGCTCACCGGCTAGTCTGCTGTTATCGCTTGCTAGGCTCTGGGTCACCGACCTCAACCTGTTTATTTTGGCGAGCATTTTCTCCGCCACGTCTTTGCCAATCTTTCTCTTTTCTTTCTCTTGAACTACTGTTAGTTCGATCCAGCCGATGAGGTCATTCATTTCGTTTGCCTGTATAGTGCGGGGCAGTTTAGTCACCTGACCACCCGGCGAGGGTGGGCCACGCTTTTGACTGCCGCTGGCGCCCATGTCACCACTTTGGTTTTTGGATTCTGTGTAATCCATACCGCCCTCGTCGTCGCACCCTCCCCTTAGTCTAAGAGGGACGGAGTAGCAGTGTCTGTTAGTAATGTCCGCATCCTTATTATCCAAATATTCCGTTTCCGTTGTCATTTTCGCATTTCCAGAGCTAGTGATGACGACCTGTGTGGCGAGCTCACCCACACCTGCCGGATCTAAGGTTTCCTGGGCCTTTGTATCAGTAACATCAATTCTGTTTTTATGGTGTCTTTTCATGGTTAGAGTTTTGGGGGGTTGCCCCGAGTAGCCCTACACCCTCTGGCCGCCGGCGGGCTAGATCGGCGGTTGCATTATCCATGCCAAGGGTTAGAAGTCCGGGGTCGGCCTCCTCCGGACAGTTTTGAACGCCTCTTAGCGCCGAGCATAAGCCCGGTCGGGCGGGGTCACCACGACAAGGTGGGCGATCTTCGACCCCGATGCATCACATACAGTGAATATTAAAACATGTTATTTTATATATACAGTGTGTCCCGTTTTTAATGTACCACTAAATATCTCAGCCCGATAATCTTAGATTGAAATACGGTTTGCTGCAATAGCTTAGGGGTACTGAAGTACACATTTAAGGACAAATTTCAAATTTTTAACTCTTGTAGTATGCGCATGCGCAATACAAATTTTTTTTTTTAAATTGCAACACCTATTTTTGTCAGCGGATATGGATAGATTATTTTATTCTAAGTAATTTTGATCCATTGACCATCGTTCTAAACCAAAAATTGAATGAGTTACACCTTTTGGAAATTTAAAAAAAATTAAATTTGTTCGATTTTACCAAAAACATTTATTGTTTTAAATTTGAATTGAGTGATTTTTTCATAGATTTTAATAAAGAATGTGAAGTAGGAAATTAAATAAAAAATACTCCGTTACATTGTTTTGACTTATGTAAAATTTTTTTTATCTAATAAAATGTTCAAAATTTCCTCCGTTTTTTTCTAAACACATTTCCAATCGACGACTCACTTCTCTAAAGGTTGCTGCCAAAATTTGTTCTTTTGTTAATTGTCTGCACGCTACCGTTATTTTATTTTTTAAATCCTGTAAGTTTGCTGGTGGATCTGCATAAACAACAGTCTTTAAATGACCCCATAAAAAAAAATCTAATGGTGTTAGATCAGATGACCGTGGGAGCCATTCCACTGGCCCGTGAGTTCCCATCCATCGATTTCCAAACATTTCATTTAACTGTTGTCTTACAATAATGGCATTATGAGCGGGTGCTCCATCCTGTTGAAAAAATAAGTTTTGACGAAGTAATAAAGGGACATCTTCCAACATCATCGGTAGCAAAGTTAAGAAATCTGAATAACGTCTTCCATTAAGAGTACCGTCATAAAAATGTGGACCTATTAAATTTCCTCCTAATAATCCGCACCACATATTTGTGCCCCATACTGTTTGATAATTTGTATCAACTGCCCAATGTGGATTTCCGTTTGACCAATAACGGTTATTCTGCTTATTTAAAACGCCATTATTGGTAAACTTTGATTCATTGGTCCACAAAATGTAATTTAAAAATAATGGGTCGTTATTAATTTCTGTTGTTATCCATGCAATAAATGTTAATCTACGTTCGTTATCACCTTGGCGTAAATGCTGAACTAGATCAGTTTTATAAGGATGTAACTTGTATTTTTTGAATATTTTGTGTACCTTTGTTTTTGAAAAGCCAAATTCTCTAGCAACATGTCTTAAAGATGAGTGAGGATTTAATTGAATGTACGCAATTATATCATTTTCCTGATCATCATTTTGTTCCATATTGCGTAGTGGTTGTCTCTGTGCATCTCTTATCGAAAAAGTCCCGTAAGTTCGTAAATTATTAACTAATCTTAAAAAAAAATTATGCGGTGGATGATATCTTTCGGGATATCGATTTGCATAAACCCTTGCAGCCTCCCGACAATGTTTATTACATTCACCATAAATTAAAATCATATCAACTTTTTCACTATTGTTTAACATTTTAAAGAAGAAAAAAAGAAAAATCTTTCAAAGTATTATGTTAAAAGTTATAAGTGTTATCGATGAACGTACAATACTAAGTGAACGTGCATTAGTTCATTTTTGATAATCAAACAATATCTACAATAATTATCGAAGTACTAAGAATAAAATTAGAAATAATCTACTATTATCAAAGACCAAAGTACTAATAATAAAACTGGAAATAATTAAATAACTTTTATCGCACAATAATAACGCAAATTACAACGTCATTGTCAATTTAGTTGGTCAATTTATTTTTAAATTAATTAAATTAAATTTGGCTATACATTTTTTTTTTGGTAATTTTGTATTAAATTATTTAAATGTATTTCATTTTAGTTCAAAAATTACTTACTTTTGTATCAAATTCAAGCTTGTAATGTTTTTGGTAAAATCGAAAAAATTTAATTATTTTAAAATTTCCAAAAGGTGTAACTCATTCAATTTTTGGTTTAGAACTATGGTCAATGGATCAAAATTTATTTAGAATAAAATAATCTATCCATATCCGCTGACAAAAATAGGTGTTGCAATTTAAAAAAAAAAATTTGTATTGCGCATGCGCATACTACAAGAGTTAAAAATTTGAAATTTGTCCTTAAATGTGTACTTCAGTACCCCTAAGCTATTGCAGCAAACCGTATTTCAATCTAAGATTATCGGGCTGAGATATTTAGTGGTACATTAAAAACGGGACACACTGTATAAAAATATAATATCTTTTATCATTAATAGGGGAGAGTTGCCTAGGTTGGACCACTTTGAACATTTAGGAGTATTACAGATAAAAATTTAAAATAATAAGTATTTAACTGCACTAAGGTTGTAGCTAAACATGTAAACAACAGTTTGGTATAGTTAGTTTTTTTTTTTAAAAGGTTTTAATGGTAATATTTTTTTATTTTTAAAAAATTTACCAAGTGGTCCATCTTAGGCAACCGGTTGCTTAATTTGGACCGCCTATATCTTTAATTGGACCTCTTGGATAAATTTTAAAATAAAACACATTTTTAGAATAATAAAATAATTGTATTTAAAAGTTATCAGTCAATACCTTACTGACTAGTTTTTTATAAAATAAACAACATTTTTATACCTTCTTGGTTAAATTTTAAAATAAACAACATACATAGAATAATAAAATAATACAATTTATAAATTATCAGTCAATACATATAGTCTTTGGCACTGATTGAGCCCATTAATTTTGTTTTTATATGCCCTTACAGCATGTTGTAGGTCTTCTTCTGACCACTGTCCATACTTTCCACGTTTAGCCATGTCTGTAAAAATATATGAACTATTTTAGTGGTCCATTTTTGGAAACTATTGGTGGTTCAATATAAGCAACTTTGTTTTTTTTTAGAAAAATTGATGAATAAATTTCAATATTAATATAAGTGTAAATTATTTTAAACGATTTGTTTCTTTACAAATTTGTCTATAACACCGTTAATAAATAAAGTATAGTTTACTTACCTATTTTACAGTAAAACCTTATTGATTATTTAAAAAAAATAGCATGAAAATGACTGTTTTTGGATTAAGTGATATAATACGGATAACGATGATTGATAACAATATGTGATAACTCCAAAGACGTTTTAAAACGGTTTTAAACAAATTAATAAATGTTACAATCATTAGTTATGTTTAACAGCTGATTAATTGAGGTGGTCCAATTTAGGCACCGGTCCAATATTGGCGACTTTACCCATTTAGGGCCGTTCTTACAATGTCCGGTAAAGTGTCGGTTAACGCTAACCGACTGATAACAGATTTTATTACCGGCAGAATTCTTCCGGTTAAGTGTCGGTTAACTTTAACCGGACGTCGTAAGAACGGCCCTTAACAAGATTAACCCTACCATAACAATATTTAAAATTAATAATTTGTCAGAATTAGACAGTCTTATTTAATGTACCATAAGTTAACCCTTGTAATTTTATTGTTTCTACTTTCTACACTAAACCACAAGTGGACAATTCACCTGAGTTCAGTTAGGGAAGTTCAATTAAGGGAAAATTAATATGGTAAGTCGTATATCGTCTATGTATATATCTTATAATAAAAAAAAAACAATATCATTTAGTTAATCATATATTAATTTGTTTTTATTCCATAAATGATTACATTACATTTAAATTAATTGAAAATTGTAACGCATTAAAAGGTAAACCTCTAAGTTTATGTTACATAAATTTTTTATACAATAAAATTTTTTTATTTAATTTAATCTATACATTTTTCCAACATTGCCTTATATTAATATTAATTAATATATTATACATTTAAATTATCGTATTAAATATTATAACTAGTTGTATCCATTGTATTTTTGTTAATTGTTTCTTTGTATTGTCTTCCTTGAGAACATAGCTTATGTTTATTGTCTTCAATGATATGCTTGTAGTAAGTTTTTGTTTGAAGTGCACCATGGCTGATGCTGAAAAAAAATTAAGTAAGAATATTTCAAATTACTTTATAGAAAAGATTATAAACATTTAAAATTAACATTTTGACATTTAATGTGCATCAAACCCACTATAATTGACCACCTTATTTTAATTTTATTTCTTCAGTCCTGTTAAATAAGATTGTATTTAGTATTAGTATTTATTTACTTAACGCAATACTATTTACAAGCAAATTTTGGAGTATCGCATGAAGAAAGTACCCGACCAGTTTTCTAAATTCTAAATTTTAAATCTATTGCGGTACTGTCACAGCATTTCGAATAATAGAGATATTTTATTCGGTAACGTTGGTGTACATGTAGAAGGTTAGAGATAAAAATGTCTTATCATTTTTCGAACAACTATCGGGATCCGCTCATTTATAACATACAAGATGTTAGCACAGATTATATAAAACCAGATGGTGCACTTCTTCGATTTACTGATAACACGAACCTACCTCAAATCAGTAGGGCCGCATAAGGAAAATAAAATAATGTACGACATACTTTACCATAATTTTTAATTATTGTATTAAATAATATTATGTAGTATATTTTGTATATTATAAGGAATGATCGTCAACGCTAATAGAATTCCTAAATTCATCTAAAAGTGTGTGTAACTTAATTGTGTCTAATTTAATATATGGATTAGTTTGTTGTAATCTTTGGGCCAATGTTTATTGTATCTACTTATATATTTTTTAAAACTATATTAGAGATGATCTTGTTAAGTATATAAATACTTGCTTTCAAATACTTCTTAAATATTTATTGAGAGGTGTATTTTAAATATTTAAAAAATATATTTTTGTATTATTATTCCAGAATACTATTTTTTACACTTCAAGAAGTAGTGACTCTTTCACACAATTTAAAAGAATGTGTTATATCACAAAGACAAGGATTAAATACATTATATTAAAAATAAAAACAAATTTTGGTCCGTGGTAGAAGTGTTAGCTCGTTTATTAGGTATAATGTTAGTAGTAATAATAAACAAGATTATAGGTGATACAACTGAAAGTATTAAAAAATAGGTGGCTACTTGTAGCTCCAAAACCGGTCCACAGTCCAACTCTCTGGAGATGTCTACTTGTAGCTCCAAAATAGGTCCACAGCCCGAGGCTTTGGTGGCAGCTAATTGAAGCCCCAGAGCTGGTTCACATTCCAACGCTCTAGAGACGGCTATCTGTACCGGTGTTATTGCCATAGCCTGTTATTGTTAGCCTCTCAGAAATTATGTAGGTACAAAATTGAAGTTATGCTATTTTAGTGACTTATGAATTAATTTAAGCAATGAATTATAAATGTTGTAAAGTAGCTAGTTTTCTTTTTTTAAAGATTTTTCTGAAAAAAAATCCTTATTTAGAAATTTAATTGTAGAAAAAATTCTGAATCTAACAAACAAATTAAGAAGATAATCTTTTTCAAAACTTTCACACGGGTGATTATAAATTATGCTAAACATACTTAATTGTAATTTTTTACCTACTTCAATTTCTGGAGCAAGTATTGGAAAACGATGAATAAAAACAGATTCTAAGTTATATATATAGTTATAAAAATCATGATGTGGCATCATTAAATTGCCATAAGTTGAATTTTGTTTATTAGTATATGCTTTAAAATGAGAAAACAAAAATGATTGGTCTAAGTCTTGTTGAAATTTAGCATAATTTATACAAACATCACAACTATGTTTTCTAAACACTTTTTCATTAAATAGCCATAAACATATGTTAATGAATTTTGATCTGGTAGATTTAAATCCCTATAATCTACAGATCTAATAGTAAGTGGCGTTTTAAATTTAAAAGGAGATTTTTCAGGAAACATTATATTTTAAATTTCTTTATTGGAGGGATCTGGAATTTCAGATATAATATATCATCAAAATCTTGAATGCAATTGGAATTTTCAGAATGTTGAAATAATTAAAGCAAAATATTTTTTTAAAACATAATAAAATTGTACTGGAGTGGGATTCATATTATTACCATTTTGGTTGCGAAATGTACCAAAAAGGTTTTCAATTCTATCTTGGTTTAATCTATTAGTGTATAGAACATAGTTGTGACTAGAACTTTCACGTTTTAATATTGTCCACAATAAATTTAAACCAGCAATGGAAACTAACCAGCCTTTAATAAATTTCATTCAATTAACTAGGTTACATCTTTGTTATTTTTATCACAAACTTTTAAGTTTGTAAAGAATTGTTAAATGAATAACAAATGTGAATTTTGAGACTGAGTAATGAGTATTTTTGAATGGTCTATTAAAATCTTTTAAATTATTTCTTTTATATGAATTAAAAATATCAAATAATTTATCCATATCTTTAAAAAAATGAATGGTTTGTTTTGAAGAAATTGGTAATTTATTTAATGCTAAATAGGTTTCCATGCCTGCTGCAACAGTTGCACTAAAAGTTTGAGCAGCTAAGTAAACCTTCATCTTTTGAAATGCATTTGTGTTTTTTTTTATATTTTAGATTCTGAGTGAAACGATGAATGTATTGATTTTACAATGATGTGTGTTTTTTTTTTTTATTTTTTAATTTTTTAATTTTTTTTTGTGTCTGTCATCACGTTTTAGGACAGTAAAAGTGCTTGGATTTTCTTCATCAGTAGCTTTTCCGATAGGAAAGTGAATCTAGTTGGTACTTTGGGGGGTCAAAAGTATAAATTTCCCAGTAGTTTTCACAAGCGCCGGGAAAAAACAACATAAAAATTAAGGAAAAACGGGAATTTTTACGCAAAATTGGTTTTCCAAAAATCGATTTTGGTTTTTGGTGTAACTCTGAAACAAATGAACGTATATATATGAAATTTTCACTGGTTGTTTATATTTGCATTTTCTATACACGATAACATTTTCAAAATATTTTGATTTATTTTGAACTGTTTAGGGACATTTTCATTTTCCATTTTTTTAAAATTTTTTTTCTAAAAATATCAATAAAATTTTATTTGTTGGTTGCGAAAGCTTGAAAATTTAATAGAAGGCTCCTAATATATTGTTTCAAAGGCAGATGAAAAATATTAAAAATCCTTAGTTACAATTTTTTTTTATAAGCATTTAAAGTTCAAAAATTTACAAAATATAGAAATATCACGAAAATTAGCAAATTATTTTGAGTTAAGAATTCGTAAAAATTTTTCTTTTTAAATCTTAGATTTGAAAATTAAACACAAGATTCCTTATAAGTTTGTCTACCTTTATCAAAAGAAAAATGTCTATAAGAAAGTCAAATTAAATTTTTATGAGCGTTTGAAATTCAAATTTTTACAACATTGGATGTTCACTCGATTTCTCATGTAGCGATTTCCTTATTTTGTTGTTATTCATAAACGAATAACTTTAGATACACGAAAATTTCACTGAATGTTTATATTAGCATTTCCTATACACCATACAATTTTGAAAATATTTTGACACTTTTTGAGCTGTTTATGGACCTTTACAGCTTTCAATTTTTTTTAGTTTTTTTTTCTATAAATATCAATAAAGTTTTATCTGTTGGGCCAAAAAGTGTAAAAATTTAATACAAGGCTCCTGATATATTGTTACAATAGCAGTTGAAAAATATTAAAAATACATAGGCACAGTTTTTTTTTATAAGCATTTAAAGTTGGAATTTTGACAAAATTTATCAAAATCTCGAAAATTATCAATCGTTGGAATTAAAAATTATAAAATGTTCAGTTTTTATAACTAAGAGTTGAAAATTTAAATCAAAGATTCTCTTAAATAATTCATACTGTAACCAAAAAATCTAAAAAATATATAAACACACTTATTTTTTACAGACATTTTAATTTCAAATTTAGACAAAATTTCATATTTAAACCAAGAATTACGATTTTAGTTATTTTGTTGTGATTGAATAATACTATTCGTGGGTACTTGAAACTTCTAAAGTGTACTATTATATATCTATGATAGTATCACGGTTTTTGTTGATGTATAACGCGTTATAAGTATCTAATGGATATTGTGATATGATTAATTTGGAATTTATTATAGGTACCCATCATAGGTCAATTTTTTGTTTAATACCATAGATATGTATATAATATGTCTTATACATAGACTGACATACCGTCTCCGCTCAGAATCGTTTTTCTTATACAATGATATTATATCGTTGAATCAAATTTAATATCAGCCATTATACAGTGACCCACTTGTAACCTACTGTACAGCAGAGCGACACCCACTTGCCAACCTTTTTGAAAGTTAACTTTACACAAGCGATCGGACGCTCGATCCAGCGATTCAAAAAAATGAGTGTATATGATTCTCGTATAACGATTTTCTTATTTTGTTGTTAATCAACAACTATTAACCGTCGGTATTTAAAATGTCCATCAAATGTTTAAACTATCATAATATACATTATATAATGTTCAAAATATTTTGACAAGTTTTCAGTGATTTATAGACATTTGAATTATCAAATTGATAGTTTACAAATTACTATTTAGTAGTAAAATTTATAAAATTTTCAACTTTTATTGCTAAGGATTGAAAATGTAAAACAAGAATTCTCAAAAATAGTTCATATTGAGTGTTCATACTCTAACAAAAAAAAACTAAATGATCTATTAAAAACACAGTTAATTTTTACATACATTATAAGTTCAAATTTGGACGAAATTACTTATTAAAACAAAGAATAACGATTTTAGTTATTTTGTTGTAATTTAAAAATAGTAGGTGTTCGTGGATTTATAAAACTTTTAAGGCCGTTCTTACAATGTCCGGTTAAATTTAACCTACACATAACCCGTATAATCCTGCAGGTAATAAAATCTGGTTAGTTGGTTAGCGATAACCGACACTTTACCTGACATTGTAAGAACGGCCCTCGGAGTATATCATTATAATTTATATACCTACACGATGACACTTTCAAATGTAATTTTTGGGCAAAAATTGCTTTAACCTACTCTTGTACAAATGCATAATAGTAAAATAAATTACTTTAATCACAACATTATTTATAACTGTCTTTGCTCGCTCAGAATCGTTTTTCGTTTGTTCGTTTGTATTTTTATAATTTATAAATGAATTTATTATTATTAATAATTATATTAATTTATTTAATACTATATACCAATAAATTATATATTAATTAATATTTTTTGAAATTTAAATTTAACCTACACATAACCCGTATAATCCTGCAGGTAATAAAATCTGTTATTAGTCGGTTAGCGTTAACCGACACTTTACCGGACATTGTAAGAACGGCCCTCAGAGTATATTATTATAATTTATATACACGAATACACGATGACACTTTTAAATGAAATTTTTTGGGCAAAAATGACTATAAACTACCGCTGTACTAATGCTTAATAATCTGTAGGCAATGTGGTTATGATCATAAAAAATTATTCCACTCAAATTTAAAATACTTTATGTTTTATTATTTTTTTATAGCGAAATATGATTTATTTTTTACCATATATTTTAGAAAAAATGAAAGTAAAATTATGCCCCAAAAAAATATGAAAAAAAACTTACTTTAATAGTTTAATTATCGACTCTTTCGGCGGAATCCGTAAAGTGTGAGAACTGTGACGCCGACAGGGGCGTCTCCAGACTTTGGCTATGGGGGGGGGGGGCGAAATAGTAAAAATATTATTAATTTACATGGGATTCAGATACTGAGTGTTATGATGTATCATAAACATCTTTTATTCTAAGCAAAGCGGTCTATTATCTTGTCACTGAAATGTTACATTATTAAAAACAAATCACCATAGTCATTATAGTATACAAATTTATTTTATTGATTAATGGTTTATATAACAAAATCTAAACATCTTTTATTCTTGGCAAAGCGGTCTATTATCTTGTCACTGAAATGTTACATTATTAAAAACAAATCACCATAGTCATTATAGTATACAAATTTATTTTATTGATTAATGGTTTATATAACAAAATCTAAACATCTTTTATTCTTAGCAAAGCGGTCTATTATCTTGTCTACGTTTAACGGAAGCTGCCTGTGTATATGCAAAAGCGCCAAACCCGTTAATCTACTTTGGCCCATTTCACTTCTTATCCAAGTTTTCAACCTAAAAAGCAATCAAATTGAAGAAGAAGCATACTTTAAAATTAAAGCAAAAGCATATTATTTAATACTGTATAGTATTATTATTACATGTATTATTATTTTGTAATATATAAATAAATATAAATTAAAAATAATAAATAATTTTCTAATATATAAATAATAAATATAATAATTAATAAAAACATAATAAATAATTACTGAACTATAAAAAAAGAGTAATATTTAAACAACATCAAATTGAATAAATTCAGTTGACTGATAACAAAATGACAAATATTGGAAATAGGTTATCAAGAATATAGCCGGGAATTATTATCAATAATAATTGTTATCACTTATCTCTCAAGGAGTGTGTTAACCACGGACCACGATTTAAGATATACCTTTAAGGTAAACAGAATCTTGTGTTAACCACGGTTGTAGCAGCTACAGCACCTACGAATCACACATCATAACAAGATAACATGATAACATGATAATTGATAACAAGATGAACAAAAAAAAAATATTTTATTTAAATAATATAAACTATAAAATTAACCAATAATTACTATGTATGTAATTCTATACTCTATCCAACTCACGGGGGGGGTGGTCGCCCCCTTCGCCCCCCCCCCCACAAGGACGCCCCTGGACGCCGATGACGAAACGCTTCAGAGAATACAGAACTTAAAATATTGTGATTTATGAAAAATAAAATTATACGGGACGCAGTAAATTTTTTACTCATATCTGCTTTGCTTATTGAAATTTTAGAATTTTTAATCGACTGTGTCGTCTGCAACGACATTGAGATTTGCCATAGAATATAAATGATAGATATTATATTATACTAGGTAAAGTCATTATGATGAATCCACGGATCATATAATGCAACTTTTTTCTATTAAATGTTCATTTAATTTAAATTTATGTTGGAAAAACATATTCCTTGTAGCTTTCAGAAGATGAGGTGGATCAAAAATGTAAATTATTTTTTTATTATTAACTTCAAAATATGGCCGAGATGGAGAAACTTGAAAATTATTACTAAAACCTACACAATTTGAACCCATATCTGTTATAAAAGCCGGTTGCTATTCATCTAGGTATGGCATCCTTAGCCGAACGTCGCCGTGTCGCAGGTCTTAAATTCCTAGCGAGTCTTTTAAACAATAATATAGATTCTCCAGTCCTTCTCTCGCAAATCTCCATTAAAGTTCCATCCCGCTCTAAGGCCCTCTTCTATGTCCCGCACGCCACCACTAACTATATGGCTAATGTGCCTTTAAGACGCCTAATGTCGTCTGCCAATGCAGAACCTTCCTTTGACGAATTGCTAAATTTTTAATATACAAATTTAAGTTAAAGTTTTTTGTTTTAATGTTTAAGTTTTTATTGTCATCAGATAATTGTATTTCATATTAATGTAAGCTGTATATATTTAATTTAGTTTTGTCTTATTGTAAAATTTCTATCATGATATAAAATATACAATATTGTAATGTCAAAAAGGACTAAGCCCGTATAACAAATAATAAATAATAAATAATAATAAAATGTTCTTGACATATACGAACATCTTTAACCTGAATGTTTTTGTCAGCAAGTACGGGAATACAATTTTCAATCCACATTGCACGCCTTGAATCATAAAAAGTATAGCAGTATAAAATAGTTGCTATGATATATTATAAAATTAAAGAAAACAGAAATCAATTTAAATATTCTTACGTACCTTTCTGAGTCCTTTGGTAACGTTAAGTAACTCGGCGCATTTTAATGTACCGAACTTATATTTGTGCAGTATTTCACACCACATTTTCAGTATGCAATACTTTTAAAGGGTCTTCATAATTCAAATGAAAAACCACTCACAGATGGGTGCAAAAATCAATTGTGAATCGGTTTTCCGTTCAAAATAAATAAAAAATTTCAGACTCAGCGTACGTTGAGCAGAAAAAAAATAACAAGAATTCGCAACTCAAGAATACAACGGCTGAACGGCATCAAAAAAAGTCAGTGATGCGTAGCTAAAAAACAATAATTTCTCATAAGCCTTATTTTCCCTATTCGTGGTGACACTGATTTGAGGTAGGTTTTGTTTCTTTATATTTTTGAGAATTGCATGGGCTGCATAGGGAGTGCACCATCTGTTTTTATATAATCTGTGATGTTATCTTGACATACACACAGTGTTATGTAAAAACTAATAGAAAATGATATATTAAAATATATATAACTCATTAACAGTTTTTTTTTATTTAATAAATATTACAGTATTGATAATACATAGTTAATAGTTTTTTATTTTTGAAAATTGAACCCATTTTTTATCAGTGAGGTATACTCTGTTCAGATTAGAGTGCCCAGTCGCTCGGACGAAAACTATACTTTGTTCAGGTTAAAAGTGCCCAGTCGCTCGGACGAAAATTAGTACTGTTCAAGCATACATCTTGCTACTCGACTCAGTATTTATGAGAGAGTTTAGGCACTCTCAACCTGAACAGAGTATACTGGGTGATTCTTTTATCAAACAACACTCATTATTTTAAAAAGTGTAAATTTTTTTGAAAATATTTTTTTACATAGTTTCAAGTCGATTATAAAACAACGTTTTTATTAAAAATTATATTTTTAAATATTTTTTATCCTTTTAATTTTTTAAGTTTTTTACTTTTTTGAATAACAACATAGGGTTTTAATTTTATATTCCAAAGCAGAATATTTTTCTTAGTTTTTTGATACATTAAAATCGAATTTGAGGCGAGTAGTTTATTACTACAGTTACAGTTACAATTACAGTTGAATTTTTTTATAAAAACGTTGTTTTATAAGCGACTTTAAACTATGTAAAAAATATTTTCAAAAAAATTTACACTTTTTGAAATAATGAGTGTTGTTCGATAAAAGAATCACCCAGTAGTTTCAAAAGTACTATCTTGCATAAGTTACCAAAAATGACTTTAGTTCTCTTACTTCTTCAAACAAAAAATGTTTTTCTATTTTAATTAAAAATGTGTCTGCTATCTATGTAATTTCCTGTATATTTATATTTTTGTAATTTTTTGTACTTAGTGATAATTAACTGGTGCATGATCTGCACAGAATGGATTCATGTTTTTCACCTATAGTGACTATACTAGCTCATATTTTTTCTGTATTCGCCATGTTATATAGCAAAAAGGTACTTATGTAATGTAAAAGTCGAGAAGGTAGGTAGTAGTTATAGTCTATACGATAAGATTAAACTTAATCGATAGCCGAACTCAGGTATTTCCTATAATGTATGATCTTTAGAAAGTAGTTTTAAAATCTAAAAACCAATCAATATTGACAATATTGTTTAAATGTTAGATGCTACAAATATTTTGCTCCAAGTAGTTGTAAAAAAATCGAGACTTTCTTGTCCTTTCTTATAAGAAGAGACACGGGACAAACATTTAAAAAACGCATAAAAATCGGGACGTATCTCAACCCTACCTTTTAATGTGTTTCTTCCCTAAACCTGTTAATAGGTATACATAAATTTAAAATTATTTAAAATTATATATATTAAATTGATTAAATTGATTAGCAGGGTTGATGAAATTAGCAAAATCAATTCAATAAATTAATTTTCTTAATTATAAATAAATACTAAATAGAAAAACTAGAAATTTTATTAAGTGACCATTCTAGGGTAGGCTGTTTCATGAAATTTCCTGTTACACTTGAGGAGGCACTTCCGCTTGAAGACTGTGTGTAAGTAGGTAGGTAGGTAGTAATAATCTGTTCATTTTTTTTTACATAAATTTAATATAGTTTTGTAAAAAAACATTTTTGAACTGAATGAAATAGCATGTGAAATAAACATTTTCTCTTCGAAATTTTAAAAACTTAAGTAGGTATATACACATTTATACATAATTATTTTATCCTTTAAATTTACAAATATTAATAGTTATTATAGTTATTAATTCATTTAAAATTATCATTTTATAATTAATTATCCTTCTTGTTTGATAAGAATTCATCGTAATTTTATGTATAATTTATGTCATAAAAACATCTTTCATGTCTGATAAAAATTCCAATCCATCAAAAACCATATAGACTTCCTTATGCCCAAAAAGAAGAAATAGCTAAACAAGTTGGCGAAATGCAACGAGACGGTATCATAACGCCAAGCGATAGCCCTTGGAATGCACCATTATTGATTGTACCCCAAAAATCAGATGGTTTAGGTAAAAAAAAATATAGAGTAGTTGTTGATTTCCGCAAACTGAACAGTGTTACTGTTGGGGATGCTTTTCCTACGCCAAATATCACAGAAATACTTGATCAGCTAGGGAAAGCAAAATACTTCACGTGCCTAGACATGGCGAGTGGCTATCACCAAATAAAACTAAATCCAGACGATAGAAAAAAACAGGTTTCAGCACGGATCAAGGTCATTTTGATTTTCAAAGAATGTATTTTGGACTGAAAGAAGCCCCAGCTACCTTTCAAAGGCTGATGAATCAATTACTCACTGGACTCAATGGTATAAATGCTTTTGTTTACTTAGATGATGTCATCGTAATCGGAACATCATTAGAAGATTTTTTAAATCAATTAAAAAAAGTTTTTGATCGATTCCAAAAATATAATCTAAAACTACAACCGTCAAAATGCGAGTTCTTAAGAAAAGAAGTTTGCTACCTGGGACACATTATAAGAGATAAAGGGGTCAAACCAGATCCAAAGATCACAGATTGTGTATCAAATTTTCCTGCTCCAAAAACTGAAAAAGATGTCAAATCTTTTCTGGGTTTAGCCGGTTATTACAGACGTTTTATACCGAATTTTAGCTTTATTGCTAAACCTCTAACAACTCTTCTGAAAAAAGATACAGAATTCATTTGGACAGATTTATGTCAAAATGCATTAGAGTTAAAACAATTATTATCACAACAACCAATATTACAATATCCAGATTTCTCTCGTCCATTTATTGTTACAACAGATGCTAGTTCCGTAGCGGTTGGTGCTATTTTGTCACAGGGGAAAGTAGGATCTGACTTACCGATTGCATATGTTTCGCGTACGTTAAATAAAGCCGAAAAGAACTATAACACAACAGAGAAGGAATTACTAGCGATAGTTTGGGCCGTCAAGCAATTTCGTCCCTACCTTTGGGGCGCCGGTTCACAGTCGTCACAGACTATAAACCGTTGACTTGGCTATTTAATGTCAAGGATCCGGGGGCTAGGTTAGTGAGATGGCGTCTACAATTAGAGGAACACGATTATGAGATAACTTATAAGCCAGGAACATCGAATTCCAACTCAGATGAGTTAAGGCGCATTGCACATGTCAGTTCTTCTGCACAACTCACACAACATACTTAATTTGCACACGAGAAATATATGGATGATATACGATCAAAAATAATAACGAACTCAAATATTGTAGAAGTGGAAGGAGACTTATTTCAAGCCACAGTAGATTATGCACTAGGACATTGTGTGTCCAAAGATTTTAAAATGTCTAAAGGAATAGCTTTAGAATTTAGAAGAAAATTCGGTCAAGTCGACCAATTACTTCAACAAAATAATTAAGTCATGGATATAGCAGCTATAAAATTCAACGAACGTAATATCTTATACATAATAACTAAAGATTCACATCAACAAAAGCCAATTTATGAAACAATTTTTTTATGCATTAAAAAACCTGCGAGAAAATTGTGAATCTAATAATATAAATAAAGTGGCTCTACCCAAAATCGGTAGTGGTTACGATCAACTTAATTGGGAAGAAATTCGTACAATGTTACACAATATAATAATCGAATAAAATATGTCAAAACTCATTATCTCACCACAGTATAAAATTAAAAGATCTAAAATATTACTTATATTAATTGTTTCAGAGCACTTTGTGCATTCGGACGCTTTATAAAAGCAGACTCTTTATATAATATTTCACAGACCAAAGAAGCATCCGAAATTTATTTTGATTTCATCTATCTCCGACATGCGCACAGTTGCAGCTAATTGGGAGATCACAGTATATTTAAATATTTCAATTGATTATACACACTACCTAAAAATTAAAAGTTTACAAGAAGAAATGTCATCACTTTGTGATAAAACTGCTAAAAGTTTTGAAAATAATTGTAATTTTTTTTGTTTTGAGAAAGAATTCCATACAAATGACATTTGTTTAGATTTTAAGGCAGCCTCAGAAAAAAATTTTAAATGAATTTGAATCGGATACTTATAACATCTTTAAATTAATTGAATGACAAAATAATTTAAGAAATAAACGACAGTTATCCAACAGCTTAGGGGATATAATATATACACTGTTTGGGACAATTACCTTAAATGATATTCTCAAGTGGTACTCAAATATAAAAAATATGATAAAAACGGTAGAAATTCTCAAAACATAGAAGAAAATAAAATGATGATCACTCCTGCGAGTACGAACGAAGCGATATTGCTTGATAAAAAAACAGTAGAAGCAACAACAGAAGTTTCAAATAATATCAGAAAGATTCGTCATTATATTACTTCCGACAGGGATAACTTTAACGATGATAATATTGTTATGGATTAGTATTATTAAACATAGGAAGTAAGTAAGGATGTAGCAGTATTTGTAAAACATTTAGAATTGTGAAATAAATTGATTATTGTAAATTAGTGTAAACAGGCACAATCCCGAAAACTGCAAGTAAGCACTTTTATATAGGAGGGATTGTCCTAGATAAGTTTAGATATAAGGAACGTTAAGATGTTAAGACGGGAGTGGAGAATGGAGAGTGCCATTGTCTGCATATGTTCAGAACGCAATAAACTTTATTAATTGAATAGTAAACGTGTGTGTTACTTTATTTACTAAATCTACCTACAAACTCTACAAGTACGAGGCTACGGTCAACCGACTTGTAACATTGGTGGCAGCGGATCAAAAGAACCATTAATTCAAACAAGACGCGTTTATTCAATCAAGGTGAGTTAAATTGTTATTGAACCAGTCAAGGTGCATAATTCCAGTCAACTACGGATCATTCCACTCAACTACGGAGCATTTCATTCAACTACAAGGCATTTCCAGTCAACTACGGATCATTCCACTCGACTACAGAGCATTTCATTCAACCACAAAGCATTTTCATTCGACTACAAGGCATTCCAGTGAACTACAGAGCATTCCAGTCAACTACGAAGCATTCCAGTCAATTACAGAGCATTTTTAACAAATTCAGCATTCAACTTTTTCAAAGGCAACGTAGGAACAACTTCGATAATGTTAAATTTATTGGTATTGTAAGTTGGTTTTTTTATATATATATTTTAAGCATATCTATAAGTTTCTATCCATATTTTTTTATTTATATTTAATTGATGAGTGACGAAAGTTGTAGTATTAATAACTCAACACAGAACGATAGTAAAGACGAAACATTTATTCCAGATAGGTCATTTGATTCAGATGATAGTAGGGCAAGTCAAACAACATCTGGTAGGGTCAGTGTTAGCAACCAAGTAGAAAATACAGTACAAAATCAGAGTACTTTGTTAGGACTTCAAAATCCTGATACTGGTAGGAATACATTACATTTGCCAATACAACGTAGACGGTTAGGAGTACCAGCAGAATTAAGTTCAAACATTGTTAAGGAAGATATTTCTTTTGATAGGAGTACTGAATCATACAGTTTTGTACCAAATTTGTGTCAATCAAGTACTGAGTTAGTAAATATGAGTGTAATTACTTCTTTAGAGGCAGCATTTCGAATATTACCAAAGTTTGACAAACAAGACTCTGAGGGCTTACATAATTTCATAAAGTCATCAGAATTTTCTTTTTCATGTATTAGCGAAGAAATTAAACCCATAATATTAGGAGCAATAGTAGCGAATTTAACAGCAAAAGCAGCTCAGGTTGTCCGATTTAAAAAAATAGATTCATGGGAAGAATTGAAAACACAGTTAAAAAATTGTTTTGAACCACAACATACTTCCACACATTTGATGTTAGAATTGACCACAACTCGTCAGAAATATGATGAGGAAATTAGTACATTTTATAGTCGGTTAGAAAAACTATTTCATTTAACGTTAAATGTGCAAACCAAAGATAAAAGTGTAGCAGTGGCAGAAGTCATAGAGGGAATTTTAAAAACCCAAACATTAAGTATTTTTATCGAGGGACTAAGACAACCTATAAAAATGTTAGTAAAGGCAAGTCATCCGAGTACAATTGAGGAAGCATTTGCGGTGGCTCAGCAGGAGGAAACGTCATACAAATCAGATAAGAAAATGCAATCAAAAATTCCGAGGCAAGAAGCAGCGAAAATTACATGTTTCAACTGTGGCAAAGTAGGTCACATGGCCAAGGTATGTAGGTCAAGATCAAATCATCAATTTATAAAACAGCCACAAGAAAATCAGAAGAACTGGGTTACGAATACTGGGCAAAATTCAAAACCAAACAATTGGTCAGCAAATATTCATCGGCAGACGGCAGAAAGTAATAGTGCAATTAATAACAAGACAATTGTTTGTAAATATTGTAAGAAACTAGGTCATGAAATTGGAGTATGCAGGAAATTAAAATATAACAATGAAAAAAGAGCTGGTCAAGCGAATTCAAGTTCAATGTCAGAACCATCAACTTCGGGAAACGAGACAGGGTCGATTTAGAACGGCGAACGATCGGTCCAGGAAATCAAAGCAACAGCCGTAACATTTCAAGAGCATTTAAATTAAAGGCACAACTTTTTAAAGATCACATTATATGTCAAGCTAGGGAATTCGTTAATCAGAAATCAAGATTTTTACTTGACACTGGTAGCGAAGTAAATATAGTAAAATTATTGTCATTAAAAGACGACGTAAAAGTTAACGAAAAAATTTTATATCGATTAAAAGGGATTAATGAATATTTTGTGAACACAATTGGGTCAGTAAATATAATGGTAAATTTTGGAGAAGAAAAAAGACAAGTAAGGTTTCAAGTTGTTAACAATAATTTTCCAATACCTCATGATGGAATTTTAGGTAAAGAGTTTTTAGAGGATAACAAGATAGCAATTGATTATGCAAAAAATGAAATAACGTCAACACTTACTGAAGACAATTTTACAGTAGTGAATCAAGACACTCCGCATATAGATAATTTAGACATTGCAGTAGTACCACCGAGATCGGAAATGATAATTCCAGTAAAAATCACAGATAATCGAATAAAGGAAAATGATACAGTGATTATATATTCACAAGTATTGCAAAATCGTGTTCAATGTGGTAATGTAATTACTAAAGTGAAGAATCGGCAAGTGTTAACAAAAATTGTCAATCAAAATGAAAATTCTATTAAGTTACAGTCAGTAGATTTGAATAATTTATTATATGAGAAATTTGAAGAAGCGAACGTACAAGTGTGTATTAAAAATGCAGAAGATCGGAGTAATGAAAAGCGGTTACAGTTGTTGGAGAAGTCGTTAAGATTGCAGCATCTCAATAAGGAAGAATACCAATCATTAAAAAATATATTTAATCAATATTCAGATGTTTTTTTATTAGAAGGTGACAGGTTGGACGGGACATCAGCAATACAACATAGAATTAGAACAACACCCGATATTCAACCGATTTATATTAAACCATATAGGTTACCACAGAATCACAAAAAAGAGATATCAACGCAGGTAGATCAAATGGAAAAAGATGGAATCATTACAAAGATTACTTCACCTTGGAACGCCCCGTTAATAGTGATACCAAAGAAGGTCGACTGTTCAGGGAAACAAAAATTTCGTATTTGTGTAGATTTCAGGAAATTAAATAATATTACGATCGGAGATGTGTTTCCGATTCCTAATATAAATGATATTTTGGATCAACTAGGCAATTCTAGATACTATACGACTTTGGATTTAGCGAGCGGATACCATCAGGTGTCGGTACATGCAGATGATAGAGCTAAGACATCATTTTCAACAGATAAAGGACATTATGAGTTTCTTAAAATGCCTTTCGGATTAAAAGGAGCGCCGAGTACTTTCCAAAGATTAATGAACACTGTGTTATTAGGAATAAATGGAATAAAAGCATTTGTATATATAGATGATGTTATTGTATATGCTCATGATTTAAGAGATCATAGTGAAAAGTTAAAGTTAAATTAAAAAGTTAAAAAGTTAAATTTTCCAAAGGTTCAGAGATTATAATTTAAAAGTACAACCTATGAAATGTGAATTTTTGCGTCACGAAGTTATATATTTGGGTCATATTATCACAGAACAAGGATTGAAACCAGATCCATCAAAAATTTTGAGTGTAAAAAATTTTCCAGAACCAAAGAACCAAAAGCAATTGAAAAGTTTTTTAGGACTATCAGGATATTACCGTAGATTTATAAAAAATTATGGTAAGATCGCAAAACCGTTAACCATATTGTTGAAAAACGATACACTGTATGATTGGACAGATCTTTGTCAACAGGCATTTATAACGTTAAAAGATGCATTGGTGAGTGAACCTATTCTTAGTTATCCGGATTTCGATAAACCATTTAATGTAACGTGCGATGCAAGTAACTTTGCGATTGGATCAGTTCTTTCACAAGGTCCAATAGGGGAAGATTTACCAATTGCATACTCATCAAGGGTACTGAATAAAGCAGAACAAAATTATGGTACGACAGAAAAAGAGTTATTAGCTATCGTATGGAGCTTAAAACAATTAAGACCATATTTACTGGGAAGAAAATTTTATATATTGACAGATCATCAGCCTCTTAGATGGTTGGTTAATCACAAGAATCCAGGATCAAGGTTGATGCATTGGAGATTAGCAATGGAGGAGTATGAGTACGAAATTATTTATAAACCAGGCTTATTAAATACTAATGCTGACGCTCTCAGTAGAATACCACAAATTATGCAAATAGAAGGGGAACAAGTAGTAAGCAGTGCAACATATAATGAATATATGGAGTATATTAAGACAAATATAGTCCAAAACTTAAATATTATAGAATTAGCAGGTGATATTTTTGAAGACGAACATTCACATCTCGTACATTATGTATCACGGGAATTGACGTTAAAAGAAGGATTGGCACTGGAATTCCGAAGACGATTCGGGAATCTGGAAAGTAATCAAAATAAAAAAGTTACAGATTTAGTATATTTCAAAGAAGGTAATCGTTATATAATATATATGATTTTATCTGAGAAAGGAAAAAGTCCAATTACTTATGAAAATATGTATAATTGTCTACAGAATTTAAAAACATTTTGTTTAAACAATCAAATTACAGATTTAGCAGTATCAAAAACAGGTGATCAAATTTTTCAGCTCGATTGGGCAACAGTAAGAATAATGATAAGATATTTGTTTAAAGGCACTAGTATAAAAATCAAAATATTTACACCGAATGAACTTACGGATCAAGAAAAAAGAATTATTATCAAAGAAATGCACGAGAATCCTTTGGCAGGACACAGAGGGATTTCAAATACAATAAAAAAAATTAAAAAACGGTATAATTGGCCAAGAATGTCAAGAGAAGTAACAGATTATGTACAAAAATGTCAGTCATGTCAAAAGAATAAAACTTCGAATAAGCATACAAAGCAACCGATGGTTATTACTTCCACGGCAGACAAGCCATTCCAAAAAATATTTATGGACATAGTAGGACCACTTCCTATTACACACAAAGGGAATAAATATGTACTGACAATGCAAGATGATTTAACAAAATTTAGCATTGCGACACCTATGGTATGCCATGAAGCTAATACTGGAGCGCATAGTTTTGTGAACTCATTTGTTTGTATACATGGAATTCCAGAATCAATAGTATCTGATCAGGGAACAGAGTTTTTAAGTAAAATTTTTTCAGAGGTATGTAAACTATTAAAAATTTCTAAGTTCAACACAACACCATATAGACCACAAAGTAATGGAGCATTAGAGAGAAGTCATTCAACATTAGGGAATTATTTGCGACATTATGTCGACAAAGATTTGGCAAATTGGGATGAATTCATTCCATATGCAATGTATGTATATAATACAACAGAGCATGAAACAACGAAATTCCAACCGTATGAACTACTTTATGGATTTCCAGGGAAAATACCAACATCATTAAAGAAGACACCCGAACCAAGGTACAATTATGAGGATTATAATTATGAGATTAAGCAAAAATTTCAACAGTCTTATGAAATTGCAAAACAACGGATAGTGAATACAAAAGAAAATACAAAAGGTCGATATGATAATAAAGTTAATCCACTTAGGCTAAAAATAAATGACAGAGTATGGCTTATGGAAAAACAACAAAAAAATTAATTAGCACAAAAATGGTTAGGACCGTATGTAATAGCAGAAATAAATAATAATGAAAATGTAACAATCATGAGAGGAAAAAAATTAATTAAAGTACATAGAAATCTATTAAAACTATGTAATCAATAAAATATAAAAAAAATTTAAATTAGTACCTAAAGCAATGATATCTTATTATTACAGGATATCAATCTTACAACCTATCATGGCAACAAATTTGACAGGAAATTATCAGATAAAAGAAATTGAATCACCATCAGGAATTTTTTTTAATCATTTAACAAAAATAAAAACAACAAATTCAAAGTGGAAATTGTCAGTCTATGTGAATTTAACTACGTATGATGATAATTTTGAACAAATTAAGAAATTTCAAAAGGAAACGGTAAAACATTGTTTAAAAATTGCAAAAAACACAGAGATAGTTCCAGTAGAGCACTTGGTAATTTGGTCGTATTTATGCGAGCAATTTAATACAACAACAACATCATATATCCATGACATAGAGAAAACGCGACAACAGATAAACTATGCAGTTAGTAGAAACGAACGCTATAGAAGAGGATTGATAAACGGAATTGGTAGACTATCAAAAACGTTATTTGGAATATGTTCGGACGAAGATTATGAATTTTTTGATAAGAAAATAAGCGAAATAAGCGAAAAACAAATTAGGGTCATTCACGATATGCAACAGCAAACGCGGATAGTACAGTCAACAGTACATGATGTGGATAAAGAAATGGTGAAAATACAACAAAGCGAAACAGCGATAGTAAATAATATAAATAAGTTGCAAAATACAGCGAACAGAGCCGATAAAAGGATAAATGAAATGGAAGTTAGACAGATAATGAACGAGCAAACTGAGGAGTTAAATGTTTTGTTAACACAACATTCATTCCAAACTCACAATCTAGTGGCAATAGTAAATACAGCACAAGTAGGTCATATGCATTCTAGCATTATTTCAGCGACAAATTTTTTAGCAGAATTGCAACAAGTGAGAATACAATTAGATTCGAGAGAGAACTTTACTAAGTTAATGAAAATGAGTAACTTCCAAGTAATAAGAGTAGCAGATACATTGATATTCATAATAGCCATTCCGATAGTCGACACAAGAGAGTACCGCCTATACAAGTCAATACCATTGCCTATAAAGCAGAAAAAGTCAGTATATGCGTTAATTCAACCAACGAACAAATACTTAGCCATGTCCGAGGATAATGTGTACTCAATATTCATTGATGACATAGAGTTAAGCAAATGCATACATATGCAAGAATATTATATTTGTTCGAACACACAGACGCACTATATTCAAGAAACGGACAATTGTGAAGCGAAATTATTTAGTAGTCAGGATAGAGATGTAATACCAAAAGCGTGTGAAATAAAAGTTACACGCATTCAAAAATTAGTAATACACAAATTAGATAATGAGAATGTTTGGTTGTACACAGCAGAGCAACCAGCGACGATCAACATCGTTTGTGCGAGGGGAGAACCAGTGTTGCAAACCTTGAAAAACACAGGTACAATCTCTCTGACGTATCCGTGTCATGCGATAACGAAAGAATATGAGCTAACCCCCACCAGATCGATAGTGACGAAAACATCGTATGATTTCATTCCAAGGGTGAACATAACGGCGATTATGAAACAATATTACACTAGTAGGATAGAGGATGATTTTCCAAAACTGAATAATTCATACAACCCTGATTTTCATTCATTAGCAAATAACGCAAAACAATTAGATTTATTATTAAAGTCACAGGTAGATAATAGTGGAGAATACGTAACTGTGTCTAATATAACATACGTAACAATAGGAATAGGTATAGGGATATTAGTGTTAATAATTGTAATAAGTAAGATAAGTTTTAGCCTATACAAGCAAAATAAAATGTCAATGAATTATATTAAAGCATTAATAAATACAAAATCAGTAGACGACATACAATGCGTAGAAATTAAGTAGATTTAAGATGTAATTATGTAATGATTTATGAATGTGTAAAATATTTGTTTTTTTAAAAAAAGAAAAAAAAAAAGAATGTAATAAGAAAATTAACTCATGAGGGCATGAGCTTTCATTCAACAAGGGGAGTGTTATGGATTAGTATTATTAAACATAGGAAGTAAGTAAGGATGTAGCAGTATTTGTAAAACATTTAGAATTGTGAAATAAATTGATTATTGTAAATTAGTGTAAACAGGCACAATCCCGAAAACTGCAAGTAAGCACTTTTATATAGGAGGGATTGTCCTAGATAAGTTTAGATATAAGGAACGTTAAGATGTTAAGACGGGAGTGGAGAATGGAGAGTGCCATTGTCTGCATATGTTCAGAACGCAATAAACTTTATTAATTGAATAGTAAACGTGTGTGTTACTTTATTTACTAAATCTACCTACAAACTCTACAAGTACGAGGCTACGGTCAACCGACTTGTAACAATATGGAAAAATAATTAAAAACCAAATTTTAAATTTAGAAACAATTTATAAACAATACTCTTTGGAATTAATGAGAATAAATAAAATTTTACATTATACGGGGATACAGGGAATACGGCTATACAGGGAAAACTATACACATTAGTAATATCCTCAGCTCAATTATTAGAAGAAATGAAAACAATTAAATTATTAAACCTTCCATCTAATTTAGACATCCTGGTAAAACTAGACCTATCGGATATGTCAGATTTTTAAAATTATGCAAACAACTATTGTTAGAAATAATGATATAATTATGTTTATTAATACTGTTCCAATTGTTTCTAGTACTTTATACAATTTATATAATATTATACCAAATCCAATGTAAATAGAAAACAATATTTATATGTTCATTAAACCTAGGATTAAGTATTTAGCTTTAACTATCGATCAAGAGTATTATGTTAACTTAGATCAAAACGAATTTAGTATGTGCTACGACACAAAACATTTTAAAGTATGTAAAAATCTTGTAACTCAGAGGGTGACAACATCAGATGATTGCGAAATCAATTTAATTATTAATACAAAATTAGCAAATATTGAAAATGTTTGTAAGTTTAAATACACGTCAATCAAACACGGTATTTTCCATAAGTTAATGTCGGCAAGTTCATGGTTATATACAGTAAATCAACAAAATTGAATTATTACCTGTTTAAATTATAATCAAATTATTAAACAAATTTATGGTACAGGAATTATATTTCTTAGTGAACAATGTTCCGCTTCGTCTGCAGGTTATCATATGATACCATTCAGAACTATGTACTCTAATATGGATTCAGACGTTATTCCAAACATAAATATATCTCGCTACACCCATAACCCCCCCCCCCTTATGTAAAAAATGTACTACCTTCGGAGTCTATTTTTGAACATTATGAGGAAAATTAAGTTGTCACCCAAAACAATACAAATAACGAATCAATAATAGCAAATATTGGTTTAATTAGTTGTACTTGTATAATATTGTTAATTATAATATTTAGCTTAAGCATAATAATTAGGGTCGCGTCACACTATCGCGGTTGCACCGCGCGGTAGCTACCGCGCGGTTTCGTTCATAAATATCATCACATGTGTATTTATGGAACGTGACACACTTGGGCGTTTCCACCGCGTTCTACCGCTAGCCGCCGCACAACGCCGTTGCGTGTCGCGGTTTGACGGCAGCGCCGCTAGAACTATTTTCAACCGCTCAAAATAAAAACCCATGGTTTTCAATCACATGCACCACACTACAGCGGCAGCAACGCGCGTTTTCAGTGTAAAATATACGTATATTAGCAATTTATTCAAAATGAGTTTTTTCGACACTGAACTTTTTATTGTGGAAGTCGAAAAAGAAGAGTGCCTTTGGAAAATGAATTCCAAAGAGTATATGGTGGACCGCTATGTTAAAGCAAAAGCCTGGGCCAAAATTGCTTCAAACATGTATGATGAATGGGAAAGTTATAACAAAGAAGAACAAGAACTTAAGAGTAAGTTTAAAATTTTTATATATTTATTTTTTATTTTTTATATACATATATTAGGTATTACTTATCCATGTAATGACATTACAATTAGTAATTATAATATTATAATTTGTTAGTTATTAAACTGTATACTAAATATTAATAAGAAATTTTATTTAAAAACAATTTAAATGATACGGGGTTGAAAAGTAACTGATCCAGCGTTTAAAAAATATTCAGCAAAGTAATCGCGAACATCAATTCCTTGATGGCGAGCTCCTGCATTCCCGTAGTTTTGAATACCTTCTAAAGGATTACTAAGTGTATATTCAAAAATATATCCGTCTCTTCTGCGCACATAATTATGAAGAATACAACAAGATTTCACAATAATATCCGTAAAATCAGGCTCAACTAGTATTGGAGTGTGCAATACTCTCCATTTATTAGCGAGAATACCAAACGTACATTCCACTATTCGTCTGGCTCTCGACAATCTGTAGTTAAATATTCTCCGTTTATCTGTGAGTCCACGTCCCGGATACGGTCTCAGTAAATTTTTATGGAGGCCAAACGCTTCATCAGCGACTATAACAAAAGGCTGTGGAGAATCCGTGGTATTGGGTAAACAAGTTGGTGGTGGCAGATTAAGTTCTTCAGAATAAAGTTTTTTTCCAAAAGGACAATCTTTAAAAACTGTAGAATCACTCTCTCTACCATAGGCACCAACATCAATAGTCGTAAAACAATAATCTGCATCGACAACGGCCATTAATACAATCGAGAAATACTTCTTGTAATTGAAAAACATAGTTCCCTCATTTTTTGGATTGATACATCTAATATGTTTTCCATCAACTGCTCCAATACAGTTGGGGAAATTAGTTTTTATGTAAAATTGGTTTGCAATTTCCAACCAATTATCGGGATTGTTTGGATCTGGCATTTCTTTTGGTTGTAAGGTAGTCCATAATACACTACATGTTTCCCGAATAATTGTACCAATTGTGCTCCGACCTAATAAAAATTCATACTGCAAAGCAACAAAATTGGTTCCCGTTGATAAATATCTGAAATAAAATTTCAATTTTAGATTCTGAGCAAAGCAAAAAAAAGGGGGTCAAGTGGATGTCGCTCAGCTGTACAGTAGGTTACAAGTAGGTCACAAAATATATATATATATATATATTGTGACCTACTTATATATAGGTCCTATATATATATATCAATCTTGTAAAAATTTAAACTTAAATTGCTCATAAACATATATTTTGACTTGTTTATAAACATTTTTTTATTGATAAAATTAGGCAAACTTATGAGGAATCTTGTATTACATTTTCAAACCTTAGATTTAAAAAGAAAAGTTTTTATGTATTTCTAACTCAAAAATTGCAAATTTTCGTCATTTTTACGTATTTTGTCAAAATTTGAACTTTGAATTAAAAAATAAACATACATCATTGTAAAATCAATACATTCATCGCTCCGCTCAGAATCTAAAATTGTTGAATTAATAATAGAAAATGTATTACTACCCACCAATGTTGTGCAAAATTATATCTAGAAATTATTAGAATAAAAAAGGTGGGTAAATGGATGTCGCTCTGCTGTACAGTAGGTTATAAGTGGGTCACTGTAATGGATGGTGTTAAATTTGAATTCAATGATATAATATCATTGTATAAGAAAAACGATTCTGAGCGAAAACAGTCAGTCAGCTTATGGTATTACTAAGTATATTTGATGATATTAAGGTGAATAATGTAATTTATATTTAACCTATTTACGTGGAATCTTGTTTTAAATTTTCAATCCTTAGCTATAAAAGTTGAACATTTTATAAATTTTTAACTACAATATAATTATTAAATTTAAAATTTGTAAAATTTTGTCAAAATTCGAACTTTAAATCCTTATAAAAAAAAATTGTGCCTATGTATTTTAAATATTTTTCAACTGCTATTGTAACAATATATCAGGAGTCTTGTATTAAATTTTCACGCATTTTTAACCAACAAATAAAATTTTATTGATATTTATAGAAAAAAAAAACTAAAAAAATTGAAAACTGACAATGTCCGTAAACAGTTCAAAAAAAGTCAAATTATTTTCAAAATTTTATCGTGTTTATCTACATCTAATTCTTTACATTATTCTATTGATATACATATTTATTTTATTTATAATATTTTTGCGTTAATTCCAAAAAAAACAGATTTTATTATTTTATGTATTTATAGTCGAAGAATTAAAAAAAAAATGGAAACACTTAAGAGATAATTACACCAGAGACATAAATGAGACAAGAAAAATTCAGAGTGGATCAGAAGCCAGGAATACAAAAAGATATACATATTCTGACATATTATCTTTTTTACAACCTGTTGTAAAGAAAAGAAAGTAAGGATATATATTATTCCGATATATTTCGCATTATATAAGAATTATTTTTTTTATTAATGATTATGTTTATTAGAACTACTGGAAATATTGAGACTCCGACATGCTCTTCTGATAATGCGATCTCTACAGACGAACACGGTGATGAAGGGCAATGTCAGTTAGATGAGTCTGTAGCGGAATCAGTGCACGAGGAATGTGATGGGTCAGTATCGAAACAACAAAAAAGAAAAAAAGAACAGATTACGCCTTTTCAAAAAAATTTATTACATTTAATGAAAAACCCACCCATACATAAACCTGAAGATTTTGATGCTGACAAATCCTTTCTTTTATCATTTTTACCGGATTTAAAAAAAATGAACGAAAACCAAAAATTAGAGCTGAAAATACAATTTATGCAGTCAGTAAAAAATATTCTAAATCCTTCACAGACTCTTTCTTTTGAACATCATAAACCATATCCACATCAATTTAATTACTATCAAAACGATGGTTACTCTCCTAACTCAGCCAATTATAGAAATAATCATCAACAATTTCTTCCAAACTTTCAAACTGATCTCTCTCATTCATATCATTATTCTCATACATCACCTCACACATCGCCTCAACTACATTCCTATCCAGGTTCTCCTAACGTTGATGTGAATCATAGTAATTTAAGTAGTCAAGATGAAAATTCTCACCACACTATATAACAGTTTTTTTTAACATTAAGTAAGTAAAATTTGAAAGGATTTCCTCATTTTTTTATTATTTTATTTTATTTTATTCATCTATAATTTATGTATTATTATAATATTTTATTAAATATTCTGTTTTAATATCTTTTAATTTCACTTACTATATTTTTAATGATTTAAGGAAAAAAATTTTAAATATAGTATTTACATACAGTAGAAAACTAAAAAAATATATTTTATTTTATGATAAATGTATGACAAGCAACATGTATTAATTATAAATAAAGAAATCAGAATTTTTAAATAGTCTACTATAATTCTTTATATATTATAAATATATTTTTTTTTTATGTTACCTTATTGTGAGGGTGAGTCTTTCTTCTGCAGAAACGGGATTGCGAAATGGTGTAATTTGTTTTGTTATATATGGACGCACATTCTCCAAAAGTTCATCAAATGATTGAATGGACATTCTGTAATATTCAAAGAACTTCTGTGGATACTGTCTTATGTCCAAATAAAATTTTTTAAAACGCTCATTATCTTCGCGGCTTTTATTAAATGGATGTACCCAAAATTCTCTTTCTTTTCTTGGAGAATTTAAATACCCAAAAGAGTCTGCGATTGATATTACTTGCAAAGAACGCATGTAATAATTGTAATCCATCCTACTCAACATAAATGTATTAGTTAACTTAAATTGAAGTAAATGAGGTAGGTAAATATAATAAGGATTTTTTTTTTACAAATTTAGGTTAATTACTGTCAATTATAATGGAAATCGAACTTACTTTTGATCTTCTTACTTCTGATGAAGGATGAACTTAAATAAAAAATTGAACTTACTTGTGATATTATAATATATTATAATCACTATGCACAACCCACGTGGACAACGGAAATTGCACAACTGAGAGCATAATTCCGCATAAAACCGCTTGAAGTGTGACACGAATTTACCGCGCGGTAGTTTTAACGCGGTAGCTACCGCGCGGTGCAACCGCGATAGTGTGACGCGACCCTTATAGTATACAAACGAAAAATAAAAAAAAAAAGGTGGGCAAGTGGGTGTCGCTCTGCTGTACAGTAGGTTACAAGTGGGTCATTGTATAATGGATGGTATTAAACTTGAATTCAATGATATAATATCATTGTATAAGAAAAACGATTCTGAGCGGAGACGGTATGTCCTTCTAGGTATAAGACATATTATATACATATCTATGGTATTAAAAAAATTGACCTATAATGAATTCCAAATTAATCATATCACAATATCCATTAGGTACTTATAACGCGTTATACACCAACAACAAACCCTGATACTATCATAGATATATATAGTAGATTACTTTAGAAATTTCAAGTACCCACGAATAATATTATACAATCACAACAAAATAACTAAAATCGTAATTCTTGGTTTAAGTATGAAATTTTGTCTAAATTTGAAATTAAAATGTCTGTAAAAAATAAGTGTGTTTATATATTTTTTAGATTTTTTGGTTACAGTATGAATTATTTAAGAGAATCTTTGTTTTAAATTTTCAACTCTTAGTTATAAAAACCGAACATTTTATAATTTTTTAATTCCAACGATTGATAATTTTCGAGATTTTGATAAATTTTGTCAAAATTCCAACTTTAAATGCTTATAAAAAAAAATCGTGCCTATGTATTTTTAAAATTTTTCAACTGATATTGTAACAATATATAAGAAAGCTTGTATTAAATTTTCAGACTTTTTGGCCCACCAAATAAAATTTTATTGACAATTATAAAAAGGTGGGCAAGTGGGTGTCGCTCTGCTGTACAGTAGGTTACAAGTGGGTCACTGTATAATGGATGATATTAAATTTGAATTCAACGATATAATATCATTGTATAAGAAAAACGATTCTGAGCGGAGACAGTATGTCAGTCTAGGTATAACTGTATAAGACATATTATATACATTATACATATCTATGGTACTAAAACAAAATTTGACCTATAATAGGTAGGTACCTATAATAAATTCCAAAATTAATCATATCAAAATATCCATTAGGTACTTATAACCCGTTATACATCAACAAAAACCGTGATACTATCATAGATATATAATAGTACACTTTAGAAGTTTCAAGTACCCACGAATAATATTATTCAATCACAACAAAATAACGAAAATAGTTTTTCTAGGTTTTTTAATATGTAATTTCGTTCAAATTTGAATTTAAAATGTCTGTAAAAAAAAACTGTGTTCATATATTTTTTAGATTTTTTGGTTACAGTATGAACTATTTACGAGAACCTTTGTGTTGAATTTGCAATCCTTAGCTAGAAAAACTGAAGATTTTATAATTTATTAATTACAATGATTGATAATTTTCGAGATTTTGATAAATTTTGTCAAAATTTGATCTTTAAATGCTTATAAAAAAAAACTGTGCCTATGTATTTTTAATATTTTTCAACTGATATTGTAACAATATATCAGGAGCCTTGTATTAAATTTTTACACTTTTTGGCCCAACAGATAAAACTTTATTGATATTTAGAGAAAAAAAAACTAAAAAAAATTGAAAGCTGTAAATGTCCATAAACAGCTCAAAAAGAGTCAAAATATTTTCAAAATTGTATGGTGTATAGGAAATGATAATTTAAACATTCAGTGAATTTTTCATGTATCTACAACTGTTCGTCTTTGAATTGCAACAAAATAAGGAAATCGCTACATGAGAAATCGAGTGAACATCCAATGTTGTAAAAATTTGAATTTCAAACGCTCATAAAAATTTAATTTGACATTCCGGTAGAGATTTTTTTATTGATAAAGGTAGAAAAACTTATGAGTAATCTTATATTACATTTTCAAATCTTAGATTTAAAAAGAAAAATTTTTACGAATTCTTAACTCAAAATAATTTGCTAATTTTCGTGATTTTTCCATATTTTATCAATTTTTGAACTTTAAATGCTTATAAAAAAAAATTGTGACTAAGGATTTTTAATATTTTTCATCTGCCTTTGAAACAACATATTAGGAGCCTTCTATTAATTTTTCAAGCTTTCGCAACCAACAAATAAAATTTTATTGATATTTCTAGAAAAAAAACTAAAAAAAAATGAAAAATGAAAATGTCCCTAAACAGTTCAAAATAAATCAAAATATTTTGAAAATGTTATCGTGTATAGAAAATGCAAATATAAACAACCAGTGAAAATTTCATGTATCTACGGTCATTTGTTTTAAAGTTACACCAAAAACCAAATTCGATTTTTTGGAAAATCGATTTTGCGTAAAAATTCCCGTTTTTCCTTAATTTTTATGTTGTTTTTTCCCGGCGCTTGTGAAAACTACTGGAAAATGTTTACTTTTGACCCCCCAAAGTACCAACTAGATTCACTTTCCTATCAGAAAAGGTACTATTGAAGAAAATCGAAGCACTTTTACTGTCCCAAAACGTGATGACAGACACAAAAAAAAATATAAAAATATAAAAATATAAAAACACACATCATTGTAAAACCAATACATTCATCGCTCCGCTCAGAATCTAAAAAAAAAACTAAAAAAAATTGAAAACTGAAAATGTCCGTAAACAGCTCAAAAAGAGTCAAAATATTTTCAAAATTGTATGGTGTATAGGAAATGCTAATATAAACATTCAGTGAAATTTTCATGTATCTACAGTTATTCGTTTTTGAATTACAACAAAATAAGGAAATCGCTACATGAGAAATCGAGTGAAAATCCAATGTTGTAAAAATTTGAATTTCAAACGCTCATAAAAATTTAATTTGACTGTCCGGTAGAGATTTTTTATTGATAAAGGTAGATAATCTTATAAGGAATCTTGTGTTTCATTTTCAAATCTTAGATTTACAAAGAAAAATTTTTACGAATTCTTATCTCAAAATAATTTGCTAATTTTCGTGATTTTTCCATATTTTGTAAATTTTTGAACTTTAAATGCTTATAAAAAAAAATTGTGACTAAGGATTTTTAATATTTTTCATCTGCCTTTGAAACAACATATTAGGAGCCTTCTATCAAATTGTCAAGCTTTCGCAACCAACAAATAAAATTTTATTGATATTTTTAGAAAAAACACTAAAAAAAAATGGAAAATGAAAATGTCCCTCAACAGTTCAAAATAAATCAAAATATTTTGAAAATGTTATCGTGTATAGAAAATGCAAATATTAACAACCAGTGAAAATTTCATGTATATACGTTCATTTCTTTTAGAGTTACACCAATAACCAAAATCGATTTTTTGGAAAACCAATTTTGCGTAAAAATTCCCGTTTTTCCTTAATTTTTATGTGGTTTTTCCCGGCGCTTGTGAAAACTACTGGGAAATGTTTACTTTTGACCCCCCAAAGTACCAACTAGATTCACTTTCCTATCAGAAAAGGTACTATTGAAGAAAATCGAAGCACTTTTACTGTCCTAAAACGTGATGACAGACACAAAAATATAAATAAAAATATAAAAACATACATCATTGTAAAACCAATACATTCATCGCTCCGCTCAGAATCTAAAATGTAAGCCAACCTAGTTTGACGGAACCAGCCAACATAGAAACAGAAGTAGTTCTTAAAGGAAGGAAAATCATCACCCAAAATAATTTTGTAAACATAGGGTCATGATCTCACGTCTAGCCCGGGGGGTGTTATGAACGCATTAGCTATTAGTATATAGTATTAGCCTGTTTTATTAAAATATAAGAGTATATTATTGTAGTCTGCGGGTAACGCCTAATGTTCCGCGACTCCCGGAATATTGTAGCTACACGGCAGCCGCTAGGGAACCGTAGAGTCAGTCGTCTTAGCTCTTTTAAACCTGTACGTCGTTCTGACAGTCAATAATAAATATTACATTGAATTATATATTTCAGCTCACAATAAAATTATATTAGTATATAAATCTTTAAAACTGTTTTGTTGTACTCTCTCCAAAAATTGAACCCTCACACTACCGAAAAAACAACGTTCAAACGGAACAACCCGTACGAGCACAACAGACTCGTGGTCAACTAATCATTTATTATAATTAATAAGTATATCAAATTCTGTGCACCAGTTATGCCCTATACCTTTACTAAGGTAATTTTTTAATTGTGTTTAAAATGTAATACAAATTATTTGTATACATTATTTAACTTATTTTCTACATTACAGAAAAATATGTCATTTGATACTGAGCATTTTATTATGTCTATTGAACAAAAAATAAGTATTTGGAACACATCATGTACCGATTACAGAAACCGTGATTTAAAATTAAAAGATTGGGAAGATATTGGAAGAACTATGAAACTTAATTTTAAAGATTTCTCTGGGAAACAAAAGGATGACTACAGTGAGTATCTACCTACATTATAATAATAATAGTATTTATAAGCAAAATTTATTTAATAATGCATTTGTGTGATCATAATATAACATAATAGAAAAAAATTAATATTATAATGTTCCACCTTCACGTAATGCTACTTATGATTACATAATAATAGTATTATTATTAAATATTAATGTGCCTAATACATACAAATATATTTATTATTTAGTAACAAATTATTTAATTTTAAAATACTGCCACTTCAACAAGCCTACTGGCTATTAAAATATTTAGCATAATATTCTCTGACGTCTTTAGCGTTTGTACCTGATGATCCTGGAAATACAGTGTCTATTGAATCCAGTTCAAAACAAAGTGTTTCTTCATAGTTAATGCCATCAGTCTTCTCACAAAATTATGTAAAACACAAACACCTTTAACAATTATTTCTGCAAAATCAGGTTCAACTAGTAAATTGGTATGAAACATCCTCCATTTATTGGATAGTATCCCAAATGCGCATTCCACAAAACGCCTAGCTCTTGACAGTCACAAATTAAAAACTTTTTTCTGGACATCCAAGTTTTTCTAGGACACAGCCTCAATAGGTTTTGGTTTAGACCAAACGCTTCATCACCAACAATTACGAATGGTTGTTCTTGACCGTAGTCTTCGTTTGGTAGCTTCTTAACTCCGGGTACATTCAATTTATTGTTGTGTAATTGTCCCAGGGGAGATCTTTTAAATATATTGCTATCTCCTTCTCGACCATATGCACCTACATCCACTGTCAGGAAACAATAATTAGAATCAACCAACGCCATAAGCACGATAGAAAAGAACTTTTTATAATTAAAAAGGTCTCTTCCACTATGTAGTGGACTATTATATGAATGTACTTTCCGTCCACTGCTCCTAAGCAGTTTGGAAAGTTTGCATTCTTATAAAAACCTTCCGTAGTATTCAACCATATTTCATTTGTTGGTACAGGCGTCTCTAAGGGTTGTAACTTTGTCCACAGTACAAATACAGTTTCCTTTATTATCACACGAATAGTGCTTTTTCCAACAAAGAAATCCAAATGTAATTGATTGAAAGTAGCTCCAGTTGATAATAAGTACCTGGTAAAAAATAAAAAGATTTACTTAACTTAAATATTTTAAAAAAACTCATAAATGCCCAGCCTCGAGTATTAATTTATTAACAAATTTTAGATTCTGAGCAGAGCGATGAATGTACTAATTTTACAATGATGTGTGTATTTTTATTTTTTTTTGTGTCTGTCATCACCTTTTAGGACAGTAATGGTGCTTGGATTTTCTTCAACAGTATCTTTTCTGATAGTAAAGTGAATCTAGTTGGTACTTTGGGGGTCAAAAGTAAAATGTTTCCAGTAATTTTCAAAAGCGCCGTGATAAACAAAAGAACAAATTAAGGAAAAACGGGAATTTTTTCGCAAAATTGATTTTGGTTTTTGGTTTAACTCTAAAACAAATGACCGTAGATAAATGAAATTTTGACTGAATGTTTAATATAAACATATTAGCATTTTCTATACACCATGCCTTTTTAAAAATATTTTGACTTATTTTGAGCTATTTAGGGACAGTTTCAGTTTCCAATTTTTTTAGTTTTTTATTCTATAAATATCAATAAAATTTTATTTGTTGGGTACAAAACCTTAAAAATTTAATAGAAGGCTCCTAATATATCGTTTCAAAGACAGATGAAAAATATTAAAAATCCGTTGTCACAATTTTTTTTTTTACAAGCATTTAATATTCAAATATTGACAATATACGAACAAATCACGAAAATTAGCAAATAATTTTCAGTTTAGAAAATTTTTCTATTTAAATCTAATATTTTAAAATATTATATAAGATTCCTCATAAATTTGTCTATCTTTATCAAAAAAAAAATGTCAACAAGAAAGTCAAATTAAATTTTTATGAGCATTTTAAATTTATACTTTTACAACATTTGATATTCACTTGATTTCTAATGTAACGATTTTCTTATTTTTATGTAATTAAAAAACGAATGACTGTAGATACTTGAAAACTTCACTGAATGTTTATATTAGCATTGTGTATACACCATACAATTTTGAAAATATTTTGACTCTTTTTGAGCTGTTTACGGACATTTTCAGTTTTCAATTTTTTTTCAATTTTTTTTTCTATAAACATAAATTATATTTTATTTGTTGGGTAAAAAAGCGTGAAAACTTAATGCAAGGCTCCTGATATATTGTTACCTACAATAGCAGTTGAAAAATATTAAAAATACTGGCACAATTTTTTTTTTATAAGCATTTAAGTAGATACTTATATAAAGTTTGAATTTTGACAAAATAAATAAAAATCACGAATATGTGCAAATTATTTTGAGTTAGAAATTCATAAAAACTTTTATTTTTAAATCCAAGATTATGCTTGCAATTTGAATTACAATTCATCTTTTTTTAGTTAAAGAACTACAAAAGAAATGGAAGAGTTTACGCGATGCTTTCAGAAAAGAACACACCAACTATGATAGATCTGGCTCTCAAGCATCAAAAAAACCAAAATACTGTTATTACGATGCTTTGTCATTTTTAACACCGACATTTACAGTTCGACAGTAAGTTTAGCCTACTTTAGTTACAAAATACACCTACTGTATACAATATATCTATATATTAACCTACTTATTATATAGAATTAATTTTTAGACTATATATTATATACTTACATGATAGAATGTTCTAAATGCTTTGACTCAATTTGAGCTTTCTATTGACATGAGAATTTTTCGGAATTTTTTTTAAGCAGTTGAAGTCACAATTTTGACAATTTTCAATACACAATGACATTTTCAAAATGTTTAGACTAATTTTAACTTTTAAACTAATGGCCAAAATACACACTGTTCTACAACAAGATCTAGCGAAACCACAGCCGCCTACTGTGAGTTTCGCGACCGTGGACGCACGGTATAGATCGCGTCCTCAGGTTGCGGATAGAGGGAAGCCCGGTTCCCTCGTTAGCTTCCGAGTCGGGTAGCCGGCGAATAACTAATACCCGGCCGCGGACAGCTTCGATTAAATGACCCGTAGTTCCGGACAGTATGTCCTCTGGGCCGGTTCACGGTCGCCGGCTGGGCCACCGACCCAGCCGGTGGTGCTCTTAATATGAGTTGAGAGCACGGGCGCCGGAGTTCGCTCCGTCCAGCAGCCGGGCGTCTCAGCGTAAGCCGGGTTCGGGCATGTCTCCGGGACACTGCGGTGAGTGTTACGGGCTCGCGGCTGATGGCTCGTCTGCTTAGAGTCCCTAATTCGGTAGGCGAGGGTGGTCGTCGCAAATAGTCCCACCTTTGACCAAAAGGTAGGGCTGTCGTCAGCTTGGGCAGGGCGCCTCGGCTCGGCAGGCCTCCGGGTCGGGACGTTCGGCCAGACTGACCCAAAGAACGGGTCCTTGCTGATGATGGTTCGAAAGGGTGGTGGCCGAGATTAAATTCGCACCTCGCGGACGAAAATTTGAACTGGTAGCTCTCGAGGGGGCGAAAGTCTGACTGAAGACGCTTCAGTACCACGGGAGTGAGTGGGGCCCCGTCGGCAACGACGCCGCTCACCGCGGGCGTGCAGTGATGGTTCACGCCCCTGGACGTCCGTTGCCGGTAGGAATCGTGGTGGCGGTTTTCTTACGAATACTTTGTGGTTAAGTCAATAGATGCTTATTCTAAGTTCTCGCTGACAGGCGAAAACCTCTGATGAACGGCCGTCACGACCCGGGGGCGCGAGTCACCGGTTCGTTGTCGGTTCCTCTCGGGCGTCTAGCCGCTATACCGGTGTAGTATCATCGGAGGTTGAGTGTAACCAGAAACACTCGGTGTGGGGATAGCACACAGCCAGACCAGGCGAATTCAGGCGGCACTTGGCCTGTCTTCATGGTACGGGACCTTGGTTCCGGTGCTCGTGGTCCATAGACGACGCGCGGTCGACGGACTGGGCCACCGTACGTCGACCGTGAACCTCCGCGGCTCTCGACTAGCGCACAGCGCTAATGTGAGGTCCGCGGTTGTAGCCGCAAGGCGTCAAAACCCGGGAGTCTTCGTGTTCTACAACAAGGTAATATATTGACTCAAAAGTAAGGAACAATAATATAATATGATAAACATATTATGAAATAGGCTGACAGATTGTTATTTCACTCAGAATCGTATTTCGTTTACAATGATAATATATCATTGAATTCAAAATTAACACTCAGTGACCCATCACTATCGACACCACCCAACCCAACCCACTTCCTCAGTCATCATTTTTTTAATTTCAGAAGATCTGGTAATATTTCACTATTTTCACTAGGCAATACTACGGATATGGAAGATGAAAATTCAACAGAAGATTCACCAGACATTGGGATTGCAGCTTCAAACGCTGATCCTTCTCATGATTTAACTGAGCAAATCGATACACCCATGAACACGCTTGTACCAACATCGATCTCGGGAACAAAAAAAATCACCAATAGAAAAAATAGTGATTCGATTCGCCTTCTTTATTCCAAAAGAAACTTTTTAAAGTTCTGTATAAGTCCCAGAACGAAGATGATGATGACGACAAACATTTTCTTCTGTCATTATTACCCGGAATGAAGGCAATCGATAACGCCAGTAAAATGGATGCCAGGATTGAATTGATGCAGATTATACAGAAATATGCCAGGAAACGTCCCACCGAATCAACTTCACCATATTGTCTACCCATACAACCAATTCAATATCAACCATCTATGCCAGCATTGAAAACATCTCACGAATATGGCATGCAGGATCCTGAGAATTTAATTCCTGGCTCAAGTAATAACATTTGGCACCCCATTATTAGATCAACATTTATTTCCATTTTTTATTTTATGAAGCACAGGTGTTAACATTATTTTGTTTAAATATGATACTAGGTATTTTTCATTTATTTAATTTGATTTTAAGATTTTAAGATTTTAAGTTGCATATAAAGTGTTCAATTTTGATTTTATTAGAAAAAATAATAAAGTATTTATTCAAATAAAAAATTAGTACTTACTTTAGAGTAATCGATAACCTTTCCACTGTCGGTATTGTATCACCTTTGATGTGTTGTTCTTTTTCCAAGTCACTTTTTGCAATATTTAAAAGTTCATCAAATGTTTTTACCAGTGTCGTGGTGAACTACTTTTTGACCAGGGGCCAAATACAGAATACCAACCCACCTACCCACCTAAAATTAATATTTACACTTAAATTCGAATGCCAAGGGTGATTTTATATTGTATATAAAAAAAACCTTTTTATACTCATGTACAGTATTAAAATATATTTTATAACAGTAACGTTTAAAATTTAATATGCAATTATAATAAATAACATTTATGCATACATAAAATGTTTAACAAATAATATTTAATTATTTAAAAAGTAATGACTTCTTCATTACATCACTTGTTAACGCTAACTTATCTATCGCTTCATCAATGTTAATAGAATTTGTCAAATCTTTTTCACATGATATCAAAATAAGACTTTCTAATCTACTTTGTGCCATTGTTGACCGGAGTCTAGTTTTAATAAGTTTGAGTTTTGAAAATGACCGTTCACAAGAAACGGAAGTTGTTGGAATGGTACACAAATGTTTGTATACAAGGTATAAATTCGGGAAAGCTGTAATTAAGTCAAATGAGTTAAGTAGTTGAAGCAATTGGAGTGGTGTTGTTTTCTTAGAACGGTTTATGTTGGTGTCTTGAGTTTCATTTTCATGATTTTCATCAGATTCATTTTCATGTTCATTATCGTCAGAAAAATTAATTTCAGTGTAATCGTGAACTTTTTCTGGGTTAATTTGAGATTGAAATTCTAAACAACTTTTAGAAAATACAGTATACTCCATGCGAAGTGCATCTTGGTCAATCTGAGGAATCCATATTTTCAAAGAATCAAACATATCATCAGGACATGGTTTTCCTTGATTGACACTCATTATTCTAAAAATAAATACCTAATATACACTGCTAGGTACCTTATCACCACGTAGTGGGGTGGGGGCGGGTAGTGGTGCACTGCCGCACTGGTGCAGTACCCGTATCGTATTGACATTTTGTTTAAGTATTACGTCTACCCCGGGCTAAATATATATCTTAGTCCGTGGAGTCTACAACGGTTAATCTAAATTAAAAAATAATAAGAATTATTGATAAAATGTACGAACGTGTACCACTGTACTGCACTACTGCAATAGTGCAATCTGCAATAATATTCGAATATTTTTGATACAGATTAATCATTTTTATAACATTATCAATAATGTTGTAACTTGTCCTGTAAGCGACAAGCCGACAAATGACAATACATGCTCATAACGAAACCTACCTCTTATTTATTAAATATTTTTACCCCAATTTTTACTGACACAATGACACCCAGTAACCTACCCACCCACCCACCTAATAACCAATAGGGGCCGCGGCCCCTGGAAAACCCTCTCACCACGCCACTGGTTTTTACAGACATTTTATAATAACTAAAAAATTTTTCAGGAAATCGTCGTAAGTCCTCATATATTATATTGAATTGGCCCTTTTTTGCCCTTTTTTTCCCGTAGGGATGTACCGCAAACTTCCTGTGTACAGATTTCAACAGTCTTCCAATGCCTCATTTATGGAAATTATTAGAGCTGGCGTACTTTTTGGCATAATGATAATAAATTGATACCTACCTAACTAGTAACTACGAACCTACTTCTACGAACTGACTAGTGCAAATGATCGATCGATGAGTGTCTGTCTATTATTAATTTGTGCTATTCGATTGCGATTAATATATTTATATTATTGGTACAATAATTATGGAATTTACCATTTTTTTTTTAAATATTGTATAGATATATGAGGCGGAATACGCTCGACGGATACTTCTTGTATAGCTCGACCGTCCGAAAACGCCGTGTATAGCCCCGGTCTAAGGCAAGGGCGTCCGCAGAAATTTTTCAAGGGGGGGGCAAAATATTTTAATTTTTGGTTCATTATCTAATTAGTGATAAAGTACCTACTTTTTGTGACATGTTTTCTCTCATGTTGGTAGGGAACGTAAATATTCAATTATTATTTAAGTGTAGATATTTAGTACTTAATCTTACATCATTAGTTTTGATTAATTGATGTACAATTTTAAATTAACAAATGGATTTTTTTAATAATTCAAATATAACCATTGATTTGATAAATAGGTTACTTAGGTACCTATATAATTACATTTGTATACCTTCTAAAAAATAAAGAAAGAACTACCAAACCGTTTGGAAGAAACTTAATTTTTTTTTTCACAAGAACTATTTAAAATACTTGAACTACTTGGTTCACTATCTTCGACATCTTTGTTATAACTATTACAGGTATGATTTTGTATTTCATTTTGTTTAGAACTATTATTACTCTTTTTCTGAATATTAAATATACTAAACATTATTACTATCGAAGTAAATGTTAATCCAAAAATTGAAATATTTTGAGAACTATCGAAGTAAATGTTAATCCAAAAATTAAAATATTTTGAGAACTATCAACTAGGTATAATTCTTACATAGAAAGATACAAGATTCTTATAACAGTAAAAACAATAAATATAATAATTATTCTCAATCACTGATAAGAAAAATTTCAAATACTGTTAAGAATTCAGCTGTCATTTTCAGATGTTTATCTACAACCGTGGTAACTATTATTGTACATGATTGTACCTATGCAATTTATATTCTATGACAGTATGACCATTAATTATTTTAAACAAAAAAAATTAAAAAACCAATAAAAATTTGGTTGATACTGCTACTGCACTTGGCCTCACCATCATAATTGAGTGTAATAAAAATCAGCCGGTGAAAAAATGTTTTTTGGTTTTAATTTAAAAATATTTATTTTGTGATATTTTATAAAACATAATGAATATGATAATTAACCCAGAAAAAAGCCAAGGGAGAGGCAACTGCCCCTACTTGCCCCCCCCCCCCCTGCGGACGCCCTTGGTCTAAGCCTCTAAGGTACCAACAGTCAACAGGTCGTCAGACGAAGAGTCTGAAATCGACATCTTAAATTTGACATCTGAAATTGATGTAGAACAGATTAGTCAGTTAGATACCGAACTAGACGTAGAGCTATTAATTTTACATGTTGAAAGTAGACCTATTTTAGACGTTGGATAAATGTTCAGACCGCAATGAAAAACGAAAAGCTTGGAGGTAAGTGTTTGGTTTGACAAATCCAGGGTTTGAACATCTAATCAATTTACGAACCAAAAACTGATAGGTATATAAAATACACTATTAATAATATAATTAACAGACTTGGGTAGTATTCAGAATACTTTTTAAATATTTCTTTTGTCTATAGTATCATCAAAAGCATTTGGGCTTTGAGCATTAAGTTTAAATGAATTTTCAATTTCTCTTCGCAAAATATAAAAGCCACTATCTGGTTGTGTCAAATAACCACGAGACTTAAGGTTTGTTAACTTAGCTGCAATGAGGTGCCTTTATCTACTAACTTGATCATAGCTGCTATGGTATATACTACTCATACTTTCATCTGTTGTAGAAATTGACATATTATTTTCCTAAATATAATTAAATACATTTTAGGTAGGTATGTGTCAATTTATTATTAATTATTATAATTATTTATATTAGCTATCGTAAGTTATTTTAATAAAAGTTACATTAAAACTACTAACCTCTACAAATGAAATACTTTTATGGCTAGTACTTGCTACAGTAGAATCATTAAAATCCATTTTATGAGTAGAAACATTTACCTAAGTGCAATTTTATTAATTACATTTTTCTATTATTTTTTTAATAAACAAGTTAATTTTAGGTTGTAAATTTACATATAAGTTATTTTCATCCGACCAGGATTTTTGTTTAACAATTGGCATGGTACTGAACTTTTGATTTTGATTCTCTTCACAACTTTTTATCAAATTTAACTTTACCATTGGTAAAGCCTTTCTTTAAGTGAGGCTTTTTAAAACATATCTTGAGATATGGTAAAAGTAGAATCAATATAATATTAAGTTGTAGGTTCACAGATTTTAATTTAATTATTAAGTCAATTATATAGTTAATACCTACTTAATAGATTTATTCAAATTATAAGTCACACTTACATAAATCTTATAAATTGTGATTTGTAATTAATACTTACCGAGTACTTACTAGTCCCTTGTCCTGATACCCAGGTGTCAATTATATCTTCTTCAAGAAAGTGATCACCACAAATCCTAGACCTTTTATTTAAAGTCTTGCAAATAACTCTTTCCCATTTTTCATGGGAGGCTATTGGAACACTAAACCTAGATTTAGAATTTCCCATACAATTTTCAATGCAACATTTATCTAACCGAGGCGGCATATTGATTAAGATAAATAATATATTAATATAAAAATATTAATGAGTTGTCTGTACTCTGTTGTATAATATAATTAATAAAAGGACAACGTTTTAAAATGCACTACTTTGGCTAATTAGTTTATACTGTAAACACAGATTCGATGTAAATATTATCTCAAATATTTGTGGTTATTAATATTTTAATCCGCGCTTATAACTATTATATTGTGCTTATACACTGATTAATTAAGTTTGTGATAAAAGTGATATAATAACAAATTAAAAATACGCGGGAATTAGTATGTAAATACTACACAAGACTGCGCTAGTTGTCCTGCCGCAACGTGAGAAGGTGCGGGCTTCACTTATCACAGGTTCGTTGCGTATCCAGTATATTAATCCGTGGTACCTGCACTGACCGCAACGGCGGCCCTTCCAGTCAGTTTCTGTTCTGTAATCGCCGTCATCGCCGCCGCGTACCTCCGCACGACACCCAGACAGCAATTACATGTTATAAAAATACTACCAAAACATTATAAAATTAATAGCAATATTATAGTAAACGTTTTCGAAATATTCTCAAAAAATTTCAAAGCATTACAATAACGTTATCACAAACTTTTTTGGCCACAGGATTAAGGTTAGCATAATCTGGTATTAAAAACACTGCAATAACATTATCCCAATTAAACTACACTAATATTATATGTAAAACTTTATGATAATATTATTTGATATAATTATTAAAATATTCCTTATTCAACAGTAGAATTCATTTCACCTGATATTATAATTATGTATGAATCAAGATTTTCCATACATTTAATAACTTAAATATATACAAATTATAATTTTTCTTGAAACCAGCTACAATTTTTTTATTTCAGAAAAGGAACTAATTAACTATATTGACAATTAACAAATAAAATAAAAATGATCCTTTATTTTTAATATATAATAATATCATATTAAAATACATTTTTTACTGTATAGGTTAGGCCAAAATACTAATTGTTAATAACTATAATTATCATTTGAGATTTTTTGCTTCTTTTTTTTTAATTCTAAAAGGTGCATGAGACAGCCAAGTATCCAAACAGTTATCTATGTCTTTTTCTGGAACATTGTTGTATTTAACTGATTTCCTGATTGAATCTGGAAAAAAATAACATAAAATGTTTTAAAAAAATTATATTACATAATATATACTGCTTATACTGCTTGGTTATATAACCAAGCAGTTATCAATGGTGTGGTGATAAATAATATTATAACTCTAGCACAAATACGAAAAAAACCACCTACCCTGATTAGTAATTATAACATATCTAAATATATATATTAAACTAAAATGGTGGTTTACCGTGAAATATTTTCCTTGTATAGTTGTGTGTGAATATCAGAAATTCAGAACTAAGTTTTTTTGTTAGATAGAAGGCCCCGGGGTTACCCAATACCCAGATCCATCCACAACTGCAGATTTATACTGACGCAATTGCATCAGTTAAGCACCGATTAGCATGCCACTGGCAGTAATTTATTACCAATATTACATTATGCTAGCACAAATGTAAAAAACTAAATTAAATTGAAACAGCTCATAATTTTTAATTTCTTACCTATTATCACACAATAACTCAAAAGACTTGAAAATGAAAGTTTTTGTTTGAACCCAAATAATGAATAATATGACAAAATGTTATCGTTAAACATGCGTCCAACTACTCTTCGAACACTGTTGCCCAAGTCATTGTTTTCAATTAAAACTGATAATTTGGTAACCTGCAAAACCATTTTAATTGGTATCAAGGTGGATTGATAAGTTGTAAACACTTCCACCCACCCGTCTTAGATAAAGTGATCGAAAACTTTACTCCAGTTAAATATGCCGCTAGGTTCGATGCCTACCCTATAGAGGATAAGAAATGTTAATATTTATATGTGATTTAAATGTATTAAGGTTTTCAACTTTTTTTGTAGAAATACGTTATAATATGGTATACCTATAGTATATGAGTTATGATATATTTAATAATACATATAAATATATAATATAATAATGTAAAATAGCTATTTTTGTATTCATAAATTATATAATATAATTAAGATGTGTCCAAATTTTGAAGTAACTACCTACTCGTTATTACACTATGGATATAGGTATACATTTAGAAAATTATATATTTTATACATGTTTATACTAATCTAGAATTTTTTTCAAAAGTTTTTCGTTTTTTTTCTGACACTTTGTTGTTATGTTTTTTGCAGGCAAAAATCATTCTTGTATTTAGGTAAAATTTTACGATGTATTTAGTTAATTCATATTCATGATCTGTACAACCAACTTTAGATCCAATGCCTTGAAAAATTACTCCATCCATAACTATACATTAAAAAATGAAAAAAGAAATACATATATGATATAGGTAAGTATAAACATCTTTCGGTCATTAGGCAAACCAGTGTTACACCCAGGAACAAAACATAAATTAGGCATTTTATAATGTTCTAAATTTATATTAACAAAACAATAAAAATTAAATGAAAATTTAGTGTGACGATTTTTCATTAATTAATAATTTTGATGTTGATACAAAAGAATTAATGCAAGCACCAATTCCTTGTATTTTGTATTTATTTGTGATCCTACTATATTGTTTTCTTTACCACCAATTAAACCAATCAGAAAGCAAATTGTGACTCCAGGGATAGTTCATAAATAATAGACATTTTTTATTGTGGTTAAAAAATTATAATTTATTCATATTTTAACAAATACAGTGGTAATTTATTGTGTTTTGCTTAAATTTTCTTTAAATCTTGCATACGAAGCTGTGTATTTTTGCTCCTCTATCGGGTAGGCAACGCGATCTAGCGGTGAGCTAAACTGGAGTAATATTTTCAATCAACTAATAAGCCAAGTGTTTACACCTTATCAATCCACCTTGATTGGTATTATAAAAAAATTAATGTTAAAAAGTTGTTTGATTGAAAAAATCTTTATCATATTTTATTTTAATATTAATATTATTAAAGCATATAACATAATATAGAAGTCCTGTAATCATTTCCATAGTAGGACCATTTGTGTGTTCTTGTTTTAACAAAGGTTTATCATAATTCCGATTAAGATTAATAGATAGGTTTTTCATTTCATCATAAAATCCAGTTGTATCATTATTATGTTTCTCAATATTTCGATTTATTATTTGATGCAAAGGTTTTTCGTGTTTTCTTAGTAATGATTTTAATTTCTTCATGTAGGTTTCAAAATTAAATGTACTACAATTATCAAGTGGTCCATATAATTCATAATCATCACATATATGTAAAAGCCCGTGAATGTTATGTGACACATAGTGCAGGGCTTGAAACCGAAAAAAATTTTTCCGGTTTTGGTTTCGGATACCGGTTTTGATTTTTTCCGATTTCGGTTTCGGTTTCGGATACCGGTATCAATTTTTTCCGATTTCGGTTTCGGTTTCGGATACCGGTATCAATTTTTTCCTATTTCGGTTTCGGTTTTGGATACCGGTATCGATTTTTTCCGGTTTAGGTTTCGGATACCGGTATTGACTTTTTTCGATTTCGGTTTCGGATACCGGTATCGATTTTTTCCGATTTCGGTTTCGGTTTCGGATACCGGTATTCATTTTTTCCGTTTCGATTTCGGTTTTTAACGGTTTTAACCGGTATTCAAAATCAGTATCGAATATCGATTTTAATCCCTGTATTTATAATAATTTATAATGACATAAAATACTGGCGTAGGAACCTACTTGCCAATCGCCAAACATTGCGTGGCGTACGATTTAGCGTCTGGTTGCATGACAAGTACTATAGTATTTGCAATCAATGATAATATTTACACTGGAATGAATACGTAATTATGATGTATTAAGTTATAGCCTCTCCACTTCATAACACATTTTCCAAATGATTTGCGACCTAATTTTTTAAGAGTTTGTGTAACTTCATCGTTTATAAGTTGAAACTATTTTCTCAATGGGGGGCTAACTTCATGTGTGTCCCACCCACCACATTAATCAATTTGATCACAGCTTGATTATATTATACCAATCTAGATTAGGTATATTAATCCAATAGAGTATGGTTGATGGTGGGTTGGTAGGGAGCACATTTTTCAGTCGACGGCTTTTAGGGAAACCCAGACAATATTATGTTAAGGCCTTATAATGTATTATAATAAATTATAAATAATATAAATTATTTATAACTATACTATAATTATTGACTCAGTATTTCATAATTTATTCTTGGCTATTGTGTTAATTTAATGTAGGACAATTATGCCACATAGTTATTTCTGTCTTCTGATCGTCTGTGGAGGCAGAAAAACACGACAGCTTATAATATAGTAAATAATAATAGTATTATTGTTATACAATTTTTATTATAGCGTATTTCAGCGTATACTGTTTTAGAATACGACTAAACGATTAATCCATTTACCGAAATAATATATAATATATAAATATAATAATTAATATATTGCGTATAATAATAATATTATATTATGCGTCTAATTATTTTATATACTCTGTGAAATTACCTATGCAAACATACGGGTGCCCGCAGACGAAGACTACTGAACCAGTGCAGCTAGACCTACTTACATAATAATATATTATTATATTATAAAATATTAATTATAATAATATAATATATTAGGCACCATTAATCATTATTAATATCAATTGTATTACTGCAGAACTCAGAAAGTATACATAATAATATAAATATCTATATAGGTAGGTACTTTCGTGTTAATATTTTAGAATCCAGTAAAAAACTAAGTAAAAAAAAAAGAAGGCATAGCACATGAAATAGGCTACAGGTCTAATAAATGGACCAAATTAATAATTTTTAATAATATTATTATAAACGCGCCATGGAAACGGCAATATAAATATTATAAACTATTAAAATAAATAATAATATATAATATTTATATGATAATTTATAAAAACTAATAATATACCAACAAAAATACTATGTCAACTCCATGTAAAAAAAAATTTAATTTAATTTAATTCTTCGTTTTGCGCACGGAGTAAACAATTACCTCAGACGTATTAATACAGTATATTATTAATTTAATATGATAATTTATAAAAGACTAATGAACTTTAACTTAGTATAGTTATTTTTTATTTAAGGATAACTTAACTTTAACTAGTTAAAAAAATTGGTTAACTTGCCCAGCTTTGCCATCATCCACATGATGTTATAATAAATAATTATATCTTATAAGTTATAATATTATATTTAATATTGATCACATTGTTTGATAGAAGGATAGAACAAATTTACATAATATACACGATATTTATTATTTTCTACCATATGCATTATAATTTATATTATTCATAGCTTTTAAACAGAAATTCAATTATAGTCTATAGGTTTATTTTAAATGCGTAGAACTTTTTAAATGTTAGATACTAATGTTATAATTTTTCGACTTCCGTTTCAGATATCATATTATTTCTTAAGATTTCGTCTTAAGTTTCAAAAAACGGTATTATTTTTTCCGATTTCGATTTCGGTTTCACAGATATCGGTATTTATGTTTTCCGATTTCGGTTTCGGTTTCGGAAACCGGTATTGATTTTTTCCGTTTTCGGTTTCGGTTTCAGATACCGGTATCGATTTTTTCCGATTTCGGTTTCGGTTTTGGATACCGGTATTATTTTTTTCCGATTTCGGTTTCGGTTTTTAAAGGTTTAAACCGGTATTCAAAACCGGTATCGAAAATCGGTTTCAAGCCCTGACATAGTGTTTACCATATAATACCTCAAATTGTTTAACAAAATAATCAAGAAGCTGCCTTGCATAATCTAACATATGAAAACGATCTGGACTTAGTAGTATTAACATTGAAATATTTAATGACATGAAATGTACATAACAATCAAGTCTTAAAATATTTTTCAATACAATTGTTCCCAAATAAATTAAAAATAATCGAAACATCGGTCATAATCAAAAATTACATATTAGTTGTGGTCACCCCTCAAAAAGGTTACATACTAGTTGCGGTCACTCAAATAATAATAACTAAGTATACTAAATAATATAATATAGTTTATATAATAATTAAATATAAAATTAATATTTCGTTTATTTATTTAATTTAGAAAAATGTATTAATCAACATTTTCCTTCCCATTTATATCGAAAAGATAACAGACTTAGGACTGTCTACACAATTATTTATTGTTTAGGTATGGTTAAAAATGTTGATACTTAGGTTTAAATTACGTGGTTAAACTTGTGTCAAAATATAGTATACATATAATATGTATAATAATAATAATAATAATTTAAAATTTTAAAATTTTGTAGCTATAAATTTAAAGGAAATCGACTTTAGATATTCAACCCGATTTATTTCGCCTTCTTCATAATATTGTATTTGTTGTGCTAAAAAATGCTTTTTCTATTGAAATTGTATTACCACGACTGGTTTTTGTACAATTCATTTTTAAATAGCCATTCGTTTGAATTTCATTTAAAGCGTCAATAAATATAAAAATATTAGGATGAGAGTGGTAAAACATGCTATTGAGCTTTGAATGAAAACTTTCGCATGCATTGGTTGTTCGTGTTATAGAAGACCAACATTCAGCCCATAATGACGGTGGATATCTCGAATCTTCCCTTACATACACTTCTAAAATATAGTCTGTAAATGCAGTCAATTTTGAATTATTAGGTGGAAGAAGAGCCATAATATCTGTGACAAAACAATCGGCAACTTCATAGATACGGAAGTCCGAAAAAAAGTTTCAAATATTCGGACATTTCACCGGGTTTCATATATGGTTTTATATGGCTAGACCTAATGACTGCATTTTGAGAAAACCATGCTTGCCCTAGGTGAAAACGGCATGCTTTCAAATTTGTAGTGGGCCACACATCTTTAATTGCTGTGTGGATAGCCTGTTCGAAGTCGCTGAAAACTCTATTTAGGATATAGTCACATAAATGATTTTTGAGATGATCTAATACAGTCTTGTACGCATTATGACATTTACTAGGCAACAACGAAAAAAACAATGGTATCTATGTATGAGCTATTTTTAAATCCATGAATTACAAAATGTTGCTTAAAAGGAAAAGGACAATCCATAAAAATTGAATCACGTTGTTTAAGAAAATCAAGGTTCATCTGAGTTGTAAAACACACTATATTGTTCTGGACATAATTTATAAAAATCCATTTTTCATTATTTTTCGTCTGTATTTTCTTAATTGGTACGTCAGGAAGCGTCGCATGCAATTGTGGAAAGTCACGTGGCAACTTCGGATAAATACTCATTCGTGTAGTATGTATATTTTTCCTAACCAAACTAATATCATTTAAGTCGAGTACACTTAGTGCTGTACTTGACATCTCAGAATGAATAATTTTAGAAGGGCGCTCACTAAACTGCTCTACTGCCTTACGTTTAACACTGTTACTAACCTTTTGCCGTAACATTGATTGAAGATCATCTGGTTCATGATTATGTGTTGTATTTTGTTCACAAAAGGCACCATTAACATCGTATTTTATAGCCGCATTACATGTTTTTTTACAACATACCCACTGTTGTACGTCATTCGCTAATGTACGATAAAATCGAAATTAGAATTATTAACGACCCGTAATGGTTTTAATTTTTCACTCAACATATTTTTTGAATTCATTTTTATGTTTTACCGTATCAAAAGACGTAGGCACAATGAAAGCAATATTCGAAACTATGATCGGAGTATACAATTTAATCTATTTTATTTATAAACTTTACAGATAAGTAGTGGTGTTCCCACATATATACGCTGTGTGCATTATATCGAAAAATATGTTTATCGTATAATATAAATTTCGCCTGGAATTGGAGTATAATAAAGCTATGGCCGCAACTAAGATATTACCTAAATTGGAGTGACCGCAACTGTTATGGCCGTATCCATTTTCCTCCAAAAACAAGATACCGTTTTCCTCCAAAAAAATAAAAAATAATTCTTGACCATTTTCCCCCACTTTCTATTTTCCTCCAATAAATAATAAAATAGTTTATATAAATAATTTATGCATAGCAAAAAAAAAAATGTTTGTCAGGTCATTATGTTCAATATAAATAAAATAATAAAATAGTTAATATCTATAAATAATTTATACAAAGCAAAAAAATAAATTTTGTCAGGTATTATGTTTAATACAAATAAAATAGTTTATATAAATAATTTGTGCATAGCAAAAAAAAATGTTTGTCAGGTCATCATGTTCAATATAAATAAAATAATAAAATAGTTAATAAAAATAAAAATAAAAAGGCAGGTAAGTGGATGTCGCTCAGCTGTACAGTAGGTTACAAGTTGGTCATTGTTTAATGGATTGTATTAAACTTGAATTCAATGATATAATATCATTGTATAAGAAAAACGATTCTGAACGGAGACGGTTTGTCAGTCTGTATATTTTATATTGTCATAAATAATTGTTTTATATTTTTTTATACTATTTCCTACCATGAACCTAATCACCCGCGGTTCTATGATAAGTCAGTACTGACTCATAAGTTAATGATACATGTTAATAATTTATGATATTTATATAGATAATACCTACCTATTTTTTTTTTTATTTATTGCTACGGTGATAAACAAATTGTTAGAAATTAAAATCCCATTTTAAGCGGTTTTTCATAATTTTTCAGTACTTTTTCCCGTGGCATTAAATAACTATTGAGAAAATTGAAAAATCACCTCTCTAAAGTACCATCTTGGTCCAATTTGCTAAAAGATAAGGTACTATATGTTGAAATCAAAGCACTCCTTCTGGTAGAAATTTTGTATACAGGATATAAAATAAATAAAAAAAAATAAACACCATTGTAAAACCACTAGCTTCCTTGCTCCGCTCAGAATCTAAAATGAATTGAATATACCTATTATTATATTTTTTTATAATTATATGACATTTCAGCAACAAATGAATACCTGTTTTAAAAAAAAAAATTAGACATAAAATGAATAATTATTTTACTTCTTGTATATACATACCTAGAAATGTCTTCGTTTTGCAATTTAATAATTGCATTGTCGATTGCTTCACGACGTTTGTTTGCTCGGTACCTAGTCTTTTAATATTCATATATTTTTTAGATTTTTTGGTTACAGTATGAACTATTTACGAGAAGCTTGGTTTTAAATTACAATGATTGATAATTTTCGAGATTTTGATAAATTTTGTCAAAATTTGATCTTTAAATGCTTATAAAAAAAAACTGTGCCTATGTATTTTTAATATTTTTCAACTGATATTGTAACAATATATCAGGAGCCTTGTATTAAATTTTTACACTTTTTGGCCCAACAGATAAAACTTTATTGATATTTAGAGAAAAAAAAACTAAAAAAAATTGAAAGCTGTAAATGTCCATAAACAGCTCAAAAAGAGTCAAAATATTTTCAAAATTGTATGGTGTATAGGAAATGATAATATTAACATTCAGTGAAATTTTCATGTATCTACAGTTATTCGTTTTTGAATTACAACAAAATAAGGAAATCGCTACATGAGAAATCGAGTGAACATCCAATGTTGTAAAAATTTGAATTTCAAACGCTCATAAAAATTTAATTTGACATTCCGGTAGAGATTTTTTTATTGATAAAGGTAGAAAAACTTATGAGTAATCTTATATTACATTTTCAAATCTTAGATTTAAAAAGAAAAATTTTTACGAATTCTTAACTCAAAATAATTTGCTAATTTTCGTGATTTTTCCATATTTTGTCAATTTTTGAACTTTAAATGCTTATAAAAAAAAATTGTGACTAAGGATTTTTAATATTTTTCATCTGCCTTTGAAACAACATATTAGGAGCCTTCTATTAATTTTTCAAGCTTTCGCAACCAACAAATAAAATTTTATTGATATTTCTAGAAAAAAAAATGAAAAATGAAAATGTCCCTAAACAGTTCAAAATAAATCAAAATATTTTGAAAATGTTATCGTGTATAGAAAATGCAAATATAAACAACCAGTGAAAATTTCATGTATCTACGGTCATTTGTTTTAAAGTTACACCAAAAACCAAATTCGATTTTTTGGAAAATCGATTTTGCGTAAAAATTCCCGTTTTTCCTTAATTTTTATGTTGTTTTTTCCCGGCGCTTGTGAAAACTACTGGAAAATGTTTACTTTTGACCCCCCAAAGTACCAACTAGATTCACTTTCCTATCAGAAAAGGTACTATTGAAGAAAATCGAAGCACTTTTACTGTCCCAAAACGTGATGACAGACACAAAAATATAAAAATATAAAAATATAAAAATATAAAAACACACATCATTGTAAAACCAATACATTCATCGCTCCGCTCAGAATCTAAAATTTTTATGAATTTATAACTCGAAATAATTTGCAAATTTTCGTGATTTTTCCATACTTTGTCAATTTTTGAACTTTAAATGCTTATAAAAAAAAATTGTGACTAAGGATTTTTAATATTTTTTATCTGCCTTTGAAATAATATACTAGGAGCCTTCTATTAAATTTTTAACCTTTTTTATCCAACAAATACAATTTTATTGATATTTTTAGAAAAAAAACTAAAAAAATATGGAAAATGAAAATGTCCCTAAACAGTTCAAAATAAATCAAAATATTTTGAAAATGTTATCGAGTATAGAAAATGCAAATATAAACAACCAGTGAAAATGTCATGTATATACGTTCATTTAATTTAGAGTTACATCAAAAACTAAAATCGAAAAATGTTATTCACCTACCCATAGGACGTTTGGTCCCCGGTATTTTAAATCACTACATTTAAATGGCTTTTTTAATTTAAAATTTCAATTATTTTTAATAAATGTACAATCTCAATATAATTTATATTAATATGTGGGGATGGCCTATAAACAATTTGTAATAAAATTTCTAATTTTGATTTTTTTTCAATTCCTGCTCCATTTTAAAAACTTGAATTTATAATTTGAATATTGATGTTTAATTTATTCCCAGTTATTTCAACTATCGTCTTCATGTGTTAAATAAACGATAATTTTAGTCTTTCAATACTGTACTCTTACCCTTTGGGGTCTTACATATATTTATTTATTTAATAATTTATACTATATCATATTATTATTATAATTATTATTTATTATTAAAACTAATAACTTTTTCCGAAATATTATTTTTGGGAATTTCCTAACATGTGAAATTACCAATTTTGTTTGAGTTGTTCGGCGACAAAGACGATAAAATGAACTCCCGGGGGCCAAATGTCCTATCTCAATAATAGACGGGGTCGAAACGTCCGTGAGCTCATTTTTTTTACGTGGACGAAACGGCGGGGGCGAAACAAACGTCCGCGATTCGCCCCTCGGTCTCCCCTGAATCCGCCACCGTACATAATTTTTATCAAATAAAAAAATGTGTACCTATGTAGATTGCCTTTTCGAGGGGCCACATTTAACTGGGAAAAAAAACTGTGGGTCAGCTGAGATCCCCCCCCTGGGTCTCCCACTGTGGCTGTTGTATCTCTCAACTATTTTCGTGCCTTATTCTTTCTAGTAGGCATCGAGTACCTATGAGTTTCGTATTATAGTTGATACCATAAATGTAAAATGCACCGGTAATGCTAAAATAATTTTACTCATTTAGTGTATTGTATATTTGTATATTGTAATTTGTAATAATAATTGAGTCATGATTTATTTATTGTAGATATTCAAAAACTTGATTTTTTATGATATATTGATATTAAATATTTTACAATATTATGCGAGATCTTACGCAGCGTATACAATAATAACAAAGACCTCGAGACTTCGACGACGACTAAAAAGTAAAAACTATTACCGTACGCGACTACAAAACATGACATTTTCACTGGTTGTTTATATGTATTACCATATTTTGCTATATACCTACGATAACATTTTCAAAATATTTTAACTTGGTTTTCTTAGGTTATATTTGTTACCGTTTCAAAATGTATGATTTTCGTTATTTTCAAATCGGTAATTAATATTGCTGCACAATTCATTGATGATTTTTTTGAACATTACCATCGAATGATACTTTGGCATTTTTTTTTTATATAATACCCGTGTAGTGCAATTTCATCATTTCCTATATTTGGTTTCAGAAGTTCCGTGGTTGTACACTCGCGTACAACATGAAACTAAAATGAAACTGGATACGTATGATATTATAGGTACTTGTGTATTATGATCAGCCATCGCCCATCAGCGTGTGTGTAATTGCCAAACTACGTATTCCTTATGTGAATAAATTGTCATGTACTATCTACAGATGAGATGTGTCAACCAAATTTATTTTATAAATAAAATGACAAGTAAAGTGGAAATATTGTTTTATTTATATACTGCAAAGGAAGACTTTTTGTCCGGGGACTTTTTTTTCCGTTTACCATCTTCATCAAACGTATTACAGTTAAAATTACGAAAATAATATTTACATCGACACACCGACGATATTTACGATATCATGACGTTACAATATAATATATTTTCATTAACTTCTAAACATTTTTATTTTTAGATAAGTATAATTTACAAGTATTTGCCGGTCTCGAACTCTCCTCTGACGAGCCGCCCCGGGTATTATCGGGCACAAAACGGCACTACGTCAACCAACACAATTGCGGTGTTTATTTACATATATACGAATTATTGTACAAAAATACATTGTGAAACATTAACAATGATGTTGGACTCGAGCGGTCGATTTTCTACGAAACTAGTAACCAACAAACAATAGGAACATTTGGTGGGTTGGCGTGCGGTGCAGTCTGTTCAATGTTGCGCAATGCGCCGGGTCCGCATTCAATAATATAATATTATCATGAATATAAATAGTATACATTATAGTATAATATATCATAATATATTTATATATAATAATAATATAATGTATAGTAAATAGTATATATATAGTATTATTAATTATAGTATCTATAAATAATCATAATGATATTCAGATATTGTACACAAACGGTGACCCGTGAGCCGTTTGATTGTTATAGTAACAACCAGACTTAATACTTATTATTATCGACGGAAATCAAAACGACATACCTACCAGCACATGATTATGTTTCATAGAGTTGCAATACATTGGTATAATTTTGTGTTATAACTTATAAGCGTTTAAAGTTCAATTGTTGTCAAAATTTATCAAATTTATAATTTAAATTTATTTTTCGCTCAGAATTGTTTTTCTTTTACAATGATATTATATCATTGTATTCAAATTTAACACAATCCATTACATATACCCAGGGCCAGACTGGCCCAGTGGTCTATTGTCCTAGAGGACAATGGGCCTCTGTCTTTGGCTGGGTTTTGGACCGGTGCCTATTGTTAGTACAATTATATCGGTAGGTACATAAGTAAATATTAAAAGTATATTGTTTCGAAGGCAGATGAAAAATATTAAAAAACCTTAGACACAATTTTTTTTTTATAAGCATTTAAAGATCGAATTTTGACAAAATTTATCAAATTTAAAATTGAATAATTATTTTGTAGTTAAAAATGTATAAAATGTTCAACTTTTATATCTAATGATTGAAAATTTAAAACAAGATTTCACGTAAGTAGTTAATTCTGTTAACAAAAAATCTAAAAAATACAGAAGGACACTTTATTTTGATAGTCATTTTAAGTTCAAATCTGGACGAAATTACATAATAAAAAACCTAGAATAACTATTTTAGTTATTTTTTTGTTAAAAATTATAAAATGTTCAACTTTTATAGCTAAGGATTGAAAATAGGTAAATAGGTAAATATATAAATTATTTTATTCACAATAATTATATCATCAAAATATATACTTAGTAATCATAGGCTGACTGACCGTTTTCGCTCAGAATCGTTTTTCTTATACAATGATATTATATCATTGAATTCAAATTTAACACCATCCATTACAGCGACCCAGTGACGTTTATTTGAGGTATTTTAAAATGTTTGTAACTTTTCAACTTTTCTGGTAGAAAAAATGCTCTTATCATAAGCTTCGATGCCTAGTGTATGTTTTTGGAAGCAAATTGGATCTAGTTGGTACTTTTAGGAGGTCGAAATTTAATCTGCTCAGTGCTTTTAAAAGTACCTAATTGGAGAAAAAAAAATTAAAACTTATTTAAATTGTTTGGTAACAATAGCTTGGTTTATGGTTATATCGTCCTTACTTGGATAGTATTTGATTAATTAAAATTTTTTTTTATAAATGTCAATAAAAAATTATTTGTCCGGTCAAAAAGCTTAAAAATTTAATACGTAAGTTTTTTTATTATAGCTAAAATATTAACGATACTTATTATGCATTTAGGCGAAGTAATGCTAACGCGGTTCCGCCTCCGCCCTCCGATTTAACCGGAAAAAAAAAAAAAAAACATATGCATTTAAAGTTCAAAACAATTTAACCACAGTTAATTTGTAGTTCAAAACTTATAAAATATTAAAATATATGTATAGCTAAAGCTAAGGCTAGATAATTTAATAAAAGGTCTTTCATACAAGTAGTTCATACTTTTACTGAAAAATTACAGATTACACAACCTAAATAGTAAATATAAAAAAACTCAAATGGTTCCAGTTTCTATGACGAATAAATCATAAATGATTCTCAGATGACTCTCTTTTATAATATATCATTAGGTATATTATTTGGGGGGCAAAAAAAATGTTCGTGGCTAAGCCCCCCTTCATCCCACAACTAATTACACCTATGACCAGAGAATAGGGCTGCTATTATATTTGGGATTTCCAGGGCCGGACTGGGTAGGGTCCGGCCTTGCATATACCCTTGTATATATAACCTTTGTTGAAATATGTTTGAATTCGTACTTGGAATACTTCTATATAGCCTATACACGGTGTTGCGATTGAAACTGCCCGTTTCCACCAAAAGTGTACCTTTCCCTTTTCCACCAATACCCGTTTCTACCAAAGGTGTATCTTTCCCTTTTCCACCAATATACGTTTCTACCAAATAAAATTAAAAAATTAAAAACAATATAATATTTATTATGGTATAATTGTAAATGGTCAGATATAAAAATTTGAAAAAAAAATATAATAATTATTATCATGTTCGTGGTTATGTATAATTGATTGATCCGATAATACTTCATAATTATTATCAGTAGGTATACACTTTTTAAAAACAACTTTTTTTAATACATCGCCAACGAATATTTTCATTAGTTTTGTTTACTGATCCAATAAAAAATTTATAATTGTCTAGTATTAGTGTTTTGTTTCCACGTTTAATTTCAATCACTTAAGGCTTAAGCCATCACAGAATTATAAATTTTAAAAATAACATTTTATTTTAACACACACACAGTTGTAACTCACTATTTAAACTTTACAACCTATTCACTTGTTCGTAAAATATTGTACCGTTAGATATTATCATGGTTAATCGACATAAAATATAAGTACGATAACGGTAAATAACGATAAACGTACAATATACATTGATTATATTGTGTGTATATTTATATATATATATATATAGGTACATTTTACATCAATCCGAAAACCCCACGAAAAGAATATGTATTCTACGATTGAAAAAAAAATATCAACCAAAACATATTGTTTACTGTGTGTCTGTGTAGAATGTAGAAAATAATGATTAAAATGTGGTTTGGCAAAAAACCATTGAAATATAAAAAAACATGTGAAGATATAAAATTATACATAATATTATCACAAAAATAGGTTGAATTTTTATTAGATAATGTTATATAGGTACCAACAATTATTAATTAATTTTATTTAAAATTAGAAACTACCACTATGGCAATCAAACACACTAACAGCACGGATCTAATGGTAAAACGTTAAATTTGTAAATATGACAAGAAAAGTTCAAAATAATTATAACTCAAAATGTTAAACGGACATATACCATAAGGAAATATATGGCTGCACGAATCTAATAATCACATAATGCTTTTTTAACTTTTTGCACTTTGACCATTGTTCCTTTTCGAATCGCCGTAAGCCAAAATAACAGCAGAGCGACATCCACTTACCAACCTTTTTAAGGAATACAATTTATTGTAGAAAATATTATTGTATTATAGTGTAATCTAATAAAACGAACCATGGGACGCCATCTGCCGATTATTTCCTTATTATTCTAGACCATTACATGATAAAAACAAAAAATATAATCATATTTAAAAACGGCACACCCGCCCGTACCTATTCAGTACGAAAAAATAGTCCCCTGGGCTGTTCGGTCGCATATTACTATGTCCCCAAAAGCTTAATAGCTCCTAGACTTATTTTCATCTTATAGAGAATTTTCCTGGCTTTCCGAATATATAGGTTTAATGCTGCGCCACCTTCCGGAACTTGGTCGGAAAAATGAAAAACTGCGCATGGGTACCTGCACGCGGCGGTACGAAAAAATAGTCCCCTGGGCTGTTCGGTCGCATATTACTATGTCCCCGAAAGCTTTGTAGCTCCTAGACTTATTTTCATCTTATAGAGAATTTTCCTGGCTTTCCGAATATATAGGTTTAATGCTGCGCCACCTTCCGGAACTTGGTCGGAAAAATGAAAAACTGCGCATGGGTACCTGCACGCGGCGGTACGAAAAAATAGTCCCTTGGGCTGTTCGGTCGCATATTACTATGTCCCCGAAAGCTTTGTAGCTCCTAGACTTATTTTCATCTTATAGATAATTTTCCTGGCTTTCCGAATATATAGGTTTAATGCTGCGCCACCTTCCGGAACTTGGTCGGAAAAATGAAAAACTGCGCATGGGTACCTGCACGCGGCGGTACGAAAAAATAGTCCCCTGGGCTGGTCGGTCGCATTAATATACGGGCATATAATGATGTAAGTGAATTTCATGACGCCATCTTGTGGTTGACGGTAATACAAATGTTGAGTGCCTTGAATATAATAAAACGCAACCGGGCATACAAGGCCTGTTATCACTAGTCGTCCGAGAAAATAGTCCCCTAGCTATAGTCCCCCAACTTCACACCCGTCTACAAAGACATTCAACACTATAGAAACTATTCACTAGTCGACGTACAGTTCGCTACTAAAAATATTGTCTTATTGATGCGAGTATATCCTATACATTCGCAATGTGTCTGTCTCACTCAATGTGTGTAATCATAATAATAAGTGACAACTAATATAACAATATATAAGTATATACGTATATCCCCGTATGGAGTATGTACGTATTTTTATTAGGCTTGATCCATAGCTTAGATAGATAGCCGATACCAGAGTGTAATCATTAACCGATAAGCGCAAAATGTGATTCTAGCTTCACTCTATCTTTATAAAATGGAACGTAATACTACATCAAAAATATTTGTTAAAATATTGGAGGATAATAGACATAATTTTAGTCGAAAATAATATGGAGGAAAATGGAAACCAACCTTTTTTTTTTTTTGTGGAGGAAAACGGTATCTCGTTTTTGGAGGAAAATGGCACTACGCGAACGCAAGTACCTACATACCCTGTTGCAAATTTTGAAATATATTTTGTCGAATAATTTTTGAATATTAAGTATAACCTAATAGCTATATTCATAGATCGCACTAAGTGGATAATTTAGTGTGAACTTAGTTAAAATCATAATTTTGATATTCATAAACAAACCTAAGTAAATCTTAAGTAAATTGTTAGTAAAATCTGAAAGTTAGTAAGTAGGTAGTAAATTAGTATTCATAAATATGAATTAACTGTTAAGTTAGAAAATTCTCTGGGAATAATTGGCAAAAGGTTAGCAAGCTCTGGTGTTCACTTAAGCCACCTTATCATTTGAATTTTGCATTTATTTTGCAAAAATTTGATTGATATAAGAAAAGTCTATTTTTATCTTGAAGATTAATTTATAATTCATTTAAATTTACTTGAAAGCAAAATGGATGATTTTGTGGATTTTGATGACAATTATGGCTATATAAACGAACCAATTCAAATTAGAGTTAGGAAAGTATATAAAAGAAATAAGTCAGACCCTTTGGACGTTTATTCGAACTACGAGTATTTTAGAAGATTTCGGTTCACTAAGGAATTTTTTTCAAATATTTTAATATGCCCATGATATTTCCTGAAGATGACCAAAATGTTAACACAGATATGAGAGGATTACCCATAACTAATTCATGGAAACTTCTTACGGCATTAAGATTTTATGGGACAGGATGCTACCAAGTAATTATATAAATACAATTTAAACACTTAAATTTAATTAACACAATTGCATTATTATTTAACTTAATTGGTAAATAGTGATATGTTTGAATTTAGCCAACCGTCAGTCAGTCGTATAGTTAAAGATATTTCCTTGAGAATAGCTAAGAATCTAAGAACATGGGTTCAATTTCCTCAAGCTGATCAACTAGAAATAATTAAAAGGAAATTTTATGAAGTAGCTCGATTTTCCGGTGTTACCATGGCTATGGACCGTACCCATATACCAATTAGCAGTTCAGGTGATAAAATGCGGAAGTTTTCCGTAACAGAAAAGGATGGATGTTCTTTAATGTTCAGTTAATAGTGGGGCCTGATATGGAAATTTATGATGTAGTTGCCAGATAGTACTGATCTGTGCACGATTCAAGAATCTTTCAGAATAATAGAGCTCTAGAATTGATAGAAAACAGGTAAATTAATAAATAAATAAAATTATATGTAATATGATAAATTGTAAATTATAATATTAAATTTGGAGGTTTTTATAATCAATTATTTTAAACTTAAAAATAAAAATTTTAGAACTGTACAAGGTATATGTGTAGCTGATGGTGATTATGCACAGACACAGTTTATCTATACTCCGCATTCCAATCCTATAACAAATGCACAAAAGAGATTCAATTATGCTCACATTAGAACAAGGAATGTGGTTGAACGTGTCAATGGGTTATTAAAAAGTCGATTTCGTTGCCTCAGTCGTAAATTAGGAACTGTGACTACAACATCGAGTAATATCATAGTTGCATGTGTAATATTACACAATATTTGTGTAATACCTTGTAAAACCTTAAGTGCAATTCGACCCAAATAGCTGCTTAAAAATTATAATTATATATTATTAAAACAAATTACTGACAGTTATTTAAATTCTTTATACAAAATAAAAATCATTTCACATACACTGGTAACAATTTTATTTACAAATTCTCGCCCATTATCAGAATGTAGTATACTAGGAGCTCCAAAGAGAGTGAATATATCTAGAAGTTGATATGCAATTTCTTCTGCACGTTTACACTGTATAATCACAAATTTTGTCAGGTGATCTTGATACACCATAATGTATTTAAAACCATTATCTGGGTTAGGTCTGGCAGCTTAAATGTTATGTGTCGTGTATTGATCAGCTTTTACTAAGTAAATTTGTACATCCTAGGATGTACACAACGTGTTTAGCAAAAGCCCCAATAAAATTTAGAATTTCAGCATTTACTGAGTACAAACAGTAAAACCTAGCATTAACTAGTAAAACCTAGGTTTACCTAGTGATCGGGCATTTACGGTAGCATATAGATTAAGTAATGGAACGATTACGCTGATGCAACGTCGTTCAATTACAGCGATAATATATAGGCATAATACCTTTACTATTACGATTATTTCGTATTAGATATCTGCTGGTTTTTGGGTTTTTCGTTGATTTATACTGTAAGATATAGTTTTATTGAACTAATGGCCGAACGAAAAAAATGGTCATATGTTTTCCGACTATGTATTAAAAACATATATTGAACCAGAATGTCCATTTCCTCCAGAAATGTGGGCTCAAGAACCAAACACGAATCCTCGGTGAGCAATTTATACAAAGTAATATATTTTTAATATTCTTAATTGTTTATTTATAATTTTTAGTAAGGTCAGTTGGGGTAACTGCGACGTGGCATTGTAAAGTTCATCTTAGGCAACTTATTTTCACTGTAATATTTAATCAAAGAATACAATGATGATTTCAATTTATTCAGAATATTGTAAAGATTATAAATTTGATGTTAAAATTTAATTTCCAACAGTTTTTATATATTTTTATTTTAAATTTTGAAGTGTCGCACTTACCCCAAGCAGTGGGGTAAGTGCGTTTTCGGTGTCTGAAAAATAGTAAAAATGCTTTAATTGTATCATAGGGGAAGTGCATACAATTACATACAATCACCTAAAGTTCAGTGTTTTCAGAGTGAAAAAAATCTGAATGGTAAAAAAATGACAGAACATTAAAGATCTTTTTAAATTTGTGTATTAATTAGAGTAATTAGACTATCATTAATTACATACAAACACTTTCAAGTTATATGGAATTTATTTAAATACTTACATTAAACTTGATTTGTATAAGTAAATAAGCAATACAACAATATAAAACTCTTTCATTTTTATTTAAATAACCAATCAACAAAGTTATAGTTAGATTATAACAAAACTTTACCAAATTTACCAAATATTTATTACCAATATTTATCAACATAACAGTTAAACAAGTAGTACTTAATTAAAAAAAGTATTTATAGATTAAAATATAAAACCTTTTGTAATCAGACTTTGAGTTACTTTTTCAAGATACTTACATACATAAATAATAATTATAGGTAACCACCAACTTCATTTTTCAGACTTAGTTACTTAACACTAATTAACTTAATATTAACAACATAACAGTAAAACATAACGATTAAGTAAGTAATTATTCAAAATTTAATCAGTCTTTAAGTTACTTTTTCAGATTATATTGACTGAAAGTGATTCCAAAAACGAGTTGACCCCTTCTTCCAATCGTTGGTTTTGGTAAACTACATATAATATCAGATTCTGAAACTTCATCTATATCATCGGCAATAGGATATACAAAAGTAGTAGAATGTTTATTCTCAGTCTTCAGTTTGACAAATTTTATTTTATGCATACCATCAAAGACTTCTTTTATAATACCTACATAATATAATGATTTTGCAGATTTACCTTCAAGCTTATATTTAATTTAAACCCAATCATCAACACAATTTTTTGTGCGAAACATATATCCTTCTTCTGCTAAATCCTCTTTTTCTCTTTCCAATTCATTTAATAAATCACTGATTTCAGACACTCCACTGACAAAACTTATATTTAAGTTTTCATTAGGTTGATTCAAATTTATGTCTATAATGTCTTGAATCTTTTCTTCATTTACAACTTCTTCATTGACAACTTCTTCAGACTGTTTTTTTTTTCTTGTTGTTTTTTGGTTTGCCCTTTTCTTGTTCTTTTGCTTTTAAAATATTTATAACTTCTTCTGAAGTAATAACTGTAGCTCCACTAGTTACTTGCTTTCTGGTAGTTTTCTCTACGGCAACTTGCTTCATAGAAATCAATAATAGCTCTTCAAACGATTTACTATTATTTAATATTTCTGTTTCTGCATTTTTTTCAGTTGACGTTGAAGCTTGATTTGAGTTGAAATTGTTATTGCTGGCAATACATGTTGATGTTGAAGCTTCATTATAGATGACTAAGTCATTATAAATTTCGGTTGTTGAAGTTTGATCATCAGTAGTTTGGTTATTTTCTTGGGTGTTACTAACTTCCCACCTACTTAGACTTATAGGGTCAAATTTAGATTTATTAACTGCATTTCGGTTAAAGGGATAAATCCCTGCTTTTCTAAACCCATTTTCTATTATTTTTGTGTCTAATTGTGCCCAATTACTGCATATAATTCTCGAGAGATCTTGTTTGGGAAGCTTTTGACCTTGATGACTTCGGTTCCATGAACATAATCGTTGGTCCCATACTGTTTTAATTGATTTAAAAACTGATAGGTCCATTGGTTGTAACAAGTGACTTGAATGTGGTGGCAACAATATAATTGTAACATTGTTGTTTCTAGCAATTTCAACTAATTTTAAATCTACATGAGATGAGTGTCCGTCATATATGAGTAGAATAGGGTTAGCAGGTGATGGATTAGTTGTCTTTAAAAAGCTTTTTTCAAAATAATTTACAAATACCTCTCGTTCCATCCACCCATTGGATGTGGCAGCATATGTAGTGTCTGAGAATTCAGACTATTGTGTAATCCACCTGTCCCAAATATTTTTGCCTTTAAATATTATCAAAGGGGGCCCTTTTTTACCATCTGCGCTACAAGCCATTAAAACAGATGTATTGTCACGCCCAGAGCCATGAGTTGTTCGGGTACTAGGTTGACCAATCGGTCCCACTGTTTTGGTTTTAGATGGGTCTAAACAAAACGATGTCTCATCAAGATTCCAGATTCGATCTGGTCTATTCACTATACCAAGATCAGTCATTGTTTCCCATAACAAATAAAAATAATTGTAAATTATGAATGGATCACAAGCTTTTTTTCGAGCATTTTCTACAACTTGGGGTTTTTTTAATGATAATTTGTGTCGAGAAGAAAACCCTATCCACCAATCATGACCTGGATATCCACCTTTAAATGGAGTAACTAAGTTATTATCATTGACATAATAATTACCAACTAATGTCAAAACTTCGGTTCGACTTAATCCATGGCCATACTTTTCCATGATGGTTAATGATTGAGCCAAACTTTTTTCAATAGCAGGTGATAAGGCGGTATTTCTACCCTTAGTTGTAGACTTCATTCCACGTCGTTCATTTATATGATCGTAAAGCGTCGTTCTTGGTATCCGGTATAATCTGGCAGAAAAGCTGACGGTCATTTGTTTGCTTGTGACTGCATTTGTAACTTGTAACAGTTGTTCTTTGGTATATGCATCACCCTTTTTGGTTTTTCTAACGTAAGATCTAACCATTTTACCCTAAAAAATATTCAAAATTTAAATTACATTTAATAATAAATGTTTAAATATTACAATGGGTAAGTGCGACATGTCATGTTGCACTTACCCGCTGACAATTGTCGCACTTAAGTAAAATTCATTGACAACTATACAAATTTTAACACTTAAATCATAATCTACACATAAAATGATATAACTTACCTTAGTTTAAGACAGCAAATTTTTACAAAAACTGCCTTAAAAAAAATGGCAAACGAACGTCTTCTTTGAAAAATACAAGTGAAATTTATATTCCGAAAGTAAAGTTTGATAACATGATAACGAAATATAATATAGTGTGACCAATTATGTACATATATTACATGGACGTTGTACAACAATGTCATTATTGACAGTCTTTCATAAACTTAATATATACTCCGTAATATCTGGATTCGCACTTACCCCAACTGACCTTACCACAAATGGACCTGAAAGCTTTCATAGGACTTATAACGGATAATTTCACAGTGCTCATCCTCCAACACATGTTGTTATTCAAATATTGAAAGAAACCCAAATGCAAACCAGATCGATAATACAATCAGTTAATAATGGGAGAGTAAAGAAAATTTCAAAAAAAGACTTGAACAGGATTCAAAATACAATAAAGGATTATGATGAGTACAAAATTCATAAAAATGTTATTCAGTATTTAAAAGTAGTAGGTTATAGATGTCAAGGTATTCAAATTTAAAGATATTTAAACAATTTATTTACGATAATTTATTCGATATTTATTATATTATATTATATTATTGTTTATTTTATATACGATGAAATTAGTAAATTTGACAACGTTGCATACAATTTCATACGCAATCGTGTTTATTTTTTTTTTCAGAAAGGTACTTTTAACCCATCTACAAACATAAGCAAACGTGTTGTCAAAAAGGTCGAACGTACGCAATCGTGTTTTACTCGTTATCATGAATATTGTTGGTATAAAACGTGCCGTAAATAAACGTTCGTGTGTTGGTATGAATTAAAACGTAAATTTTGTTTACGCGATAAAATAACGCCCGTGTGTTCCCAGCCTTAATGTTAGTTTCCCATTATCAAATATGGAATATTAATTAGTTATTATTCTCTGAACATCACCAAAAACATATGTTTTGCCATCTTGTTGGCCAACAGTTATGCCTAGTGACATGCATGACAAAATAAATTTGTCATGGTGACATGGATAAGCTAAGCAATTCATTATCGAAACTCAATTTTTAATAAACTGAAATAAAAACTACCTATTAATAACTAAACTTATTTTAAGGTCTTGAACTTATTAATCCTACTGGCTAGTGGCTTCTAAAATACTAAAAACTTTAAACTAATAAATAAAAAAAAAAGGTAAATTATATCTTCAAGTTTATAGTCATAATTCATATTTACCATACCTATGGTACCAATACCGGCTATACCATTAACAATATTTACATAATTTAAATAATTAATTTGTATACCATGGAACAATATTGTATACCTTGATTAAACCACTATAAGTATAAGTACAGCAAAATAAAATAATTTCTAATCTGGGTTAAATAAATAATCATAATATAACCTACATTACATAGTTTTACGAAATTAATTTAACAATTACCTGAAAATAAGTGCATAAAAATGTTGTCATTTTACGGGACAATTAATAATTATTTTATTATATTATAATAAATTTAGAGTTAATAAGATAATATAAAATCTACAACACTAATGAATGTTACAAAAATAAATAATTACTTCTTCTTAAAATGTTTTTAGATTATCTTAGTCTTACTTGTTAAAACCCATTGACGTGGAAACGAAATAAATTATATGAATAAAAAGTAAAGAAGTTTAACTAATTATACATAGATTTAAATAAAAGAAAATTTAAGGATTGTCTTAATGTGATATATTTATAATTTTAAACTATTAACTAGGTATATTAAAACAAAAGTATATTTTATACTTTAGTTTTAATCGTAATTAAATAAACAATTCATGTATTCAAATACTAAATAGTATGTATATTGTATATTAATATTATAGACGTACAAACTTTTTCATGTAAATTGATAAAACAAATATATAATATATATACATCATTATTTTATTTTTATTGGTTTTTATGATATTTTAATTTTATAGTAATATTAGTGCAAGCAAGTTATAAGATTAAAAATAATTCCTATGGACAGTGAAAAAGAAGGAGTGAATTGTTTGTGGCAGTGTAATGTTTGGTTTTTTTTATACATTTTAATTTTAGAAAATATTTTGGTTTTAATAAATGACATTTAAACAATTTTACATTTTTAAATCAAGAAAATGGTTTTCTTAATCATATTATAATTGTACTTATTTTAACTAAAATTCCAAAAAATCGCTTGGGAGCTAAACTTAATTTATGCCAAACAATATAATATATTAATATTGCATTTCAAATTAGAATACAAGTATAGAAAGTACACGTTTTCTAATAACTGCAATTTTGAATTGTAAAGCTAACCTGTTGATATCTAATAGCTTTATTTATATCCTATTGTAGTACGCTTATTATTTCCAAATAATAATTTATGCTTCATTTTTGGTTCTGATGATTCTTCGAACATCCTCTAAACAGTCTAAACCCATGTCTAATAGTGTGGAGATCCCAGGGAAGTTATTTCTATTTGTAGACTCGTTGGCAGCTAAAGCACGAAGACTATAAACAATTTTATTCAACCAATTATTTTTGTTGAACCTACTATATTCTACAATCACCTTTTATATCACATAACATCAATACATTTAATTTAAATAATTAAATCATTCCACTGGCGAAGGGTTAATAAACAAAAATTGATTGTTGTCGGTAGAAATGAAGTTTATTTATAGTTTAGAAATACATTTAAGAGGAACCATTCAAAATAAAATAATTATTAATAATTAAAAATTAAATGTAAAAAACAGATGTTTATTTAAACTGCAGGGACTGGAACTTTTATTATTTGATCGGTTTGGGTCAAGGTTTTGGTTTACAAAAATCTGAAATTTTGGTTTCGGTTAATATCGATTTTAACCCTTTTTATTTGACTTTTAATTTTAATTTAATTTGTATCAATAAAGTACTGTATAATTAATCAACATATTAAGAACCTATATTTAGTGACAGGCATTTGTAATTAAGTGTCCTGTGTCCTTATTTCAGATTTTAGGTGATATAATATTATTACGATATAATATACAGTGGATTCCGCTTAATGTGGGCACGTTGGGACCAGCTCTGTTTGCCCACATTAAGCGGTTGCCCATAAAAACCGAAATTAGTTAAAAAAAAAAAAAATTATAATACAAAAAAGTTTTTATTTTTATTATCATATAACTGAAAAAAAGTAAAATAATTACTATATAAATTAAATTTCCAGGGAGCATTTTCATCAATGTTTTCAAATTCGTTATGGTTTTGAACAAACAAAAATTGTTCATCCAACTCAGGTTGTGGACCAATCAAATTAGAAAATCCACAATAAGCGGAACAATTCATAATAGTTGAGCAGCTAACTTCTCGCCAACTCTCGGATACAAACTGTATCGCTTGCAATACGTTTATTTTGCCACTAATTTGATTAGCAGTTGCAGATGGATCAAACAGGTTTTCCTCAATCTTATCTAGAATAAAATGAACTAGTTTCATTCTGTATCTCACCTTGAGGTTTTTGATAATATCCATATCTAAGGGTTGGATAAATGGCATAATGATTTTTATTACTTTCGATAAACACAATCTCATAGATATGACGAAATCCGATTAAATTAGTCGTTTTTAAATACATATGTGTATATTCTAACGCTATGATAAAATAAAATTGCCCGCATAAACCGAATCGAGTGGCCATATTACGCGGTTAGATTTAACATTGTTAATATACATTTGTATTGGGACCAGACCAGTTTGCCCACAATTAGCGGATGCCCATATTAACCGGTGCCACAATAAACGGATTCCACTGTATTAGCACTATAACTATAAAAAATATACCATTATATTCAATAATTTACTGACTGTTTATGGAAGTTTCACTACCTATCTCAATATCACATCAAAATATAGGTTTCGGTTTCGATTTCTAAAGAAATGTATTTATGGGTTCCGGTCCAGTTTCGGTCAAAACCGGTCTATTTCGGTGCTGTTCCAGTAATCCATTCCCGATTTAAACTTTTAAAGATTAAATAAATAATTTATAGTTTCTATATTAAAATAATAAGATTAATCAAATCATAATTTATTTCAAAATTAATTATAAAATGTATTTGATAATCTAAGAATATAATTTGCTATGAAATATAAATTGTAATTAAAAATGTATTTTAAATTTAAATTATTTCTAGTCACTATTTGTATGTGGTCATATTATGGTACATCATAATTGGTAGTAAAATATTAGTTTGGTAATTTTGGTCTAAAATAATTCTTGTATTATGTATTTTTAAATGTTTTCTGACCTTCTAGCCTATTTTTTTAATTAATCCATTTTAAAATGATTGTTAATTTGAATAAAAATTAACCCTTGTTAAATTTCCCATGATTTAAGTTACTGCAAGGTTCTATACGATAATAATACATTGATACGGTACTATACAAAAAAAAATAACGTGCTTAACATCCCTATTCTAAGTGTACAAATGTACAATGAAAAATAAAATATAAAAATATATTACGTACAATTCGATACTATTTTGGTCCACATCGTCGTTATTTTGACCTTAATTTAGAATAGTCAACCTATCGGTGTTCTCCTTCAAAATAATATAAATAATAAAAAAAAAAATTAAAAATTAAATTGGTAATGATAAACAAACATTTAAATAAGTAATAAGTATATTCACTTACTGTGTTTCGTATGCGATGTGTTTGTCAATTTATAAGTGATGAAACATGTCCCCTATTTTTTCCCCTTTGGTTAGATTTGATTTTTATTTCCCATTTTACCCAAATTGTTATAATTTATAAATTATATAATAATTATAAATTCATAATATGCAGTTCTTATTAAAGCGGGTTTCCACTATACACATACTGACATACGCATGTACGTGCATGCAAATTCTTTACTGTGATTGGTTGGTTAAGTTAAGTTACCATACATAGACCTGATAATACTATCAGGTCTATGGTACCATACGATTAACCACGATACCGTTTTGTTGGACATAGCTGAACATTTTTCGTGTACACTGCACACTTAAGGCGGGTTTCCACTAGATACGTGTACGTGTACGTGCTTAAAAATACTTTTCTGTGATTGGTCGGTATACCAGAGTGTTATACGTTCTTACCACAGGCTTGACCATGATACCATGAAGCTGTGTACACGGCTGTATATTAATAACAATGTTTCAATTTCTCTCGTTGTACCAGTTTTATATTACCTAGTTTATACCAAACGTGACGCACAAAAAAATATAATTACCGCAAAGATAATACACTGTGCAGTAATATATGCAACAATTAGATTATTCTACGAAAACAATTTCATAAAATAAAAATGTTTACACGTCATGCAAGGAGGATATAATATGTATATATATATATTATATATATAAGATGTAACCAAAAGTTTATGTTTTTCAAGGACCGTGGTATAGATTTCAGTGTCTAGTTGTGCAGGAATACGCGTGATATACGCGCCCAGCACTTTTGGGAATTTCCACTTTGCCGGCCTCTGGACGGAAAAAGGAAGCAATCTAAACGCAACCTCTAAAGCTACGTCCTAGCTGGTTTGCACGCATGCGGGGAAAAACAAAATAGCTTGTATTTCGCCTTATGCGGGCAACTCATTGCGTGCAAAACCGCATGGTCAATATATAAAACACACGCACTAGCTAGGACATAGGGTAACGCTTCAACCACGGTCAATAACCATATTTTTTGTACAGGCCTGATAAAAATATATAATTCAATACTTATTGAATATATATATATATATACTTATTAGTTATTACTTATATATTTTATTAATTAAAATAATTATAAATACATAATATTCGTGGTGTATATTATCAATGATTTTTTTATATTATCAATATACGCAAGATATCTATAAATTATTAATTATTAATCAATCGCGGATCGTCACAACTTACCGCTCCCGTTTTTTTTTTCTTGGTTCATTCTACAAATCTATCTCATAATGCGATAATATTTCTGAAAACTAAACTGAATTCGTTAGAATTTATCTTAGAGATCTGTCAGTCCATGTTTTAAGATTTATGATTTAAATTCCGAATAAATCCAGAATAATCAACGTTTGAAAATTCCGAAATTTTAAAACATTCAAGCTAAATTTTTAGAGGTTAGTGGGGTGAAATTAGGAAAAGTGGACTGACCGATCTCAAGTAGACATAATAACGAATTCAAATCTGTTTTAAAATGTATTATCGCATTACTAGATCGATCAGTATGGTGGAATGAAAATTGGATGTTTTGGCTAAAATAACTGTTTAATATATTATAAAAATAGTATTCCATCAGGAACGTTTTTTTCCCAACTAGCCCCGCATCGTGCCATAAAAACTTCGTTTCAAAAATATTTTTGAAGTATACTATATTTTATTGTAGTTACATTTTTATTTAATTGTTTTTTAATTTTGTTTAAACAAAAGAGACTTATTTTGAAATTTATATATTTATTTATCAAATATTTTCTTCGAAGTTGTAGTCCTTGAGAAATGTATGAAAAAATGTCATATATGATAATGTCTATACTATACATCTTCAACTTCCAATGAATGAATAGGTTTTGGTATAGTTCTTTTATCTGAAAATATTTAAAATTTGTGTGATTAAATATGCTTTTAGTACTTCCACTGTTTCACTATTTCAGGTGATATTAATGACGATAAAAACCTAATGATTATTCATTATTTGAGTTTTCAAATATTTTAGATTAGTTTCTAAATAACAATTGCATATAGTCATAACTCATAAATCATAACGTTACAAAATAATTAACTCACTACATTCCGGACATACTTCTTCTTCGGTGTTCATGTAGTATGCATTCCAAATTTTTCTTATAAAAATACAGTATGCGAGCAAGACGACTATCCACAATATAGTCTTTGAGTAAATGGATTCATGCCCTGAATTGTACTTCATTTTAAATTTCAAATATATTATGTAGGTATTCAATATGTACCTAATGAACAAATTAATGTTAAGTTCAAAATATTTTAATTAGAATTTACATAGATAAATATACCTACCTATTAAGCTTGGAGAAAATAAATTCAACCAACTATTAATCCTTAGTCTGTTATTGTGAGGAAAATGATGATTATTCCGATTCTGGCAATGTTTGTAGGTAATTCTGGATCCACTTATAAATTGATCTTGAAACAAAAAGTACTAACTGAATTAAAAAGTATGTAGGTACCAAGGTTATCACTTATCACTCTGCTGTGCAATATACTGTGTCGAGTGTTGATGAAAATGTGTTAAATTGCAATGATATGAAAAATCAAGACGGTCTGTCAGCCTATGTATTAAGTCTAAGTATATTTTATGATATGTTATGATATATTTATATTGCTATTTTAGTAATACGGTTAAATTAATTGTTGCCGAAAACATTGCAATTATTAGGTGACTGTATTATTATTATTTAATTATCATTAATTTGTATTTATATACTACCTAGTTATTAACTTTTGAGTCTATACCAACTTACCGTAGAACGGTGTGAATATGTTTGTGATATAAAACGGGAAAAGTCTAAAATTAATAAGTTTTTGAAAATGTCATTACAAATTGTCCACGAACAATGGTTTTGAATTACAAGAAAATAACTAAAATTATTATTCTCGGTTTAAATTTCTAATTTTTAAATTTTTAAAAGAACAAACTATACAGGATCTTATATTAAATATTCAAGTTTTTTGACCTATAGTGAAAAATTTGATCTGCACTTAAAAAGGAAAACAAAAAAATAATATAATTTTAAAGCCCTATAAAAAACTTATATGTGGTATAAATATTTTTTTTATTTCATTGAGTATGGAAAAAGATAATTTAATTACCATTATAATGTTTCAGGTTTTACATTCATAATTTTTGAACTACAACAAAAAAAAAACGTTTGATAAGAGTTTGTTATTTTACACAATTCGTCAAAATTTAAACTTACGACGCTCGTAAAAATATTTGTGGAATTACTGTTAATTTTGTTTTTAATTCCATTAATATTAACTATAAGGAAGTTTATATTGAATGTTAAATCTTTGGTATGAATATTAAACAATTATTGAATATAGTATACCTACCTATTATAGAGGTATGTACAGTTTTTAGCAAGCTTTAAGTATATAATATAGAGTAAATTAAAAATACTCATAACTCACTTAAAAACTGAATTATCGTAAAAAACCCTCACTCCAACATAGATAATGTTTTTATGATATTGTTTCATAATAGATCGATTCACTTTAATTTTTAAACTAACGAAGCTAAAAGTGATCTGCTGAGCATAAATTTGTATGTTACGCATTTTTTTAGGACGGAGACAACAAATGCTTGTGTCCTCTTAATAGGTACCAAGTAAACAGAAACCGGTTATTTAAGTTTTAATTAAAAATTAACCTTGAATGCTGATCACCAAAAACATCGAATGTAGGTAGGAGTTTCAATTATTTTTAGTTATTAACTTATTATTATAATATGTTTTATTTTGTTTGTTGAATGCATAAAATAATAATTCACCTTTTTCAGTAGATAGGAGTTGATTAGTAGGTATGGTTTGATGATGATACGATATCCCCGCACTCTTTTTGTTAGAATCCGTTGGGTGAGGATGTCAAATACGATCAATGGTTTACTGTTTACACTAATAATAATAACAGAAGCAATGATATTACATGAGTGCAGCTGCAACGATACTGGCGTCTACTTTTTAACTTCGTGTCGGTAGACGACTATAATGTACTATATAGTGACGTGGCTGTTGGAACCGCCCCACCTATCACATTTCTTCAGACAGGTGTAAACCACGATTTAAGAAATATATATTTAAAATTATAGCTTACAACACGGTAGACAAACACCCGGAGTCGTATTTAAGTACCCTAACTGCTCATGTGGCACTAGTGGCTGGATCGGTAGTGCGAGTCTTCACTACGTTCCCTATCAGATTTAGGCTCCTGATATCCGGCTTGAGGCACACTTTTAAAATATATTTGTGTAGCAAGCATATTTTATATACCTACCTATATTAAATATATTTACATAGATATATGATTTTTTTAAATTGTGATGTATAAAATTGTTGTTATCCTTATATTCTTATATCATTATATTTATATATACTAGCTGATCCCATGCACTTCGTTACCCGTTAAATGTATCAAATCTGTATGACTCAAACTTTGTTCAATTCGTTATTTAATATTCAGTGTATGGTGTTCAAAATTTATCTTAACTTTTCCGTTGCCCGGCATAAAAATTCTGATTTGCAGCAGTACATATATTTTTGTACATAACTTTATAATTTAACTCTAAAGTGTCAAAGTTATACCAAGTATGTTACTGAACTCCTAAACGGTTGGACTAATTGTGAACGCCGAGTCTGTCGACCAATATTTCCTCCTCGTCCACGAATACGTGGCATCGTGATTGTTTTATGTACCATTATGTACGTAACTTATACGTGAGTATAATAAGCTCAATATTTACGTAATGATACATAACACAGCGTACAAAAAATTAAAGGCATTGAATGAATACACTTATTTCACGGCAACCAATAATTATTATTATAATAGTTTTAAAACCCATGGCAACCATTTATAAACAAAAATTTCCACCTTAAATCTCTAAATCCCCGTTTGAGCACATCGCCTAGTTGGACCTAGGATGATGATTTGTAGCCTATGTGGTATTCTGATTTATAAGCTATATTATTGTAAAGTTTCCTTAAAATCCATTCAGTAGTTTTTACGTGAAAGAGTAACAATGTCACAGACTTTCGCATTTATAATATTAATAGGATAATATATTTATAAAAAAACAGGCTTTTTGTATGTTCCCCATTTTGTGACGAAGCTATTTAACTTTATTCCAATTTTTTTTTCACACAGTTGTTCCAAATAACTTCCCAAGTGTCACCACGTTGCCTGATTTTCAAAATTTTGATTTAAAGAGTTGGAATCGGTAAAAATAAATTTTTACTTTAATTTGTATATCTAAATTCATATAATAATAACAATAGCAGTCGGCCGATAACGGGAAATACGGTACGGCACGGCGGCCCGAGGGTTTCCAGCTACTTGTAACCTGACCTTTTTTGTATGTTTATATGAATATTTAGAGTTTCGACACGCCACTACGACAGTTCATTTGTCTACTGCAGACCGACTCCGCGGTGGCCTTATCGTCATGGAACTCGGACCCACCACGTTCTATGGCTGGCTGGAACCCGACTGAGCATGGTTGGAATCAAACAATAGGAACCCAAAAAAATCCAAAAACAACACGATTGAGCACAAAAATAGGTGCGACGTTGCCATTGTGTATCGTAGAATATTATTTTTAAAAAATAAGATACATTTGAATGTAAATGTTTATAAATAAAAATATTTTATTGGATTTTAATCACATATTATTACATATGTACGTCAGTTAGTTTATTATATTATATTACAATTATAATTTATTCCGCTAAATATTGAATATAAAAATATATAATATAAAAAAATGTTGAAAAATATCAATCAAAATGAATTAAAAAATAAAAATTTAAATTTTTTTCCCTAAATACTTACTTACAATTTTAAATAAGTATTTAAGTAGGTTATCAACATTTTTTAATTCAGAGTACTCCTGATAAGCCTTTATAAGCTCCAACATTTGCCAACTTTTTACCTCTCTCGGATAAAATAATTTTTATTTCATTTTTTTCTATAGTAAAATTTGCACACTACCGCACTACGAGCACGAGGCAACAGAACCATAGACTGATTGTGACCAAGTCTTATTTACAGCATAGGTACATACAATAATAGTTAATCACAAATTAGTGCAATCGTTGTAGATAAAATTCTGGTTTCCTATCTATCCCAGTTATTTTCAACTTCCGTGGGTATACCTACCCATCGATCGATAGCAAAATCTTTTTCGACTAATATGTTAGTAATTACCTATTGGTAATATCTACACAACATACGTAGGTACTAGTGAAAATCTGACAACGTTGTACACAATATATTTTTTTTTTATCGTGCTCAATCGGGTCGTCTAAAAGGTCGGGTCCATAGTTGCCTTTTATAGTAACATATGAAAGTGGACAAGACAGGAGTTGCTAAAGGTCTTCATAAGATCAAATGCAATACACGTGATATTGTCATTTCCTTTTGCTCTAATTCCATCAAGTTGCAGTCCGTCACGAGCACTATCAGCTTTTCTTTGATGAAGTTCTCTTTCATTTTCCAACACAGCTTTTTCCTCATTATCATTTCAAAACTTTAATTTCATGTTAAATGTATCACATTTTTTACAGCTGTCTGAGATAGAAGCGTGGAAATGCAAATTAAATTGCTTGTTAAAAACTACTTGAAAAATATAAAATGATACAGGGCTTGAGCTATCATTTTTATAAAGATTGTACATCATTTTTAAATTTAAATTTAGAGATAAATATTTTCTGTTCAAATTTTTTATCCTGGAGTAGTGGGACTCATAGCTTGGAAATTTGTAGATAAATTCTTTTATTTCAGCAATTTTCAAGTTATCAGTTTTGTTGAACGGAGTGTGTTTACCTCTTTTGTCCCTTGGTGGAGTATTAGAAACCATTTTGGACTTAACGAGTCTTGATATTCGACTATCAGATAACAAAAATAATTTTTTAAAAACATCTTTGCACACTTTTTCATCTTTTCCATTTTCTACTGGCAAATAATATTCTCTTGTAAATTTTCTTCTTGAAGTGTCTTGATTTTTTGTATAACTTCTTTTTTTGTCAATAACTTTTATCAAACCAAATAGAAAAGCTGATTGTAAATCATAACTATCCATTTGAAATAACTTAGAATTAAGATATTTTTGTTTTGAATCTGGGATTAAATTATGGCATTTATTGAAACACTTACATACTACTGCTAAAAATGTTTTTGGTGGCATTAACTTTCCCCTTGAACTAGTATAGCTTTCACCTCGAAGCTTTTTAATTTTTCTTACATTTTTAACCCAAATGTCTTTATTTTGTTTTCTCTTTTTAGAAACAATCCTTGGTTCATCTTCCAAATTTTCATTTCTTCTGTTTAATACTGTTTCAGAATCTGTTAACAGTCAGTAATTATGAAATATTAAGCATAAACTATTATTTTTAATTTTATTTCTAACCTGTTTGTAAAACATAATTATTCACATCGTTTGAATTATTTTCAGCTCTTTCTTCCTCAGAGTCACTAACGTGTGACCTGTTAGAATCATAACCATCAGGTATATAGTCAGATCCAGAATCCTCAAAAAAAGTCTGATTCAGAATCTGTTTACAAATATTTATTTAGAATAAATTATTATAAACTATGCATAAACAATATTTATTTTAAACTATTTATCTTATATTTGTTTCTTACCTGCTTCTATAACATAATTAATATCCTCCACATCCTTTGTTTTTTAATAACTTTTGGAAAATTATGGTCAAATCTCAATAAATTCTATATTAAATTAATGAATAAAAGATAATTGAGTACAACAGTACAAGTTCACTACCTACTTAACCTTGTAAGACTTTGTGTACCAAATACCTATTAATAATGTATTATTAGATTAGATTCATAGATTGATAATAACATTATAATGATAACTTTATTATTTTTTATCAGTTGCCTAACATGTTGGCGGCAAATTAATTTGAAAACTAAAATGGCCTAACCCGCTATCAACGGGTTAGGCCATTTTAGCACTGAAAATAATAATTTAAATATCAATGCCAAAACGAATTATGTGCTGCCATCTAGCGAATAATTTTTTTTGAGGGATAGGCCATAGTGGATTTCAAATAATATATCAATCTGAAACGTTTTGTCACATAAAAGAGAATTTGATTTTTTGTGGGTTAAGCTGTTGTGGTTCTATGCACCTCATTATTATATACGTATAACCACATGTAACATCGTTACTTATCAATACTATACAACATAAATATTCACCTCTTAGATAACGATGGCAGCCATTTTATTGGTGACAATAATAATACTAAAGTCGGCTTTCTATATAGTCGTTAATCTATATATAAGTAGTTTTATATATCTGAGCGTATAACGCATTATAAGTACCTAATGGATATTGTGATATGATTAATTTGGAATTTATTATAGGTACCTATTTTAGGTAAATTTTTTTTAATACGATAGATAAGTTTATAATATGTCTTATACCTATACTGACATACCGTCTCCGCTCAGAATCGTTTTTCTTATACAATGATATTATATCATTTAATTCAAATTTAATACTATCCATTATACAGTGACCCACTTGTAACCTACTGTACAGTAGAGCACCTTTTTCTCTCCGATCTGTGCAACGTAGACATAGTATAAATATTTAACCACTTTGCCGGAAAGCCTGGGCAGGTGCCTATAAAAAACTTAGCCCCCTAAGTTTAAATATTAATTCATAAATACGATCTGCATTGGATGTGTTAAATACAAGATAATGGTATTATACTCATTCTAAAGTTAATAAAGATAAAGAAATAAAGAAAATGTAATGTAAAATATAACACATAGTCATTAAAAAATATCCAGTGGGAATGGAAAATAAAAATAAAATATAATTGTAAATGAAATAGTCATATTTTTGAAGGGTAAATATTATTTTATTGATCATCTGAAAAAAACAACTAGAAAAAATTTTGTTGAGAAAAAATGTTCCTGTTAAAAACGTACTGCTTTTTTGGTTGTCTGCTCACGGTATCTGAAAATACCTAATATGTTTGATTAGAATCATTAATTTCAAAAACTAAAGTATTAATATTATATCATTACATCTCTTTGCGCCGACAACGTACGACGCATCACATATTTTCTGAAAATGATGATGTGTTCAATTGAAGGCGCCGGTGCAATAACGAGATCCGTCGAAAATTTTCAAAAATGAGTTTTTTACATAAACATTTTTGCAAAATTCTCTATCAATCGGTGCAACAACCGAATACGTTCCATGAATGTACTGTAAAATATACACCAAAAACCATTTTTATTTATTCTGTTCGGTGCAATAACCAAATACTTCCGGACGTATCTCATAAATATGGGTAGAAAACAATTTCTCGGTGCAATAACCAGATACGTCCGGGCGTATCTTGTTTTTGCACCGAATCGACATAATATGCTATTTATAGCTTTTTTTAGGTGCATTAATGGTATATTATGTAACTATGTAAATACTCGTAATATGTTGTGGATATTTTTTGATAATGAGACCAATAATATTGGTATTATAGTTATGTTTAATAGCCAGTTAATTTTATAATAAATAAGTAAAACTGGTGGACATGCTAATAATATTGTAATCACTATATCACATTAATTTCTTAACACGATATATCAAACAAATCAACTAATAAAACATTGTTTAATATTTTTATTATATTATTTTATTTTATTAATTTAAGTTCTTACTTATAAGTACAATATTTTAGTGTATTTAATTAAAAATGCCCAATTATTGGAGTGGTCTAGATGCTTCAGATAAAGATGAATCGAATGATTTTTTTGGACTTGAGATAATCTGATGAGAGCTTAGCAGTGTCGAGTATTGAAGATTCTGTTTATCAATGTTTAGATTTGTCATACAGAAAATATTTAGAAGCAAAAAATGGTAGGTATAAATATATTTAATAAAAAAACATAATGATTAGTAGGTAGGTACGTAATAAAAACGATATTTTGGTATCTCGTTTAATATTTCTAGTCCTTTTATTTTAGGACTTTCGTAAATTTCATCATTTGATAATGACACTAGTTCTAACCTTAGTCCTGACATAACAATTCAACAAAATGAAGCTATAGCAGTTGACATAGAAAATGCAGGTAAATTAATTTCAATAAATTACATAATATGTCTCACAATACTTACTAATAGTAGGAAGTAATAATAGTTATTATTATTATGATATAGAATGTTCTGGTACTTGGCCTAATGATTACTGTAGTAGCATTACTGAAAATGATTGTTCATCTGTCAACATAATTGAAGCATCAGATGAAGAGAATCTAGTTGGAAAATTAATTAAGGAGAGAAAAACTGGACAAGATGTAAGTGTAAATTGAAATATTTTGGCAAAATATGTGAAGAGTATAGGCTATTAATAATCAAATCATTTAATAGTATTTCAAATAAAGAAAAACAAGATACATACTTGTGTGGTTTCATCAAGATTAAAAGTGTAGAACGTAAAAGAGCTAGAACTGGTGTGAAAAATTCAAAATCATTTATTGGCAAATTTTTGATTCGAATAGGTATGATTGAATACAATGTATGTAAAAAAGTCTTATGGTCATGCATGGTTTAACACTTTCTAGACTTTCTAACCGTTAACAGTTATGTGTTAAATCCAATAATTTAAGTCCTAAGGATAAGAGAGGAAAGCATGTTAAGCGAATAAATATTATTTTAGACATTATACTTAATCAAGTAATTGAGCATATAAAAAGTTTTCCAGCACGAGAAAGTCATTACAGCAGATAATCTAATATTAATGTTAAATATCTATGACCTGAATTAAATTTAGGTATAATGCACAAATTATATTTAGAAAAATATGAAACTGATGTTTATAATAAAATGCAAAACGATGAAGAAACAAAAACCACAGTTAAATATGATTTTTACTGTCGCTTTTTTGCTGATAATTTTAATATTTTTATAATATTTTTGGATATCCAAGAACTGACAATTGTCAAACATGTGATGGCCTAAAAAATGTAATTGATGTAGGAACTAATGAAGAAAGTAAAATGTAACTGGAAACAGAAAAGCAAGTACACGTATCAAAGGCTGAATTTTTCTATCAAGATCTCAAAAAATATGAGGAAGAGTCCAAGATCAATAACATAACTGAAGTATTGTGTTTTGATTACCAACAAAACTTACCATTGCCACATGTACCTGCAGGAGATTTATTTTATAAAAGACAGCTTTGGGTTTATAATTTCTGTATTTACTCAGGGAATACCGGAAAATCTTACTTCTATATGTACGATGAAGCTGTTGCGAAAAAAGGAAAAAATGAAATAATTAGTTTTTTAAAACATTTTTTTGATATAATATTAGATAGACAAGTGACTACTATTTATTTATTCTCAGACAACTGTAGTCCTCAAAATATAAACCATACACTTACCCAGTTTTTATATACAGTTGTAAATACTAAGATGCATGGTATAAATTATTCCTAAATTATTTACAAAAATTATTAACTCAAAATTATTTACTATATTTAATACTACCCTTATCGACGAACAACAAGGTTTTCGCCCTAAACGATCAACAGTCACAAACTTAGCTATATTCAAACAAGATATTATAGATTCTTTTTTCTCTAAAGCACAAACAGATGTCATCTATACAGATTTCAATAAGGCATTTGACCGAATTGACCATAATTTATTAATTCTAAAATTAAAAACATTTTATGGCATTAATGATCCTCTCCTATCATGGTTCGCATCCTTTCTATCTGAAAAACAACAAATCGTCAAATATAATAATTTCCTACCAACGCCAATTCATGCTTCCTCTGGGGTACCTCAGGGAGATCATATTTCTCCTTTATTATTTTTATTATTCATTAATGATGTTTCTTCAATTTTAAATCACTCCAAAATATTGCTGACGACGCTAAAATTTATAAAACTATTAAATCTATGAATGATAATTTAGAATTACAATCCGAATTGGATAACTTTTGTAATTGGTGTTTAGATGATGGCATGGAACTCAATTTAAATAAATGTTCTGTAATTACCTTTTCACATAAAAAAGTCAATTCATTCTTTAACTATAATTTAAATACTTGCCCCACACAACGTGTTTCATTAGTCAATGATTTAGGTATCTTCTTTGATACCAAATTAAAATTTAACGACCATATTCACAAAATAAAAAACAAAGCATCTTCAAAACTAGGTTTCCTTAAACGCTGCTGCTCAAAATGTAATAATCCACTTGCATTAAAAAATATTTATTTCTCTTTTGTTCGATCCCAATTAGAATACTCTCCCCTCATCTCTTCTCCCAATTCTCTATTACTTACTCAAAATCTTGAATCTATTCAAAACTCTTTCTTACGATTCCTTTCTTTAAAATGTAGAATAGAAAGACAACCTCACACTGGTTATAATGGAGTTTTAGGATTTTTTGATATGATTCCCCTAAAAAGCCGTAGAAACTATTTTAATTTAAATTTTTTATTCAAACTACTTAATTATGAAATTGATTGCATCTTTTTATTAGCGAATCTAAATTTTAATACCAACCCAAAAAACACGAGAATAATAATTTATTTTTCTTACGAAATACAAAAACAAATTATTCTCTAAATTCACCAGCAAATATGTTAATGTCATTAGGTAATTTTGCCAATTTAGATTTATTTTACTGTAGTAGTAATGATATTAAACAGATATATGGTTTAATTTAAATTTTCATAATATTACCAATCTTTGTATTACGAGATTATTGTTATTATTATTATATTATTATTTATTTTTATTTTTATTATATACAAATTAATTATCACATACTGTAAAAGCTTTCTTTTCTCTATGAAATTATGTTGGAACTGTTATATTTGTACATACTTTTCGTAAATGGAGTTTTTTTTTCTCCGTAAATAAATAAATAAATAAATAAATAAATAAATAAAAAAATAGTTCACAGGTACCCAGAACCTGGCCACAGTTTTTGCGACAGAAATTTCGGACAAATATAAAAACAGAGACGGAGACAAGAAAGAGTGTTCCTTCCTGTCACATACCAAAACATTGTTACTAAACCATCCAAGAAATTCAAAGTGATAAATATAACCCAAATTCTAATTTTAAACTTTGCTGATCATTTTAAACCAAAATTTAAAACTCAAAAACAATTAAAGTTATTGACTTACAGAAATATGTCTTATTCCGAGGATGGTTTAAGAGTAAGCATATTGTCATCTATTCCAACTGAAAGCCACCCTTTTGTATTAGAAAAACCAAGAACTATTCTCACATTACCTGACCTAGAATTTAGACTTTGTCATCAGCCTTTACCTAATAATCCTGCAAAATTAAAAGATGTCCAAGATTTAGTTTCTAAATATGTACCTCCTGAATGCCTTTATTTTTACTCTTCACTAACTAGTCACGATTAATCATTCATTGTTATTTTTTAAATAATATAAGTTTTTTTTTATTTTTGTTAACTAACTTAAAATACTGTTAATAATACAAGTGGGATATTTTATTTATTTTTATTTTCATTCTTTGTACAAAGAGTTCTTTTTTGTTTTGAATAATAATTTTATTTTAAAATGGTGTTATAAAATATTTAAACTTATATTATTCAATGATGTCATATAACCTACCATATAATAATTATTTTTTTTTGTATTAATTGTAAGTGAATTTGTATTTGAAATAATACAAAAATCTCCTGACTGGCTTAGTTTCTACTCTTCGTTAACTAGTCATTATTAATCATAAATTGCTATTTTTTACATAATATAAGTTGTTTTTTTATTTTTGTTAACTAACTGAAAGTTATAATACTGTTAAGAATACAAGTGGATATCTTATTTAATTTTTAATATAACGATTTGTTTTTTATTTGGAATAATTTTATATTAAAATGGTGTTTTTAATGTCAAGTTATAATAATATTGAACTTATTATAAAAACGAAAGGTTGTTTAATATTTAATAATTATTTATCAAATGAGAAGTATTTATTTCTTTTTTTTCTTGTCAAAAAAAAGAATTGGATTTTTATTTTTAATAATTATAAATCTCAGAAACTGTTATTAATATAAGTATCTTTTGACAGTATAAATAAAAAATGAAATTTATGTATGTGAAATAATATTTCATGAACCTGAATTTCAATATGTTTTATTCATTATGTGTTATCTATAACATATTCAGTGCAATAACCAGATACGTTTTGGAAGTATTCTGTTATTGCGCCTAAAAAAAAACAATATTTAAACATTATGGTAATTATTGTGTTCATTTTATTAAACAATTAAAGTTTGCTAATTATGTTATTATGCGGAATAGATAATGTATTAATCAATATCATAATACTTCAACATTTAAATTTTTTTCTAATACACATATAAAAAAATGTTTTTAATGCCTCCTGAAAAATTGTAAATTTGGACGTATCTCGTTATTGCACCGGGGCCTTCAATTAGAATTATCAATATCAATTCCCACCGCTAAATCTGCCTGTACGCTGGCCGCCGCTGCCGCCGCACCGTCGTTGCTACAACTATAGGGCAGAGTGGGAGAAATTTGGGTAAAAAAACGCGACCCTATTTAATATTATAATGTTATATTATTTTAATATTTCAATTTAATTAAAATGGTTGTTATCATAATATTATAATGATTGTAGTTCTTAAAAGGCCTAAACGCTGTCCTTCTGCAATACGCCTGAAAAACAGCAGCGCGTTTGGAAAAATAATAAGTAGATCGCAAATGTGCTACCCCATTGCAAAGAGCCTACCTAGTCTTTTCGCAAAAAGACTAATTCTCCATACGGCCTACGACATATAGAATACCTAGTATTCAAATAACGGTGGGTATTCAATGGTTCCTGTCTAGATAATGTGTGTAAGTTATCTCTTTTTTTAAATTGTTTATTATGAATGGTTGTATCCATGGATTGTTTTTTTTTTTTGATAGATACATAATTAAATATCATTTTAAGGTTTTTTTTATTTTTTTTTTATTAGAAATGAGCCTGGGCAGCGATTGCTATTGTCTGAGTTTTAGTGAGTTTTGTAGGTATGACGCGGTCCCGCGCAAAATCTGTTTGAATTCAAACAGCCTTTGCGCGGAAGCCGCGCCGCGGCTTCTCAATCAAACCGCCAACCGACGACGGACGACGCCGGCGCGCGACACGCGCGCCTGGAACCGTCGGCCGGCCGTCCAGCGAACCGGATCGCCAAGGCGCGCTCTCGTCCTCACGACTCCGACACGGAAAGACCTACCCACGTTTACCGCGAACCCGATACCTTTGGAATACCGTTATACTGAACGTATATTTTTCTTGTTTTGTTGTTAGTTCTTAATAATAAAACTTAGTCACACTAGTGCGTTTTCGTTTTTTTGTTATTTTGTGATTGATCAATTCGTTTGTTTCGTTCCGACCTGACTTTTGGTCACCACCACACCACCGTTCACGCGGCACCACCTAGTCCGCATCAACTGGCTCCCCGAACAGGAATCACCGGTAAGTGAAAACTTTCTTACCACATACTACCACCCCCAAACAAACCCACGTTGCGCGTTTTGGAAAAAAGTCACCAACGTGATCCGGCAAAAACGTGGTTTGCAGGCGGTAACGGAAAAACCGGCGTTACGTAATATATTACATAACCATAAAGGACGTAACGACCGGCCGCGCCGCCCGCACCGCGCGCGACGCACCAAACACACACGACGTAGGTAGGCATTAGGTAGGAACGCAAGAGCGCGAGAGGGTCACACCACCACCGCCTAGCACCACCACCCGCCAGCGTCAACACGCGATTACCCGGGACAAAAATACCACGTAATCGGACTGCCGCCGCCGCCGCTTAAAGCGACAGCCGCCGCCTTCCCTAATCGCAGTAGTGCACCGGATAACGCACACACGCGCATCCGCGAAAACACTCTGCGAAGACCGGTTACTGTGATCGCCCGGCAAGCGCAACAATAACAATAACAACCCACTGACCTACATTCCGTACGCAAATAAACACCGATAAGCGGGCAACACAGCTGATCGAAGGAACGCGATACCCGTTCCAACGACAACAGCCACATTTTATAATTTCTCGTCAACAACACCGGAAAACCAACCGGAAGTCATGCCGGGAAAATATATTAATGAATTGACCGCCGCGGAATTGCGCTACGAATGCGGACAGCGCGGTTTAACGGATACGGGAGCGAAGGGTGATCTCGAAATCCGATTAACACAACATTTCGCGGACATGAACCTGCAGGCCAACGAAATCCGGTTCCCGCCTATGGAACCCACTGGGCACACCGGACAGAGCTCGGCCACAGGTCTGGAACCCGACGCCAGTCAAACCGCGCAAATACAGATCGAGACAACACACGCCCCACCCCAGATCACCACCAACAACACAACACCCCAACCATCTACCACACCCACACACCAACAAACTATGGATATGATCCAAACGGGTCGTACCATAATAAACGAGGTACGGCAAGCGGTGGAGAACTCGGCGCATGGCTGCGGTCTGGAATCACGACTGACCATGCTCGAGAACTGTATGGCCCGCTTTGGCGAAGACCAACGTCGCATTGCAGAGACAATGCGACGCCTAGAGATGGGTATGGCACGCCAAGCACCGGAACAGCAACCGGATGCAACCCCACCGATCCGCCCACACCACTCAGTGTCAACGAACAACACGGAATACGGAGCGAGGTACCCCGCGGCACGCGAACCACCGTCCGCGGGTAACCACCGCGCCGATCATTCAGTACGTTTCGACGACACAACAAACATACACCATGCCCCCTCCTCCACATACACCTACGCGGCACAACAATCGACGCTGATACCATACGACGACGTATGTGCAGCGAGACATTCGCTGCCGGAGTACCACGGGACAACACCTGAGGACCCGGCAAGATTTATCCATAAAGCGGAGTCGATAATGTACCAAACGCGTATAGATAGGTCGGCCTGGACAAATATTATCGCACAGCAGCTAAAGGGTGCAGCCAGTACCTGGTGGAACACCATCAGACTACTGGACGTCACCTGGGACGAGTTCCGCGCCGAATTTTTACAAAAATTCGACAACGTGGAAATTCAGTCACGGCTGCGGGCAGAGATAGTATCCGTCCGACAAACACCAACGCAATCGCTAACGGAGTTCGTAACGCAAAAAAATCAACTTGCCCGCCGCGTCAATACTGGACTATCTGAAACACAGCTAGTAGGTACGATAGCCGGACTAACGCGCAACGAATACCGCACGCACATAAGATTGCAAAGACCAGCGACTTTCGGAGACCTCCGCCGGATCGCTGGAGTCCTGGAGTACACACCTGACGAACCAGCGACACACCCACAGCCGAAACCGGCGCAAAAAAAATTTTCCCAAACCCGCCCGCCCCAACCAACGCACCAAACGCGAACACGGGACGGTACCGCAGGCAAACCGCAACCCCCCAACCCGTGCAGATACTGCGGAGGTCCTCACTGGAACAGTGACTGCCCCGGGAACACACCGCGTTCGGGAAACGGGAAATGAGTCGGCGGACACCTGTCCACGCCGCCGCCTCCACCACACACACACACACCACCACGCCACCACACACAACGTTCGGCATTACAGACGGGGATATAACCATCAAACGCGCATCGATAAACTCGGCGTCCTCACATATATCACCCGTCCAAACATCAACAATTTCGTTAAGTAGCAGGTCACCATCACCACACCACGCGGCACCCCAAAGGTCCGCATCAACGACCCCTACTACGAAATTAACAGGTACACATACAGTACATACACATAGCACAGAGGTAACCGAAACGGATGCTCTGGTAATGGCGGTACAAACCGCTCCCCAGAACACCGATATCGCGGTTAAGAACCAGTTATCCAGCTATACATCACCACCAACGTCGAATAATGCTAAACGAGTATGCCCCGACAAAATTCCGACCCCCGCGGTCGAACTCGAATATAGGTCAGGCCCCGTAACAGCTCTACTCGACTCCCAAGCACAAAAATCGTATGTAAGCCCGAACACCGCACAAAAATTTGGCACCCCCCACCACGGACAACAAACTCAGGTACGAATGGCGGATGGTCACACCACATTGACAAGCGGTACCTCCACATTCGTAGCCAGAATCGGAGACCTCACGGTCACCTTCAACGCAGCCATTCTGGACAATTTATACTGCGACATGCTCCTCGGTCACGACTTTCTCGTACAAAACGAAGTCACCTGGGACTACACAACGAGCACTATTCATTTAGGTTCGAATAGGAGAACAACAGCGTGCTGGAAAGGTCGGATACCCACCCCCAGCCCAGCACTAGATGTCGACAAATTAACAATAAACGGTGACCACCACACACGCGCGAAACTCGCCGAAGTAGTACGTAACTATCCGGACGTATTCAACGGTAGGGTAGGCCGCACCAGGTTAATAGAACACGACATCCTCCTCAAAAACCACACACCCATAGCCCTCAAACCATATCCCTATCCACCGGTAAAACAGGCCATAATCGATACCATGATACGGGACATGGAGGAGCAGGGACTGGTAGAACAAAGCACATCCCCGTGGGCCGCACCCATCGTCTTAGCAAAAAAGAAAGACGGCTCACCCCGACTGTGCATTGATTATAGGCGGCTCAATGACATCACTGAGTCCGACGCTTACCCAATGCCCGACCTCAACACGCTGATACGTCAGATGAGAGGGGCAAAAGTGTTCAGCGTCCTTGACCTTAAGTCAGGGTACTGGCAAGTACCACTTAAACAGGACGCGCGAAAATACACGGCATTCCGGACGCGTCGGGGCCTATACCAATTCCGAGTCCTCCCCTTCGGCCTCAAAAACAGCCCCATGACCTTTGTGCGACTAATGGACGAAGTCTTGAGGGGGTACCTGGACGAGTTCGTCCGCGTATATCTAGACGATATAGTGGTGTTTTCGAACACTACGGATGAACACCAGTGCCACTTAGACAAAGTTTTAGAACGTCTACAGAGACACGGGCTGACATGCAAATCCGAGAAATGCAGATTCGGAGCGACCGAAATCTCATTTCTTGGACATCTAGTCACCTCCGACGGTATAGACAAACAACCGGAGAAACTAGAGGGCATCATTAACTACCCCCCACCAACAAAGCTGAGGGACCTACGGAAATTCCTGGGCGTCTGCAACTGGTACAGCCAGTTTGTCGACAACTACGCGGACACCATAGCGCCCCTAACAAATAGACTCAAACAGGGAACCAAATGGTCGTGGACCGAAACCGAACAGGCGGCATTTACCAAAATAAAACGCGCCCTGTACGATTCGCCTAAACTATCGACGCCGGATTACGGAAAACCGTTTTGCCTACAGACCGATGCTAGCGAGATAGGAGCGGGTGCCGTCCTTTTCCAACGGGGTGACAGCCCGGACGAAAGGCGGATAATCGCCTACGCAAGCAAAAAGTTTAGTGATATGCAAACAAGGTACGCCGCGGTAGAACGCGAGTGCCTCGCGATAATCTGGGCAACCGATAAGTTTAGACCATACCTGGAGGCACGCCGGTTTGACCTATACACAGACAACTCAGCACTCACGTGGCTCCACCGAGCCAAAAACACAAACTCAAAATTAACCAGGTGGGCACTACAGCTGGCCAACCTGGATTACAAAACCACGCATGTGCCCGGCGTACAGAACGAAGCGCCGGACATGCTCTCCCGCAACCCGACTACCGGGCCCCCGGTAGACGAGGAACACCTCGAGGAACGACTAGTAGGAGTACCCACCTCACCACTCGTCACCACTACTAGTACACCGGCCGACAATCTGTTCGCCACGACGAACCCGGCTAACACCACTAGTCACCCCACAATCACACACGCTATGCTCGTGACATGGCAGGCCAATGACCCCAACACACGAGACATAACGCACAACATGACAACGGACGACCCAGCGCGCAATACCGGAGGTACCTCGGAAAAAAACAAACAATTCATTTTTACCGACGGTCTTCTCCGGATAAATTTGGGCGAACACACACCCGTAGTCATCCCAAAAATCAACACGCAGAACGTGATCTGGACTTACCACGATCACGTACTCGCAAACCACCCGGGCTGGAAAGAAACGTACAGGGCGGTCAAACAACGTTTTTTTTGGAAAGGACAAAAAAACGACATCCGACTGTACGTCAAGTCGTGTCACATATGCGCGTGTACCAAACCACTAAACACGCGCGCAGACGGCCCCGCGACCACCAGAGTACCCCGACACCCCTGGGAGGTGGTAAGCATAGACCTCATGGGCCCCTACCCGCGCACGAGTAGGGGAAAACAATATATACTGGTCGCCACGGATTTGTTTAGTAGGTGGACCGAGGCATACCCCCTTGGAACAGCCACTACAAAAACAATAACCGAAACGCTCGAACGAGAATTCTTTTCACGTTTCGGATACCCCCGGGTGTGCTTAAGCGACAACGGCCCACAGTTCGTAGCAAACGATATGCGTAAAGCGATCGAACAGTGGGGAGCCGAGGGCTGGACAACTCCGGTATATCACCCGAGGGCCAACCCAGTCGAACGCCGTAACCAGGAATTAAAAAAAGGTCTACGCGCGCAACTCGCCGATGGCAACCACAACACCTGGGACACCAAATTAGCCCCCATACTTTTTTCGATCAGGAACAGACGCAACGACCGGACAGGATACCCACCGTCGGTACTCGTCCTCGGGAGAGAGGGCAAAAGGCCGGGGGACTGGATACTGTCGCGGACAGCGGAAAACCCGATCGAACAAATAAATATGGACAGGGCTAGGCGCGAAAACAATGTACTTACCGCACCATCGGCAACAGGTGGCCCGACGGATACAAAGTACAAAACAGGTGACACGGTGTACTACAAGGCACACCACCTGTCGAGCGCGCACAAAAAGTTTCACGCCGGCTTCGCACCGAAATGGTGGGGACCGGTGAAACTACATAAACGCGTAGGCAAAGGGGTGTTCATCACAGACCAACAGCCGGCACGCAAAATACACGTGTCCTGCCTCAAACGGGCGAACACAACAGAGCCCCAACAACCACCACCCAAACCCCCCACACCATAAACACTCAATAGCATCTTTATGTACTCAATTTCAGTCGGCTTAGCATCACACCACCAAATGGACCAACAACAACGGCCGGCCACACCCTCCACCCTCCAACAAGCGGCGGCACTTCTGGAACGCAGCCAGGAGCTGCTGAGGGCAGCCACTTTGGAGGAGGGCACGACAGTCACCACGGCGGCCAGGGTATGGCGGATGACCAATGCCCAACTCCAGCGGGACCCGGTACTGTGGGCGGCCTACCAACGAGGGTGGGAGGACCGCACCGCCGTGTTCCAAAGGGCGACAAGCGGCGCACCCACGGCGGCCGCACGACACACCAGGTCGCGAAGCCCCAGACGGGTGGCACAGCTACCGTCCAGCAACCAAAAGTCGCAGCCACGGACGCTGACGCGGGCACCCGAGAGGCCACCACCAAGGCCGCTGATGGAGTGGCCAGCTCCAGCTCCGAGGACAGTGACCAGGCCATCAGCAACACCCACCTTCAAGCCGCCGCCACCCCCGACACAAGCGGCAACCGCACCGGCAACACCACCAGCAGCGGAAGCGGGACCACCACAGGGCCAAACAGCAACAGGCATCCCAACAACACCGCCTGGAAAAGCCGGCACCACCCCCAGCCCCAGGCCCAGAGACGGTCCTGTCACAGCCAGGGCCAGCGTCCCCGCACCTCACCGTGGTCACGGTACCGGAAGTGACACACACTTCCGGAGCGACCGGAGCCACGGATCAACTAGCGGCTGCCACCCCTCAACCCGAGGATATGGAAATATCCCCGGAGGAGGAGGCACAGCTGTTAGGAGGTACGGGCACACACCTGGCTGACCAAGAGGACATGGACGTCAGTCTACTGTACTACAGCCCCCCCACATCGCCGAAACGCGATTAGACACCGCCAGGGCTACGTCCGCTGAACACAGCCGGAAAACGTACCCTCGGACAGGTGTCTACCACAACCACCATCCACCCACTGACCCACCACAACCACCCACCACTCATGACAACGCAGACCGCTGGCAACGGCCGGAAAACCAACGCCGTTGGCGGTTTGGGGGGGGAGTATGACGCGGTCCCGCGCAAAATCTGTTTGAATTCAAACAGCCTTTGCGCGGAAGCCGCGCCGCGGCTTCTCAATCAAACCGCCAACCGACGACGGACGACGCCGGCGCGCGACACGCGCGCCTGGAACCGTCGGCCGGCCGTCCAGCGAACCGGATCGCCAAGGCGCGCTCTCGTCCTCACGACTCCGACACGGAAAGACCTACCCACGTTTACCGCGAACCCGATACCTTTGGAATACCGTTATACTGAACGTATATTTTTCTTGTTTTGTTGTTAGTTCTTAATAATAAAACTTAGTCACACTAGTGCGTTTTCGTTTTTTTGTTATTTTGTGATTGATCAATTCGTTTGTTTCGTTCCGACCTGACTTTTGGTCACCACCACACCACCGTTCACGCGGCACCACCTAGTCCGCATCAGGTAGTTTGTTAAGACAACTGCATCGTTTTGCATTGTTTCTTACAGTTATTATGTAATTTCAGTTTGTATGCTCAAATGTTAGTGCAAATGTAGACTATTCGTTTTGTAATTATGAGACAATAATATGGTCTGTTATTTACGAGTCGATATGAGGTACCTATCTTTTACAAGATGGGTCCTTCATTAGGTTTTTTTATTTAAAAATTGTTGAACAATTTCCCTTTATAAGTTAAAACAGATGATAAATTCATATAGTAGGTATAACATGTTATACTACACTATAATTCTATTAAATAATTGATTATCACATCGTGTAGGTGAGATCGTGGGACATTACGGAACTGCGTAATATAATATCATCATCCCTAAAAGAAATACATTTTTTTTTTTATCATTAGGTAGATAACTAATGTATATACTAGAAAGAATGCATTAGTTAAATAATACATAAATGGGATCTTTTCCGTTATACGTATACCATAATTTAAATTACATTTTTAATATATTATGTTGGATAGACATTAATAGTTAAATTAGTATGCGATAAGGTTTGTGGCAATCGCCGATTTAAGATTTTGTTGAAAATTATTTTTAGATTTATAGGTAGGTACTAGCTATTACGTCGGATCAACTTTGATTGGTAACTAAGATGACAAAACGATGATAAAACCCAAATGACGGTCCCGTTGCAAACTTCATCCACCACGCCCAACAACCTGGCTTGATAGTCCTGAAATAAAATGAATACATATTATGACTTAATATCAGGCTCAATAATAATAGTAATTGTATTTTAAATTCATAACGGACATGTACCTACTCACAATTCATATACTTTGACATAATTACATTTATTATACATACATGATACATCACAAACAATAGTATTACGACATTTTACTCATGACAATATTTTATATATATGTAATAATGAGATTTTAAATAACTATTGACTTTTTTTTGTACAACTTTCTGTTCTGAATATTTTTGATACATACATACATAAATGTTGTTTTCAGTTACAAAAATTCGAGGTACGTCAGTCCACCAGAAGCCGTCTGGAGGTTGTTTGTGTATAAACTACACGACATCAGTCACACGGTAGTTAGACTTCCAGTTCACCTAGAATACTACCACAAAGTGTACTTTGCGCGTAGACTTGAACTACAGGAGGTACAAAACAACGCCCTACCTCGAACAAAACTCACGGCGTTCTTCGCGCTTAACGAGAGAAACGTTGATGCAAGACAGTATCTGTACCACGAGATACCGATACATTACACTTGGCAAGCAACGTCAAGAGATTGGAGACTGCGGCGAATACAGGCACGTAGCGAGACGTTGTCTCGGATGTATGTCGTCAACCCACTGGATAGACACCGTTTTCATCTAAGACTGCTACTCTTGCACAGAAGAAGCCCTCGGTCTTTCCGAGACTTGAAGACTGTAAACGGGGTCGTGCATGCCACACACGCGGCCGCCGCCATTGCGTTGGGATTGTTGGAAGACGACGAAGGGTGGTGGGCGTGTATGACAGAATCAACTGCGTTATCTATACGTCACGATACTTTTGTTTTGCCATCCCGCGGACCCCGTGGATCTGTACTGGCGGTTCGAAGTCAACATGATTGGAAGACTTCAATCAGCGCTTCCAAAACGTCGACCGCGCGAGGGCGGCGTGTCTCAAAGCAATCGGAGACCTACTTCGTGCACGCGGAAAATCACTCGACGACTACGATCTACCCAATCCAGACGAAGATCTACTGGGACCGGATCAAGACAACCCAATGTTCTTTGCATTAGACGCGGCCGTTGTCTGGCAACAACGATTGCGCGACTTGAACGACGAACAGCGAACGGTATACGATCGAGTGATGGCGGCCGTCGACTACAACCACAACGTCCAGAAAATGTCCTACGTTGACGGGCCAGGAGGCACGGGAAAAACGACTGTATACGGATGCCTAATATCGTCGCTTCGTAACAAACAACGAACGGTGTTGAGCGTGGCATACACCGGCATCGCCGCATCCCTCATAGAGGGCGGCATGACTGTGCACCCGACTTTCAGATTGCAATTGGGAACGCTGACCGATCAGTCTACTTCGAGCATCAAGTTGCAGTCTTTGCGTGCGCAAAGGATACGCGAAGCTTCGCTGATTGTCTGGGACGAAGCGCCCATGTACCCGAGCATACAATTCACGGTGGTCGATCGCTTGCTCAAGGACATCATGGGATCGGCACTACCGTTTGGTGGTAACCCAATACTGTTATCTGGCGACTTCAGGCAGATATTTCCCATCGTTCGCCCCGGGGGAACAGGAGCTCCATCGTCATGTTATCTATCAAACAGCACTCATTATGGAGAGACTTTCAATAGTTTCGGCTGACGAGGAACATGTGCGCCAACAACGACGCCGACTTCGCTGCTTGGCTACTTCAGCTCGGTAACGGTCAACTGCCGTCGGTCGACGGTATTTCGAAATCCCACCGCAACTGGTTGGCGACGTTGTGGATTTGACCGATTTTGTCTATCCGCAGCAAATGTCGTTGGCCAACGTCGACGAGTTCCCTCGGAGAATCATACTGTGTCCCCGCAACGAGGAATACCACAAAATAAATTCCACAGTGCTACGAAATGACGTACTCCTCCATAGACACAGTGGTGATCGACGACGCCGACGAAGCAGCAAACTACCAGACAGAGTTCCTCAACGCTCTGCAACCAAACGGGCTACCGCCACACAAGTTGCCGCTCAAGGTCGGTTCGATCGTCATGTTGCTGAGAAACATTGATACGAACCGACAACTGTGCAACGGGACGAGGTTGGTGGTCACCGAACTGCGGCCACACAACTTCAAGGCGAGGAGGTTGTCCGGCGCCGACGACGCGCAGGACTACATAATTTAAAAAATATTAGTTTGTGTTTAAAAATTAGTCAATGAGTTCAAACTACAATCTTCAGATTCATAAACAGAAAAAACAACCATTGTGGGTTCAAACGAAAACGACCAGAATCTTAAACAGAAAAATAACTGACGATGATAAGCTCATTAAAGAATGATAATACAAAGGGTACCTGCAGGTAATCAATAAACAAGTCTGTCCAAAAAATTCAACCAGTCAAATTCCTAAAAAAAAAATTGAAGGGGAGTGTTGGCGCCCGCAGGCAAATGCATTTTAGAAAACCAAAAAAAATTTAGAAAAAATTATACAACCAGAACACATATCAATGAGTTCAAACTACAATCTTCAGATTCATAAACAGAAAAAACAACCATTGTGGGTTCAAACGAAAACGACCAGAATCTTAAACAGAAAAATAACTGACGATGATAAGCTCATTAAAAAATGATAATACAAAGGGCACCTGAAGGTAATCAATAAACATGTCTGTCCAAAAAATTCAACTAGAGTCAATTCCTAAAAAAAAATTGAAGGGGAGTGTTGGCGCCCGCAGGCAATTGCATTTTAGAAAACCAAAAAAAAAATTTAGAAAAAATTATACAGTAGGAGAACACATTAAAAAGTTCAAAATAAAATGTCCAGAATCTTAAACAGAAAAAACAAAATTGCCAATGTTTACCTCATTAAAAAATGATAATACAGAGGGCACCTGCACGTAATCAATAATCAAGTCCGTGCAAAAAATTCAACTAGGGTCAAATTCCTAAAAAAAAAATTGACACGTTTGACCGTGTCGGTTTGCTCCTGCCGTCTCCCGTCTTCAGCCACGGGCAGCTGTACGTTGCGTTTTCAAGAGTGAGGAACGCGCAATCCGTCAGAGTCGGCATGTACTGCGATGGAAATGGTCGATTCGTCACCAAGAATTTCGTGTGCGCAGAAGTTCTCTGATGCGATTACAGGTAGTTATATAATTAATGTAATTATACAATGTTCACCCGAGGGATCTATGAGATCCCCAAGGGATCTATGTGACCTCCCCCGGGGTCTTTGTGACCCCCCACGGTGTCTTTGTGACTCTGTGCTTAGAGAAAGTTTTACAAACTCCACGTGGTTTCTCTGGATGCGATTACACTTAACTGTGTATTCGTAACTAATGTCCAACGTTTGGTTAAAATTTAAAAAAAAAAATAACTAGGATACTTAATATTTTGTTTTTATATTATGTCTATATATCTATATTATAAAATTATATATATATCAATAACTTTTAAAAACAATTCATTCAATCTATAACAATTTAAATATGATTTTATTTGATTTATAACAATTCATTTGTATTCAATCTGTATTTATTTTTTGGTAGATTATATTATATTCATAATAACTAATATCAATTAAAATTTAGAAAAAAAAAGCTAAGGTACTTAGGATTTTGCTTTCATTTATATAATAAATAACTGTAAAAATAAAAAAAAAAAAAAAAAAAACTATAAATAACTATACACAATTTAATATGTACAGTTCTATAAATATGTAATGTTAGTAACAATTTAAATATGATTTTGTTTGATTTGTAACAATTAATTTGTATTCAAACTGTATTTATTTTTTTTATAAATTATATATATTATATATATACTACTAAGTACTAACTAATGTCAAACGTCCAGTTAAAATTTAGAAAAAAAAATAGCTTAATATATATACTTTAATATCACATTATTTTATTTGTAATAATGTTTTGTATATGTTACGTTTGCTTTTACGAACGACTTCAAAACGCAGTTTTACATGTAATAAATAAAATTTGATAAATTTGTACTATTTGAACAACTCATTAACTCTTTTTTTTACTTTCACCACTACTAAGATATCAGTAACATTTATATGTGTCAGATTGTATTTTTCTTAACACTGTTATGACCATAGACGCAATTGATAACATTTTCAAAATTTCATTGACTATTATTATGATATAGGTATTTAAGGTAAAATTAAGTTGTAGGAAAAGATGGAGGGGTGTCGGGCTCAGAGCCCCCCCTGATCACTTTAGTCTATACATCTATACATAAATCTAGCACACCCATACATTTAACCCAAATTGCGCCTATGGTTATGTTCTATGCTATACTTACTAACATTTATTTTTATGATTAATAAATACCTGTTCATTTATATGATATTAATAATATAAATAAAATAATTAATGATATAATAAATGATATGTATTATTATAGACCATTATGTCTGAATGAATATTATTAAACCTTTTACTAATTTATTTTTTTATTTTATTAGAATATTTACAATCTATGCTACAAGGCATAATAAGCAAATTTGAACACATACATAAAAACTTTTTACAACCTGAACACATGAGGAGGGAGGCCATCCAGATAGAACCCAAAGTTATTTGAATTATTTATTAATTATTAACTTAATTTAACTTAATATAAATTAAATTAAAATTAAATGGTATGAACCATCAATCATTTTATAAATAACGACACCAATTTCTCTTTACACGGCATGCTTTTATTATTAGATTAGATAAACTGTTGTGTGATTTAATAAATTTTTGAGCACAAACGTTTGGTTGCGATGTCCTAACGGTCAGTATCACCAATACTAAACTTGATATTCATTAGCATACCTACTTCACCATTTAAGTACACATACATTAGACATATAATATACGTTCTTCTGATATTTAAGGCTAGAAACTAACATACAAATAAAAAACAAATAAATGTGAAAAAAAATGGTTTTTATTCAGCTGAAAAACATAAAATAAATTAAATATAAACACAATTTGGTATGCAGTGAAGTTTCCAATTGAATACTTACAATCAGTGTATTTGTGATGTGTATCCGAATGATGTGAGTCCTACAAATTACATGATTGTTAAAATCAACACACAAATAATTTAAACTTGCGTTACTTACATCATTGGTGACGCCAACGTTGGCCACCATCCCAGTTAGCTCTTCAAGGTTGGCGTTACTACGAATCGATTCTTCCACCACCACCACCTGCTCCTCAACCACCTCCATTTGGTCATCTGGAGATGGTGATGGTGGATGAGTCACTCTACTAGGCTTGCGGGGGACTGAAAAAATAATAATTATCAAAACAAATACTTAACAATACACATGAAATGTACACACTCACCGAGACAATCCCGGGCAAGGTGCCCATAGCGGGAACACCTATAACAACCTGCAACACAAAATGGACGATACACCTATTATTAATGGCACTTATCGGAAATCGTAATTAGTATAAATCTACTCTTGGTCATTGTTATGGGAACACTGTACATATTATCAGTGACATTATGTATTAACCTCTTGCATGTAACTATAAAACATTATTATCATCATTGTATTGTAAACCGCATGCAGCATTATTTAATAAAGAATATAAAATGTTTAATTAAATAATTCTAATTAGTTCTTGACAATTATTAAATATAACATGGCGCAGTCGAAAAGGATAATATAATAGTTCAATTTCCTCATCACCATGAATCAATTACAGAAGCCAAAGGATCTATCATCGGGAAAGGATTGGACTAGATGGAAAAGTGTGTTTAATCTTTACTTGATAGGATCAGGTGCGATTAAACTAAAAGAAGAAGAAAAAATAGCAATTCTCTTACATTGTATTGGTGACGAAGGAAGAACAGTAAGCGAAACTTTTGAATTTACGGAAAAGGACAGGACATATGATACCTTAATTAAAAAATTTGATGAATACTATGTGCCAGCGCTAAATGAAATTGTAGAGACTTTCAAATTCAACAGTCGAGTTCAAGGTGCAGACGAAACATTTGAAAAATTTGAAACAGATCTACGACAATTAAGCAACAATTGCAATTTTGGTTCACTATCGTATTGTCGCAGGAGTAAAATGTAAAATTGTACAAGATCGACTATTAAGAACTCCAAATTTAATATTGAGTAAAGCATGTAAAATTGCTAAATCAGCGGAGCAAACAACAGAGCAAGCAGCAGCAATCAACAACGGACAAGCAACAGAGGTTCAAGCAGTTTTTCAACACCAGAAAACGAACAAAAAAGAACAAAAGCAGACTATATGTGGAAAGTGTGGAAAAATACATAACTTTAAAGAATGTCCGGCATATGGAAAGCAGTGTCACACATGCAAAGGTAATAATCATTTTAGCAACATGTGTTTTAAAAAAATAAATAACGGTAATCCAGCTTATGTAAAAAACAGATACGTGAGGAATAATAAAAATTATAGTGTAAAGAACAGTAAAGAAAGTGTATGAAATGAAGGAAGATGAAGTATTATTTTTAGGCAACATAAATGTAGATTGGATAGTAGATAGAGGTTGGTCTATAAACTGTATGATTGAAAATCAAGAGATACATTTTAAATAGATAGTGGTGCTCAGGTGAATGTGTTACCAAATCATGTTTATTTGAAGTTTGATAATAAACAAATGATAGAAAAAATTAAAATAAATTTGAGCAATTACAACGGAAGTTACATAAAAGTGTTAGGAAGGTGTAAACTAAAATGTCATTTTGAGAATGGTATGGTTGAATATATAGATTTTATAGAAGTAGATGAGCAAAGTCAACCAATTATTGGGTTTGAAACAATGATAAAATTAAATTTGGTTAAAAAACTATATGAAGTAAATGCAAACATAATGGATGATCCAAAATACAAATCAATAAGTGAGGGAATAGGACTCATGAAAGTAGAAGAGTATGATTTTAAAATACAACCTGGAGCTGTAGGGAATATTACGTATACAAGTAGAGTACCATTTACGGTTATAGATGAATTAAAAAGGGAGTTAGAATCAATTTTAAATATTGATATAATTACTAAAGAGGAAAAACCAACAGAAATGACTAAAGAAAAAACAGATAAAATAAATAAATTTTAAATATGTCAGAGTTTTCGAAAAAATAATAGTAAGGAACCAATGACAGTTAGAGATTTTGGAGATAACCCGTGGGAAATAGTAGGTACTGACATTTTTCAATATCAAAACAGGCAATATTTGTTAATTATTGACTACTTTAGTAAATATGTGGATATAGAAATACTTGAGGATATGAGCAGTGAAACAACAATTAATAAGTTAAAATTGATATTTTCAAGATATGGAATACCATTAGTTTTATTTTCTGATAATGGACCACAATTTTCTAATAGTAATTTTAAAAATTTTTCTAAGGAATGGGATTTTGAACACAAAACGTCAAACAGTTAAAAACATATTTAAAAAAGTTGTAGCAGATTATTAAGTTGTATATTTATTTAGCGATGTTAGAATTGAAAAATACACCCATTCTGAATGAAAATTACACACCAAATGAAATAATGTTCAATAGGAATGTGAGAGGGATTGTTCCTAAGATTTGGACAAGAAAAATTAACTATAACTCAGTTAAAAAGGCAGTAACTAGTAAACAAAAAATTGATAAAAATGCTAAAAAACTAACACCAATAAAGGAAGGTTATCATGTTTTTGTTTATATGGATAATAGGAACCATACATACATGGAAAAGTGATTTCGGTATGTAATAGACCAAATTCATTTGTCATTAAACTAAGTAATAGACAGACAGTTGAAAGAAACAGAAAACACCTAATATGGGATCCTGGATATGATTATGGTGATAGTAGTGAAACTGAAATAAGAATAAGAAAAACAGAAATAGAGGATCAAGAGACAAACAAAAGTGAAAAGAAATTAATTAAAGGAAACCAAAACAAAAGTGAAAAGGAATTAATTAGAGGAAATCAAAACAAAAGTAAAAAGGAAATAGTTAAAGGAACACAAACTAATAGTGGGAGGATAATAAAAAAACCTAAGCATTTAGAGGAATACAATAATAATATAAGAATTTAAGATTGTTTATTATTAAAAAAAAAAAAAAAAAAATGTTAATAGGTATAAGAAATTTAAGATAGTTTATTAAAAAAAAAAAAAAAAAATGTTAATAAGTATAAGAATTTAAGATTGTTTACTACCTATTAAAAAAAAAATGTTAATAGGTATAAGAATTTAAGATTGTTTATTAAAAAAAAAAAAAAATGTTAATATAAAAATTTAAGAATGTTAACTATGTTTAAAAAGGGGGATGTTATGGGAACACTGTACATACTATCAGTGACATTATGTATTAACCTCTTGCATGTAACTACAAAACAGTATTATCATCATTGTATTGTAAACCGCATGCAGCATTATTTAATAAAGAATATAAAATGTTTAATTAAATTATTCTAATTAGTTCTTGACAATTATTAAATATAACAGTCATCTTTTTCGGCCCCGCCTTAATTCCCCTATACCGGTTTCGGTTAGGGGGGTCTCGCTGCGGTGGTTGGTTCTGGTATACGGGTGCCGTAAACACCCGTACACCAGCACCGTTAAATGACATATTCACGGTTTGTATGAATTTCATTCTACATTTCAAAAACAAAACAAATTAAAAAAGTTACGGCACGGTTATTGAATATTGGTAGTGCGTTAACAAACACAATTATTTACTTTTAAAAAAATTAGTCATGTGCCAAAAACTTAATCAGAACACATGACATACAGTAATCATAGAATATTAGGTAAAGTTAATTCAACAAAATCTTAAGTTTTCAAACACATAATATTTTACAGACGTGCTGTGGTCCAGTTAGAGGATAGCCGCATAATATTATATTGTCTCCGTCTTACACACGTGCAACATTATCTATGTTCTCTCGATCGACTATTTACGATATTACTAATTTTAAGCGAGTTAGGACAGTTATGTCAAATATAAGACAATGATGCATAGATAATTTTCTTACCACATGACAATTCGATAATACCTAATAGGTAAATTCACTCGAAAATTACAACAAATAGCACACTATTAAAAGAAAATCATATTACACCCATGCAAATCAAATATAATAAAATGATAAAAATATTTAGTTATAAAAAAGTTACGAGACGGTTATTGAACATTGGTAGTCATGTGCTAAAAAGAAAATCGGAACACACGAGATATAGTAATCATAGAATATTAGGTAAAGTTAATTCAACAAAATCTTAAGTTTTCAAACACATAATATTTTACAGACGTGCTGTGGTCCAGTTAGAGGATAGCCGCATAATATTATGTTGTCTCCGTCTTACACACGTGCGATATAGTTAATTTTCGTTCGACGGTTTCAATAGTGTGCTATATATTAGTTTTACGGTGAACTCAACTATTATTATTATTAATTGAAAACTAATATAAGAAGATAATCTGTGTCCTCTCGATCGATTTTTTACAACATTTTCATTTTTAAACGAACTATGTGTATATGTAAAATATAAAATAATAATGCACAGATAATTTCCTAAAATATTTATAAAAACCAATTACGAACAGCTCACTATTTAATCTGGTCAACTAAAATTTACTACGGAATACGATTTACATTCATTCAAATGCACACGTGCCGATAGTCATACATTCAGGCATCACAAACAATTAAACGAAATTATTGTATAAAGGGGTGTTTAAATATTGATCGAGATACAATTAAATATATTCTATAAGTATTAAAAAGTGTTTGAGCATAAATCATTTTACTCAAGCAAGTTAAACTAACATGAAAAAAAAAACCGCGACACAAGGCCAGTATAAGAAGGTACTTATAATAAGCAATTAAATACGTTTACTTACTCGAACGGCGTCCAAATGTTAAATAAAATATATCCGACGTTCGTCACCGATCATACAGCCTTTCCCCAAAATATGGATTTCCCATCACTCCATTAAATTAGATGCGACATCGGTCGTATCGACAATTACCCGATAACGCGAAAGCTTCGTGTGGGCGAGATCGATAGTGACTACAGGTAGACAAACAGAGACCGTCACGAAACTAAGTTCATTTTGAATTTCGTTCATTTGACGTTTCGATGAGTTAGAAATTAGATGAACTAGGTAGTTCATATCGTATTGTCGTTCGTTCAGTAACCATTCGTTCAGTGAGTAATCGTTCAGTGACTAGTTCGTTCATGAACGGTACATCTCTAGTAAGTTGTAGAACTACGACAAAGTCGGATTGTTCATCATTCATATAGGTAGATGGTAGTCGAGTTTCACTTACGCTATGTCCTAGCTGGTTTGCACGCATGCGGGGAAAAACAAAATAGCTTGTATTTCGCCGCATGCGGGCAACGCATTGCGTGCAGAACAGCATGGTCAGTATATAAAACGCACGCACTCGCCCGCACTAGCTAGGACATAGGGTTAGGCTATAGCCGTTTAATGTCTGTAATACCTGCCCACCTGATTTTCTGTAGGTGGACAACTTCAAAGTTAATCGATTTTCACTTCAGAATTCAGGTTACCTACTGACTTGCTAGACACTCCAACACGGTTTTCGGCTTTACATCTTTACATTTACACATACGAAAAAGCACTGGACATTCGTTGGGGAATCGTATCATTGTATTACAAGCAGCAAAGGAAAGCACTGTCGGTGAAAATAACAGCTGCCAAAGATAGGAACTGGAGCGAACTATGCGGCCAGGTGGATGGTGACCCATGGGGCACCCCGTATAGAATAGTTATGAAGAGGCTGGCTCGTAGAAAGCCAATACCAGGACTCGAAATCCCGGGCCGTCTAGACTCGATAGTCGACACGCTCTTCCCGCGCAGACACGCAACCGGGAGAACGATTGCGACGGTCAGCGAAGAGGAGCTCCAACTCGCACTGTTCACAGAGACCGAAGTAAAAGCAGCAGCACGGGGCCTACCGAATGGGAAGGTACCCGGACCGGACGCAGTACCTAACGAAGTACTCAAGACGGCAGTGGGAGTGCATCCGTGGTACTTCAAGGAGGTCTTCAACGGATGCCTAAGAAGTGCCTGCTTCCCGCCGGAGTGGAAAACGGCAAGACTTGTGCTGCTACACAAGCCAGGTAGACCACTCGACAACCCGTCTGCATACAGACCCCTATGCATGCTGGATACGATGGGAAAGTTATTTGAGAAGCTGTTAGCGCAGCGACTTCGCGACCATCTAAGGAGAACGGGGAACCAACCGGAAAACCAGTACGGTTTCAAGGAGGGTAAATCGACACTGGATGCTACAAACCGCAATACGAAACGCAAACGGTCGTACCAGTGCGTACAATCGATACGTCGGCATGCTGATATTGGACGTCCAAAATGCGTTTAATAGCGCTTCCTGGCCTGCCATTATCAAGGCTTTGGAAAGAACTGACACCCCGAAGTACCTGCAGAACGTTCTCGGTCAGTACCTATCGGACAGGCGCATAATTGTAGAAAAGTCGGACGGCGCGCCAAGCGTCATTGAGATGAGCTGCGGAGTTCCACAGGGCTCGGTGCTGGGACCAGACCTGTGGAATCTAATGTATGACGGACTGCTGAGCATCGAACTACCCGTCGACACGGAGTTGATTGCATTCGCGGACGACGTGGCCATCGTATGCACGGCTCAGGTGCCCTGCATACTTGAGGAGAGACTCGGCAAGGCACTCCAGGATGTGGTGACCTGGATGACTGACAACGAACTACAACTCGCCCTGCACAAGACCGAAGCCATCGTCTTCACCAACAGGAATGTGCATAACACAATGACCGTGGAATTTCCGCCGCATAGTTTCGCGTCAAGCCGCTGTGTCAAGTACCTCGGGGTCCAGTTCGACCCAAGGCAGCGTTTCTTGGAACACGCCAAATTAGCGGCGAAAAGAGCGATGGAGGCGGGCTGGGTAGTCGAGTTTCACTTAGGCTATAGCCGTTTAATGTCTGTAATACCTGCCCAGCTGATTTTCTGTAGGTGGACAACTTCAAAGTTAATCGATTTTCACTTCAGAATTCAAGTTACCTACTGACTTGCTAGACACTCCAACACGGTTTTCGGCTTTACATCTTTACATTTACACATACGAAAAAGCACTGGACATTCGTTGGGGAATCGTATCATTGTATTGCCGACATTCATGGACCATGGGAGATTTCTAGACACTAAAACTCTACTTTTAAACTTTCCCGCCTTCGAAACGAGACCGTCAAAGGAGGCCTTATCAGAAATTCATATCACCAAATCACCTCTGACTACCAATCTATCACCTTCATTATAAGTGCGACTTTTATAATTCGACCGTGCCTCCGAAATCGGTACTCACTTCCGACTAAACTTGACTTTTTTTGCATTTTTTTTTTTACGTTATTTTTCATATAAATTAAATGATATACACTATACAGGAACAATGAACATATTAATATTTATTGGCTAATATTACATTATAATATGTGGCTGTACCTATAATATATGTTATTTAAATAATCGGGAATTTAACACATATTATTTTCTCTAAGTCATTGTTATATTATATCATACAATAAATACGAATTATATAATATGTTTTATTTTTCGTAAATTATTTCAAATGATGTGTGATTGGGTTTTTGTGAAAATACTATTTTTTCTCTTCAGTTATAGCATAGAATAATATAGAAGCGACACTCGCCCCTCCACTTTAATTGTTTTTATTTCGTGTCAGACTGATTGATGTTGTAAGCTTGGCGGTAAGGCATGATGTTAGGATCGCTTTTATCGCCGAAACAGAACGCTCGAGACCAGCCCGCCAAAGTTTAAAAAAAAGGTCACTTCATAGTACTATCTTAGATTAAATAACCATATAATATATATTTTATTGTACATAAGTACATAACTATATAATAATAATGTTATAATGACTATGTACCTATATTGTTTTATGATACTACCATACATATTATATAAACATATTTATAGAAAGCCATATTCGAGGCAAAAAAAAAAAACCATGAATACATTAAGAAAAAAGTAGTTTTTATGCAAAACCAGATTTCAACAAAAATCGGTTTTTTATCTAGTTCCCTGATATTTTTTTCTTCTAAGGGAGGCACTCAAAATCGTTTGACAGGAACGCCAAAGTAGTGCCTGTCTTTTTATGTTTATGGGTCAACCTGTTAACTAAAAAATGTAATGGTTTGTTTTGTCAACATTGCGGATTTCCGCTGTGGTTTCGACGACACACGTTTTGTACTCTGATCTGAACGGTTGTCTTTTACGCCTTTTGATTATATACACGTGTTTTTTTGCAATTTTTTCTAAACTTGTTTTTTTTTTTTTTGTAATTTTAAAAAATGCCCAACGTTTGTGTTATTTGCAAAAAGAAGGAAGGACAACACCAGGTGACTTTTCATCGTTTTCCTAAAGATGAAAACCTGTAAGTATATTTAAATTAGTTTAACTGCAGGCTAACTCCAGTGCTTGTTTTTTTTTTCAAAATATTTGTTATTTTCTGTTTCCCTTTTCATTAGTCTTTTTTTTATAAATATCAATAAAATTTTATTTGTTGGGTAAAAAAAAGTGAAAATTTAATGCAAGACTCCTGATATATTGTTACAATAGCAGTTAAAATATTAAAAATGCGTGAGCACTTTTTTTTTTAAAGATCGTATTTTGAAAAAAATTATCAAATTTAAAATTTAATAATTATTTTGTAGTTAAAAAATTATAAAATGTTTAGTTTTTATAGCTAAGGATTGAAAATTTAAAACAAGGTTCCACGTAATTTAGTAATTAGGTTATACCCACATAACATTAGATATTCATATGGTATTCCTCAAATATACCAAGTACTCTATAGATATCCAAGCACTACAAAGCATATATTTAAAATATACCAATTTGGATATAATTTAAAGAAGATGCTTATAATATTCTATACATATGTCTTACTATATATTCTTAATTTATAAATGTAATTAGTATTCGATATTACATATTCTTAGAATATTCGCACCATGATAAACATTGAATATTAGTAAAAGAATATATTCAATTGGATATATTCCATTCATATACTATTTTGGATGCCAAAATAATTTATTGAAAACTATGATTTCAGTATTGCAATATATAGTATAATATTATACAAAAACACTATAATAATGTGTAGCCAGGACGTAGTCTGTAGGTATAATATATAGCGTACCAATTATAGATAAGCTATGCACAATAATTTGTAAATAGGTACAACCGATGCAAGTGCTTATTTGTAAATTTGCCCTCACCATCGATAGTACATAGTTAATAATTGTAGTGAACCATTACTACAATACTCCCTCACTACGGTCCCCTGCTTGCTGCATTTAGCGTACTCTCCTTCGACCAGATCGCGAATCGCTCGCCTAGTCCTAAATCCTGATCCTCCGGACAAAACCACATTATATTTATATTTAGATATTATTATTCAATATCTATGGCCCTCACCCCGCCATCGTTGATGTCGACGACGATAATCCGACAATGCCGCTGCACGTCGACTCCCCGGCCCTTTCTTAGCCCGGCACGCGCCACACAATACACACACTGAGTACTGACGTCTAACAGTTGTAGTACAGACTGTACAGTACGTTATTGGTACCTACTTATAGTTATTACTTATTTTATGAATTTATGATTTAATATTTTAATAATTTATACAACATTACAACGGTCGTCACTCGCCACAAAATCGTCAACAATTTGTACCTACTTATAGAAATTCAGGTAAGAAGTCTTATTAATAAATAATATATTAATATTATACTATATTATTAGATACTAATATTATAATAACTATACTTTATAGGTACCTATAATAGGCTAAAAGTTACAAACCAGAACACATTGGTTTTAAGTGCTTATCATTTAATTTAATAACTATTAACTATGAAAAAGTGTTCAGTTTCTAAACGCCATTTCAACCGTGTAATTAAAAATCAATTAAACAATCTAGAATGCTCTGCTCAATCTGTTTTAAATCAAACACATTTTGTTGAATCAAGTGTAGTAAATTATGTAGAAGTTGGAGCAAATATTAATGCATCATCATCTGATATTATTTCAAATAATTCAGAAATATCTTCATCCATACCATTATTACATAATTATATAGACAATGAAAATGATAAATATATAAATACTGACCATTTACTTATTGACTCTGTTGTTAATATTCAGAATGATAAAATATCTATTTCGAATTCATCTTCATCTAGCGATGAAGAAACTTTTAGTAATGTTTTGGCTAATAATATTCAAAAAAGTTCTGAAAGTACTGAAAATATTTTTCAAGAGCTTCATAAATGGAGTATTGAATATAAAATTAATCATAATGCCCTGAAAAGTCTTTTAACTATTCTGAGGAAAACACTCACATTTAAAACTCTACCAAAGGATCCTAGAACGTTTTTAATGACACCAAAAATTACATTACTGCGAACTGTAACTCCAGGGTTGTATAATCATTTTGGTATCTTAAATAGCTTAAACAATATATTTAAAAATGAAGTCTCTGTTCCTTCGATAATTAAGGTATCTATTAATATTGATGGACTCCCTTTAAGTAAGTCTTCCAGTAGTCAGCTTTACCCTATCTTGGGCATTGTTAAAAATTATAAACCATTAGATAATATAGTTTTTCCGATTGGTATTTACCATGGCAATGAAAAGCCATCTTGTTTTAACAATTTTTTAGAAGATTTTGTAACTGAAGCTATTGGCTTATACAACAAAGACATAACTGTATGTGGAAAAAAAACACGTTTCGAAATACAAATGTTATTATTTGATGCAGTTGCAAAAGCAAGTGTGTTGCAGATTAAAGGTCATTCAGGTTACTCTTCATGCTCAAAGTGTACTGCTGAAGGAGAATATTTAAATGGTAGAATGTGTTTTCCTGATATCACTTTTATAGAAAGGACTGATAATGATTTTAAAAATCAAACTGATGAAAATCACCATGTTGGACAAACTATTCTTACTAGAATTCCTGGTTTAAATTTAGTATCGGATGTTCCTTTAGATTACATGCATCTTATTTTGCTAGGAGTTATGAAAAAACTGTTAGTTGGAACCTGGATTTTTGGAAAACCTCCTCATAAATTACCTTCACGAATAATTGATGAAATGTCTACACAATTAATATCATTGAAATCATATATTCCGTGTGAATTTTCTAAAAAGCCCAGATCATTAAAGGAAGCAAAACGCTTCAAAGCGACAGAATTTAGACTATTTCTTTTATATTTGGGACCAATAGTGCTTAAAGGTATATTAGATTCAACTAAATATGACCACTTCATTACACTTCATTATGCTATTTCTATTTTAGTAAGTAACAAAGCATTTGAATGTCAATATGTAGATTATGCAGAACAGTTATTAAAACATTTTGTTGTTAGTTGTCGTTTAATTTATAATGAAGAGTTTATGATACACAATATCCATAATCTTTTACATATAAGTAATGATGTCAGAAAATATGGGCCATTGGATGTGTTTAGTAATTTTCCTTTTGAAAATTTTCTGGGGCAGTTGAAAAAACTAGTAAGAAAGTCTTCTGATGTACTACCACAAATAGTACGCAGATTATCTGAAATACAACATTTATCATATGAAAATTTTAATAAAAATAATACACACATTTTAACGACATCTGAATTTGAACTATTAAAAATAAAACAAACCAATAACATTTTGGCTGAACACTGTTTTGGTCCCCAGTTTGAAGAGTTGATATTTCCTATGTACAAATTGACACTAGCAATTAATAATCGTTGTTGCAAATTGAAATGCAATACAATCATTGAAATCTTCAGTTTTGGTTATGAATCTCAATCTAAATTACCTATTGTTATCGGAAAAAAATATCTAAATGTCATAGACTTTTTTAAAAAACCAAATCATTCATCTTTAATTGGAATACATTTTGTGTCTGAATTGAACCAATATGATGAATTCTGGCATATTACTGAGATTTTAACTAAATTAGTTAGATTGCCATTAAATAATAAAGGATATGTAGTATTCCCTTTACTGCATATCTAAATTATGTAATAAAAATTAACCATATATTGTAATTATTTTATATAATTATCCTTGTTAATTGTTGTATATATTGTATATTATATTGTACTTATTGTACATATTGTAGTTGTATCATGGATGTACCTGGTTGGTATGTAGTCAAATTTGTGGAAGAAAACAGCGTAGAAGCAGTACCATGTAATTGGTTTAAAGATTACAACAATTGTTTTTGGCCTCCTTATAACAAAATAAAAACAGCTGAAGCTATTAAATGTAGAGAAAGTCCATCAAAATCATGGAAATTACATAAATTGAAAATTCTATCAAAAAAAAAAATTTGTGATTATTTTGTTGCTATGAATAAAGCTAATTATGCTCAATACGAATCCGATATTTCATCAGGAACAGAAAATATTATACCAAAAAATACAGCAGTTTTACCACTAAAACGCACAAGAAAACCAAACTTTAAATTGTTAGATGGAGATACTTCTAATGATAGTGAAGAAGAATGTGAAAGTAAAAAAATTAAAGTACCGTCTTTTCCAACATTTTCTCAAACTGGTACCTAATTTTAATTATATTAATATTTTTATTAAGTACATTCTTATAATTTACAGTCATAATTAATATTTCAGATCATTTATTAAACGAGACTGAAGAAATACTTGACATAGAGTTAAATGATGAACATGAAATGAGAGGAATAAATTTAGATTTAAATCTGTTAAATGATAATTTAATTGTTTGCAACCAAGAAGCTGTTGATTACCAAACTACTGATCATATTGATTCAATGGAAGAGCTTCAAAAATACATTGATACAAGTAATAAATCACATTGAAATATTTAACTAGTATTAAAAAATAATTTTTATATAGGTAAATTAGTATAATAGGCCTACTCCATTACTCCAATATTTATAATAAGATAAAAGAAAAGGTTTTTGTAAAATGATAACTTATTACTTTTAAATGCACGTTTTCAGAAATAAACTTATGATATAATGACTTAATGTGTACCTACATAATAATTTTTATTAATAAATGATAATTATAGTTACTTAATATTATTTTATGTTTTCTAGAATTTGAAACTTTAAGTAAAACCATTTTGAAGCAGCAAAAGGACACACAAAAAAGTAAGCATTATTTATCTATTTATTGAAATTTAGAGGATAAAATAAAGTTGTATCTAAGAAAATTTATAAAATTCTTATACCTACTATCAAATCAGTAAATTGATGACTCTTAGACAGAAAAATAATGAATTTAATAAATGAAACCTATTTAATAATCCCCTTAGGTACTTAATATTATTTGTATTTTCAGTAATTGACAAATGGCATCAAGATTCATCAAGGTTGCTTATAACAATGGGTCTACACCAAAAAGAACAATTAAATTACTTACAAAATATTCAAATGATGGTCAATAATATCAACACTATACCTACTGATATTGATAATTATACAGCCAAAAACAAAGAAGAAGATATCATATACTGTCAATTTCCTGCAACTTCTTTAGATGTTTTAAATAAATTAGATAACGAAGTAAAAATACTAAAATCTACGAAAATCGATACATATAATGCATTGGTGAGTTTTGCGTCATTTCATGGTATTTAATAAATATTAATTTATAGCTCAGTAACTTCTTATAATATTCTGTATTATGTAGTCTTAGCTATTTAATATTAGGTACGACTTGATCTATAATATGATACATTGCTACTAATTATTAATATTGCTGTAATATCAGAATGAATAGTGTTGTTTTAGTAGGAAACAAGGTGTTAAAATGTACAAATATAACAACAATTATACAATTTGTTTAAGGTGAAAAACATGTCACTTATTGGTGGAACATCTTTGGGAGAACTCTTAAGACGCATTCTTAAAAAAATTATGACTGATGAAGTGGCTGAAGAATTCAGTTGGTTTGGGCGACAAAAAAAATTTAGTTTTGCAACTACTGGATTAGCAGATTTGATAAAAAGTAACTTATTAATGCTCTTGTAAATTATGGTTGGTAAAAAATTCAGTTTTGAAAGCAAAACATATTTTTCTTAGGAATTTAAAAACAGCATTCAATATTAAATCAATAAATTGAAAATGTACAGTATTTAATTTAATTTTATGAATGATTAGGTTGTTTTTATTATTTGTTACACAGACAATTAGTATTTTTTTATTCAAACTTTGTACCAAAATGTATACATTATGCACAGTTTCATGATTTCATACAAATTAAGTAGTAAAAATATAATTGTAATTAAAGGTGCAGTTAAAATAAAATATAAAGATCAATCCGATAAAGAAATAGAAGTTATTGCTGGAACATGGTTAGCAAAGGCTAAAGAACGTAAAAAAAAAATAATCCCATCAACCAATGAAGATAGTACCAAATAATGTTTTTTATAACTAATTGCTCAATAAAAATAATGTAATTTTTTTTAATATGTATTGTTAATGGTAAACTTAAATTTCCACGCTTACCTTGTAATTGTTATTTTTTTTATAAATTTTTAAACCTTAATATATAATAATATTGTATGAAATTATATTATGTTTATTGATATTCGGTATAATATGTATTACCTACTTATTAAAGCTGATTTTATTTTTTTTTTCTATTTTTAAACTTTTGTATATATATTTATATTTATATTTATATTTATATATATTTATATTAACATATTATTATAATATAACCATTGATTTATATAATATAATAATACATATGCATTGTCAATGGTTAACTTAGTTTCAACACTGATTATTTTATTACTAATTTTATATAATTCAAACCTTATATACTTATAATATTGTATAAAATTACTTTTTTTTATTGATATTCGGTATAATATGTATTAGGTTATTACTTATTTAATATTTTAACCGATCATTTATTAAAGATTATTTTTTTCTATATATATTATAATATACAATGTTAATGGTTAGGTGACTTAAAGTTTCAATTCCAATTATTTTACTATACATTTTTTATAATTCAAATCTTATATACTTATAATTTTGTAGTAAATTATTAAAATTACTTTTTTTTAAATTGATATTAGGTATAATATGTATTAGATACTTGTATAAGATTAAAATATTATTAAGTATTGCTTTTTATGTATTGTTAAAACATAATATTATTATATAACCATTAATTTATATAATATAATAATACATGTGCATTGTTAATGGTTAACTTAGTATCAACACTAATTATTTTATTATTAATTTTTATAATTCAAACCTTATATACATATAATATTGTATAAAATTACTTTTTTTTTTATTGATATTCTGTATAATATATATTATTAGGTACCTACTTATTTAATATTTTAACCGATCATTTATTAAAGATTATATTTTTTTTTCTATTTTGAAATCTATGTTTAAATGTATAATATAACCATTGGTTCATATATTATAATTTACATTGTTAATGATTATTTAACTTAAAGTTTCAATTCTAATTATTTTATTATACATTTTTTTAAAATTCAAACCTTATATACTTATAATATTGTATAAAATTACTTTTTGTTAATTTATATTTGGTATATGTATCACAGAATAGGTATAATTATATATTATGAAATATGTATTAGGTACCTACTTGTATAAGATCAAAATATTATTATAATAAACTATAAGTATTGCTTTTTATGTATTATTAATGGGTAATTTAATAAAAAATTTTTACTGATATTTGATATATTATGCATTTTTCGTTCGATCATTTAATAAATAAAATATTATAAAACTTATTTACATTACACTATATAAATTATAAAGGTTAATTATAAATTATTTATTTATGTATGTTAGTTACAAATTTACAATTATAAAAGTTATATTGTTGCGGAAGACTGGCAGTATATTGTACCTATATACTTTAATGAACTAATTGTGTATTTCTTAGATATCTAATAATACCTTGACAGATATTTCATGAAAATGTTTTCTTGGATATCAAATGAATATCTGTGTGGATACCAATGCCATATTCCATGAATATTTTCCAATCGTTTCCTTAGATATCTATTGAATATGCTCATAGATTCTGTTAGCATATTCATAGTACATCTCAAGCGAGACATATTGATATTCTAATTATATCCTATTTATATATTTAGCCTATTGATGGATATACATGGAAAATATATAAATTCTAAATAGTATATTCATAACATTTGAAAAGAATATTGAATGCTATGTGGGACTTTACTCATAATAATATCATCAAATATACTTAGTATTATCATTATATCATAGACTGACTGACCGTGTGAGTGAAACGATGCATGTATTTTTTTGTATTTTATGTATTTTACAATGACGTGTATTTTTTTTGTGTCTGTCATCACGTTTTAGGACAGTAAAAGTGCTTGGATTTTCTTCAACAGTATCTTTTCTGATAGGAAAATGAATCTAGTTGGTACTTAGGGGGTCAAAAGTAAAAATTTCCCAGTAGTTTCAAAAGTGCCTCGAAAAACAAAAGAAAAATTAAGGAAAAACGGGAATTTTTACGCAAAATCTGTTTTCGAGAAAATCGATTTTGGTTTTTGGTGTGACTTTAAAACAAATGACCGTAGACACATGAAATTTTCACTGGTTTATATTTGCATTTTCTATACACGATAACATTTTCAAAATATTTTGATTTATTTTGAACTGTTTAGGGACATTTTTAGTTTTCAATTTTATTAGTTTTTTTTTTTTATGAATATCAATAAAAATTTATTTGTTGAGTAAAAATACTTGAAAATTTAATACAAGGCTCCTACTATATTAAAAATCATCCTTAGTCACAGTTTTTTTTTATAAGCATTTAAAGTCATTTAAAATCACGAAAATTAGCAAGTTATTTTGAGTTAAGGATTCGTAAAAATTTTTTTTTTTAAATCTAAGGTTTTAAAATATAATACAAGATTCCTTATAAGATTATCAGCCTTTATCAAAAAAAAAATGTCTATAAGAAAGTCCAATTAAATTTTTATGAGCGTTTGAAATTCAAATTTTTACAACATTGGGTATTCACTCGATTTCTCATGTAGCGATTTCTTTATTTTGTTGTAATTCAAAAACGAATAATAGTAAATGCATGAAAATTTCACTGAATGTTTATATTAGCATTTCCTATACTCCATACAATTTTGAAAATAGTTCGACTCTTTTTGACCAGTTTACGGACATTTTCAGTTTTCAATTTTTTTAGTTTTTTTTTCTATAAATATCAATAAAGTTTTATCTGTTGGGCCAAAAAATGTAAGCATTTAATACAAGGCTCCTGATATATTTTTACAATATCAGTTGAAAAATATTAAAAATACATAGGCACAATTTTTTTTTTATAAGCATTTAAATATCAAATTTTGACAACATTTATCAAAATCTTGAAAATTATCAATCATTGTAATTAATAAATTATAAAATGTTCAGTTTTTATAGGTAAGGATTGCAAATTTAAAACAAAGGTTCTCATAAATAGTTCCTATATAGTTTTTCTTATACAATGATATTATATCATTGAATTCAATTTAATACCATCTATTATACAGTGACCCACTAATAACCTACAGTACAGCAGAGCACCTTTTTTTTTATACAATGATATTAGGCTGTCATATAGTATGCGGTCTACCGGAAAATGCGTTCTACCGGCCGCTGTAGGATGCGGTCTACCTGCGGTTTTTACATAGGCTTAAGTTTATTTTTAATAGATACACTTTAATCTTTTTCTATCTTTTAGATATACTTTATCTTAATTGCATTATACACAGATAACAATACTTCAACATTTTGTAAAAGTATTGGCTCAATAGCTCAGTATGTCATTTATTACGCGACACCACATTTTAACACCATATTTTATACACCCAATATGTTGGCAAAAGATTTTTATTCAATAATTAGTAGTGACGAATCAACCACAAATTTTTTAATTAGCAAAAATCTCGTGGCAAACAATGAAAATGCCGAATGTATTAAGTGTGGAAGTGCTATGAATTTATACCTACGTAAGCCACTTGTAACCTACTATATCTTTCAATATTGACAATGTTTTAAAAACCTTTTGAATTCAGTGTGTTAAACACATTATGGAAAAAAATCAATCGAACAACAAGCATGGGAGCATGCCCACTTGCTCTAGTTATTCTTATTATACCATATATTATGTTATTTTATTTCTAATTAAAATGTTTTAAAATTTAGGTGTAATATTTGGATTCAAAATATTGGTTTGAATGATAAGCTCAGACTTTCTCAAAAAAGAATGTGCTCTGAACATTTTGATTCTGCTTCTTATTTACCTAATACAAACAGATTAAAATTAAATGCGGCTCCAAAAATGGCTAATTCTGTTGAAATAAACAGTAAATTGATTGAGGTACCAAAAAGTGTAACTCCTCAGCCTTTTGTACATATATCTGATGATCCTGATGTTACAAACAGTAAGAGTAAATGTTAAGATATTAAAATTTTCAAGACATGTGTTTAATTAAGTTTTTGATTTTAGATTCATTTTTAAGCCCGGTTGAATTATTTCCTAGAACACCAGAATCATTATTTGGGTGTTCAAAAAACTGTTCAACATCAGATATTTCATCAAGGCCTTCATCAAGTTGCTCAACACCTTGTTCAGGTATGTTATAATATCACTTATATATATCGCTTAATTTCAAAAACTATGTATTAGCTATAAACTAGCTATTGAAATTAAAATTGTAACCAACAAAAAATATTTTATTACAGATTCTGAAACTCAAACTGGATTAGGCTTATCCAAAAACACACCTAGAAAAATCAAATTAAAGGAAATATTATGTTACACGGAAATGCAATTGAAATCTGCTTTAAAAGAATGTGAAAACCTCAAAACTATTAATATAAATCTAAAAGACAAATTAGATGGACCAGTGACATTAACAGACTTCTACAATATGTGTGACACATTATTTGCTGGTAAGCCAACAATGTGTAATTTTATTAAAAATCAAGCTCGATTGTGTACAGCAAAAGCAAAAGGTAGAAGGTATACATCAGAAGACAAACAGTTTGCTTTAATGGTTCATTTTTATGGTGCAAAGGTTTATCGATTTCTTAAAAAAGGATGGTGTTTTCCAAGTATAAGAACCTTGCAGAGGACTACAGAACATTGAGAAATTGGAGTTGGACTCAGTGATTTTGTTTTTAAAGCCTTTTCCTTAAAAGCACAATCAATGACTAAAAAAGGTAGAGATTGTGTGTTATGTGTTGATGAAATGTCATTAAAAGCTTTTCTCTACTATAATTATGCCAAAGATGAAGTGATTGGATTCCATGATGTAGAAACACATAAAACCACTGATGTTGCTAAATCTGTAACGGTTTTAATGATGAGGGGTATACATGATTCGTGGAAACAGCCAATCGGATACTATTTTGTTGGTTCAACTTGCACTGGTTTTTCATTAAAAAACATAATTTATAAATGTATTTTGAAGTTGACTAGTATTTCATTTAATGTTCGATTGATGATATCCGATATGGGTTCTAATTTTAAATCATTTGCTGACAGTGTGGGCGTAACACCAGAAAACCTTTATTTCAAAGTTGGAACCCAAGAAATTATTTACATGTTTGACCCTCCTCATTTACTAAAATCAACCAGAAATAACTTTTTTAGTTATAGATTAGTTTCTGAAGACAAAATTATTGAGAGCATAAATTTAAAACAATTTTATAATTCTGATGCACAACGAACTCATCGCCTAGCTCCTAAATTGACAGAAAAACATATGAATCCTGGTTCATTTCAAAAAATGAAAGTGAAATTTGCATCTCAAGTTTTCAGTAAGACTGTTGTGTGTGCAATGACAACATGCATGGCAGATGGATCACTTAAAAGTACAGCTGCTGATACAATAGAATTTATAGATGAAATGGATAACCTATTTGATATATTTAATTCTCGAACAAAAATAAAGCCACAAAACGCTTTTGCATGCCCTTTAAAAATGCTGGATATCAAAAAAATTTCTTATTAAAAATGTTCAATTTTTTTAAAAATGTCAATCTACAAAAATTTAATACGTCAACAAGGCAATGGGACAACATTAAAAAAAGTTACAACATTAAATTTTTAACAGGTTGGATGATTTCAATAGCAGGATTAATAAGATTACAAGATACATTATCGAAAGAATATGGTGAAGAGATTGAAATAATGACAAGGCGGTTAAATCAAGATTGTTTGGAAAATTTATTTGGATCTATGCGTAATCAGAATGGTAACTGTATAAACCCCACAACTATCCAGCTACAGCGTACTTACAAAAAATTATTTTCCTTAAACTATTTTGAATATAATGAAGGTGCTAATTGTTTGTATGATTTAGACCAAGTATTGACTACCCTGAGCAAAATACCAGCAGAAGATTTGAAAACAATATTCCCTGACAAGCAGAAAGTAATTCACATTAATCCATTACCCATTGATGCAACCCATTACAGGTCATTAGAATTACCAGAAAGAAATGCTTTTACATATATATGTGGTTATTTGATTATGAAATGTTTTAACATGCATTCTTGTGAAACATGTATAGGATATGGCAGATCTACCACAAAGTTATCTGATGAACTTTTTTTTACACACTTCAAAGCACATCAACATACAGTTCTATATCAATGTTTTCATTGTTAATGACCCCAGATTGTAATTTTTACCAGTATATTTTTGAATTAGACACTATATTTACAAATCAATTTCCTACTTTAGCACCATTACCAAAAGTAGGGCAAAAACTAAAAACTTTAATGTTAAATGTGTACTTTGAACATCCCTAAGATTTAGAATTTATAATACGTTAACCAGAACCAATCGAAATTTGCAAATTCCTCGCACAAAAAATAGAAAATTGCAAATTTTATGTAATTTATAAATATTTTTATGTATATATTATTTTTTTATTTGCTAATGTAGTTAGTAATTTTGTATAAAACATGGTCTGTAAATAAAAGAATTTAAAAAGTAGTTATTAATTGGTTATTTTATGTTAAAATGTGTTGTTATATCATTTTATTATCTAGTTTGTATATTTTGTATTTAAGTAAATTGTAATTCTCTACCTTCAACCATAGAACATTAATGTTCTATGCTTTAACACAAGCATGTCTTATACCCTTATAGAAGGTAGATAATGCATTGTATATGTTAAATAATAAGTAGGTACCTCAGGGGCGGAGTGGAAACCAAATCCAGGCCGGGAGTTTAAAATTTATCCAGGCCACCCACCAACATTTTTTTTCTCGCTAAGCTCGAATTTGGTTTTTCTATTTACCTAGGTATTTGAAAACTACTTTTAGTATTATAAAAGTATTTCAATCACTATCTTGCTATTTCTTTTAACTTCTGTCTTCTAACACATAATAGGTATTAATATACCACTAAGTACCTACTTATTCCTGAAAGTCTGAAAAATAAAATTAGTAGGTATGGTTTAATAGTTCATAGTTGAAATCAACGAAATATTAATAATTATACTATACATTGTGTTTTAATTGTTTAGGCATAGTAGATATAAGGTAATAAGTAATAGATATATACAAACATTGTAAACAATATATTATAATGAAAAAGATTTATACATTCATAGTAATAATTTAGATAATAGATTAGATTTCTCACCAACTGCATTTATGATAATATTGTTATCTATTTCCATGAGAATTTTATTTTCAATGGCCATAAGCATAAAAGACTCAAGATAATCATTGGTCATTGAATTTCTCAGCTTAATTTTTAAATACTTCAATGTTTAAAATGGGTGTTTTATTATAAAAATAACCGACCTATTACAATATTACAATATTATATTGCTTTGATTTTATTTGATGTCTATATTTATGTGCCAAATATTTTGTAATTTTATATCCAAAGCTTTAATAATTAATTAATTAAAAAAAAAAAAATTAATAGAAACAAACATTTAGCATTAACTAATATTTTGTAAATTAAATTAAATTTAAAAAAAAAAATCTAACAAAATGGCCAGGCCACCAGGCCATAGTATGGTCCAGGCCATCTGGAAAATTCCCATTTCCAGACAGGCCACTCCGCCCCTGAGGTACCTATACATTAATAAATTAAAAGGTTTTAAAAAAACTATTTACAATATTATTAAATAAATATCTTAAAAAAATATACTATCTGTAATCCGTCCATCGATCATATTCATGTCGTAAAAGTGGTAAAATATTAAAAATTAAAAAAAATTGACGTAGTATTATTATAATTTATTTATTAGTTTTCATAGTCAGTAAATTATAATAACATCTTAAAATTGAAAAAACTAGTTCGGCCGTAGCGTTCATCATGAACACACGTACGCTGCATCGTATATCGTATACGCTCCGTTATCGCCTCGCGCGCTCATTAGTAATTTATTACGGTCATTATTAACTATCAGTTCCAATTATATAATATTATAACAAGATTTAATATGAACAACGTACAAAAAGCCGGTCCCGCTTCACCGCTTACACCAAAATCCACAAAACGAAATTTGTCAACCTCGTCAACTTCGCCAAGACAAAACGACAAAAAATCCAAATTCTAAGTTTCATCAAATCGTTATGTCCCACTCTCCACTGATGACACCGTTGACATAGCTCCTACTTCGTCTTCAACCAACCCCAAGGATGATCCTGTGAACCAGACTCACACTGAACGAAACATGGGGCCTCCAGCTCCACCTATCTATATCAAAAATATTGTAAACTACTCCGCTTTCAATAAACTCCTAACAAACATCACCAATTCGAATGGCTTTACCTGTAGGTCAACGCCGTCTCACCTCATCGTGCAACCAGCTGGTCGTACAAACTTCAATAAAATCATAGACCACTTACACGAAACTAACGCCAGTTTTAATTCATACACCCCCCGTCACCTTCGCACATACAGGGTCGTTATCAGAAACCTGCACTCTACCACCTTAAGCAATGACATTATCAGTGCATTGGCTGAGTTGGGACACTCAGTCAAACACATATACAACGCCAAAAATAAAAACAAATGTCCCCTACCTTTATTCTTTGTGGATATCTTAACGCAAGACAATAACAAAGACATCCTAGACATCAAGTCTTTACTCAATACTAAAGTATTGATTGAGAAACCACACAAAAAGAGACGTGGCCCACCACAATGCCACAACTGTCAATCCTACGGACACACGCGAAATAACTGCTGTCACAAACCTAAATGCGTTAAATGTGGTGAAAACCACCTTACAAAAGAGTGTTCTAAAGACCGACATAGTCCCGCCAAATGTGCACTTTGCACTAAGGAACATACTGCTAACTTCAAAGGATGCCCAGTCTACAAAGTTGCCTACAAAAAAACCGTCCATCCAGCCAAAGGATCTGATTCCAACACCTATCAAAAAACCAAATCTTACGCCGAAGCCACCAAAAATCACCAAAATTTAAACGCGGAACTCAAATTCACCGACACTCTCTCAAGTATTATTTCTAATTTAAACTCACTAATTACTCCCCTTATCTCACTTCTTTCATCAGTCCTAAAAGCACTCACAACTAATAGCATTCCATAATCTTATCGACCAGTCAATTCACATTAAAACTTAATTAGTAATTAAAATTTATATTTATATAATATCTTATCTCCCATTATTTTTACTCCACAACAACATCACTATTAATTTCTGTTAATGAAAAATATGAAAAATGTTAATATAATGTAAATGTTTTAAAAAAAAAAAAAATGTAAAAACAAACACTTTGTTGAAACAATTATAATTTAATAAATGAAAAAAAAAAAAAAAATTAATTTTAATACTCTTATCGCACGATTATCAACAAGAATGATGTTGTAAGCTTGGCGGTAAGATAAGAAGTTACGAACAATTTCAAGGCCATGAAACATTCTAGACTCATTAACGTTGGCCGCCCGAGAGTGTCGCTTCTATATTATTCTATGGTTATAGGCTATAGCCGCTAGACATCAGCTCTGCAATTCACCGCAGGATAGCAATATATACACTACAGGTATATGTGTATATGTATTGTATTGGTTAATATATTATGTATCTATATTTTACTTTTGTTTTTGAAATTATATTTGCGCATTTCACATTCACATTTTCGTCAGTGGTCAAAGGCTTGTTTTAAATCTTTTCCAAAGCATGAACAATCAGTACCACATAAAGAATCTAGTACATACATTTAACGAAGCTAAACAATCTGGTAGTATAATCAATAAAGTTAATACACAATATAATCAAGAAGTTGCTGAAAATAGGGAATATTTAAAGTGTGTTTTAGAAACTTTGCTTTTCTGTGACCGACAAGGTATTGCCATAAGATGACATAGAGAAAATGAAGAGTCTCAAAATAAAGGCAATTTTCAAGAATTATTAAATCTTCGTTCTAGAGATAATGATATTATAAGACGTTATTTTAGAAAAAGAAAATAAACTTTCGGTATGTGAGTGGAGAATATTTAAATAAGTTTCTTGGATATATGACTCATATTGTTGTCAGAGATATTGTGGATAATGTGTTAATTGCTGATATTTTTAGTATAATTGTTGATGAAACACAAGATTTATCAAGGCACAAACAAGTTGCAATTATTTTAAGGTATGTTAATAATGATTTTTCCCCAATTGAAGCTTTTTTAGGATTTTATAAAGTTGAGAGTACTGATGGTTTAACACTTTCTTTATTAACAAAAAATGTTCTTATTTCTAATGGATTACAACTTGAGTGTTTAAGAGGACAATGCTACGATTTAGCAGTATCCATGCGAGGTGCTTACAAAGGAGTCCAGTCAAGAATCAAGGAAGAAAATCCTTTGGCTTTGTATGTTCATTGTAATGCACACATACTTAACTTATGTCTTGTTGATCTATCTAAACAAATATCTCATGTAAAAAATGTATTTGGTACTTTAAGCACTTTACATAATTACATTAATACTTCATCTAAAAGACAAGCTGTATTTGACAATATGCGTTCAAAGTTAAATATGAAAATGGGTGATGGGCCATCTACTTTGAAAAAGTCTTAGTGATACTCGTTGGAGTTGTCGAATAGATGCTTTAGAGTCTCTGTTATTTAATTACCAAGTTGTGATTGACTCGTTGGAAAATATTTCAAAAATGATTCAATAAATGGTTCAGATGCAAATTCATTGTTAAAATCAATGTAAACATTTGAATTTTTATTTTGTGTTCATTTTTTCAGAGACTTTATGTCCATTACCAATATTTTGTCAAAATATCTACAGAGTTCCAATATTGACTATTCTAGTGTACAACATATGACCAAAGCAACTATTCAAGAACTCTCTAATATGCGATGTGAACATAAATTTGATATGATATGGAGTAAAGCTAATGTTATGAGGATAGATAATGAAATATGTTCCCCAATACTAAGTAGAAAATTAAAAGTTCCTAAAAAACTTGGTGGAGGTTTAAAACAAAATGAAAACTGTAATGTTAAAGATCATTATAAAATCAACATATATTTCCAAGTTCTTGATACTATAATAAGTGATATGAAAGAAAGATTTAAAGAAAATGACATACATATTTTAAACTAAATGCAATATATAAGTAAATGAACCAATAAAGTTCACTTCATTTCAAGATGTTAGTACAATGTATGGTTTTAATGAAAGTGAACTCAAGGCTGAAACAAAGATATTCAATAGGATGTACAAAAGCCTGAATACTGAAAATACTATCCAATCTAAAATAAAATATATGAGGTCAGGCGATAATGCTATTGAGTTTCCAACATTGGCAAAATTATATAAACTTTTTTTTAACTATACCAACAAATTCTGCAGCATGTGAAAGAACCTTTTCTTGACTCCGACGATTAAAAAACTATTTAAGAAGTACTATGGGACAATCTAGATTAAATCATTTAGGAAATTTACAAATAGAACGTGAAAGATCATTAACCCGTCGTTGGTCGCGTGGTGAGAGATTCTCTCATTACGATATTATTTTGGTCACCATTGTCTGTTATATCGGTTTATTGCCTATTAGTTGTACTATACCTTATCAGATACAGATAATCTAAAAATATATGGGCACTAAACGACTTAGTAATTGATTATATACTGTCAGTATCCGTTTAACACGACTCGTATGCACACGGTGAGAGAAATTCTCTATACGCGACAAAAAAAAAAAAATTACAAAAATTGTTATGTGTAATGTATTTTGAAAAAAAAGAAAATATACATAAATACTGAAATATATATAGTTTATAAGTTCTCATTTATATGATAAATATATTTTGGAAGTGTATTACATATTATAAGACTTATTGAAGAAAGTGAGAGAATCTCTCACCACGCGACCAAAGGAGTACAAAAAAAAGACGCGACCAACGACGGGTTAAATATTAATAACGATGAAGTCATAAAACAATTTGACTCATCTACAACACCACGTCGTTTAAAGTTTAATAATTTTTAAAACTAAATTGTTATTCTTAAAATTGTATTGTTTTTTATTATATTTTTTTATAATATAAGTTATGAATTAATTTATACTTATGAGTAATGTTATGATATAAGTGATGAATGTATTAGTTATAAAGTACAAAATGTAAAAAGTAACCAAGTGGTGTATTAATAATTACTATAAACAGGTACATTAAAATAAAGAACAACTAACAATGATACTGCTGTAATTTTAAAATTATAAACAGTTATAATTATTATTATATTATAATTGTTAGTGATTATGTGATTAAGTTTAAATAAAAGTAATGTTTGTGGCTAATTATAAAAAAATTAAATTTATAGCTTTTAATAACTTGTATTTATATATAAAAAGAATTATATAGAAGAAAAATAAAAAATAAATTATATTAACAAGAATATTATTATACTTAAATATTAAACATTTTTTTTTCCATCCTTCAGTGTAATCACCGTACATTAGAAAATCAAAAAGAAACCTAGAGTATTCTCAATAAAATATTGGCCTAAAATTGCCGCCCCTAAAAATTTTCCGCCGTGAAACTATTACGGTTTAAATATGTATCAGTTAAGTATGTTCTTTTATGCCACAACTTTTTGTTTTCCCTAGACAACGGCAACACGACAACTTGGAATTTATGCGAAATGCTCCACCTGGATCATTTTCTGAGTTTCAAAAATTTGGATGGATGCAGAAAAAAAATTTTGAATGCTGGTTAGGAAGCTTATAATTTTTGCTAATGCTTCTAAAGATAGACCAGTTTTACTCATACTAGATGGACATTCAACACATACCAAGAGTATTGAACTGATTAAAATGGCTCGTTACAATGGAGTTATACTTTTATGTTTTCCACCCCATTGCATTCATAAACTACAACCACTAGATGTAGAGTTTATGAAACCTTAAAGTACATATTATGATAAAGAAAATACTAATTGGCTTTGTACAAATAGAGGTAATGTCATTGTTCTTCTTCACTAAAACATACAAATATTCTACTTTTTGCTGATGACGTTAAATTATATAAAACTACTTACTCTGTTTCTGATGCCTTGAAGTTACAATCAGATTTAGATGCATTTTGCGATTGGTGCACAAATAACGGCATGGAACTAAATATAAATAAATGTTCAATTATCTCATTCTCTCAAAAAAAAAACCAGTCTTGATTTTAATTACAAATTTTTAAACCTTGAAATCCAACGTGTATATTTAATAAATGATTTAGGTGTATTTTTCGACACAAAAATGAATTTTAAACAAAATAGGTATCAATAAAATAAAAAATAAAGCATCTTCGAAGTTAGGATACTTAAAACGACAATGTTCAAATTTTAACAATCATTTCGCATTAAAAAACATTTATTTTTCTATTGTACGTTCTCAACTAGAATATGCTGCTTTTATTTGGTCTCCTAATTCCTTAATTCTAAATCAAACTCTTGATTCCGTTCAAAATTCTTTTTTACGTTTTTATCCTTCAAATGTAATGTAAACGCCTTTCACATTCAGGTTATGAGGGAGTATCTAGTTTTTTCAACATATCTACTTTGAGAAATCGTAGAAAATATCTAGCTTACATTTTTCTTTTTAATTTATTAAATAAAAAAATTGAATGCCAAGAAATACTAGAAAGACTAAATTTTAAAGCAAAAATTAATTTAACTAGAAATAACGATTTATTCACTTTGAAAAATATACGAACCAATTATTCTTTTTCATCCCCAATAAATTCACTGATGTCTATTGCAAATTCAGTTAACTTAGATTTGTTTTTTTTGTAATATAAATAGTATTAAATCAGCATTTAATGTTTGATTAGGTATTTAAAATGTATTTTTTGTTTTGTTTCAAAGTTTTTAATTGTTCACGGTTAATTCAGTCTAAATGTAATTATATTTAATATATTGTAAACTATACTTATGCTATACCTAGGTTAAAATAATATGTAATCACTTATCACTAAACTAAATATTCATCATATGTTTTGTTATACTGTACACTATATATTAATATTGTAAATGGATTTATTCCGTAAATAATAAATAAATAAATAACATTCAAACAAGTCGCAGACAATTTTGGATTATATTAAGCTAATTCTATATCAACTGCTATCAATGCATTTAAAAAAACAGGAATATGGCCATTAAATCCTGATATTTTTACGGATACATACTTAATAGCTGCTGAAACGATAAATACTTCATAGTATTGAAAATAATTCTTTAAGAATTAATCAGAACGATGCAATGGATAACCTGCAAATAGAAAATATTCAAATAGAACTGTAATACATATTTTTAGTTTTGACGTAGTATGTTTAATATATATTTTTTTTTAGATATTCGGACACTACCGTGCATATCATACACTTTGTTATTGTGCTATATTGTACTCTCATCCACACTCCAACAACGCATCAACGACCGGCTTACCGCGACCACAGCACCAGAACCGCCTTAGCCGTGTCAATTGGCTCCCCGCAGAGGAATCGTCACCTCAAGTCAGCGCAAAGGTAAGAGTTTTCACGCTGACACATACCTCGGATTAATTGCTTATATTATAACTTTAGTATTAAGATATTTACCCAGAAGTGTGTCTTCACATTAGCTAGGATTCCCAAATTAGAATTACGTAACAAGTATTTTAGTACGTAGAGGGGAAATCCGAGCGAACCGAGAATAAATGTGAGACGGCTGTATGAAGCGGTTACATAACAACCGCCACTCGGCCCAACGCTTACCTTTCGTCTCGCGGCACTACCGCCGATAACAACAGAGCGTGCAGGCCAAAAACCGGTTCAGCCGCCGCAGTCGAGGTCGTTGACCCAGTACCGCTATTTTTGGTATTTTTGGCACCATCGACAGCTGATCTGTTTATGTAATCGTAAAAAGTAAATATAAATTATCGTAGCTATCGCCCGAAATTTACGTAAAACAAAAAAAACAAATCCCCTACACCTTACACACCGCGCAGCAAGCACAAGCCACCAACTATACAAAAGTAGGACGTACCAAATTAATTGAACACGAAATTTAAAGACCCGTCCCCAATCGCGCTCAAACCATACCCATATCCGCAGCAGAAACAAACCGCTATCGACGATATAGTGCGCGATATGGAACTCCAGGGGCTCGTAGAACCTTGCACCTCACCGTGGGCCGCACCAGTAGTATTGGCAAAGAAAAAAGACGGATCATTTCGCCTCTGTGTCGACTACAAGCGGCTTAACGACGTAACGGAATCCGACGCGTACCCTATGCCAGATCTCAACAAAATGATTAGGCAAATTCGGGGAGCGAAAATGTTCAGTATTTTTTATCTTTGCTCGGGGTACTGGCAAGTACCCCTACACAAAAATGCACGAAAATACACAGCATTCCGAACGCGTAGAAGGCTATTTCAATTTCGAGTCCTCCCTTTCGGTCTCAAAAATAGTCCAATGATTTTCTTGACTCATGAACGAGATCGTGAGGGAGTACCAGGATGAGTTCGTACAAGTATACCTAGAGAATATAGTTGAATTTTCAAGGAACGAGTTCGAAACTCAGGCCCACTTAGACAAAGTTCTCGAGCGTCTCAAGAGGTTTAGACTAACGTGCAACACAAAAAAATGTAAAATTGGACTACCCGAAATTTCATTTTTGGGGCACATTGTAGACTCGGAAGGCATACAAAAGCAACCGGAAAAATAAGTCTGCATTGACAATTTTCCGGTTCCACGTAACGTTAGTGACGTACGAAAATTATTAGGGGTGTGCAACAAAAACCAAAGCACAACATGCAATTTGGAGGTGTCACGATCGCGTCTTATCCAACCATCCAGATTGGAAAGAGACGTACCGGGTGGTTCGACAACGGTGCTATTGGGAAGGTCAAAAAAATTACATCAGGTTATATGTCGGTGCGTGTCACTTATGTGCGTGCACGAAACCACTAAACTCACGTCCTACCAACCCAATGCAACCAAGAACCCCCCGGCAACCATGGGAAGTTATCAGTGTCGATCTCTTGGGCCCATACTCACGCTCTGGTAAAGGAAAATGGTACATACGGGTAGCAACCGACTGTTTTAGTAGACGGACCGAGGCTTACTCCTTAGGAACCGCAACCTCTAAAACAATAATCGAAACGTTAGAGCGCGAGTTCTTTTCGAGTTTCGGTTACCCCCCGCGTGTGTCCCAGTGATAACGGCCCACAGTTTGTGTCAAACGAAATGATAAACACGTTAGAACGCTGGGGGCATAGGGCTGGACGACTCCAGTCTACCACCCGATGGCCAACCCAGTCAAAAAACCATAATCAAGATTTAAAAAAAGGTTTACGCGCACGACTAGTCGAGGGCAAACATAAATCTTGGGACACAAAACTACCTTCAATTCTATTTTCAATACGGAACAGGTATAACGAACAGACATGCTACGCACGGTCCTTGTCCTGGGCAGGGAATGCAAGAGACCCGGAGATTGGGCGCTGTCTAAAGCTGCGCCGGTACACATCGATAAATCACAGGAAGAGAGGGTAGAGCGGGAAAAACATATTTTAGGCAAAAAGGTAGTGGTAAAGCCAAGCGTAAACACCGGCACACCGGTGAAGTTCGACAAATGCGACGTAGTCTACTACAAAGCACACCACTTATCTAAGGCACATAAAGAATTTCATGCCGGGTTTGCACCAAAGTAGTGGGGACCGGTAAGGCTAGTGAAGCAGGTCGGTAAAGGAGTCTTTCTAACCGACCAACAACCGCCGCGAAAAATACATGTGTCATGCCTGAAACGTGCACCAATAGGGCAGAATTAAATAAACATTTGTCTGTACTAACCATCATTTACAGACAACATGACCGGCCAACAGCAGGAGAAGTGGCAGCAGGTGGCCAATCTTATCCAACGGCTGGGGCTGGTGTCCAGTGGCCAGGATGAGCCGCCCATGACGACCATGACGACCCGCCAACTCCTGCAGGATCCAGTGCGGGTGGCCATCTACAACCGGGGCTGGGCGGACCGCACAGCGGACATCCAACGGAGGCTGAGGCCGCAGCGACCCACATCGACACCCAGCAGCCGCACCCCGTCACTGCCACCACCACCGGAAACCACTCGTGCCCCCGTGACACTTGCGGAGCCGACACCGGTACCCAAGCCAACGGGGGTACTCCCCGGTCCGACGGTAAGGGTGAGAACGGAGGCGCAGCAGGCTCGGAACCGCAGGAAGTTCCAGCAGCTGAAGGAGAAGAGGAAGGCCAAGGAAAGAGAGGCAAGCCAATAACACCGGCTTGCCAAGCAACCTGCGCCAACCTCAGACCCGAAAGCAGCCTGCGCTTGTCCACACGGACACTACCGTGCATATCATACACGTTGTTATTGTGCTACATTGTGAGCTTCACCCTCATCCACACTCCACCAACGCATCAACGACCGGCTTACTGCGATCACAGCACCAGAACCGCCATAGCCGTGTCATGACCATATACTTCTCTCCAAGACTCCAAATATCTTTTCATCAAATCTCGCCGAAGTAATGGAATTTTTCTTTGAAAGCCCTTACAAGATGATTATGACACTTTGTTAACACCAAATGCTTAGTACTAACAAAAGCATGACATTGATTATGAAGTTTTTTTTCATAACATACCAAATATCTAAACAGTAAATAGACTAGGTTAAGATGATGTGTAATTGTTGTAAAACATTTAATATTATTGTTCTTTTTTTTCTATTAAGAACCTGAAGATTCTTCTAAATGATAAATGAGTATACCATGGATGCTAAAATCAAAAAAAGTAGTTTTTTTTACTGAACCATAATTGATCGGTAAACACTAACTACCCATCTAAATAAGTATATATTATTTATTTTGGTTAAAATAAATACATTTTGTTATTTATGTCGTATATGAAAACTTTTCATACCTTTATAACTTACATTTTAAACTGGGTTTCTTTGTTTTTGATTGTACTTAATAATCTAAGTGTTTCTCTGAACCACAACCACCAAGGTATATAGGTATATGAATCAGGTTTGGCGTTCGTCAATAAATTGGGAGTACCATCTACTGAAAATTTGGTTGGTCAAGAAATTTAAGAATTATTAATAATATATTATACCTACCATTGAAACTTTGTTCAGCTGGGTCATGAAACATAGCATCTGATGGAGTTATGGACGCGCACTTAGCGACTCCGCAACAAATAAAAATTACAAGACGAGATTACTTTGGCTCAAAATTATATTCTTTATTTAATTGTAATTGTGTTTTAATGAGAGAAATACTCTAAAATAGTCTGTAATGGTAATGCGTTTCTCAAAGACTGACAGTAACGAGCTGGTCATCCGGCCAAAAGAATTTATTCAGCAGATTCCCTAGACCAATCGTATGGAGAAGGGAGTCCCACTCAAATGTTTCCCCTCACTTATTAGTTTACAATATGTCTTTATTATTTAACTACTAAATACACTACACAAATACTACAATATATATAGAATAATGTTACTGACAGTACCTATTCAGTGGGTCTTAACACCCCCTCTCCCACCCTTAAATGGAACTTGGGGGCTTAATAATCCCAATTTTCCGCTAAATAACTTAACCTAACTGTATTATTTCAATCATTTAATGAAAGCTCAGTTTTTTAATTTATTGTTTATTAACATAAATGGACCTCCCCTAAGTGATTGGAATCCTGAAGATTATGTAAAAAGTAGGCTCTTCAATCATAGGTGTGCAGAAGACACTAGGACCAAAATAGCAAAAAATAACATGGACAAAGGTGAGAGAAAGGTTGTCAAAAAGAGTCTTTGGCAAATTTTGTAAATTATTTAGTTTTAAAATTTTGATATAATGTTAAGTACAATATAAACATCATATTCTAATTGTTAATTTTTTACCAATTTAAAAAAAGAAAGTTATTTTTATTATTTTTTATTAAAATACTATTAAATTTGTTTATACCTTTTCAAATTTATTTATATAAGCCTATTACACTTTAATATACAATTTGTTTGAAAAAAAAAATTATATTTTTATTCCTTTTTATTATGTATAGGTTCTGTTAAAGTTAATTGTATATATTTTGTATTTTTGGTAGTCACCTTTTTGACTATTTGGGAGCGTGTAAAAACCTGGAATGTTAAAATCTGGACTGTAAAAATCTGGACAGTAGAAATATTATTATGCTTTTATTTTACAATTATATTTATATTTTTTGCCTTTAAAATCAGTCAATTATTGAACTTTCCATAGAAGCTTTAAATACGTCATAGATAAATCAAGAAATAATATGATATAAAATTAATACACATTTTTCTTTTATATAAAAGTTTATACTTGTGAACATGGGATCCAGAAAATAGCTGAATACTCGCGAGTGTCGTTTTAAGTGGTAAACTCTGATAAGTTTTGATCCTGATAATTAATACACAATAGTCATTATCATAAATTCTTAAATGCACGTATACCCTCTAGTATTTTTGCCAAAACAACACTGGGTAGTAATATTGCATACTATTGTATCAGCCAATAGCCATATAGGTAAATATTTTATATTATATAATAGGTTAGAGTATTGGTTAGAGAACAAGGGCTGAATTTTTTTTTGAAAATTTTTTTACTTATATCATGCAATTTTAGAGTCTAGTAGATTACTAGAACACAAATAAAATGCTTTGAAATTTTTTTTCTTAGACAATTTCCGAGAAAACAGATGTTACCATATGGTCACACTAGGCTACAATGAGGTGCAATTTAGTAATATAATGTGTATAAAGTAATAAATCAAAAATATTCATAGTTTTGTAGTACTTTTTATTCATCTGTTATTTTATTTAATTTAGAAATATTAGTTTAAGTAATGACAATCTCAAGTATTTTTAGTTATAATATATAAGTAAATTTAAAAAATATAAAAAAAATCATTTGGTATGAAATGTTTTAAAACAATCAACACAAAGTCCAACATCGCACTTATTACACATTGTTCTAACTGAAGAAGTGCACATTGCTCCAGCACATCTTTTTCTTTTACCATCAACTGTTGGTATGACATGATGGTCAAGGCGGTCAAAACGAATACCCTCTGGAACTCTTGATGATGTGCTACTGGGTCGTCCTTTTCTTTTTGGAGCGTTTTTGAAACGTGTTAGATATTCTTGAACAATTGATCGTCTAAATTCTAACTGAGTAACCTTATGACCAGAATTAACATAAAGTTTCCATGAATTGGTTATAGCAACATCAATCAGCCATGTAAATAAAGACCACCACCATTTTTTACCTCGAATTCCAATTCTATGGCGAGCTATGTTTTCATCCATTTGGTCTGTTCCACCTATGTATTTATTGTACATGAAAACACAATTTGGCATATCAACTTGCACAATTTTCTTTTGTGTTTTAGAGTACCTTTTGGTCTTACTTTGTGGGGTTACCCCGTGTACTGTTGAACCAATGGTGACTATCCCATTGTCTTTCCACCTTGCAAAAAACACTCCACTATTTTTTTCAATTGCCGATTCTGATTCTCCTCTTTCTTTTTTTTGCATAATTTTTTGATTTGACATGGGGCAGTTTTTGGGCAATCTATTTTCTCTCATAGTCCCTGTACCGTGATAACCATCGCGTTTTAAAAACTTTAAAAGTTTTAAAAACTTGAGCAAGTTGAGGCCAGTAAAAAGGTTGTCAAAATAAAATCTGTATGGTAAATTTTTCTTTTAATTAGGAAATTCTTCAAGCATTTTTATAAATGGAGCTGTGCATTTCCCAAACATGTTTTCGTACAATACGTTTCTTTTCGGACTAATTCCTTGGTAAAAATCAAAATTAATGAGATACCCGTCTGGAGCATTCAAACACCAAATTTTATATCCAAATCGGATTGGTTTGCCGCGTATAAATTGCTTGCAGCTATGTTTTCCGAAATATTTGACCATTGATTCATCGAAATTTAAATTTTGAGAGGGTACGAAATGATTTAAAAATTTATCTTTTAACATATCCATTACTGGCCTCAGTTTCCAAACTTTGTCGTTTACATTCATTTCATTATTATTAGCACAATGTATAAAACTCATAATTGAAATAAAGCGATCTCTGCGCATTGCTTCTTTGACTAATGAATTCCCTACATCATCTGATGAGTCCCAATAAAACCGTTTCCCAGGAAGTCCATTATATCCACTTAGTACCAATATACCAATAAAGCATTTAATTTCATCATTAGTGACATCAAAATCGTTAACATTTTTGAAAAGTGCATATAATTTGGATTGCTCTACTAAATATGAAATAAGTTTATCGTCAAAAAAAAGTTCAAATATTTCAACCGGTCTCATATGCGAATATTTAGAAAAATCTGTAGTTGGGAAATTCAAATCAGGCATTTCATAGTCACCTTTTACCCAATCAGTAGTTTTTTCGTTATCAGGTATATTGAAATCAGTGCAGTCTTCCAACTCGTCAACAGTTTCGAGTGCAATCGTATTTTCATTTACAATGTTATTTCCACTTTTCAACCTAAAAAAAATTACAAATATTTTTAAGTATATTGCATTTTTTCATTGCAGAACATAATATATTACCTTATTTCTGCTCCGGCAGTTAATTGACGAGCTGATAAATTACAAGTATATGCACCTTCATCTTCATTGCCTGAATCTTCATCAGTCAATACGTGAGGGTCTGGTGGTTCAATAAATATACTTTCGACATCATTTTCGTCATAATTTGACTCAATGATGTCGAGAACTTCTTGTAAGGTGAATCCATCTCTGTAGTTCAAAAAAATAATATTTATAATACTGTATACATGATAAAAATTATATTTTATAAGTTATTATAGAAAAATATAGGTAGTATCAATATATGTTTTGTTTTCAACAGACAAAAGCCTAAAGCACCCATACAGTTACGCACACATTTCCAAGTACACTACACAGTATGTAATTGTAATGTGAAAGTAGAACCTTTTTTGTATTAAGCATACACACACAAAGATTCAAAAAAAATATTAATAATACATTAGAATAAAATATTTATATAATATAATTATACTTACTCTAGTTGAAAATCCATTGCCGTAAAAAAATCTGTAGCTGAACAAAACGGAATAATCGTTATAAATATTATGAACTTTCGTTAGATGGTAACCACACTACTAGTAAAATCGATAAACATACGGAGAATCAATTGCTATTATTAGATAAGAAAAATATAACCACAGACGTTGTTTACGTCTGACTTATAAATAGATTTTGTTGTGTACCATATGGACACACCAGGCGTTGAAGGGTTAAAATATATTATTAATTTTAGTGTATTTTATATACTGTCCTATAGTAGACATTTATGAGATAAGACAATTGATATTGCGGGTTAATTTGTCTACTACCTCAGCTCTGTATTATAAAAAAAACAACTAGAAAAAAGGCTGGGCACACTCAAATGTAAAACCCTGGGTCCGCCAATGCCACCGTTTATAGTATAATACCCTTGACCTATTATAAATGGACTGAGCGTTTCCTATCTTTCGTGTGTAACAATCTTGGGCATAGAATGAGATAGAACTAGTACTCCTATTTGGAAGAAAGGAAAGTTATTTCTTTTGTTCAATGAAAAAATACAACTTGTGATCTTCATAAATTGTTTATTTTTCACAACTCTACTGATAATTAAGGTATGCAGCTTTCTAGGTACAAAATATAAATATATTTAATATTATTAATTATAATAATGCACTTAAATAAGGAAAGTGTAGATATTATTATATTAAATTTAAACAAATGCATCGTTATTAAAAAAAAAATATTGGTGTTTAAAATGTATAATTTTTGTAAGCGAATTCTTTGCTGAGGTTGTGATTGATTTTTATTGTAATGATGAATGCGAATTTTGAAGTAGTACAAAAGAATATTTTTTATTAGCTGAAGTAAGTGGTTATGTAGAGGAGACCGGTTTATGAATATTTAGAATAGTTTATTTATTTCTATTATTGATGTTGTTGTTTTGAATAGCCAACAAATAGTCCTTTTCAACTTTTTGGATCCCACTTCTTACGTTTTTGTTTTGTTATGTGTGTATAATGTATATACGTCAGTACCAAAAACTGGTAAATGTTTAATATCTGAAATGACCTTATAATATAACTCGTATGGTCAGTTATTTTTAACGGAACTGGTTCCTGTTCGTAAGCAACTATTTTTACAGCCTCTGCCCAAAGCGAGAGACATCCAGATTTTTCACATAAATCATTGTCTAGCATGTAAAAATTTTCTAACAGTATGTCCGTCATTGGTTGTGCCAGATCCTAAATGACAAAAATAAAATAAATTAGTTACTGATATTAAAAACTTGATTTGAACTGATTTTTTTGAAGATGTCTAATACCTCGTAACACCTTATCTATTAGTAACCCCATATCCGATCGAAACTTTTCTTGGATATGCTTTTTTTTTCCTGCTACTTGTTGTTTATGTACTAATGAACTAATCTTTAAAAATACAATGTCATTATTCTATATATAATTTAAATAATTAAATACTTTTATGTACATACTCTCCGCGTTTTTATTTGTATAAGATAAGCCACGAGTAAAAGGCATTCTAAAAATCGTATATGAGCATGTAACACAAATGATCCAAATTTAAAGTTTTCCGTTTTAATCTGTCGCTCGAAAACTTGATCTAAATTATTCATTTGTGACGGTTTACATCCACATATATAACATGTTTGACATGATGTAATTGTTACTGCACTACAAACCTGAGGATCCAAATATTATTTAAAAATAGTCTACATTAATAAAATAAATTAACATTACCTTGCCAACAATCATTGAAAAAATTAGTGTATGCTTTATGCTTATAATTGATATATCATTAATATAAGTTATTGTTTTAGTTAATCTAGATATTTCATCTTCAATTTCTGTATACATTTCGATTGTTTTATCATTATTTTCTTTCATAAAAATAAATTTTAATGGCCGATTATTATGTAATATTTCTATACTTGATACAATTCGTTTTGTAGTGTAGTTAAGAATATCTTGAAGTGGTACATAGCAACTTTGTTCAGTATAAACACAGTTTTATGGGTAACGTTCTGTTTTTTCTTTTTTAATATGTTCATAAGCAGGATATATATTGGCATTTCGTTTAATTGCATCGCATCTAATATTTATATATTGTTGTTTTGTTAGTTAATTGTCTAAAATAAATGCTAAAGCTTCCTGTGGTGAAAAAGGAATAACTTTTTTAGTTTTTAAAGATTTTTTCATTTTCAACGCTCTTTTTGGAGTAGATGCACTTTCTAATAGATTAGCTAACGTTATCTTTCCACTATTATACAATTTTGATTTCGCTACAAATGTTATTTCTGGCGTTGTGCATATTTTACCTATTGCCTCTGCTTTACGGTGTTTACCTCGAATTTAACTTACTGTAAACAATTTTGTTGGTCTTCCTACTTTTTGTTTAATTTATTTATTATATTGATTTGGAATTTCAAACTGTTTTTGCAACCATAATAAATTTTTTTTCGTAAACACATTAAATGTACTATTTCTAACTCTCCATTTTCGTATCCATATAACAATAAAAGTTCGTACTAATGATTTTATATTATCTTCGTAACTCCATGACCATGAATGTCGTTCATATTATTTTTTCAATATGTTCATTGAAAAATCTCTACTATCATTTGAACTCGCATGACTTGGAGCAGCTAAGAAGAAAATTAAAATTAGGATACATCGGACATTTTTGGAATACCATATATGTATACAAACAAAAAGATACGTAGGTATTCATACTATAATTAAAATATCAAACTGTAAAGTTACTAAGAGTTACAAAAAAATTATCTGTTCTTGAATTTATAAATATTAATAAATTAGTGTTTTTTGATACTGCTAAATTATACAACTACAAATGTTTTAAAATCGTGTAATTATTAAACTTACCTATTACATTGTGATATTCCATACTTGATTTTGAATTATTTTGCTCAATATTGATAATTTTATGTACGTATAGACATATCTGTTACACGATCGCACTTGGTTGTTCAACTGAACACAGATAACGAAAAATTGTTTAATTATTTGACTCGGTTAACGAGCTCATTATAACGATAATGGGAACAATTAGAGATAGTCTTGATATGAAAATAAAATATCGAACAACTATACTATATAATTGTATCATAAGAATTTACGTTATAAACCATTTAAATTCGGACTTTTGGCGTGCTAACATTACCTTTATCCCACTGTGCGTGTGAAGCGAGTTTCATTATTATATAAGATTCGTATATTATATAAGAGTTCGTGCCAACACACGCTTAAGCACAAATAATGTTCTTACCTAAAAGTTTTATAATAGGTTAATTCACTCTAGTATTAAAACTAACAGCACACTATTGAAACTAGTGAACGACAATTTGGTATGTCATGCTTGGCTGATGTTGCAGGTATTGTGTATAACAGTGTAATAAGCCTTTAAACTTGATTGATCAATTGACGTGAAGTTTCTGGCAACATTTTAAATATTTCAACAATATCTTTTATTGTTGCTGAGTGATTATCAGAATTTAAAATATTGGAAAGCATTATTAACTGAGCAGCTAATTGATCTACATTAAAATCAGTTACGTGCGAATACCGAGACGTTTTTTTATTTCACTTAATTCAATTTTTTCTCTATTGATTGTACGTATCAAAATAGTTTCCATTGATACTACTTTGTCCAACCCAGACTGAGTGAATCTTTCATTTAATTCGTTCAACAAACAATCAATTAAAGCAAAAAACTCTTTTCTTAAAGCAATTTTTTCGTTGATGTCGGGCTGGAGGTGTGCTTGTAGTTGAATACTCAAGCTTGGTAGGGGGCTTACAAACTCTACGATTTTGGGGCATTATAATATTGAGATGGACGGCCAAATGTTTGGTTTTATTCCAAGTATCGTTGAAAACATCATCATTATGTAACGATGTTAGAGTTTTTATTAACAATTTTGTTAGAGTTTTTAGTAACAATTTTGATGAATGTTTGTCTCCAATAGCAGTGAATGATATATTTTGCAGAGCTTTAACCAACTGCTCACATGGACCCAAAATTAAAGACAAAGATTCCAGAGCAAAAACAGTTTCAAACTTTTAAAGTTTCGTCTCATATCCGCGGAGAGCTACACAGCATTTTTACTAATTGAATTTGAATCTTTTAAAATTTCTTGTACTGTTAAAAAAAACTATTTCATAATTTTGTATAAATCTATTAACTGCTTTTACTAGATCTGTAAATCTTGTAGGAAAAAAAGGATTAATGCCTGGTATATTTTCAGTTGTATAGTAATTTTCTTCATCTAAATTAGTCGAAAGAACAATACCAGAAAAAATGTTTTTACGTTTTGCTTAATCAAAGATTGTATTGCTTACAAATCTGATTAAATTTAGAGCATCATTAGCAAAATCTACAGTTTTTAAAGTATCGCCCAATGTTAAGTCCAATGAATGATTTGAACAATGAATAAATATGGATTTAGGTTATACATCAGTTATTCGCTTTTGTGCTCCACTTGTATGACCAGACATAGTTTCCGCTCCGTCAAAACAATTTATTTTATTTTATTTGTCGGTTTCTCCAATGTTCAGGAATAGAACTTCTCCCACACGGCACACACGCAACGCCATTATTGTCAAAAAGACTGCGGCGATAAGAATCACACGCGATTGAACATGTTCACATTAAGGTACGGCCCCACTTTGCGATTTTGCGTTTTGCGACTGCGTTTTGCGTTTTTACGATTTTATCAAAACTATAGAATAGCTATAACATGGCCATACTGTCAGCATTTCGCGTTTTGCGTTTTACGATATATCGCTTTTAACGCAGATAAATCAAAATAGTTTGTTTTCATGCGATTAATCGCTCTTGAAAAGCCCACGATGTCGGTTGATTCAGAAAAATTAGCTGCAGCAGTTTTTTTAAAAGAACCAATTTGGAACCCTCGCCATATGCTGGTCATAGAAGTAGGACCATTATTCAACAGTGTTAGTCTGATCTTAGTAAAGAGATGATTGTAGATGGTAAATAGGTACAATACATGTTATATTACAAAAATAAATACAAAATATAAATTATCCAAGTTCACTTTATTGTAATATTTTATATATTATGTATATTGGCATATATCTTTATTTATTAAACACTTAAAAGTAAGTATAGGTACGTTATATAAACTTATAAGGAACAGGGGCGTACCCAGAAATTTTTCAAAGGGGGTCCACATTTTTAAAATATTAAAAAAATATATTATTAAAAAAATACCAAACATATTAATTTATTAACTTAAAAATTAAACAATGTGTTAAATATTACATTTATTTTAATATACCTACCTAATATAATTTATAATAGTTTAAAATTTCAGTCTTCTATTTTTTTTAATAAGTTTTTCGATAACTTCTTCAGGAGTCAAAAGTTCTTCGCGATGGATACTTAGCATGGCTAATCCATTGAGTCTATTTTCAGCCATAGTACTTCTTAAATAAGTTTTAAGTCTTCTTAAAGATGAAAAACTTCGTTCAGAAGTACATGTTGTCACAGGCAAAATGCATACAATTTTTAATAACTTGTGTACATTTTAAATAAATCTTCATCACAAAATTTAAGAAATTCAATAGTTTTTTTTGGTTTTTTTTTCTTTTTCAGTTCTATTTAAAACGTTTTTCCACATTTCATGTTCCGTTATAACTATATCAGGGTCACTTAAATCATCCGATTCTTTGTAAAAATTTATCAACTCTAAAATATCATTCCTATTTTTTTCCAAATCATTGTCAAATAAAGATTGAAATCCTTTTAATATTGATCTGTGTTCTATAAAACGATTATTCATTTGATCAATAAAATAATCTAAAAATGGCGTAAAAATTGATATTCTAAAATACTCTTCAGCAGAGTCTGTAGAAATATTATAGCGGTTGGTTTGACGCTTACAAATTCTTGGAATATGAATATCAAAATTTAAAAGTTTAGATTTTTCTTCTACGGTCATAAAATTTTTTGAAAAAAATAGAACAGAAAGACATTAAACATCGACATCAACATTATTATTGTTTATTTATATACTTACTTTGGTGGTAATACTCCGGAAATACCACCTAAATTATACTATATGATTATATAAAAATTTCAGCTGTGCTGCTGTTGTTGCAATCTTGAAATCACGTTATCGTTATCAACATAATTCTTGGACAAGCATAGATATAATCATTGATTGAACACGGGAGACCGATAGGCGATAAGAAGTGCATATTGTAGCGGTGACCGGAGGACGTACTGCCACATTATTTTTGATATTTTATTATATTATACTATACAATCTGTGGTTTACACCTTAAGCATTTTAAATTCAGTTAATAAATGGGGGGTCTAGACCCGGAAACCCCCCCTTGGGTACGCCCCTGATAAGGAATAAATAATTAAATAATATTATAAGCAATATTGCAAACTTTATAAAAAGTATAGATACATCGTGTATCAGTCATTAGGTACCTATTGGTATTACAATATATTATATAATATTATTTTGATACTTATAGCTTATTGAACATATACAAATTAAACATTGATTATAAATAAAAACTATTAAAAATTATTATTAATCAATAAAATGTATACATATAGTATGTATAAACTTACTAGAAATTATAAATTATGCTATACCTAATCAATTACACAGTACACTAGTTAAAATAGTTAAGAATAGGTCGATAGGTACTCGATAGAATATTATAGATACCTAGCCGATTGGGAAATTACATTTGAATCAATTGAATAAGCTTACCATATGTAATTATTCTATTTTTAATAATAAAGTCGAAGTTTAATATACGAGCAGTTATTTATAAATTATAATGATTATTCTTGTTTATTTTTGGTTTTAAAATAGTAATACGATTTGATTGAAATTTAAAATTGACGAACAGTTATATCGTTGCCGTATATTTCACTATAAGTAAATAAGTTTAATAACGAAATAAAGTAAAAAAAAATATGATAAAATGTAATAATACCTAGGTAGGTCCCTATCCTATAGGTATTAAATGTTTTAAAATTTAAAAAAATAAATTGATACCTGTGACAAAAGTCAAATAAATATTAAAAAAATGTAATACCTATATCTATATGATATTATCAAAGTTACATTATCTACCTACTGTTAAATATAGACCATTTGCCAAGGAACTGAACCATACTCACTAATAAAATAGTCGGCGAATATTTCTCTAGTGTCTCTGGCATCTGTACTAAATCTATTATTTCTTCTGCCGTCAGAGATATTAGCAACTTTTTCTTCAGATAAATTTTGAATAATATTTTGCATTGGTTGTTTATTATGCGTTAATACTACATTGTGCAATATGCATACTGCTTTTGTAATTATAATAGCATTTTCAATATTAGCTTCGATGGCTTTATTTAATATTCGCCACTTCGAGGATAGAATACCAAAAGTATTTTCAACTGTGCGCCTTGCCCGAGACAGTCTGTAATTAAATACTTTTTTTTTATTATTATTTATGAGGTGTTTGACAGGATATGGTCGTAATATATTAACTAATAATGGAAATGCTCGCCTATGAATGTGCATGGTACTTTGATGTTGGTATTTGGAAGTTCTGCATTATTAGGAATATTCAGTTCTTTATTTTGAAGTTTTTTGAAAAATTCTGAATTTTTTAAAACTCCGCCGTCGCTTTCCCTGCCATACGCACCAATGTCAACCATCACAAATTTGTAATTTGCATCAGAAACAGCAAGTAGATGTATAGAAAAAAAATGCTTGTAATTGTAGTACATTGAACCCGAATTTTGTGGCTGATTAATCCTTATATGTTTTCCATCAACGCTTCCAAGGCAATTCGGAAAATTCCAATTTTTATAAAAATCTTTGTAATTTGATTTCCATATATCAACTGAAGGTTCCGGCAGATAAGTAGGTAATAATTTATCCCAAATAGCACTACATGTATCTACTACAATTTTTGAAATAGTAGTTTTTCCCATTCTAAAAGTGAAAGCTAAGCTTCTAAAACTACAACCAGTAGCCAAAAATCTAAAACATACATTTAAAGGTTAATAGGTTTTGAACTTAAACTAGTTGAACTGATATTATTGCAATTAAAATAATTTGTTTTACAATTATACATAAGTAGTAACGTAGTTTGAATTAATGTCATGTAGTTCCACTAAAAAAATAAATAAAAAATAGTTATTCACGTTTTTCCTTTATTTTTTTATTTTGTTTTCCCCGACTCTTTTGAAGATTACTGAACATTTTTAATGTTTATACTATGGTGAATAAAATAATTTATTTACCTATTACAATCTTTAGCTATAAAAGTTGAAAATTTTATAAATGTTAACTACAAAATCATTTTTACTTTTAAATTTGATAAATTTTGTCGAAATTCGAACTTAAGACACTTATAAAAACTATGACTATGTGTGTTTTATTATTTTTCAACTGGTATTTTAATAATATCAGGAGCCTTATTGTATTAATTTTTCACGCTTATTGACCAAACAAATGTTAAAATATGTATTATATTTATTTACATAAAATAATAAATTAATAGGTAATTATTATACCTGAGCTGTATATTGGGTTTTAAAATAAAGCCTTTTGTCGCTTTTCCATTGACTTGGCAATACAGTTAACTTATACTGAACTCATAATGTGTTCACCAAAACTAAATCCCATATGACCTTAAAAATATTTAATTTACCTGTATCATCTGGTTATGTTGTTAAATTGTTTTTTTATTTTTTTTTTTATTTTTCTATTTTTTCTAACTAATGATTTATAGCATAATATCTACTTATACTGAACTCATAATTTATAATATACTTTAACTTATTAGATTTAAAGATTATTTTTTGTTTTGCTTAACAGCTTTGGATATAATCTTTTCGAGGAATTATGTGCTAAAGATTGTTCCGGAATTGTATTTATAATACCTATCGATTAAAGTTACTGAATTCGTGGACTAATTCAAACAAAATAAACATGTGTTTGAAAGTAAGTATTTGTTTAATTCATAATTACCTTATGACGGAACGATTTTAGTTTAGCAAATAATCGATTTAAAAAAAAAAATCGATAGGTTGCTATACTAGAATATTATGCCTTTATTACATTTCATTACATTATATGTTTATTTTCAGATGTTATTCAAAATGTGCTACAGAATTTTAACACCTAATCCAAATAATAATTTTATTGGTGTGATTAAAGTTGGTTATATAAAAACCCAGAACCACAAAGAAAATTTGTTTGTCCTTCGTGAATTACCAGTCCCAACATTAGAATATTACAACAGCGAGGAAGTCTGGAGACAAAATGATTTGCCTAAAAAGTATTATTTAACTTGGGATATGAATTAGTATATACTATTGTATTATGCTTAAGTAGGTACTACCACTCGTTTATTTTATTATTCGAGTATTTTCTCTTAAAAAATAAAAAAAATAATTGAACACTAATCACTCTTTACGCTATAATAATAGGTATTTAAGTATAGTTATTTTATGTATTTAATATTTTAAAGAAATTAATTCAAATATAAAATTAGTAGATCAAAATATTATTTGCATATTTCTGAAAGAAATTCAGAAAAATATAAAATTTGTTAATGCATCTATATAAAATTAAATATTATATCTATAATCTATATGAATTATAAAATTAAATAGTTTTTATTGAAATATATACCCTTATTCTATAAATATGGGTCAAATACTGTCGTGTTTTCAAAATCATATTTAATTGAACCTTCATTTTCACATAACGAATCATCTTTTTTTGTATAATTTGTAATATTACAATCTTCTAAACTTGTCACATCACCTACAATATTTTAATTAATTTCTGACTTCTGTAACATTTCAGTATTTATTATTATATGTTACCACTAGCACATGGCAAAGATGCCACTAATTCAACTACATCTTCTGGAGATTCATTCTTCTCTAAGTCAATATCTACTGACTCTTTCTCCTTGCCATCATCATTTGCTGGTATGCTACTATTTTCAGCATTACAATTTTCAAAACTGGGCCCCTCATCACTATTTACTCCTAAAACAATACCATTCAGTGGCGTGTTGAACTCATTTTTGATGGGAATTGAGTTTTTTTTTATCAGTTGTACTATCTTCATTTTCAGAATCTTCAGATGAAGTACTATTCTCATAATTATTACAGGATTGGGTTGATTTCAATCTTATAGTCTTTGATTGTTCCAGTGTCATGCCTTTCTGAAGTTTCATTATACACGAAGAAAATGAAAAATATTAATTTTTTAATTCATTAAGTTTAAGATTAGGTATCCATTTCACTAGTGAAGAAAATGAATTATTTGCCACTATCAATCCTTTATTGACATTTAATATACGATCAAACGATAAGAGAGATAAATTATATAATATTGTCCGAGAACCTTCAAATCTACTGTTTATTGATGATAAAATTTGATCTACAATGACAAAATACACCTCTGTTCTAAACTTATCATCTGGTTTTGTAACACATTGATCGGATGTATTTTTAACTGTTATTCTTTTCAACACGTTCTTGAGGAAAATCCATTTCAATAAGGCCTTAACGTATGGAAAATTGTTTAGCTTCCATCAATAAATCATCTGCACATTGAACTGTTCAAATATTTTTAATTTTTTTAGAAGTCAAATCAACAATACTTAGTGCCTGAATAAAATCAATAGATGGTGATTGAAGGTATTTTGATAAAGGCGTGGTAAATGCAAAAATATTTTTCATTAACAAAGATTTGTAACAAATTTAAAAGATGATAAGATTTCTAACAAGTTTTTAGATGTAGATGAACAATCACGATCCATAGATTTTGACAATATTTCTAAAGTGTTCATTACAGCATCATATTTGTTTTCAATAACTGAAATAGCTTTGTCGTGTGATGTCCAACGGGTTGAAGAAAAGTTTTTTATTCTGAGAACTCTATCATTTGGATAACATTTTTTTTGTTCTTCTAAAAAAATCGCTGTTCGTTTTCTTGCTCTCATAAAAGAAATGAGTACTTGCATATCTCCAAAAAAATTTCTTATACTAATGAATCTGTCACATGTATCAACTACCACCAAATTCAGAACATGTGAAAAACACCAAACATACAAAGCACGAGGATTCTTTTCTTGTACATATGAACGAAGACCTGAATACTGCCCCTGCATAGACGCGGCTCCGTCATATGTTTGTGCGCATAAGTTATTTATCCAGTCTAAATCATATTTAACACAAATATTGCATAGTAAATCAAACATACCTTCGCCAGTTGCATCATTTGTAGATTCTAAAGCCACAAGTCTTTCTTTTTTTTCACCAAATTCATCCACAAAACCGCAAAATCAGAGAAAACTGTTCTATATTGTAAACATCAGTAGTGGTGTCAATCATAATTGAGAAGATTCCAGCTTTTTTCACTTTTTTTAATATTTGAGAACGAACGATATCACTCATAACTAAAAGCATTGTGTTTTGACTGTTATTAGATAAAAAAAGTCAAACGATTTTAATTATTAAATTAATAATTTCATATTTTACTATTTCACCGTTTATTAGAATATAAAAGTTTTATTATCTTAATAATATAATTTAAAATACTTATGAGTCACTTTAAGGGACTTAGGGCCGTTCATACATTTCCGGTTAAGTATCATTTACGACTAACAGGCAGAATTTTATGAATAACACAAAAGAAATTCTGCTGGTTAGCGTTATCACATTTAACCAGAATTGAAAGAACGGCTCTTAATCAATAGTAAATACAACAAAAACAAATTATTCTATAATTCATATACACAGGCTTGCACATGGGGAAGGCTGAGTGGGCAGCTACCCTTCCTACAAACCAAATTTTTTCCTTAATCAAATCATCATATTAGCCAGAATAACAAATATTAATTTAAAAAAATGATTAAACTATAATAGGTCTGCCCCTCCTGCCAAGAATGTCTACGCATGACTATGCTCATATACTAAATTAGTTAATTACTTTTAAAATTATAAATAATATAATGATTTGTTAAGTAAAGTTGATCCAGTCGTAAAAAACATTTAAATTAAAAAAAATATATAAATATAAAATATAATAGGTACCTAATTAATATTTAAATATTACATTCTTCCAAAATAAAAATAAAAATAAAGATTATTATATTAAACAAGTAGAGCAAAGATTCATTACATAATATGTAATAAAAAAATTAAAAATATGATTACAACATGTTATTTTATTTATCAGATCTTCCTGTTACTGTATTAGTTTATTGATTTTTAATAAATAATTTAATTTACCAGTCATATCTTGATCACCATTAATATCTTTAACAGTTATTGTACTATATAAATCTGGAATAATAATATCTAATGATTTGTTTTCATTGCCCATATCATCTACATGAATATCTTCGCATACTGTTAAATGTTGCTCATCTGTAATCATAAAATAATTTTTTTTACTAAAATTAAAAAAATTAAAATCTGATTAAATATAAAATGCTATTCATAAGCCATTTAAGTTCAATCTATTTGCAACAGCATATGCCATACTGCCGTTCTATACGACTATTCAGTGTTTAATTTAATATACTATATAGTATAAAAAATACGATTAGAAACTAGTATGTTTTTCAGATTCAACAAACAGTAGTTATATATAACAAAATAGGTAGGCCCTATAGAAGTATAGAACCTATACCATTTGAATTTTTTATTCATGAAAGGTGAAATGTCACAATTTTTTGGGAAATACTTTTTTAATAAATATTCTGAGGAAATAAACGTATAGCTTAATATTGAAAAGAGTCAACTTTTTACCCCATTCATAAATAGGTAAACATTTTTCCAATTAAACTGTTTTGATAATAACAGCTGTTAATACTTTAATAGTACCTACATGAACATTTAAAATATTTTTTATCATGCAAATTTGTATGAGAAAAACAGTTATTTTTAATTTCTCGAAAGTTTCACTTTTTGGACTTGGGGGGGGGGGACTTTCATAAATAACCGATTCAATTATAGTTATAAAAACTTAATTGTAAATAACTAACGTCTAATATTTGTAGGTAGGTACCTAGATAAAAAAAATATGAAGGTAGTTTAAAATTCAAATTCTACAAATAAAATATGATACCTACTTAACAATAATATTAGTATAATATTTAAGTGGTATAGTACTAACCATTTATTTTTATTGAAGTTATACTTCTTTACGCACGGTAGTGAGGAAAAAAAAAAAGCGAACGGGCGGCGCGTACGAACGGGCGGCCGTACGAACGCGAAAGCGTACATGTCCGTAAATAAATAAATATTGTCATGGTAATGTTGTTTTATTATATATTATAATATATATATGTATATATCTGTATATATAAAACAGTAAGCTGATTGACTGCTATCAATGCACAGCTCAAACCATTGGACGGATCTGGCTGAAATTTGGCATACAGATACCTAGCTATTATGATGTAGACGTGCGCTAAGAAAGGATTTTTCGAAATTCGCATTTTAAATAGGTGCTCAAACAGGGACATTGAGATTCAAGATAGAAATTGGAAATTTTATTTTTATTTATTAATAGTTACCATTGGTTACAGTCTACATTAGAAATTAGCATTTATTTATTGGTTGCCATTGGTTATTCGGGCAGATCAGGTACAAGCTTGCATCAAATCAAATTATTGAACATTGCCTACCAGAGTGGCTGAGTTGCACTTACCCCAGCAAGTTACACCCAAAAGGAGTTCAACAATCATAATTTTGGAACGAAGTTCCTTATGGGGCGTTAGGTGGATGGGAGTCGCTGGAAAAAAATCGCAACACCAAAAAGCGTAACACCGAAAAGCGTAACACTGAAAAATTGCTCGGCTCGGCTCGGCTCTGCTCGGCTGCCGGCTTACATATCCCCTCCCTCCTCTCATATTATCGTATGTCTCCACTAGGATCTTACCATCTGGCAACCGGGTTCCATTCGCGTAGGCTACCCAACATCGGTCGTCACGCGCGTAGAGGTGACCGTCGGGCGGAATGGGGGGGGGACCCATTAAACGAGTAATTATTTTTGACGAAGCATAACTTAGCCGGTATTCGACTTAGAGACCCCGGACCAATGGGCATCTCAATTTTTTAGGCCCCAGATGAATTTTCAACATTAGGGAACCAAAGCCCCCACCCCCCCCCACATTTTGAGTTGAGTGTAACTCGGCCGGAATTCAAGTTAAAGACCTCGGACCAAGGTGGAACCCATTCTTATTATGAAGACTACAGTTTTCCGCTTTAGGGAACGGGGGCACCTCCTCCCCCCCTTTTGGATTTTGCTTTTTTGATGGATTTTGGTCCGGGAGAGTACTAACACCAACCTCGCCAAGGGGAAACTCGGGGTTTTGAGTTTTTGATGGGATTTATTGGGATTTTCATAAATATTGTTTTTATTGATAAGGAAAGTGATAAGAATTTTATTTTCAAAATAATTTTTGCCCCTTAAATTTATATATTCCATTGTGATTTCCATTTACCTTCTTCTCTATATACATACAAATCTATTAAACAAATGAAATTAAAATTTACTTTTGAAAAACGATAATCGAGTACAAGCTGTATCAACCGTATCATTATTAAAATTTCTTTCAGTAGAATTGACTTAACCATCAATAGGTTTTTTTTTTTTTTCCTTTTATTGGATAACCCGCGGCAACATAGGCCATTGGGTGTTGGGAGGGAACTGTAGGTTTTTAGATTGGGTAGGTTGGTACACGTGTGTGTTTGTGGTGGCAGAATTTTTATTGGGGCACCCGTAGGTTTCTGCCGTGATTTGCCCGGAGAAAAATGCCGCCCAGTGGTCGAGAGGCGAACCCGCGACTGCCAGCGCCGCAGTCGACGCGTTAGACCTACTGATTAATTTCATAATTGCTTTGTACTTTTATAATGATTAAAATACCATTTTTTCATAATACTCAGAAAAATTTATTATAATTTTATTACCATGCGCGCGATATATTTATACAAGCATTCATTTCTCTCTCTGTCTCTCTCTCTCTCTATCACTATTTATTTATATTTTTCTAACCATATATGTTTCCGCGTCTCGCATCACATTTACTGAACTTCGTTCCTGCCGAGTGTTCAACAACACTCACTGTTTTTTTTTTTAAGAGTTGTGATTTTTTACGAGCAACCAAATTTGTTATATGAATAATTAATGATCAATTATTATTTATTTTTATTATTATTATTAGTATTCACTCACAAATCTATTGTCTGGATGAAAACAATACTACAAACAATTACCCATCGATCTGTCGAATAAAAATATAAAAATAATAATAAAACTATCAATAATAAATAATTCCGGATACTTCTTCTCATTTTTTAAATTAATTAATATTTTTTTCTTTCTTTTCCACTCACTCACGTGTACCATTCAAAAGAAGTTTAACTTCCCGCGCGCGTACTGGTAACACACATGGTATATTTTAAATCATCATGTTATTATTATACCTAGTGGTGACCAAATTAATTATTTTAAAATAATTTAAAACTTGTGACTGGAGCTAGAAGTCTTCAAAAATCTTTTAAAATATGTATTTAGATATTTTGAAGATGAATTTTTTTTTTATCGTTTTTCACGCATTTAAATGCCTTTTCCAATTCGTCGGATTTATGTTAATTTTTTTTTACCACATAAACATGCTTCGTCGTCAGACATGATTAAATCAAAATAAATAAAACTTTAGAAAACCATAAAAGTCACAAGTCACAATGCTTCAAAATTATAATTGATGTGTTATGACTTTATGAGAATGAGAAAATGTCGTAATCGCACACTCACGTCTCGCACTGGAATATTGGATATACAGCAGACAGCAGTAAGGACTACGAGCAAAGTATTACCATTGAATATTGATTAAAAATATTTATAGTATTTAATCAAATACGATAACAAGCGCTCGAGCTGTTTTATATTAATAATTCACCAATAACAATATTATTATGCGGGTATAATTAATCGCGGTCATTGAGCAAATTTCTAGAAACGAACCAGCTTATCTGTGTTTTCCTAATAATAGTAATCATAATGCATTGTAACCGACCAACAACAACCGTCTGCATTGGATAGACCGATATTTTTGGCATACTGATTTACTTCTATAATATTAACAGGTGTTATGCTGTTGAGTGAGTGTAGCACACTAGCACGTACCTATGTCTTACACAAGTAAGACACATATTCGTATACGTATTAATATTTTCTATCATAAACCTAGTCACCAAGGTAGCTAGGTATTTTGTGGCAAGGGGATCCCCACCCACCAAACATTTTGAAGGAGCAATTGCTAGTGAATTGAAGTCGAATAAAAGTCAAAGATAAAACAAAAGTGTAGAAGCGACTACACACTTGGGCAATGTTAGCGAACAATTGGTAAAACTGAAGGAGAGTTATTATGAAAGAAATTGAAATTGAAAACAATCAAAAATATTATTCTGCAAGCCTGGCTTTGCAAAGCAAACTGGTAGAAAGCTTAAATAGTATTGTTATGCATTTAAATAAATAAATACTTAATTCTTTCTTCTATTCTATTCTATTTTTTTTTTTTTTTTTTATTGAAAATAAAGGCTTCAACAGCTAGGTCTAGCCTGTGGTTGTGATTACATTATCGTTAATTAGTGAATATACAAATAAATAACTAAATTCTAAATTAATTTTACGTTACAATTGTGGTATATATGGATTTTACAGTGATGTTGTATATTAACATTATATTTTTAGCAGTGTAGTTCTATCTTTACATTAAATTTTTGTGTTAATGCCGATGAATTTGAAGAAGGTATGGACGTGTTGTGTTCTCCTAGAGCTTCCTCCATCGTTGATGGTTGGTTAAGGATGTTTCTTGCGTTGACATATAGCGGGCAGTCTAAGACTATATGTTTGATTGAGAGCGGTTCGTTACATTGGCTACAGAGAGCCAATGTATTGTATGTAATGTATTCATGTTTTATGATGTGAATGTGGGTGAGATTGGTATGGCCGATTCTTGTTCTGGTATTGATGATTTCGGATCGTCTGGAGGCATTGGGCTGAGTGTACCATTTAGTGACTTTCTTTTTAATCGATTTAAGTTTATTGGTGATTGGTATTTCATCCCAGGATGTTTGCCACATATTGGAAGTATGTATATTTATACATCTTTTGACGTCTTTGTATGGGAGGGTGGTAATGGTTGAGGATGAGGACGAGGTGATTGCCTCGTTTGCTAGTATATCTACTTTTTCATTTCCAGGAATGCCCGTATGTGAGGGAACCCACATGAATTCGATTGCTTTATGGGTCGATGTGATGATATTTAGTATTTGACATATTATCTCATTAGAGGCGTTCGGTGCTTCGATTGCTAGAAGGGCGCTTAGGGAGTCGCTGATTATTAAGATTTTATTTGATAATGTTGACTTTCCGAACATTATGGCTTCTTTGATAGCTTGGGTTTCCGGCTTCACTTTCCGCTGTGAATATGCTGGCTTCAGGGAGGAGCTTAAATCGTTTTGAGGAGTGGTTTGTAGAGTAAGCGAATCCTACTCCGACAGAGGTTTTGGAGGCATCGGTATAGATATGATTAAAATCTTGATCTAATATTCTATTATACCTACCTAAAATTAAGAAGTAATAAAACAAAATAAACAAATATATAAACAAAACAAAATATGTAACAAATATACATAAATATACATAAATTAATATGTTAATATCATGTGAAATATTGTTGGATTATAGTTCTCTGCATGTCTCGACCAGCAACCAACTAGGGATTTATAGCTCGCATTTGTTCGTTATAGGAACAAATAGTCTGATAACGAATATGTGATAAGAATTACAAACGGTTCATAACAAACCGTTATCACGGTTCACCCCGTTTAAATTACAAAGGCAAGAAATAATTTGAACTCGATATTCATTTTTAATATATTTCTGTTCAATTCTTAACCTAATGACCATTCATTATTAAAATTATACATGTTTTTACAAATTTTAATTCAAAAACCTTGAAGATTGGTGTATTTATCCGTCAGAAAATTGAATTTTATAAAAGTAAATATTGAACTGCAATAATGCGTATAGACTACCAGCTACTGCTTCAATAAATAAAAGTTAAGTGTACCCAATATATCCCATAATTGTTTTAATTTTATTAAAATAAATTATTTATTGTCTTTGATAAAATAAGTTTTAATTTTTTAATTTCTGTTGAGGTTGTAAGAAGTGTGTAATTCTCTCCTACCCTAATCCATAATTTAGGAGTTGATGCATTGTTGAAGATTCTAGTGTTTGACTTTTGTTACTTTGTGTACTTAAAAACTTTCAAATTCGTGAAAAAAATGTGTGTAAGTACCTGATTAAATAGAGTAGGTTTATTTTTTTCTTGTAATTTAAAAATATGACTTCGCATACCATAATTAATTTTATTGATGACAAAAAGATTTTCTCGAAGGGAGAAAATTCATTTGAAAGTGGTCATGTGGTATGCTTTAATTATTTGTCTGATGTTGGAATTTTAAGTGGCCAAGTTCATGCTACCATGAAAAACAAACTGTATGATGTTAAGGTAGGTATTCTATATGAACATAATATATTTAATTTTGATCTAATATATATTATAAATATTTACTCTTATTCATATACCTACAGATATTCTTCAAAGGTAGTGATATTGATTATGCTACTTGTACTGGTCCAACTGGTCGTACTAAGTGTCATCATATGGTATCTCTGCTTCTTCATGGACACAAGAATATATCTGTTACAGACGTTTCGTGTAGTTAAAAGTACAAAAGATAGTGAAGATATTCAGACTATTGATGAAATGTATCCAAATGATTTTAAAGCTATAAAAGATACTTCAGGTGTAGATTTTTCGGGTATACGCTATAACAAGTTGGTCAGTATGGAAAAAAATGTTGAGTTTACTTGGTTACTAAGCCCAGAACCCAAATATATTGATTTTAGTGATATTTTGAAGTTGGACCATTTCATACATTATGAAGAATTTAGAGTTAACATTTTGCATTATGCTATTCTCTGTCATTTTTTTACACTACCACATCACTCTTTGTTGATATTATGTGTGAGGATTAATTAAATAGGACTCTGACGTTGACATTTCTGAGAACATTAACAATACACATATATATGCGCTACAAACATGTACCTATTACACAACGATTCATAAATTTCAATTTTGTACAATAAATCCTAAGACCGTGTTACTTCATTACAGAACCATGCGAGAAGTGTGGGCTAGAGAAAACGCTCCCGACAGGGATCCTCAGTTGCTTCCAAGGAGGGTGAGAATGCATTTCGTCGCCGACGGAAATGTGGACAGGAGGCGATACAACCCACCGCCTGAAACGGTCAACGAAGTCGCAGTAGTGTTTGTCAGTGATGACGGTCAACCACCAACAGACGTCGATCTGGTGATCCACGACCGGAATCCAATTGACCCGCAACATCGTCGACTACAGACCATACCAGCCGGCTCTTCAAACGCGGATCCAATGCTGTATCCCCTACTCTTTCCACGAGGAGAGCTGGGTTGGCATCAACGTTTGATACAAGAGGGCCCTCGCCGAACCCCTGTTCGCAATCGGAACAGTATCAGGGAGTATACTTGCTATCGTCTTGCTATTCGTTACAATGGCAACAACGACACAATCCACGATGCTATGAGTTTATTACATAATGGTCGATATCTGTTGCAACAGTTTGTGGGTGATCATTACGTTAGAATGGAAGTGAACAACTTAATGTACATTAGATATCATCAAGCTGAGCTTTTCGCAGAATCGTATCAGGGACTTGTGGATCACATCAACCAACAGCTCCGAATTGACGCACCCGTGGCGGGCGTCGGCCGTAGGATGATTTTGCCATCGTCGTTCACAGGTGGTCCCCGTTTCATGAAACAGTGTTATCATGACGCGATGGCCATTGTGAGTAAGTGTGGAAAGCCTAATCTTTTTATTACGTTTACGTGTAATCCTAGCTGGCCAGAGATCACACAGAACCTACCAAGATGGGCCACGGCAACCGACAGACCGGACCTGTTGTCCAGAGTGTTCAACGCGAAACTCAAGCAGCTGATGCGCGACATAACGGTGAACAATATATTTGGTAATGTCGATGCATATGTTTATACGGTCGAGTTTCAGAAACGAGGACTTCCGCACGCCCACATACTGATCATTCTGAGTGAGGGTAGCAAGTTGCTAACTGCCGACGACGTCGACAATGTAGTGTGCGCCTTCTTGCCAGACCCGGTGACTGCTCCGCGTCTATTCGATTGTGTGACGAGACACATGATCCACGGGCCGTGTGGCACGCTGAACCCAAACAGCCCATGCATGGTGGACAACAGTTGTTCAAAGAAGTTTCCAAAAGAATACAGCGAAGAGACTGTATACATTTCTGACGGTGGTTACCCAAAGAACTATCGGCCAAACAACGGACCTGTGGCCAGGGTCAGAAATCAACAGGTCAGCAACGAGTTTGTTGTGCCTTACAATCCGTACCTTTTAGCAAAATACGATGCACACATTAATGTTGAGGTATGCTCCACTGTGAAGAGTGTTCAGTATTTGTATAAATACGTATATAAAGGGCACGATGCTGCGACCATGGAATTATGGAACGGAAATGAAATAGACAGGTATGTTATCAAAATGCATTTTTCCATAAGTTAACACATTATATTCTTTCAACTATTATAGCATTAATTGTAAAGTTCTTTTTGGTTTTCTGGCCTCACTGTGACCTCCTAACCTAACGTACATTGCACTTGCAACTTATGTAAACTTAAATTATTGTACATAAACACAACATAGAACAGCAGAGTATAAACTACTGGGGTTCATTAATTTAGAGTTGTTGTTGAATATATAACTTTATATTAGCTTAAAACAACTGCCCACTTAATGCATGATTTCTATTATTTGAAATTTCATTACAGTAGTATCAGCATGGCCAGTTGACAACTGTGTAACACAATCATCATTCATATAATAATATGTACTCCTCAATCAATAACTGAAATCATTTTCAATTATTTTTCATTATTTCAATTCGCTTAACTAAATATAATACTCAATCATCTCACATCTCATCTCAATAGTAAAGACATTTTAGGAAAGCTGTTCAGCATAATATAAATTATTGAAACCGGTACTTTGTAAATTAGAAATTTCATATATATATTATTCATTTGTTTCATTTGACACGCATTTCTCTGTTCACACTACAATGACCTAACACTACAGTATGTTATTAAGAAATTAATTACAGCATATTATTAATTAACATTTATAAATTATTATAGACATAAATTAGATTTTTGAAAGCCTTTTATCACTTTTTAGACTAAGTCTTAATGTCTTAACTTATGTACATAGAATATAATTAAAATGCAAAAAACAATATTTTATCGTATTCTTCTTCATTAACACTAAAATAGTGTTACACTATACTTTGACATAATTACGTTTATTATATATACATCACAAACAATAGTATTACGACATTTTACTCATGACAATATTTTATATATGTAAAATAATGAGATTTTAAATAACTATTGATTTCTTTTTGTACAACTTTATGTTACTTAACTTTATGTTCTAAATATTTTTGATACATACATACATAAATGTTGTTTTCAGTTACATAAATTCGAGGTACGTCAGCCCACCGGAAGCCGTCTGGAGGTTGTTTGCGTATAAACTACACGACATCAGTCACACGGTAGTTAGACTTCCGGTTCACCTAGAAAACTACCACAACGTGTACTTTGCGCGTGGACGGGAACTACAGGAGGTACAAAACAACGCCCTACCTCGAACAAAACTCACGGCGTTCTTCGCGCTCAACGAGAGAAGCGTTGATGCAAGACAGTATCTGTTCCACGAGATACCGATACATTACACTTGGCAAGTATCGTCAAAAGAGTGGAGACTGCGGCGAATACGGGCACCTCGCGAGACGTTGGCTCGGATGTACGTCGTCAACCCACTGGATAGAGACCGTTTTCATCTACGACTACTACTCTTGCACAGAAGAGGCCCGCGGTCTTTCCAAGACTTGAAGACGGTAAACGGGGTCGTGCATGCCACATACGCAGCCGCCGCCATTGCGTTGGGATTGTTAGAAGACGACGAAGGGTGGCGGGCGTGTATGACAGAATCATCGGCGTTGGACACAGCCACTCAACTGCGTTATCTATACGTCACGATACTATTGTTTTGCCATCCCGCGGACCCCGCGGATCTGTACCGACGGTTTGAAGTCAACATGATGGAAGACTTCAATCGGCGCTTCCAAAACGTAGACCGTGCGAGGGCGGCGTGTCTCAAAGCAATCGGAGACCTACTTCGTGCACGCGGAAAATCACTCGACGACTACGATCTACCCAATCCAGACGACGATCTACTGGGACCAGATCAAAACGATCCAATGCTCGGTGCAATAGATGCGGCCGTTGCCTGGCAACAACGATTGCGCGACTTGAACGACGAACAGCGAACGGTATACGATCGAGTGATGGCGGCCGTCGACGACAACCGCAACGTCCAGAAAATGTTCTATGTCGACGGGCCAGGAGGCACGGGAAAAACGACGCTATACGGATGCCTAATATCCCCGCTTCGTAACAGACAACGAACGGTGTTGAGAGTGGTATACACCGGGATCGCCGCATCCCTCATGGAGGGCGGCATGACTGTGCACTCGACTTTCGGATTGCCATTGGGAACGCTGACCGAACAGTCTACTTCGAGCATCAAGTTGCAGTCTTTGCGCGCGCAAAGGATACGCGAAGCTTCGCTGATTGTCTGGGACGAAGCGCCCATGTCCCCGGGCCTACAATTCACAGTGGTCGATCGCTTGCTCAAGGACATCATGCAATCGGCACTACCGTTTGGTGGTAAACCAATACTGTTAGCTGGCGACTTCAGGCAGATATTGCCCGTCGTTCGCCGGGGGAACAGGAGCTCCATCGTCATGTCCTCCATCAAACGCCACTCATTGTGGAGAGAGTTTGAACAGTTTCGGCTGACAAGGAACATGCGCGCCAACAACGACGCCGACTTCGCTGCTTGGCTACTTCAGCTTGGTAACGGTCAACTGCCGACGGTCTATGGTATTCCGGATACTGTCGAAATCCCACCGCAACTGGTTTGCAACGTTGTGGATTTGACCGATTTCGTCAATCCGCAGCAAATGTCGTTGGACAACGTCGACGAGTTCGCTCGGAGAATCATACTGTGTCCCCGCAACGAGGAATGCCACCAAATAAATTCCACAGTGCTACGACGCGTCACGGGCGCCGAAAAGACATACTCCTCCATGGACACAGTGGTGATCAACAACGCCGACGAAGCGGCAAACTACCAGACAGAGTTCCTTAACGCTCTGCATCCGAACGGACTATCGCCGCACAAGTTGACGCTCAAGGTTGGTTCGATCGTAATGTTGCTGAGAAACATTGATACGAACCGACAACTGTGCAACGGGACGAGGTTGGTGGTCACCGAACTGCGGCCACACAACTTCAAGGCGAGGAGGTTGTCCGGCTCCGGTGACCCTCAGGACGACATAATTATACCTGCCATTTCAATGATTTCCGGTGAGGAAGACAATTTGCCTTTTCGAATGAAGCGGATTCAATTCCCAGTACGGTTGTCGTTTGCCATGACAATCAACAAATCTCAGGGTCAAACGTTTGACCGAGTCGGTTTGCTCCTGCCGTCTCCCGTCTTCAGCCACGGGCAGCTGTACGTTGCGTTTTCAAGAGTGAGGGACGCGCAATCCGTCAGAGTCGGCATGTACTGCGATGGAAATGGTCGATTCGTCACCAAGAATATTGTGTACCCAGAAGTCCTCTGATGCGATTACAGGTAGTTATATTATTAATAGAACTATACAATGTTCACCCGAGGGGTCTATGGGATCCCCCCGGGGTCTTTGGGACCCCCCCCCCCCGGGGTCTTTGGGATCCCCCCGGGGTCTATGTGACTCTTTGCGGAGAGAAAGTTTGACAACCTCCACGTGGTCTCTCTGGATGCGATTACACTCAACGGTGCATTCGTAACTAATGTCAAACGTTTGGTTAAAATTAAGAAATATAAAAATAACTGGGATGCTTAGTGCCTAGATTTTTGTATGTATTATTCTACACAACACACGTACAGAGTTGTATGTATTCAACCAGTTATTGTTATATCATAGTCATAGACCATAGAATATCATAAAATTGCCATTGGATTTTTCATTTAAAGATACACCTAATTATAATCAAAATATCTATTAATTTATTTACACTTGCACTACCACAGCAATACTATATACTAAGATTTGTAACAATTCCTTTCTATATAATAATTTAATTTGTATTCATTTGTTATTTTCTATATATATATAAATAAAGAATACACTGATACGTTATATATCTGTATCAATAACTTATATGTACCATTCTATATATTTGTAATGTAATTGTAATATGTTTTTTATATGTTATGTAAGTTTTTATGAACAACTTTAAAACCCTATTCAACATGTAATAAATCATTTAATTATTTTATTATATAAATTTGTACTATTACAACAACTAATTAGTTGTTAATTTATTTACTCTCAGGCATGGCACTAGAATTGTTTTCCACAGGGTGGCAGAGTGGTGCAAATATTTTTTTTTAAATGAGCTAAGGTTTTTTCAACAGATACGGAGGTTATTTTATTTTTAAAAATAATAAAAAGTAATAATAATATACCTATGATGTATATTATAGTACACACGTTTTTATATTGTATGCTCTAAAAGTCTAAACAGATAATATTTACAAACTTTTCAATAGTTAAAAATGTTTTAAGAATAATGTCTAATATTTTCTGTGTCTTATGGAAGAAAATGTTTAATCACACAGTTGGCTTAAATTTCAAAACATATTTCATTGACATTGTAGTAAATTATTTCCTTAGTAGACAAATTAATAAATTCAATTTATTCCTCAATTTTGTTTAGTAGTGACAAATATATTAAATAAATAATTGATATTTTAAACAACCTGTTTATGCACCATATAGTAAATGATTGAAAATGTTGTTAAACAAAAAAAGTAAGTTCAGTTTGTATTATTTTTTTTTTTTTTGTATACATTATACACTGCGAGCATAATGTGTTGTTTGTATTTAACTACCAACTAAATAAAATACCTGTTAATTTATAAATTTTGTATACAATGCTATGAGTATTTTTTAAAGTAATAATTCTATTAATCAGATTTAGGTCCATTATTATTGTTTTCTTTTTCTTATTTTTAATAAAAAGAGAGCAAAAATGTTCACATAGCTTTCTACCACTTATTTTTACATTCTACTGTAGTGTGTTTTCATAACTTTGTTACCAGAAACACATCATCGCAATGTTCTTAAGAACAATATCACCAATACCAAATTACATAATACACATTTCAAAATTCACCATTTAAGTTTAAGTACAGATATATTACACATTATGTTATTGTGTCTGTGTATAATCTGTTATAACTCTGATACAGGGAACAAACTATTACATATTAAAAGAACAAGACAAAAATTTGAAAAAAAAAAATTTTATTCATCTGCATCTGAAAACCGTAAAATACAAGTTAAAAAACCTATGTAACAAACCATGAAATTCAATGAATATTGTCCAACTGAAACTTACTGTGACTTGACACCTCTATGCTCCCCTACAATTTACAAAATTGTTATTGTCATGATTAGTTTATTCACAAGCAACTATTCATAGGCGGAAATTGGGGGGGGCTTGAGGGGGCTTAGCCCCTCAAAACGTACAAACAGAAAAATTAGCCCCCTCAAAAATAATTTAAGTAAAATATAGACTTTCAATTAAATATTGTTGCAATGCAAATAAAAAAAAAAATTGGAAAAAATATCTGGTGTGTTCGTATTTCTGTTCAATTACCAAAGCTCATAGCATAATAAGATTTAAAGTAGATAAATCACAGCCAGTTTAATCTGGTGTTATGGTTCTACCACAGAATATTATTATAATATATTATGTTATTATGTAATTGTCATTTTAAAGAAAAGGTTTTCAACTGATAGTCTTCAATCTTCAAATGGCTGAAGCTGTCGACAATTTCATCAAATTAGATTTTAATAAAGTGATTTTTTATAAGGTTAATATAAGGTAATTTTAGTTTAAAAACTTGCTATCAAAATCGAATATTACTGAATTAATAAATAATATGACATGTGGGTTCAAAATAGAATTTTTATAATTTATTTATTTTATATATTGTAAGTTATTCTTATTATGCTATTACTATATGAAAGATAATTGTTTATTGTCAAGAGCTATTGGATGTAAAAACTAAAAAGTATAAGTGTTCAATAAGAAATGTACGTTGTGAAAAACTATATACATTTTTCAACTGGCAAAAGCTGTAATACTTTAGAAGATTTTACTTCAGTAGGTACTTCCTAATGATTTATATATCCAAACATATATAATCTTATGCCAGTTTCACTTACTTTCCCCATAAGTTCATCTACATGTGATTATGTGAATATAGTTTTTCGGCAATGAGAAGAATGAAAACATGGTTGAGGTCATCTATATTGCAAAATAGATTCAACAATTTAGGTATCATTAGTATAGAAAAGATATTTCCGAAACAATTGATAGAAAAATCATACTGGTCCATTTGCAAAAAAAATAGATATATTATTTTAAAATAAATATTTACCTGATAACTAGATAACAAGGTTGTTACTGTAAATTAATATTTAATAATTTTGTTTTTCTTTAAAATTTGTATAACTTATGTTATCTTTCTTATATATTTAAAGTTAAAATTCAAGTATATGAACGAGTAAATGTTTGACACATATAGTATGTTTAAAATAAATCATGCTTAGTTTTGGATGGTGTTTACAGCAATATTATATTTTCAAGTGCTAAGAAAGGCGTCGATATGCAGTAAAGTATTTTTTAAATATTAGCCCCCTCTACAATTATGGCAAATTTCCGCCTATGCAACTATTAGAAATGTATATTAATGTACTTACTTCAGAGTGAACTGTCACCATGGACATGTCCTTTGTGACAATGTCCATGGTGCCGTCGGTTTCTTCCCCTGTTTGGGGTGTCGCTGTCGGCGGGGTTGATGTTTGCGGCGGTGGCGGTGGTGGTAGTGGCGGTGGTGGTGGTCCCTTCCCACGGCGGGTAGTAGTGTCTAAAAAAATTATAAAAGTTAATAATAGAATACGCAATAAGTGATCGTGATACAACATAACACACACTCACCCGGACAATCGACAATTAGGTGACCGTTTTACGACACCTGTAGCACCCTGAAACACAAATTAGGCGATACACCTTTTAGTATTAGTTACTCTAAAATTTGTATTTTGTATACATCTACTTACTTCTTTTATTTTTTTGTTTTTGCAAACGCTTCCGGACCCTGCCGGAAGCGTTTCCCATCGCGCCGTGCTCGCGGCGGTGGTATACAGGTGCATTATACACCTGTATACCACTCGCGTTATAGTTGTTGATTTGTTTTGTTACTTTCATTCTAAAAATAAACAATGACACCAATTAATATTAAAATTAGTCATTTTTGCTGACACTATGCCACTGTTGTGCCGTGACGGGTTGGCCATGTACAACTAATTATCAAAATGTCACGAGGCGGTTTTCGAACATTAGTAATGAGTTAACGAATACAATTTTGCAAAAAAAACAAAATCAGACACGTGGCCAACAGTAATCAATAATCAAAGAGTATTAGCATTGATTATCGATAGTGTGCTGTTAGTTCTACAGTAAATAAATTAATTTATCATTGGACTAAATACTAAGGAGATTATCTATGTTCTCTCAATCGACTTTTTACGATATTTAAATTTTTAAGCGAGTTATGACAGTTGTGTCAAATTGGATAAGACAATGATGCACAGATAATAGCTAATAGGTCAATTCACTCGATCACAACAAACTGCACACTATTTACAGTGGTAAAATAAAAATGCATTAAAAGGTAGTTTGAACATAAATCATATTTCACCCGCAGAAATAAAACATAATATAATGAAAAAATATAAATATATAGGTAATTATAAAAAAGTTACGGGAAGGTTAGTGAATATTGGTAGTGAATTAACCAACACAATTATACACAAATTAGACATGTGCCAAAAACAAAATCAGAACACATGACGTACAGTAATCATAGAATATTAGGTATAGTTAATTCAACAAAAGCTTGAGTTTTCAAACACATAATATCCTACAGACGTGCTGCGATCCAGTTAAGAAGATACCCGCATAATATTATGTTGTCTCCGTCTTACACATGTGCGATATAGTTAATTTTCGTTCGACGGTTTCAATAGTGTGCTATATATTAGTTTTACGGTGAACTCAACTATTAGTATTATTAATTGAAAATTGAAAACTAATATAAGAAGATAATCTGTGTCCTCTCGATCGATTTTTTACGACATTTTAATTTTTAAACGAACTATGTGTATGTGTAATGCAAAATATAAAATAATAATAATGTACAGATATAATTTCCTAAAATATTTATAAAAATTATAAAAACCAATTACAAACAGCGCACTATTTAATCTGGTCAACTAAAATTTACTACGGAATACGATTTACATTCATTCAAATGCACACGTGCCCATAGTCATACATTCAGACCTCATAAACAATTAAACGAAATTGTATTGTATAAAGAGGTGCTTAAATATTGATCGAGATACAATTAAATATATTCTATAAGTATTAAAAAGTGTTTGAGCATAAATAATTTTACTCTACCAAGTTAAACTAACATGAAAAAAAACACCGGGACACAAGGCCAGTATAAGAAGGTACCTACAATAAGGAATTAAATACGTTTACTTACTCGAACGGCGTCCAAATGTCAAATGAAATATGTCCGGCGTTCGTCACCGATCATACATCCTGTCCGCAAAAAATGGATTTCCCATCACTCCATTAAATTAGATTAAATAAAAATTAAGGAAAAACGGGAATTTTTACGCAAAATTGGTTTTCCAAAAAATCGATTTTGGTTATTGGTGTAACTCTAAAACAAATGAACGTATATACATGAAATTTTCACTGGTTGTTAATATTTGCATTTTCTATACACGATAACATTTTCAAAATATTTTGATTTATTTTGAACTGTTTAGGGACATTTTCATTTTCCATATTTTTTTAGTGTTTTTTCTAAAAATATCAATAAAATTTTATTTGTTGGTTGCGAAAGCTTGAAAATTTAATAGAAGGCTCCTAATATGTTGTTTCAAAGGCAGATGAAAAATATTAAAAATCCTTAGTCACAATTTTTTTTTATAAGCATTTAAAGTTCAAAAATTTACAAAATATGGAAAAATCACGAAAATTAGCAAATTATTTTGAGTTAAGAATTCGTAAAAATTTTTCTTTTTAAATCTAAGATTTGAAAATGAAACACAAGATTCCTTATAAGATTATCTACCTTTATCAATAAAAAAATCTCTACCGGACAGTCAAATTAAATTTTTATGAGCGTTTGAAATTCAAATTTTTACAACATTGGATTTTCACTCGATTTCTCATGTAGCGATTTCCTTATTTTGTTGTAATTCAAAAACGAATAACTGTAGATACATGAAAATTTCACTGAATGTTTATATTAGCATTTCCTATACACCATACAATTTTGAAAATATTTTGACTCTTTTTGAGCTGTTTACGGACATTTTCAGTTTTCAATTTTTTTTAGTTTTAGATTCTGAGCGGAGAGATGAATGTATTGGTTTTACAATGATGTGTGTTTTTTTTATATTTTTATATTTTTATATTTTTTTTTGTGTCTGTCATCACGTTTTGGGACAGTAAAAGTGCTTCGATTTTCTTCAATAGTACCTTTTCTGATAGGAAAGTGAATCTAGTTGGTACTTTGGGGGGTCAAAAGTAAACATTTTCCAGTAGTTTTCACAAGCGCCGGGAAAAACAACATAAAAATTAAGGAAAAACGGGAATTTTTACGCAAAATCGATTTTCCAAAAAATCGAATTTGGTTTTTGGTGTAACTTTAAAACAAATGACCGTAAATACATGAAATTTTCACTGGTTGTTTATATTTGCATTTTCTATACACGATAACATTTTCAAAATATTTTGATTTATTTTGAACTGATTAGGGACATTTTCATTTTTCATTTTTTTTTAGTTTTTTTTCTAGAAATATCAATAAAATTTAATTTGTTAATTGCGAAAGCTTGAAAATTTAATAGAAGGCTCCTAATATGTTGTTTCAAAGGCAGATGAAAAATATTAAAAATCCTTAGTCACAATTTTTTTTTATAAGCATTTAAAGTTCAAAAATTTACAAAATATGGAAAAATCACGAAAATTAGCAAATTATTTTGAGTTAAGGATTCGTAAAAATTTTTCTTTTTAAATCTAAGATTTGAAAATGAAATACAAGATTCCTTATAAGATTATCTACCTTTATCAATAAAAAAATCTCTACCGGACAGTCAAATTAAATTTTTATGAGCGTTTGAAATTCAAATTTTTACAACATTGGATTTTCACTCGATTTCTCATGTAGCGATTTCCTTATTTTGTTGTAATTCAAAAACGAATAACTGTAGATACATGAAAATTTCACTGAATGTTTATATTAGCATTTCCTATACACCATACAATTTTGAAAATATTTTGACTCTTTTTGAGCTGTTTATGGACATTTACAGCTTTCAATTTTTTTTAGTTTTTTTTTTCTATAAATATCAATAAAGTTTTATCTGTTGGGCTAAAAAGTGTAAAAATTTAATACAAGGCTCCTGATATATTGTTACAATATCAGTTGAAAAATATTAAAAATACATAGGCACAATTTTTTTTTATAAGCATTTAAACATCGAATTTTGACAGATTTTTTCAAAATCTCGAAATTTATTAATCATTGTAATTAATAAGTTATAAAATGTTCAGTTTTTATAGCTAAGGATTGAAAATTTAAAACAAGATTCCACGTAAGTAGTTCATTATCTTACCGTAAAATCTAAAAAATATACAATCACAGTTTATTTTTATAGTCATTTTATGTTCAAATTTGGACGAAATTTCATATTAAAAAACCTAGTTATTTTGTTGTGATTATATAATATTATTCGTGGGTACGGGGTACCTACTTGAAACTTCTAAAGTGTATTATTATATATCGATGATACTATCAGGGTTTGTTATTGATGTTGATGTATAACGTGTTATAAGTACCTAATGGATATTGTGATAATGTGATATGATTAATTTAGAATTTATTATAGGTCAATTTTTTTTTAATACCATAGATTTGTATATAATTTATCTTAAACCTAGACTGACATACCGTCTTCGCTCAGAATCGTTTTTCTTATACAATGATATTATATCATTGAATTCAAATTTAATAGCATCCATGACACAGTGACCCACTTGTAACCTACTGTACAGCAGAGCGACATCCACTTACCCACCTTTTTTAAAATGTATATTTATTATGTTACAGATATTGTACAGTTCAAGGTACGAAGAGATAAGTTCTATTATTTATTGTATAATGTTAATTAGGAATTATCTTTTTACAAAAGATTAGGTTTGAATTTGAAATACTGAAAAGTTCTAGTCTGAAATGAAATAAATATGATATTTAAAGAACGTACTTTAAAATATTGTTTACAGATACAATATTATAATATACCTTTGTTGTTTAATTTTAATTTTAACTTTAAATTTGTTATTGTTCATAATTTAATGCACATAATTCATCTCGTTTATATATTCCATTACCTGTATCAGATACTGCAGGTAGAATATACTGTTCATATTCCTCAACTTCAATGTCATCATGAGATATGCAGATATTGTGAAGAACACAGACAGCTGTTATTATAAAACGACAATAACTCTTATGGTACACATCTAATAATCTAATATTAAAGTTTGTAAGAACAGTAGTTGGTTCCCTTAAAACTCGTGCATCGTGTGATAAACCAGGCCATCCACAAAAAATGTTGATACATTTCTGATCAGCCATCAATTATATCCTATAAAATAATATGAACAAATCTAATAAATAAATATTAAACATAATAAAAATAATTATTTATATGAACTTGTAAAAATTACGGATTTTACTTGTTTTCTATTATAAAACATCGACATGACCGTTCTTTTTGCACCAGACAGTAAATAAAAACAGTTTATATCACCACCATGGATGAAAAATATCATATAATTTTGGCTTGGAATAAACAACAAATTAAATTATCACTAGCCGCCGAAACCAAATTTTTAATATTATAATATTACTAGATACAACACGACGCGACACGACACGGTGTAAGTGTGAACCCGCCTTATGTCTCTATGATAAAAATACCAATTTTTATATATCTGTGAACAAGCCTGATACCAGTAATTCAGCAGTGACACCAACGCGAAAAAACATCGTACATTGAAAGAAGACCAATAATAAATAATAATTAATGTTGTAGTAATGTAGTATTATTGTCTATGGCTAAAATAATTAAACTGTTATAGTTATTCATTCATCCGTTACAATATGACAATGACAAATCACTTTTTCAACTGAACACTCTGATATTACATGGCACATGCTTATGATACTGCATATTATACATACAACTAGCTCTAAGTATAACTCGGGGCCCGTTGGAATCGCTGAGAGTGGGTACCGATTTTGGAGACAATGAATTATAAAAGTCGCAAAGGTTGTAAGACGAAAGTTTAGGATTTGTGATAAGGATTAGTGATATGGATTGGAGATAAGGCTAGACGCTTTGGCGGGAATGTTAAAAGTTTGAGTGTCTAGCAATCCGTCACAAACGTTGTAAATGGATAGGCTGGATACGATCTCCAGGATCACCTATATAGAGTATAGCTGCACATAGAGTGGTATGTGCCGTAGCATGAACGGTGCTTTATCTTATGTAAAAAGTGTAAAGTCGAAAACCGTGTTGGAGTTTCTAGCAAGTCAGTCATCTCAAGTCAAAATCTATTAACTTTCAAGTTAGCCACTTAGGTAGGCAATCCGACTTCGTCGGATCGCGGACTATGTGCCACAGCAAATCAGGTAGGCAATCCACCTGCGGTGGATTGCAGACACGACATCAAGCGGCTATAAGTGAAAACCCTATCACACAACTTACGAAATTATTTACGAAAAATTCAAACTATATACATACAAACAAATATGATATGTATTTATTGTGTGATATAATATAACAATGAACATTTTGAGAAATGTGCAATTATAATTCCTAAAAAATATTAACATATAGGTAGGTAGTTAGATACATACTATTATATTAACCAATACATACAAACATGTACCTATAGTGTATATATATTAATTTAAAAAAAAATTGCAAAAACCTGCATGTTATTTGTTAAAGTGTCTATCAAGTCAATCATCACCGTTTAAGACGAAACTAAAATGAGCAATCCGTCTATCACCTATATATAGTAGGTATATCACATAGAGTGGTATGTGCCTTCGCATGTCCGGTGCCTTTTCTTATGTAAAAAGTGTAAAGTCAAAAACCGTGTTGGAGTGTCTAGCAAGTCAGTCATCTCAACTCTCAAGTCAAAATCAAGATTAACTTTCAAGTTAGCCACCTAGGTAGGCAAACCGAAATAAAATACAAACTATATTTATATAACAATCATGGAAATTTTAAAAAATATGCAATTATAATAATTCCTAATAAATTCCTAATAAAACAAATATAATATGTACCTATTTATTGTGTGATATAAAATGATAATGACTTTAAATAATAATAATGTACGATATGTTCCTGTATTATTATATTATTATTTAATTCATATGAAAAATAACGTGAAAAAAAAATGCAAAAAAAGTCGAAATTCGGGCGGCCGTGTAAACCATATAGCATTAACGGCTTCAATGCCCGGAAGGCGTTCGACGGATTTGAACCCGGGACCTACGTGTTTCCTACCTAACGCCTAACCTACTCGGACACAGTTTGAGATATGAAAGATAGTGAAAACATCAACAATTAAGCCGTGCGACTACGGAGCGACGTAAACCGATATATTCGATGTACATCGATGTAATCGCATATAATTCGCTTGTAATACGCGCATCTCCCATATATATATTTAACGGGGCGTGTGAAAAGCGTTTTCCGTTAAAAATTATTAAATCATAAGGAAAAATTAAATTATACACGTATATACATGTATATATACGCGTACGGCCGGTCGTTCGCCGGCGTAATTTCCAAACTCGATTGCGAGGCGAACGAACCGATTTTGGGGGAAAAGCGCATATAAACGGCTTCAAAAAGACTCGATTCGGACACAAACGGGTGCGAATAGACGAAACGGTGGGAGAAAAGGAAAATATCGGCAAAAAAGTCCGGTCGGGAGTGTATTTATTGATCGACATTGCACGAATATAAACCGCACACCGGTGGCTTCGAATTAAGTATATAAAAGGGCGAAAAGATATCGTGTAAAACAGCTAATTTTCCGAAAATCGGCGAAATGATAGGAAAAGAGGTGATAACGAAAAACGTTTTAAAACCGACCGCCGCCACTGCGAAGGTACGCTATAAGGAATCGACGGGACATGGCCGGAGGGCTGGGGAAACGGAGCAGTGCTTCATTTTTTACGCCATGGGTTCGCTATAGCCGGCGTTTTCCTTTCCATTGGTCCCCTATATTATCAGTCAGCTGTTCTTCATTTTATAGTATTAGATAGATAGATTAGCATAGGGTAATATAGAGGCGGATCGCCCATGTGGTAAATAATGTTGAAGCGGAAAGAGCCTCGGGTTTTGCAGTGTGGCCCTTTGAAAAATTAAAAATATTGTACCATATTTATGCTATATAACCGCTAGTTGACAGTGTCATAAACTAAAATAATATGGACTGGCAACGATGGTAAAATATGCGGTCATGTTTTAATGCGGACTTTTTGTGGTGGGAGAAATTGTGAAGCTGAAGAGATAAATCTGTTGGATAAAAACAATAATAAAACAAAAATATGAAATAAGTTTCAAATAACATAACTGAATATGTAGAATATTGCAAATAACTTGTTAAAAACTGTATTAAACTTGTCATGAAATTATAATAAAACATATTTTGAAAGACTCATATTATGCTGTTCTTATTATTATACACTTGCCTCTTAAGTATAAGGTATTCATTTTTAAAAATGTCCAGAAAGTGTTGTATAATTAGTTGCAAAAGTTTTAAAGGGAATGCAGCATTTTTAGTATTTCTAAAGCATCGTTTTCTTCTTGGATAGATATTATTAAAATAATTAATGGATGCGATGCCAAAATTAAGTTTATTTGTGAATAACATTTTCTGCCTAAAGATATAATAAAAAGTTATGCTGGTGTTGAGGTATTGTACATATTATAATTAGAGTAAATATTAATTCAATTTTAAAAACAATTTTAATCATCCAATATTTCATATTTTTAGTAACTCTGTATCAGTAGGCTTGAAATATTACAGGGACCATGAAAATGTACACAAATTAAAATTTAGTCAAGAAACCGAAAAGTTTTCAAAGTTATTTAATGATATTTTTGATTTATTAAATAGACGATTTCCTGATGAGGGTATTAGGAGAAATTCTGCTGATTTCAAAGTAATAATACTCATATAAAAATAAGAATAATAGTAAAAAAATAAAAAAAAAATAATTATAATAACTTTATACAATTAACTCAGGTTTTAGAAGAAGTTATGATCTTCATTGAGCAATGGGAATCTAATATGTTAAATAATAAAATAAATGAATCAGATTTCTTAACTAAACAAACTGCTGAAGGACTTCGAGTTACGATTCAATCAACTATAGATTTATCAACATATTTGTTAGATATCGGATTCCATTATGTCTTGACCAATAAAATGAATCAGGATAAATTAGAAGTATTGAGCAATGTTAAGATGTTAAGCAATAATTAAAAAAAAAAAAATTAATATTCTGTTTTGATAGCAATTTTTTGGTTCTGTTCGACAAGCTACGGGTCCTAATGACCATACTTCAACGCCAACATTTGTACAGGTTTATAAAATATTATCAGCTTACTCCATTTTAAAACCTCCAAAATCTGGAAACTGCAATCCTCAAAATTTCTTTGAATGACATCAAAGAAGTTTTTAATGCAAATGAATCATTGGGATTCAAAAAACTTCAAAACTTGACTTCTAGACTTGATGAAATAGTAAATAGTGGTATGTGGGAAGCTGATGACATTTTTGACCATGATTACTGCAAATCATCAGTAAAAGAGTAGATAACTTATTATATATGTGGATATGTTAGTCGGAAATTGTCAAATCATACAAAATTTAATAATTGTAAAGTGGCAATTCTTAAAGGTTAGATATGTTAATTTAAATTAAAAATAATAACTACTTTAAACTATAAATAAACTTAAATTATATTTACATATTTAGCAGGAAACTCTTCAGCAATTACTCAGGCAACTTTAACAAATATGAAATCTATAGGAGATTTAATAATTCCCAACCAAGGGTTCTTCAACCTGATTTTAGCAATTGAAGATTCTTTTGAAAAACATTGTAACAGTGAATATGTATTCGAAAATTGTGTTGATGATGTTTTAGTAGGAAGTGGAAATTTAACTGAATTCCCACGTTCTGAACATAAAAGTGAAATCATGACTTATATTATAAGTTATTACATTACAATGAGGATGAGACAACACACAAGCACTCCAAAACAGAGAGCTTAAAAAAAGCTGTTTATTAAAAAAAAAACAAAATTAGTTAAACATTAATTTTATAATACACCTATCCATAAAACTTATATTTTAACATTTTGGATTAAAAATAAAAGTTAAATACTATTTTGTTCGGTACCGCTCAAGTCTCTCGTCTATATCCACTATAGAAGCCGGAGTTCCTCAAGGAGCAATTACAGCACCTGTCCTTTTCAACATCTTCATAGCTGATCAACCCACCTCTCCCTACACGTTCGTTGCTGAATACGCCGATGATAAAGCTATCCTTTCAACCCACGAAAACCCTATCATTGCCTCTCTTCAACTTCAATCTCATCTCTCTCGTTTGGAATCCTGGTGTCAAAATTGGAAAGTCAAAATAAATGAAACCAAATCCTGCCACATCACTTTTATCCTTAAACATCAAATTTGCCCTCAAATTTCTTTTAACAACATCACAATTCCAACCTCACCAAGCACAAAATACCTAGGTATATATTTTGACAAAAAACTAAACTGGGCCCACCATACTCATAACATCAAAATTAAACTAAAATTCGTTCCCTTAAATTCTTCTTTAACGCAAAATCAAAACTTACACTTCACACTAAACTAAACTTATATAAAACTCTCCTTAAACACATTTGGATGTATGGCATCCAAATATGGTGCTCTGCAAAAAAGTCACATATAAACAAAATTCAAAAATAAATTGTTTCGTTTAATAACAAAGGCTCCTTTCTATGTATCCAATCAAACTTTACACTCTGACCTAAAAATGAACACAGTGTTAGAAACCACTACCAAGTCTTACTCTCGTTACCACAACTCGCTCTTCGACCATCCTACCATCCTAGCTAAAAATCTAACCAATCCAATGCCTGGCAACCCTCCCAAAAGATTGAAAAGAAAGTGGTGCCGCGACCTACTTTCATAATTTAACCTTACGACTCTGACCTGGAGTGTCACCAGTGGGTGGCTTCTCCTTCATGTTTTTCTGGCTGTAATCTTAATTTGTTAACACTTAAGCTTATTATACATAATTTGTATAGATTGTTTAACTCAAATAAAAAACAAAAAAAAAACTATTTTGTAACCAATATATTCAATATTCATGTTTGTAACGTGCCAACCACTTCAACTCAGTTTTGGTTGTATTTTGAATAAAATAACAAGTTGATGGTAAAACGATAGTTTATTTGTATTTATTTAACACGTAAAATAGACTAAGTCCAAATAATTAACTTATAAGAATGTGGTAAACGAGATGTGACTTAGTATTGACTTGGTGGCTGCTCTGCTGGTGCTCGTATGCTCGGCTGGTGTTCGTCTGATGGACACTTGTCCATCGACGTATTTCGTCGGTATTCCTAATAGACCCCTCCTATGACATTTTTAGTATAAAAATGGTACACGCGCCGCATCCGCCTGAGGTCATTTCTGACGTCTTTTATCAAAAAATGTTGATTACGGATTATATGTTTCCTAAGTAATCTATTTGTACTTTTATGGTTTTTTCGTCTTTCCTAGAATATGGATATTGGTCGCTTATACCTATCACGTGTTCGCGCTGTACCATTAATTAGTTCTTATTGATGTGGCTGCTCGGATGCTGATATTATTACTATTACCGGGGTTACGTGCTCCCTACAGAATTTATGTCTATTATTGAATATAATATATATTTATTATAATCGTATTTTACCTAATACAATATAATATAATATATTATTTAATATATTATTACAATTATTAATAGTCACAGCTCGTTACATGTTCAATATTTGTTAGGTAAAACTGAATTGAATTAGTGAGACAGTTATAAAAATTGAATAGGTGTGTAATACCTACACTCTGACTCTATAATATACACACTGCATTAGTATTTAGTACATTAATATCATAGAATAGACAAAAGTTTAAAAAAATACACACTACACCATCAACAAGCAAAAAAGTTAATATATAAAAATTATTAGGAGGGTACTGTAGTAGCCAGTTCCCAGTAGGTATAAGAAACGAGGAACATAATATAAAGAATATAAAATATATTTACTATAAAGTATAGTTACTTTAAATTTTAATTATATTTTGTAAAGCAACCACGGTCCACTGTCCACGGTCCATGATATACGATACTACGATAGTTACAAAAAACAATACAAGGATCGCCCCAATCCGATAAATTCCCCTTCTTAGAAAACCATTTATTAAAACTTAAACACACCGCTACCATCCGCCGGACAACTGTTACCAGTCCATATTATCTTAATTCATGATGACAACGCTACATAAAAAAATGTATGGTACAATATTTTTAATTTTTCAAAGGGCCACACTGCAAAACCGAGGCTTTTTCCGCTTCAACATTACAACAGAACGCCGCCTCTGTATTACTCTATGATTATTACTTATTAGATACAAATACAATTTCACAACTCTGTATAATATAATGACATCAATTTACAATCATATTTTGTCACAAACAATGCATTTGTGTGGTTTTTCGCCAGTATGCGTCTTCTCATGCCTTATGAGGTCATATTTTCGTTTATATGCTTTGTCACAAAAATTGCATTTACGTGGTTTTTCACCAGTGTGCGTCCATTCATCTCTAGTAAAATATCACATACAAAAATATTTTTATAAACATGATATACAAAATGAATGAAGTTATTTATCATAAATTGTACAATAAATAAATATATGATTATATAAAGCGATTTGAACTTTCATAGATACTTACAATGAGTCACCTTCCAAAGCACTGGCAATTTCTTTTTCATTTCTTTCTTTAGAACGTATCTTGTCAGTAAACGAACATGTAAGATGAAGAGTTAATTTGCCTTGTCTAAGTAAATCATTTTTATCAACTATATTCCAACGCTTATATGGAGTTTCTTGTAACATAACAACCGGATCGTACAAAGGATTCATTATAAAAAAATAGAATCTGAAATGGTTATTGAAAATATAAAATATATTCACATTTAACAAAATTACCCAAGTCACTTCACTTAGTCATAACTACCATAGAATAAATATACTAAGTAACTACGAAGTACAAATCATAAATCAAAATTATGATTTACAACATGCAAAATTGAAAATATTTAGTGGTATGTAGCGTATTGATCACGGACTATAATCCGTGGTATTGATAAATATTAAATGGTAACAATTAGCAATAATTGATATCACTATACAGCACGATATGTCTTAACATTAAAGATCTTGTACTTAAGTTGACACAGGATGCAATCTCTTGAGAGCCACGAGAAGCTGTAGTCTCATCCCAAATATGCATGAACCTAATTCCGCTGCTCATCTCTTGACACCCGTGGTTGTAAACGAACATGTTCCGTTTATAATACATCTTAGAAGTCGTAAGTAAAGGCAACGGTAATGCCTTCTCCAAATCAAATCTCATCACGTAATAAGTCTTATCTTGTTTAGATTTTTCCGTGTCATTTCTTAGGGAATTTCGTGAGTCAGCTTTTCGAAGACATAACTCATGTTGCACTGTCAGCTGCGATGTTTTTCCTCATTATCTTGTAAGGCAGATGTTTTTAATTTAAAACAATCACACATAGCACAGGTATCAGACGAAGGAGAATAAAAATTGAAATTGCAACTATTAAACGTTCTTCGAAATATGGGTTCATTAACAGGAGTCGAGCCTATTTCCTGACAGTTTTCTGTGTACAATCTGTACATGAGACGAATATTTCAGTGAGTAGAAAAATATTTTCTATTGGGGTTTTTTGTTCTTGTGTAATGGAACTCATAAGAAGGAAAAGTAGAAATGTGATCTCGCACTGTGCTCATTTTTTATTCTTCTATTTTACTTCCCGGTACGTTATGATGCCCCCTATTGTCGGACCCAGATTATTTTCCCATTTTTTTTTACAGCTCGTTAATCGCCCGTCAGAAATTTGTAAAGTTTTCAAAAAAACTACAAACATCTGCTTGTAGTCAAGAAATCTGCTTGGATACAACATTTCAGTCATCAGTCATCAGTATTTATTGTATGTGTATATGAAATATACATTATATTGGTATGATAGGTTGTAATGTGTTTTAAATTTCCAAGTTGATCTGCTTCAACATCTTGTCTTCTAACGGCATGTTTTATATTAATATATTTATCTGCTCTTAGCTTTTTTTTGATGAAATTAAATTTTTCAGTCTCTACTTTTGCTTACATATCTACTAAATATTGGTTGAAAAATGGTCCATAACGAAGCAAATTTATTTTTACTTTCTTCACGGAAAAAATAAATAGTTGCTGCAACTATTTAAACATTTCTACTAACCCAAGATTTAGATTTGCTATAGTGACAGCAACTCATTTACTTATAAACACTTTTTCCATTTAGTTGGTTATTGTATAGTTGCAACTACTATACAAATAGTTCCATTGGTAACTATTATTTATAGTTCACATGACTAAATGCATAGTACTTTTTACTGTCATACATAGTACTAAGAACTGAAATATTATAATCATTCTAACTAAAATGAACAGTTATATTTCAGTTTGTTTAGTAAACATAACCAAGTTTTTATAGCTATAAGAACTATATTGTTGTTGTTGTCCCCCCCCCCTATTCGAAAAAAATTTATTCCCGTGGTAGGCTTACCTTTTTTGGAGGGATAAGCTCGTAACCCCTTTAGTTACCAATAGATTATCACTGCCCCTGCTTTTCCTTGTGCTGGAAACCTGTATAATGTAAATATTATCCACCTATTAGTGTTGATTTCTAATTTGGATTTAGATAATTACAGTTAATAATTGTTGGATTCAAAACAATACAAGTATTTCAAACATTTAAGCTATAGTAAGTAAAAACAAGTAAAGGAATGGATCAAAAGATCAAAATACATGAATAATATATGTATTAAATATTTATATTTTATTATTCAATAAGCAATATGTACTTAATATATTTTATTATTTAATATGTTCAAAATATAGCTTCATATAGAATGCATATGTTTAAAAAAAATGTTCTTAAAAGGGTATATTAGAAAAAAAAAATGAAAATAACTGTAAATTAATGATATAACTATATAACTGTTATAATTTCAATGGTATGTAGCATGAGCCATTCTGTTGAACATAACAAAAAGTTGGGCAATAATTTATTAATTCTTTGAATCCAATAGAAGTAACAGATGTGGATTTTTCAACAACATATGATTGGTAATGTTCATCAAAACAAATAGTATTGAACATTTCACATATGGCTATATGAATGAGATTAGGTAAGATACAAATTTATTTTAAAAGTCCAAACACAGGTAAATGTGATAAATCTAGTACAAGACACATATTTTTGGTAGTGTAACGTGTACCTTTTATTTCGATCCATGAAACAAACTGTGAATCATTTTTACATGTATTTTTTAAACTAAATACTAAATTTTGTTTTAATTCTTCGGGATACTGTACCACATTCCCCACACTGAACCATTTTGAAGAATAACTATTATTGACATTTTGAGAAAACTGATGAGCAACTTTTAATTGGTTTTTTAGGGTCAACGTGTAACAAATATTTTTTCTACTAGAAATGGCTTGGGCTGCTATTTTAAATTCTCGGGGTTCCTCTTCAAATCTCATTGACCATATATTTATTAAAGGGCCTACATTTTCCATTATATATGGGTAATGTGTTAGATAGTGAAATTTAGGTTTCAAATGAGTATGCATCAGTCTAATGTATAAGGAATTATATTCAGTTATTAGTTCTCTTAAAAGTGAAGGGCACCCTATCCCAATACATTTAGATGTTGATAAATCAACTATTTGTTTTAATAGAATATATAAATGGAAAAATTCTGATCCTATTAAACCAAAATAACGAATAAAGCACCACATTTCTGCAGCTGACATTTTACATGCCATAGACTTGGTACTTTTTAGTGCTTGTTCAGATATTAGAGGAGGTCTGTTCCTTATTTCAATTGGGCCATAATCAAATAACTGAATCCTACTATTTAAAGTTTCCACACTAAAATATTTAGAATCTAAAATAAAACTTCTCAATATTCCCGACATATCATAATTGCATACCCCTTCGAGTAAATCATGCATTAATTCTACGGATAAATTATTTACAACATGAAATGATTCAATGCTATTCCAAATACATAATTCTTTTATGCCTGTTAATGAAACATTTTCTACATCAACATCAGTAGCATAGTTATCAATTGTACGTAACTTGTCATTAATTTGAAATAACATTTTATGGCATTCTTCTTTAGAACTACGGCAGAATCTACATGGGTAATTGGAAATAAAACTTTCAGAAAATCCTAAAATACTATGTACTAGTCCAAGATTGTCACCTACAACCAGTGCCAAGCTAAAATAGATTTTGAATAATTTATTGTCGACAGTTACTTCAACACCAGAAGATTCTAAATCATTTATTTCTGAAATTAAATGTTTAAATGTTTCTTTGTTTCCAACTTTTTTTTTATCTAAAGAGTTGAATAAGAAAACTAAGAATATATTTTCTAATTTTGAGAAATATTCATGCGGAAAAGAAGGTAAAGCTAAATAAACAGGTCCTAGCTTTTGAAGTCCAGCATGAGATCCAAGTGGGTTATTTGTTTCAAATTCATCAACATATAAAATTAATGGAAATAATATTTTATTGGGATTTTGTTCAATTTTTTGTTTCCACATATTATTATTATCCACATATATATTTTTCGATAACTGTGTGTACAGGTTCTCGATTGTTTTTTAACCATAATAGATTGTTCTCCAGGTCTAAAACAGAACATTGTTATTGATACTAGTTTTAGTTACCTATAAGAATATTTTATTTTAAATTAAATTTATTCATAAAAGTTAAACCTTCATCATTGACGATTAAATTATCCATGATGTTTAAATTTCTGTTGTTACTATTTTTATCATTATTATTTTATAATTTTCTAATGTCTTTTCTTATGTTACAATAGCGGTCCCACAATTTTCCACGATTAGGACGAACATGTTGTTGTTCTTTTTTTTAAAATATGTATGCACAGATTCCTGGGGAAAAAGTTCAACTATACCTAAAGCTAGCTGATGTATGGGTAGTATTAATTGATAATTTTTCATCAGGACTTTTATGAATTTCAGCATCAATTAACAATCGAGCCAGTTTAGTTCTCATAGCGAAATTCAAGCATCCATTTTGCTGGTAGTAGATATACACATTTTTGCCCTCAATAGAGCTCATTCCAAAATTTGTTTTATGTGTTGCGAATGTTGCGATTCAGTCTGAAGTGCCTAATAATGTATAATGGAATATGATTACTAATGACAAATAGAAATATGTTAAAAACAACAAACCTGATGGTTCAAGTGACTGTTAATTTGTGTTACACCATTTGTTATATCATTATGTTTTGTTCCTTGGTTTATAATATTAATAGTATTTAAATCTAGAACTTGTATTTCATCAATATTATCAATATCAATCAATTGCTGATGGATATCAATTTGATTTTGGGCACCCTTATTCATAAGCAAATAATTGTACATAATTAGGTATTCATATCTTAACAAATTTAACTTTGTTATACACATTAATTAATCATTCTATTAATTTTACCTGGTTGAATTCATAAGGAATGTTAATATCACCATGACTTTTAAGTTCATTTAAATTTGATAAAAATTTTGCTTGAGTTCCTATCTTAGGAATTAATGACTTTATCATATTTTCTGTTAGTTTCAAAAATTAACTTTTATCAATTTCTTCATCTATAAAATATATTGTATAAATTTTTATAATTATAAAGATATTAAATGTTTCAATTACTTTAGTTCTAGGTACTCGGGGTTTCACTTATTAAATAGAAGTCAGCATTTCTTGTTAACTAAATACAGGGCTATTTCCTGACACAAAGTGTGTACTCTGGAAATCAAAGTGTGCAGTTTGCTTACATGTGCACAGTGTGCACACATTTCAAATTTAAAGTTGTACCTAATGGGAAATTAAAATATGCCACTTCCATTCAAAGGCGTCTGCATCTGCCTCTGCCTTGGGTTTTTTCCTGAGTCAATTATCATAATCGTTAAGTAATATAAAATATTACAAAAAATATTTTTTAAATTAAAAACATTTTTTTCACCGTGTGCTTTTATAACACTCAATTATTTATTATGGTCATTATGGACGTAGCTTTTATAGATGTATATGGCATATAGTGTTTGGGGTCCAGTATCAACCAAGTTTTTACTTTTTTGTTAAAAATTATTAATGAACATAAAATATAAATTGCATAAGTAGGTACAATAGATTCAAATGCATGGAATCAATAGCTGAATTCTTAACAGTATTTGATATTTTTCTCATCAGTGATTGATAATTATTTAAATGGTATGTTATCTTATATATATGTTATGTTTGAATATTCAAAGTGTTTACTTATTATTTATTTTATGTTAATTTTATATTGTTTAGTATAAGTATTATAATACATCTATGTTTGTTTTTAAGTAAACATATTAGTAAGTTATTTCCAAATGGTTTGGTAGTTCTTTGTTTATTTTATAAAAGCTAGAAACATTTAATTTTATAAGAAGGTAACTTAAAATTATCAAATGAATGGTTACATTTTATTGATATAAAAAAAAATGTATTGTTAGTTTAAAGACCCTACATATCCTGTGCGCATGCCTATCCGAATATTTTAATGCAGTATAGTATACCTATTATAATGCAATGTTTAAAGATACTTAAATAATTCACCTTTGAATGTGGCAATTACAGCGTCAGACATGTTCCAATTTTTTAATGTTTTTACTGTCCAGTCATCCATTTTTAAACCAAGTTATAACTAGTAACTTATATGTGTACATAAAATATAAATAACAAATTATTATTGATCATGCATATCAGAATGGCATAGAAGTAATTTAAAATGAATATGTCTTATACTATATAATATAACTTACTTACCTATCTCAGAAACTTTGGCTTAGTAGATTCTAAAACGTGGTAGACACACAGGATACAGCTAGACGGTGGGCAACGGAAAACAAATTTTGTATGATGTGCGGACGACGGACGTGCGGATGGTCACTGTGGGTGGCGGGGAAAACAGTTTATCACGCGTCTTGGGAGAACCGAGAAACACTTATAAATAGAAACGAATAATTATTATTTCAACCCAAATTCGATAGCTGACTTCTCGTCTAACTATTTGATTATAGTTAAATTAATTAAATATTATAGTCTAATTTGGATTTAACTATTCAATGTAGTCGTCATACAAATATTGTTTTGCCTATACTCGTCTAGTACTTACACCTAATTAGAATAGTAATGGTAGCTAATGGACAAGTTGTTTTACCTAAAATATAGCTTATTCAACTAAAAATGAATCAACTATTTACCAACACTAAATTATTTTTTTCCGTGTCGATTATTAATCAAGTAAGTTTGGTAATTGAAATGAAAAAAGTCTGAGTTTTGAAAACTTCAAGAATTTATGTTAAATAAGAAAAATGTAAATCAGTAGTGATGAGTAGGTGGATAATTTAGCTAGCTTTAATATAAAATATTAATGAGAGAGATTTTATATCACACCCAAGCGGTAAAGCCACTTAAAATCACTTAAAAATCGTTGGCGTGGACAGTCCCAAAATTTTTATTTCTCTTCTCCTAAATTATGATAGCTGGAAAGTTGGTTAATAGCTCATTAAAAAAGGATTATCAAGTAGATACTGAATGAAGAATGAACATTTTTTAAAGAAATTTATTTAATAAAATTAAATATCTTCCCAAGACATGAATGAATTAAATCCCCAGTTTTAGGCATAAGTATAAATTATAATAGAATACATAATATACTAAAATAACATTATGATGATAAGAACAATAAAATAAATAGTAACAGGTATTAATATAACATAGTATAGTAGCAAAATCAACTTTCTTAGATCCAAGACTTAAAAAAACTGCATTTGGATTGGCTGATAATGGAGACAATACTCAAACATGGATAATAGAGGAGCTTACTTTGAATATATATATTAATAACGACGATGAAAACATTGGAAACAATATAAGTGAAACAATAGCATCCCCTATCAACAACCCGCGAATCCTCAAATTCTTTATGGGAACATTTCGACAGTAAATTATCTCAAGTCAGAAGTGTTATTAGCCCTGATATTAGTGCAACATTAATGGTTCGTCAATATGTAGAGTTACCTCATATGCAACGTGGAAAAAATTGCTTAGATTTTTGGAAGCAACATAAACATACTTTTCCTGAGTTATACAAACTGCAATTAAAATATTTAGGTATTCCTGCAACTTCAGTTCCAAGCAAGAGAGTATTTTCCAATGCTGGATTGTTAACCAACACGCGAAGAAATAGACTGTCACCAAAAAATTTAGACTTTATAATATTTTTAAATAGTAACTTAAATATGGTGTAATATTTATTTCTTCGAGTATTGGTTAACAATCCAGCTTTGGAAAATGCTCAATCACTTTTAGTTGTTATTTTTATTTTTAAGTTTTGAACAGTAGTTATTTGTTATAAGCCTAACACAATTAAATATGAATCGTCAATTGTTTTATTTTAAAAAGCATTTTGTTCTTATATTATAATTTATAATAATAAATGTAAAGTGTTATTTCAATTCAAAATGTTGATACGAATTTTTATTGATAAGTTGATTTCCTATTAATCGATTATTATTTATTAGTTCATAATAATATATTGATTATTTTAATCGAGTGAATAACTCGATTATGCTGACTTCTCGATTACTAATTACTCGATAACCGTAATCTTTCGATTATTCCCATCACTACTTTAAAGTTTAAATAATACATTATAATATTAATTCACCAAATGTTTGTACTATACTCTGTTCGTCAAGGCGTATTTACGGGGGGGTCCAAGGGGTCCGGACCCCCCCATTGGCTCCATAAATACGTATCTAAAGTCTGATATACATAATATATTTTTATATTTTATGCAAATATCAGTTGTAACTTATAACCACATAAAATGTTATTTTTTTACGTAATCGGGAAAAAAAAATGTTATCATAAATTGTTATGCAAGGTTGACAGGTCTTGTCGTCTTGCCAGTTGGAAATCGACAAGAGTATATTATCTTCGGCTGTTAACAGTTTACCAGGCCACTTGGGGGAACAACTACAGAGTAGTTAAAATTGGCCTCTTCTGTTTTGTAGAAAAACCTTCCACGGATATTGATGGTTGATTTACAGAATATTATAATATTCTGATAATATGAGTCAAAATGATCGAAATTAATGATTACTTTTGTTATTGGTTTTGGTACTGAACAGTGAACGAGTCCTATCCCTACCCAATGCGTTATAATACCAATGTGTAAAAAGCGCCTTTATAGAAAATGTTGGTCATAATGCATTAAATCACATAAGTCTTTATGCACAGTTAGAAAAATATATATAAACAGTTTAAGTAGACTTAAACCTTTTAACACATATTTTAATTTTGACTTAATACTTTTAACCCCTCATTTTAATTTTATAAACGTGTCACCATAATAATTGAAATCAATAAATAATATTATTGTAATCAAGCTAATTGTTATCATTATAGAATATCATAACGTAAAATAATATCAAAAACATTATAAATTGTTACATTATCTAACATAATATTCAGATAATATGGTTGTTTATGGTTATAATGTTTTTATCATAGACATAATATCTATTACATAATATCCAAGACAAAAAAATTACGTCGTCATGATAATATTATTATTTTTGTTGTGCACTGTCGATCATTCTCGTAAGTCGTAATAACTAGTCGTAATAAAAATTCACATATGATGGCCATGTACATGTCTTGTATTAAAAATCACGAAAACATAGAAATCATAGATCATAAATTTTTAGTTGCTGGCCACACTCATTTGGAGTGTGACATAGATCATGCTTTAATAGAAAAAAAAAAATAGTAAAACACCGATTTATCATCCGCATGACTGGCTACAACTTGTAAGACAAACTGGCAAAAAAAATCCATTTCAAGTAATTGAAATGACTATGAATGATTTTTTTAGTTTTTCAGAACTTTTAAAATCTGCATTAAATACAAAAAAGTTCAATGATAATGGAGAGAAGTTTGTGTGGAAAGATATCAAGTGGTTGCGTTTCACAAAAAACATTGGAGTTCTGCTGTATAAAGATACTTTAAATGCTGATGTACCATTTAAAACCATATCACTTCTTAGAAAAGGACATGCCCGAAGTAATCTATTACCTCCATTGACTTATACCAAACCAGTACCAATTGGCAATTTCTGTCAAAAAAAAAAAGATTTGATTGAGTTACTTCCTCTCATACCTACAGTATTTCATCATTTTTATCAAGCAGATAGTCAAACCTACAGATAGTCAAACAAAAGATACATTGCCAGATGATGATGTAGAAGAGAACTCAGAATGAATTATTAATTATGTTCCTAATAATCTAAGTCAGTAAAAACTATTGTGAAATATGACTTAAGTCTTATTATTTTTTTTTTTTTAAGTTAATATATTATTAAACAAGTTAATTTTGTTATTTTTTATGTTTTCTCATATAAGAGTATTTTATACAAGTGGTTATAATTTTTTTGTTTATGTTAAAGTTTATTAAAATAAAAAGTTTTTTCTCAAATTTTATTCAAAATTTTAATTTAATTTTCCTGAAATTATTCATTTTGGACATAAGACCTTTTACCCGAGCACCACAGATATACTGTGGTATATACTGTTACACTTAAGTGTGAGCGTGTATGTTTATATATACTAGAACAATTTCACTTCGTTTTTAAAAATTTTGTAATGCTTAGGAAATAATGTACCACGAATTGTTTTATTTATCAATATAAAATACTATACATAATTATTTCAGTTATTTTACATAATGGAGGCGGGAGTTGTTGTTTTCCCGTAACTGCCGTCTGCTGCGCGCGCAGCTTTGATACACTAATGTATATAACACAGTACATTATATAATATACTCGCGGTGGCGGTGTCGAGAGATCATACTTTTTTCCTCGCTCGCAAATATATATACCACTGTATACATATCTACTCGCGGTGGCGGTGGCGGTGTCGCGAGATCATACTTTTTTCTTCACTTGCAAATATATATATAAAATAAATATAACAATATAAATATAACGCGCGGTTGCTATACGTGACCAAACAAATACATATATATACTCGCCGTTGCGAGGTGGCGGTGGCGGTGTCGCGAGATCATACTTTTTTCCTCACTCGCAAATGCTTTCTTACACGGGGTGCCCAACGTGCCTAAAGAAGTTTTCACTTCAATATCATCTGAGAATAAATTTGGTTGAGTTTTATTTACCACCAGTGGAAAATGATAATGCTTGTGTTGAAATTAAAATATGGAAATTAAAAATAGCAAGTCAAGATGTAAACATCAAAAGTGGGTTTGAAGCACTTTTGAGCTGCCCAAAGAATGACTTTCCAAATATACATTTTTTAATTAAATTGTTTTGCACATTACCGGTGTCAACAGCTACACCTGAAAGATCTTTGTCAACCTTGAAAAGATCCACAATGAGCGAAGTAATCTTTTAATTATTTTGGAAAATATTTAATATCTACTATATAACAATATAACTAATGGAACAATTCTAGTTTAGCTCCCAAGCGATTTTTTGAATTTTTCTTTTTGCATAATGTGTGTTTTAGTATGCTTTTTTTAATGGTACCTTAAAAAAAAAGTCGCTCAAACTTCTAAAGGAAGTTATGTTCAAAAAACTTCAAAATACTCGATTTTTCACAAAAAATTGCGTTTTTGAATTTAAAATACCAAAAAATTGTATTATTGGAATTTTTATTTTTTTTGTATTGTTAGTATTTGTATGCTTAATGTTTTGGTAAAATCCAAATTTGTCTATCGTAGTTACTTTTTATGTTAAACTTAAAAATACCAATACCTAAACATTTTTTTTTTCATTCGGTGTGTAATGACGAAAAAGTTTTTAGTATAACGGGATCTAACTAATAACTAAGCTTTGTGTAATATAAATATAATAATATATTTAAAATTAATTTTTTATTTAAAATAATACAAAATCAAATATTAGTTGAACTCATCTTCCGAATCATCTGAATTTGAACTATCAGAATGTTCAGCAACTACAACTCCCTGCATTTGTCCAGAAGGGTCGTACACTATAAGGGTTAGTTAAAAAAATTCCGTTAAAGGATGCCTGATGCTCGGCATGACTTCAGTAACATATATTTGGCCAGATAGCCTGCATAAAAGTGTTTTTTTTCTGGAATACTGCGTCATTGCCGCTTTTGCATGACGGCATGACGCCACATTCCCTCTACGTTATTTGTGTGTGCGCCAGTTTCAGGATTTTTAAATTGTATGGAGTGATTTACCGTCAAATGTTGATACCCATTATCTTTCAAACAATCGTAGATCTAAATTCAAATTGCATGTTAAAAAACATATTAGATTTTATAATATCGTAAACTTACTTTCCAACAATCACCAATTATTGTAGTTCCTGGTAAAATCCAGTCTTTTATTAACGCCAACAACGTATCTTTGTCCCGGCGTTCAACAGGAACTAAGAAACATCGCCCAGTTTCACGTTCTACGCCACCAAACACCCACTGACCGTCAACACTATGGCCTGACACGGTACGCAGCGGTACCAGTACAAAGTACAGGTTACGCAGCGACCGGTCTGCGCTTTTGACAACCACCACCACGGGCTACGAGCGCGACAACGCCAACTCTCCCACCGCGCCTAAAAGGCACAAGGCGGGACGGAAAGGCAAGTCGCGCAAAACGAGTAGGTACTGGCCGCCGGTGGTGTCTCTCTCGACCGTCAACGTTTCAACGACACACACGTGTCTTTCGTTTTATGTAAAATATCCATACACCGTGTATCCGATATTACCGCGCTTGTTGCTCAAACAGCTAACCACGACTCCGTCGATACCGTTTGTTGTATTACCACGTTTTTCCCGTTAAATAATGGGTGTGAAAAATAAATAAAAGCATATTCATCACCACAGTCGCATTACTTTGTTTTTCTTCATCACTCCTCACCATCTCATTGCGACCGGCTCACCGCGGACACCACTCCACCACCGCCGTAGCCGCGTCAGGCCTCTATGGTATTTCCTTTTACCAAATTTTGATTCATCTATTTCTACGACTTTCCCTTCACCACCTATGTATAATTATAAAAATTGAAACATTTCATGGCAATCCAAAGTTGCAGTGATTACGCGTGTATCGTCACCCGTCACTACGCTCCTCCAATCGAAAATATCCCCTTAATAATATATTGATTAGTTTCAAAAAAATAAAGGTATCCCGTAAATTAGGTAATATATCTATAAATTATATAGTTATAAAAACACATAATACAGGTGCTAGTCACTCGCTCGCTCGAAAAATTAAAATCAAATAAAAAATGTAATACCGATCTTTTCATGTCGAATAATCATTCCGTCGAAAACAATTTCCCGGTAATAAGAGGCCCAATCAACAGACGTCTGTCGAGCTATGTCTGTTTGTTTTCGAATAAATTCAAGTGATTTCCGAATGGATTGTTGATTATCGCACTTCACTTTTTTTTTACTTTCGTCAATCGAGGTTTGTCTGCACCGCCAAACAAAACCATCTATACAGTTGACATTAGGACACAATAATAATAAATGAACCTTATTGCATTTTAATGTACTCACGTTAGCAATAAGTCCCCAAGACTGCAATGTCTCTATGTTTGGCAATACAATGCGCCCAACGGTCTTGCCACTTTTTGAAACACCTTTGAATTTCCTCTATAGGTATAGCCTTTAGCTCTTGTTTCGCGTTATGAATAGTTTCGTTAACGTCTTCAAATCTGTGGCCTTTGAGGGTACTTTTTAGTCTTGGAAACAAAAAAAAATCACAGGGAGCTAAGTCGGGTGAATATGGTGGATGAGGTACCACTGGTATATTTTTAGATGTCAAAAATTCACGTACGGAAAGTGCAGAATGCGCCGGTGCATTGTCGTGGTGCAAAAACCACGACTTTGATTTCCACGCTTCTGGTCTTTTACGGCGTACTTTCTCTCTTAATCTTTCTAATACTTGTTTATAGAACACTTGATTTATTGTCTGACCTGTAGGTGCAAACTCATAATGAACTAAACCAGAAAAATCAAAAAAAACTATGAGCATTGCTTTGATGTTTGACCGGACCTGACGACATTTTTTTGGACGAGGTGAACTTGCGGTCTTCCATTGCGATGATTGGACCTTGGTTTCGGGATCATATCCATACACCCATGTTTCATCGCCCGTAATTATTGATTTGATAAAATTTGGTTCATTAGAAACCCGATTTTTTAAATCCAAACACACTTCAATGCGATGTTCCATTTGCTCCTCGGTTAACAATTTTGGCACTAATTTTGCGGACACTCTTTTCATACCCAATTCATCTGATAAAATCGAATGACAAGTACCAATTGATATGCCAACTTCATTAGCTACTTCTCTGACAGTTAATCTTCGGTCGGATCTAATTTTGTCTCGAACTAGAGTAATGGTATCATTTGTTTTTGATGTTGATGAACGCCCAGGACGATGGTCATCTTCAATGGATATACGACCTTCTTTAAAACGTTTGAACCAGTCAAAAGTCACACAACGGCTTAGTGCAAAATCTCCAAAAGCCAATTTTATCAATTCAAAAGTTTCCGTAGCATTTCTACCAATTTTGAAACAAAATTTAATACACGCGCGTTGCTCTGAAATATTATCCATCGTGAAATCGCGATTTTATACAAAACGATCAACTTCGAACGCGTATTGTCGATGACTGATTTGAGATAATGATTATTATTATGTACTGAAATAATGGTCATTATCTCTAACATTTCTGATAACATTAAATGTTTTTCTACAATAATTTTAGTCTGGGAATTTATTGAACACACCTCGTATATTTCAACAGCTCAGATTTCTTGATCCAAACTTGGCACCATATGGGAATTCTTAAAATAATTTGGACATTGATTTTAAAATATTACCTGATAAACTAAATGATTTAAATCTTATTGAAACTGAGTGGAGATGATTGAAAATTTTAATAAATAATAATGATAAGACAAAATTATCATCATTACCTATTGATGAATTTTGGCATACAATATCTAAACTCAAAGATTATTCTGATACATATATCAATGTAAAATGGCTAGATATTAATAATAACACGCTTGTAGTTTCAGAGGTGAGTTTATGCTTAAAAGCTGCTATTAAAAATGTTTATTTTGCTTAGTATAATTTTTCTTCTGCTTTGAACAATTTATAGGTGTGTCATTCTCAAAGGTTGAATGATACCAAACTAATACCATGGCTTATTTTAAAAAAATCTGGAGATGTGTTAGCTGCTCATTGTACTTGCATGGCTGGTATAGAAGAATGTTGTTCGCATGTTGGCGCTGTGCTATTTTTTCTTCGGTACATTAGCTTGAAAGGATTCGTCATGACATAATAAATTTTTTTGGTGGCAATTTAACATAGCAAATTGTATGTTACATGAATTGTTGTACACATAGTTGTCAATCATAGAGTTCAATCAAGAGCACTTTTACAATCATTGTCTGCTATATTATGACGTAGCACTTGAAGATACGAAGTACTGTTTACTCCATAATTCACATTGTTCAATGTGTGTTCTGCCATCTGGTGCTCCGCTCCGCAAATCGAAAATATCCCCCGACTTGCTATGCAACACCACCTCAAGTAGGTCACAGGGTACATACTACATAACTACATAAGTTTCAAAAAAAAAAATGCAAAAAAAAGGTATACCGAATACGTAAGTAATAAAAAATAACTTAAATGGTCATCCGCGCGTCATTATAATAGTGTTGCGTAAAATCGAAAACTTTGTAAGGCCATAACTTCGAAACTAAATGAGAGCGACAAATTCTGATTGCACCATCGTGCATATACTAATACCATATTAGTAGAGGGACATACATCAAGATGTTGATGAAATAACTAATGAAAGGGCATTAAGTCCTAGAAAATTGGATTTTATAATATAAATGTTGTTTAATATGCTTAAAAATAAATAATTAACATTAAAAAGGATTTATGTTAATTCATTGTAATAAATTGAATTTCTATACAAAAATATAAAATATGGTAAATTTATTTAATAAAGAGTAATTGGGTTGTGTGGGGGGCAAAGCCCCCCACGGATCTGTATTATGAAAATTGTCTGGACCCTCACCATGACAAACTCCTAAATACGCCACTGCTGTTCGCCGAGAGAAATCGCCGAGGCCCGACGAAAGTCGGTCCGTTTTGCTCATCCCCTCGCGTCACCCGCTTAAAGCTGCCGTTGGCGGGATGTGACTGCCGACAGGAGTCGCTAGCATCGGCCGCAGTTAACATCGGCGAGCGCCGAGCAGGCAACCGTCGGTCTGCATGCGCAGAACGGGCGTGTTCACTCGGCGAACGGAATATAGTTGTACTGTACATCAGTGTTCTAATACATTTTATTTCTTCTTACTTATATTTTGTATATCTATTTTTTTTTTATGTGTTATCAAAAATAATAAAAGCCACACCTGAAACAGGAGACAGAAATTGAAAATACTACCTAAAACACTTCAAGATAATGATACTTTTCATAATTTTCTTTTGTAGTTGGAAAAAATAAATAGTAATGCTGGTATTTTAAAGGTAGTATCCCCTTACAACTTAAAATTTAAAATTAACTCTTTTCCTAAAAGTTTTAATGGAATTTATAAAGATGAAAATGCACTACTTAGGAGAGAAGAGCTAATAACATTAGGTTCTAGTATGGATTTTTCTTTAACTGTGAATGATTGTAACAAAATTGAAGAACTTACTAGATTACAGTCACAATCTAAAGAATGGTTTTTGTATAGAAGTGGACGTATAACTGCATCCAGAGTCAAGGATGTGTGTTCAGTATAACTCAAATATAAGCCTTATTAAATCTATTTGTTATCCCTTAAATAATAAATTCAAAAATGCAGCAACAAAATGGGGAAATACTAATGAAAGTAATGGCCGAACATTATACATTGAAAAATTAAAAAACAACCATATCAATTTTTCAGTTACTGAAGCTGGATTAGTCATTAATTCAAATATCCCATACATGGGGGCAAGTGCAGATGGGATAATTAACTGTAACTGTTGTGGAAAAGGTTGTCTGGAAATAAAATGTCCCTATAGTCTAAGTCAGGGAAACGATATAGAAAACCTTGACTATTTAACAGATGGAAATTTGAAAAACAACCATCCATACTTCTACCAAGTTCAAACACAGATGCTGATTTGTGGTGTAAATTATGCAGATTTTGTTATTTGGTCGCCAAATAACTATCACATAGAACGCATCAACATAAACCACGAATTGTGTAATGAAATAATTATTAAATCAAAATGGTTCTTTTATGAAGCTATTTTACCTGAGTTACTTTGAAGATTTGTTACTACAAATGCTGACGATAATCTTGTTTCAACTACAAATCAACAATCTTTTAGTGTACAAGTATATCCTTATTGTATGTGTAAGACAGACAAAGGGGGTAAAATGTTAATGTGTTCTCAAGGAGGGTGTTTAAATCTTTGGTACCATTATACATGTTTAGGTATAAAACGCAAGCCAAACAAAAATTGGAAATGTTCAACCTGTAAATAATATTTTAAAGTTTTAACTATTGTCTATTATGTAACAATTTATTTATTTTATTTTATCATTTTAGTTAAAGAGACAAATAAACATTTCATATTTATAATTAAGTAAGCTTAAACAAATTATATAAATGTAATATACGTCTTAATTTAAAGGTGCAACTGAACTACATAAATGTATTAAAGAGCAACATACAGTGACAATCGAATCAAGGAGACATGATTTGTCATTTTGGTGTTTAACGGTACTTATTTGAACAGGGCCATTAAGTATTGTGTATTTTGAACGAGTTAAACCTATAACTCGTTCTACATGAATTCGAACAGACGCTATTTTTCTTGTTTCCTCAATACTACAAGGGTGTAACTGAGGCTGTCCTCTGGTGAATGCAGCAGTTTTTAATGTAGCATAATGAAATCCAACACTTTCATTTATTGTAAACCCTCTATCAGCCAACAATATATCCCCAGGCAATAAATTTTCTAAGAAGTTGCAGTTTTCTGTTATATGCTTATCACTGACTCTACCCCCCCCCCCAACCTTCAGATATATATGAAATAATACCTTGTGGAGTAATTGCAATCAAGTATTTTACAGTGTTTTTATTTTTATAAGATGACCACGTTTGAGTTCTGGCCTTTAAATTTGATGGTTTTTCAATTCCAATCTCAAAACAATCAATTATTACTGCAAACAGAATTGCCAAATGCATTGAAAAATGATTTAGGCATTAAAGTACGCAAACATTCTCTATCAGGCCAGTAAATTAATTTTTTGAACATAATATTATGTATTATGTTTTAACATATTATGTTCTAAAAGAAATACTACTTTACGAAATTTATTAGAAACATCTGAACAAGTAATATTAAATCTGTAACCCAAATCCACAAATGGTAAATTTAATCTTAGTTTCATTAAGCATAATAATAACTTTTGGAATTCTGATAATCTTTGATTGCTGGAAGTTAATCCTGATTTAATCTGATCTAGTATTAAGTTTAACAGTTGAATGCTCTCTAACCCAGTATAATAAGTTAACATTTTTGGTCTATTCTCAAAAGTTTTTTCACTTAAATTTAAATAGTCAATTTCAGATTTTAATTTTGGTATTAATAAGTTATTTTGTACTGAATCATTTTGTAACGTTTGTATGTCAATCATTGTCATTTCAGTTGAAGACGATATACCAGTGTCAATTGGCTTATCTTCATTTTCAATACCTACAGTAACTAAATCCTAAATAAAAAATTTTGATTAATAATTAGGACTAATATTTAAAACAAAATTTGGTATTTTTACATTGTACATGAAATTGTAGAATTTGGATCATTTATTTGATTCGTGAATATCCTTTTAGTAGCTATTTGATACCTTTTCATGACTGGAGAAGTAGCTAAACCTTAAGCAATAATATTTAATATTTAACAAAGATTCAATTGATATACTCTTGATGGTTATTGTGAATTTAGTTTTACACTAGCCTATCATATTAAATTCATAAATTCATCATTATACCTATACCTAATAATATACTCTTACCCCTAATAACACAATAACCCATATTTAATGTTGTACACCAATCTGGATCTTATATGGTATTTGGCTGGTGTACCAGATTTAAAATGAGCAGAACATACACGCATGTAGTCAATATTTTTATTTGCTAGATCAAGTCTGCGTAATGATTTCAACCAAGCATTTTGTTGTTTATTCATTTTCATTTTCAGGTCTGACTCATCTTAACTTTTGGAAAACGATAGAAAGAGATATTTTTGTTTGTTGTTTTATTAGAACACCCAACAATGGCACAGAGCGTCGGCATTTTAATTTTAAAAATATATCAGAAAGCAGAAATGTTTATCGTTTACAGTAAATAGATTTAATAGTTGAATAGGTAACTAATTGTATATTGTATTATTTTTGAGCATTTACTATGGTATTTGACCACCAGGCACCAATATTTTGGACCACCAATTACTGATAACAGATAATTGATAGTAATGAGCAGCCATACTATAATGATCAATACCTATAGTTATCATGCGTACCGGATAACATAATATAATAGCAGCAGCACCTCCACACGGTAGCCGCGGCAATGTCTATAGACATAAAATAAATATGAAAATATATATCAGCGAGCTAAAAATTTTTGAAATTGAGGGAAATTTTAATGTGCATTGCGGGAAATTATTAAAAATTTAGGTGAGGGAAATTTTTAAGAGAAAAAGGAAATTTTATATAATTGAAAGGGAATTTGACTTTTTTTCATCTGGCAACACTATTGTCTGTTATGTCGTAGTATATGGGCAGTGATTACACAGTTAGCGGCACTCGTCGCTACGCTCCTCGGCGCAAATCGAAAATATCCCCCGACTTGCTATGCAACACCACCTCAAATAGGTCACAGGGTACATACTACATAACTACATAAGTTTCAAAAAAAAAAAATGCAAAAAAAAGGTATACCGAATACGTAAGTAATAAAAAATAACAAAAATGGTCATCCGCGCGTCATTATAATAGTGTTGCGTAAAATCGAAAACTTTGTAAGGCCATAACTTCGAAACTAAATGAGAGCGACAAATTCTGATTGCACCATCGTGCATATACTAATACCATATTAGTAGAGGGACATACATCAAGATGTTGATGAAATAACTAATGAAAGGGCATTAAGTCCTAGAAAATTGGATTTTATAATATAAATGTTGTTTAATATGCTTAAAAATAAATAATTAACATTAAAAAGGATTTATGTTAATTCATTGTAATAAATTGAATTTCTATACAAAAATATAAAATATGGTAAATTTATTTAATAAAGAGTAATTGGGTTGTGTGGGGGGCAAAGCCCCCCACGGATCTGTATTATGAAAATTGTCTGGACCCTCACCATGACAAATTCCTAAATACGCCACTGCTGTTCGCCGAGAGAAATCGCCGAGGCCCGACGAAAGTCGGTTCGTTTTGCTCATCCCCTCGCGTCACCCGCTTAAAGCTGCCGTTGGCGGGATGTGACTGCCGACAGGAGTCGCTAGCATCGGCAGCAGTTAACATCGGCGAGCGCCGAGCAGGCAACCGTCGGTCTGCATGCGCAGAACGGGCGTGTTCACTCGGCGAACGGAATATAGTTGTACTGTACATCAGTGTTCTAATACATTTTATTTCTTCTTACTTATATTTTGTATATCTATTTTTTTTTTATGTGTTATCAAAAATAATAAAAGCCACACCTGAAACAGGAGACAGAAATTGAAAATACTACCTAAAACACTTCAAGATAATGATACTTTTCATAATTTTCTTTTGTAGTTGGAAAAAATAAATAGTAATGCTGGTATTTTAAAGGTAGTATCCCCTTACAACTTAAAATTTAAAATTAACTCTTTTCCTAAAAGTTTTAATGGAATTTATAAAGATGAAAATGCACTACTTAGGAGAGAAGAGCTAATAACATTAGGTTCTAGTATGGATTTTTCTTTAACTGTGAATGATTGTAACAAAATTGAAGAACTTACTAGATTACAGTCACAATCTAAAGAATGGTTTTTGTATAGAAGTGGACGTATAACTGCATCCAGAGTCAAGGATGTGTGTTCAGTATAACTCAAATATAAGCCTTATTAAATCTATTTGTTATCCCTTAAATAATAAATTCAAAAATGCAGCAACAAAATGGGGAAATACTAATGAAAGTAATGGCCGAACATTATACATTGAAAAATTAAAAAACAACCATATCAATTTTTCAGTTACTGAAGCTGGATTAGTCATTAATTCAAATATCCCATACATGGGGGCAAGTGCAGATGGGATAATTAACTGTAACTGTTGTGGAAAAGGTTGTCTGGAAATAAAATGTCCCTATAGTCTAAGTCAGGGAAACGATATAGAAAACCTTGACTATTTAACAGATGGAAATTTGAAAAACAACCATCCATACTTCTACCAAGTTCAAACACAGATGCTGATTTGTGGTGTAAATTATGCAGATTTTGTTATTTGGTCGCCAAATAACTATCACATAGAACGCATCAACATAAACCACGAATTGTGTAATGAAATAATTATTAAATCAAAATGGTTCTTTTATGAAGCTATTTTACCTGAGTTACTTTGAAGATTTGTTACTACAAATGCTGACGATAATCTTGTTTCAACTACAAATCAACAATCTTTTAGTGTACAAGTATATCCTTATTGTATGTGTAAGACAGACAAAGGGGGTAAAATGTTAATGTGTTCTCAAGGAGGGTGTTTAAATCTTTGGTACCATTATACATGTTTAGGTATAAAACGCAAGCCAAACAAAAATTGGAAATGTTCAACCTGTAAATAATATTTTAAAGTTTTAACTATTGTCTATTATGTAACAATTTATTTATTTTATTTTATCATTTTAGTTAAAGAGACAAATAAACATTTCATATTTATAATTAAGTAAGCTTAAACAAATTATATAAATGTAATATACGTCTTAATTTAAAGGTGCAACTGAACTACATAAATGTATTAAAGAGCAACATACAGTGACAATCGAATCAAGGAGACATGATTTGTCATTTTGGTGTTTAACGGTACTTATTTGAACAGGGCCATTAAGTATTGTGTATTTTGAACGAGTTAAACCTATAACTCGTTCTACATGAATTCGAACAGACGCTATTTTTCTTGTTTCCTCAATACTACAAGGGTGTAACTGAGGCTGTCCTCTGGTGAATGCAGCAGTTTTTAATGTAGCATAATGAAATCCAACACTTTCATTTATTGTAAACCCTCTATCAGCCAACAATATATCCCCAGGCAATAAATTTTCTAAGAAGTTGCAGTTTTCTGTTATATGCTTATCACTGACTCTACCCCCCCCCCCCAACCTTCAGATATATATGAAATAATACCTTGTGGAGTAATTGCAATCAAGTATTTTACAGTGTTTTTATTTTTATAAGATGACCACGTTTGAGTTCTGGCCTTTAAATTTGATGGTTTTTCAATTCCAATCTCAAAACAATCAATTATTACTGCAAACAGAATTGCCAAATGCATTGAAAAATGATTTAGGCATTAAAGTACGCAAACATTCTCTATCAGGCCAGTAAATTAATTTTTTGAACATAATATTATGTATTATGTTTTAACATATTATGTTCTAAAAGAAATACTACTTTACGAAATTTATTAGAAACATCTGAACAAGTAATATTAAATCTGTAACCCAAATCCACAAATGGTAAATTTAATCTTAGTTTCATTAAGCATAATAATAACTTTTGGAATTCTGATAATCTTTGATTGCTGGAAGTTAATCCTGATTTAATCTGATCTAGTATTAAGTTTAACAGTTGAATGCTCTCTAACCCAGTATAATAAGTTAACATTTTTGGTCTATTCTCAAAAGTTTTTTCACTTAAATTTAAATAGTCAATTTCAGATTTTAATTTTGGTATTAATAAGTTATTTTGTACTGAATCATTTTGTAACGTTTGTATGTCAATCATTGTCATTTCAGTTGAAGACGATATACCAGTGTCAATTGGCTTATCTTCATTTTCAATACCTACAGTAACTAAATCCTAAATAAAAAATTTTGATTAATAATTAGGACTAATATTTAAAACAAAATTTGGTATTTTTACATTGTACATGAAATTGTAGAATTTGGATCATTTATTTGATTCGTGAATATCCTTTTAGTAGCTATTTGATACCTTTTCATGACTGGAGAAGTAGCTAAACCTTAAGCAATAATATTTAATATTTAACAAAGATTCAATTGATATACTCTTGATGGTTATTGTGAATTTAGTTTTACACTAGCCTATCATATTAAATTCATAAATTCATCATTATACCTATACCTAATAATATACTCTTACCCCTAATAACACAATAACCCATATTTAATGTTGTACACCAATCTGGATCTTATATGGTATTTGGCTGGTGTACCAGATTTAAAATGAGCAGAACATACACGCATGTAGTCAATATTTTTATTTGCTAGATCAAGTCTGCGTAATGATTTCAACCAAGCATTTTGTTGTTTATTCATTTTCATTTTCAGGTCTGACTCATCTTAACTTTTGGAAAACGATAGAAAGAGATATTTTTGTTTGTTGTTTTATTAGAACACCCAACAATGGCACAGAGCGTCGGCATTTTAATTTTAAAAATATATCAGAAAGCAGAAATGTTTATCGTTTACAGTAAATAGATTTAATAGTTGAATAGGTAACTAATTGTATATTGTATTATTTTTGAGCATTTACTATGGTATTTGACCACCAGGCACCAATATTTTGGACCACCAATTACTGATAACAGATAATTGATAGTAATGAGCAGCCATACTATAATGATCAATACCTATAGTTATCATGCGTACCGGATAACATAATATAATAGCAGCAGCACCTCCACACGGTAGCCGCGGCAATGTCTATAGACATAAAATAAATATGAAAATATATATCAGCGAGCTAAAAATTTTTGAAATTGAGGGAAATTTTAATGTGCATTGCGGGAAATTATTAAAAATTTAGGTGAGGGAAATTTTTAAGAGAAAAAGGAAATTTTATATAATTGAAAGGGAATTTGACTTTTTTTCATCTGGCAACACTATTGTCTGTTATGTCGTAGTATATGGGCAGTGATTACACAGTTAGCGGCACTCGTCGCTACGCTCCTCGGCGCAAATCGAAAATATCCCCCGACTTGCTATGCAACACCACCTCAAATAGGTCACAGGGTACATACTACATAACTACATAAGTTTCAAAAAAAAAAAATGCAAAAAAAAGGTATACCGAATACGTAAGTAATAAAAAATAACAAAAATGGTCATCCGCGCGTCATTATAATAGTGTTGCGTAAAATCGAAAACTTTGTAAGGCCATAACTTCGAAACTAAATGAGAGCGACAAATTCTGATTGCACCATCGTGCATATACTAATACCATATTAGTAGAGGGACATACATCAAGATGTTGATGAAATAACTAATGAAAGGGCATTAAGTCCTAGAAAATTGGATTTTATAATATAAATGTTGTTTAATATGCTTAAAAATAAATAATTAACATTAAAAAGGATTTATGTTAATTCATTGTAATAAATTGAATTTCTATACAAAAATATAAAATATGGTAAATTTATTTAATAAAGAGTAATTGGGTTGTGTGGGGGGCAAAGCCCCCCACGGATCTGTATTATGAAAATTGTCTGGACCCTCACCATGACAAATTCCTAAATACGCCACTGCTGTTCGCCGAGAGAAATCGCCGAGGCCCGACGAAAGTCGGTTCGTTTTGCTCATCCCCTCGCGTCACCCGCTTAAAGCTGCCGTTGGCGGGATGTGACTGCCGACAGGAGTCGCTAGCATCGGCAGCAGTTAACATCGGCGAGCGCCGAGCAGGCAACCGTCGGTCTGCATGCGCAGAACGGGCGTGTTCACTCGGCGAACGGAATATAGTTGTACTGTACATCAGTGTTCTAATACATTTTATTTCTTCTTACTTATATTTTGTATATCTATTTTTTTTTTATGTGTTATCAAAAATAATAAAAGCCACACCTGAAACAGGAGACAGAAATTGAAAATACTACCTAAAACACTTCAAGATAATGATACTTTTCATAATTTTCTTTTGTAGTTGGAAAAAATAAATAGTAATGCTGGTATTTTAAAGGTAGTATCCCCTTACAACTTAAAATTTAAAATTAACTCTTTTCCTAAAAGTTTTAATGGAATTTATAAAGATGAAAATGCACTACTTAGGAGAGAAGAGCTAATAACATTAGGTTCTAGTATGGATTTTTCTTTAACTGTGAATGATTGTAACAAAATTGAAGAACTTACTAGATTACAGTCACAATCTAAAGAATGGTTTTTGTATAGAAGTGGACGTATAACTGCATCCAGAGTCAAGGATGTGTGTTCAGTATAACTCAAATATAAGCCTTATTAAATCTATTTGTTATCCCTTAAATAATAAATTCAAAAATGCAGCAACAAAATGGGGAAATACTAATGAAAGTAATGGCCGAACATTATACATTGAAAAATTAAAAAACAACCATATCAATTTTTCAGTTACTGAAGCTGGATTAGTCATTAATTCAAATATCCCATACATGGGGGCAAGTGCAGATGGGATAATTAACTGTAACTGTTGTGGAAAAGGTTGTCTGGAAATAAAATGTCCCTATAGTCTAAGTCAGGGAAACGATATAGAAAACCTTGACTATTTAACAGATGGAAATTTGAAAAACAACCATCCATACTTCTACCAAGTTCAAACACAGATGCTGATTTGTGGTGTAAATTATGCAGATTTTGTTATTTGGTCGCCAAATAACTATCACATAGAACGCATCAACATAAACCACGAATTGTGTAATGAAATAATTATTAAATCAAAATGGTTCTTTTATGAAGCTATTTTACCTGAGTTACTTTGAAGATTTGTTACTACAAATGCTGACGATAATCTTGTTTCAACTACAAATCAACAATCTTTTAGTGTACAAGTATATCCTTATTGTATGTGTAAGACAGACAAAGGGGGTAAAATGTTAATGTGTTCTCAAGGAGGGTGTTTAAATCTTTGGTACCATTATACATGTTTAGGTATAAAACGCAAGCCAAACAAAAATTGGAAATGTTCAACCTGTAAATAATATTTTAAAGTTTTAACTATTGTCTATTATGTAACAATTTATTTATTTTATTTTATCATTTTAGTTAAAGAGACAAATAAACATTTCATATTTATAATTAAGTAAGCTTAAACAAATTATATAAATGTAATATACGTCTTAATTTAAAGGTGCAACTGAACTACATAAATGTATTAAAGAGCAACATACAGTGACAATCGAATCAAGGAGACATGATTTGTCATTTTGGTGTTTAACGGTACTTATTTGAACAGGGCCATTAAGTATTGTGTATTTTGAACGAGTTAAACCTATAACTCGTTCTACATGAATTCGAACAGACGCTATTTTTCTTGTTTCCTCAATACTACAAGGGTGTAACTGAGGCTGTCCTCTGGTGAATGCAGCAGTTTTTAATGTAGCATAATGAAATCCAACACTTTCATTTATTGTAAACCCTCTATCAGCCAACAATATATCCCCAGGCAATAAATTTTCTAAGAAGTTGCAGTTTTCTGTTATATGCTTATCACTGACTCTACCCCCCCCCCCCCAACCTTCAGATATATATGAAATAATACCTTGTGGAGTAATTGCAATCAAGTATTTTACAGTGTTTTTATTTTTATAAGATGACCACGTTTGAGTTCTGGCCTTTAAATTTGATGGTTTTTCAATTCCAATCTCAAAACAATCAATTATTACTGCAAACAGAATTGCCAAATGCATTGAAAAATGATTTAGGCATTAAAGTACGCAAACATTCTCTATCAGGCCAGTAAATTAATTTTTTGAACATAATATTATGTATTATGTTTTAACATATTATGTTCTAAAAGAAATACTACTTTACGAAATTTATTAGAAACATCTGAACAAGTAATATTAAATCTGTAACCCAAATCCACAAATGGTAAATTTAATCTTAGTTTCATTAAGCATAATAATAACTTTTGGAATTCTGATAATCTTTGATTGCTGGAAGTTAATCCTGATTTAATCTGATCTAGTATTAAGTTTAACAGTTGAATGCTCTCTAACCCAGTATAATAAGTTAACATTTTTGGTCTATTCTCAAAAGTTTTTTCACTTAAATTTAAATAGTCAATTTCAGATTTTAATTTTGGTATTAATAAGTTATTTTGTACTGAATCATTTTGTAACGTTTGTATGTCAATCATTGTCATTTCAGTTGAAGACGATATACCAGTGTCAATTGGCTTATCTTCATTTTCAATACCTACAGTAACTAAATCCTAAATAAAAAATTTTGATTAATAATTAGGACTAATATTTAAAACAAAATTTGGTATTTTTACATTGTACATGAAATTGTAGAATTTGGATCATTTATTTGATTCGTGAATATCCTTTTAGTAGCTATTTGATACCTTTTCATGACTGGAGAAGTAGCTAAACCTTAAGCAATAATATTTAATATTTAACAAAGATTCAATTGATATACTCTTGATGGTTATTGTGAATTTAGTTTTACACTAGCCTATCATATTAAATTCATAAATTCATCATTATACCTATACCTAATAATATACTCTTACCCCTAATAACACAATAACCCATATTTAATGTTGTACACCAATCTGGATCTTATATGGTATTTGGCTGGTGTACCAGATTTAAAATGAGCAGAACATACACGCATGTAGTCAATATTTTTATTTGCTAGATCAAGTCTGCGTAATGATTTCAACCAAGCATTTTGTTGTTTATTCATTTTCATTTTCAGGTCTGACTCATCTTAACTTTTGGAAAACGATAGAAAGAGATATTTTTGTTTGTTGTTTTATTAGAACACCCAACAATGGCACAGAGCGTCGGCATTTTAATTTTAAAAATATATCAGAAAGCAGAAATGTTTATCGTTTACAGTAAATAGATTTAATAGTTGAATAGGTAACTAATTGTATATTGTATTATTTTTGAGCATTTACTATGGTATTTGACCACCAGGCACCAATATTTTGGACCACCAATTACTGATAACAGATAATTGATAGTAATGAGCAGCCATACTATAATGATCAATACCTATAGTTATCATGCGTACCGGATAACATAATATAATAGCAGCAGCACCTCCACACGGTAGCCGCGGCAATGTCTATAGACATAAAATAAATATGAAAATATATATCAGCGAGCTAAAAATTTTTGAAATTGAGGGAAATTTTAATGTGCATTGCGGGAAATTATTAAAAATTTAGGTGAGGGAAATTTTTAAGAGAAAAAGGAAATTTTATATAATTGAAAGGGAATTTGACTTTTTTTCATCTGGCAACACTATTGTCTGTTATGTCGTAGTATATGGGCAGTGATTACACAGTTAGCGGCACTCGTCGCTACGCTCCTCGGCGCAAATCGAAAATATCCCCCGACTTGCTATGCAACACCACCTCAAATAGGTCACAGGGTACATACTACATAACTACATAAGTTTCAAAAAAAAAAAATGCAAAAAAAAGGTATACCGAATACGTAAGTAATAAAAAATAACAAAAATGGTCATCCGCGCGTCATTATAATAGTGTTGCGTAAAATCGAAAACTTTGTAAGGCCATAACTTCGAAACTAAATGAGAGCGACAAATTCTGATTGCACCATCGTGCATATACTAATACCATATTAGTAGAGGGACATACATCAAGATGTTGATGAAATAACTAATGAAAGGGCATTAAGTCCTAGAAAATTGGATTTTATAATATAAATGTTGTTTAATATGCTTAAAAATAAATAATTAACATTAAAAAGGATTTATGTTAATTCATTGTAATAAATTGAATTTCTATACAAAAATATAAAATATGGTAAATTTATTTAATAAAGAGTAATTGGGTTGTGTGGGGGGCAAAGCCCCCCACGGATCTGTATTATGAAAATTGTCTGGACCCTCACCATGACAAATTCCTAAATACGCCACTGCTGTTCGCCGAGAGAAATCGCCGAGGCCCGACGAAAGTCGGTTCGTTTTGCTCATCCCCTCGCGTCACCCGCTTAAAGCTGCCGTTGGCGGGATGTGACTGCCGACAGGAGTCGCTAGCATCGGCAGCAGTTAACATCGGCGAGCGCCGAGCAGGCAACCGTCGGTCTGCATGCGCAGAACGGGCGTGTTCACTCGGCGAACGGAATATAGTTGTACTGTACATCAGTGTTCTAATACATTTTATTTCTTCTTACTTATATTTTGTATATCTATTTTTTTTTTATGTGTTATCAAAAATAATAAAAGCCACACCTGAAACAGGAGACAGAAATTGAAAATACTACCTAAAACACTTCAAGATAATGATACTTTTCATAATTTTCTTTTGTAGTTGGAAAAAATAAATAGTAATGCTGGTATTTTAAAGGTAGTATCCCCTTACAACTTAAAATTTAAAATTAACTCTTTTCCTAAAAGTTTTAATGGAATTTATAAAGATGAAAATGCACTACTTAGGAGAGAAGAGCTAATAACATTAGGTTCTAGTATGGATTTTTCTTTAACTGTGAATGATTGTAACAAAATTGAAGAACTTACTAGATTACAGTCACAATCTAAAGAATGGTTTTTGTATAGAAGTGGACGTATAACTGCATCCAGAGTCAAGGATGTGTGTTCAGTATAACTCAAATATAAGCCTTATTAAATCTATTTGTTATCCCTTAAATAATAAATTCAAAAATGCAGCAACAAAATGGGGAAATACTAATGAAAGTAATGGCCGAACATTATACATTGAAAAATTAAAAAACAACCATATCAATTTTTCAGTTACTGAAGCTGGATTAGTCATTAATTCAAATATCCCATACATGGGGGCAAGTGCAGATGGGATAATTAACTGTAACTGTTGTGGAAAAGGTTGTCTGGAAATAAAATGTCCCTATAGTCTAAGTCAGGGAAACGATATAGAAAACCTTGACTATTTAACAGATGGAAATTTGAAAAACAACCATCCATACTTCTACCAAGTTCAAACACAGATGCTGATTTGTGGTGTAAATTATGCAGATTTTGTTATTTGGTCGCCAAATAACTATCACATAGAACGCATCAACATAAACCACGAATTGTGTAATGAAATAATTATTAAATCAAAATGGTTCTTTTATGAAGCTATTTTACCTGAGTTACTTTGAAGATTTGTTACTACAAATGCTGACGATAATCTTGTTTCAACTACAAATCAACAATCTTTTAGTGTACAAGTATATCCTTATTGTATGTGTAAGACAGACAAAGGGGGTAAAATGTTAATGTGTTCTCAAGGAGGGTGTTTAAATCTTTGGTACCATTATACATGTTTAGGTATAAAACGCAAGCCAAACAAAAATTGGAAATGTTCAACCTGTAAATAATATTTTAAAGTTTTAACTATTGTCTATTATGTAACAATTTATTTATTTTATTTTATCATTTTAGTTAAAGAGACAAATAAACATTTCATATTTATAATTAAGTAAGCTTAAACAAATTATATAAATGTAATATACGTCTTAATTTAAAGGTGCAACTGAACTACATAAATGTATTAAAGAGCAACATACAGTGACAATCGAATCAAGGAGACATGATTTGTCATTTTGGTGTTTAACGGTACTTATTTGAACAGGGCCATTAAGTATTGTGTATTTTGAACGAGTTAAACCTATAACTCGTTCTACATGAATTCGAACAGACGCTATTTTTCTTGTTTCCTCAATACTACAAGGGTGTAACTGAGGCTGTCCTCTGGTGAATGCAGCAGTTTTTAATGTAGCATAATGAAATCCAACACTTTCATTTATTGTAAACCCTCTATCAGCCAACAATATATCCCCAGGCAATAAATTTTCTAAGAAGTTGCAGTTTTCTGTTATATGCTTATCACTGACTCTACCCCCCCCCCCCCCCCAACCTTCAGATATATATGAAATAATACCTTGTGGAGTAATTGCAATCAAGTATTTTACAGTGTTTTTATTTTTATAAGATGACCACGTTTGAGTTCTGGCCTTTAAATTTGATGGTTTTTCAATTCCAATCTCAAAACAATCAATTATTACTGCAAACAGAATTGCCAAATGCATTGAAAAATGATTTAGGCATTAAAGTACGCAAACATTCTCTATCAGGCCAGTAAATTAATTTTTTGAACATAATATTATGTATTATGTTTTAACATATTATGTTCTAAAAGAAATACTACTTTACGAAATTTATTAGAAACATCTGAACAAGTAATATTAAATCTGTAACCCAAATCCACAAATGGTAAATTTAATCTTAGTTTCATTAAGCATAATAATAACTTTTGGAATTCTGATAATCTTTGATTGCTGGAAGTTAATCCTGATTTAATCTGATCTAGTATTAAGTTTAACAGTTGAATGCTCTCTAACCCAGTATAATAAGTTAACATTTTTGGTCTATTCTCAAAAGTTTTTTCACTTAAATTTAAATAGTCAATTTCAGATTTTAATTTTGGTATTAATAAGTTATTTTGTACTGAATCATTTTGTAACGTTTGTATGTCAATCATTGTCATTTCAGTTGAAGACGATATACCAGTGTCAATTGGCTTATCTTCATTTTCAATACCTACAGTAACTAAATCCTAAATAAAAAATTTTGATTAATAATTAGGACTAATATTTAAAACAAAATTTGGTATTTTTACATTGTACATGAAATTGTAGAATTTGGATCATTTATTTGATTCGTGAATATCCTTTTAGTAGCTATTTGATACCTTTTCATGACTGGAGAAGTAGCTAAACCTTAAGCAATAATATTTAATATTTAACAAAGATTCAATTGATATACTCTTGATGGTTATTGTGAATTTAGTTTTACACTAGCCTATCATATTAAATTCATAAATTCATCATTATACCTATACCTAATAATATACTCTTACCCCTAATAACACAATAACCCATATTTAATGTTGTACACCAATCTGGATCTTATATGGTATTTGGCTGGTGTACCAGATTTAAAATGAGCAGAACATACACGCATGTAGTCAATATTTTTATTTGCTAGATCAAGTCTGCGTAATGATTTCAACCAAGCATTTTGTTGTTTATTCATTTTCATTTTCAGGTCTGACTCATCTTAACTTTTGGAAAACGATAGAAAGAGATATTTTTGTTTGTTGTTTTATTAGAACACCCAACAATGGCACAGAGCGTCGGCATTTTAATTTTAAAAATATATCAGAAAGCAGAAATGTTTATCGTTTACAGTAAATAGATTTAATAGTTGAATAGGTAACTAATTGTATATTGTATTATTTTTGAGCATTTACTATGGTATTTGACCACCAGGCACCAATATTTTGGACCACCAATTACTGATAACAGATAATTGATAGTAATGAGCAGCCATACTATAATGATCAATACCTATAGTTATCATGCGTACCGGATAACATAATATAATAGCAGCAGCACCTCCACACGGTAGCCGCGGCAATGTCTATAGACATAAAATAAATATGAAAATATATATCAGCGAGCTAAAAATTTTTGAAATTGAGGGAAATTTTAATGTGCATTGCGGGAAATTATTAAAAATTTAGGTGAGGGAAATTTTTAAGAGAAAAAGGAAATTTTATATAATTGAAAGGGAATTTGACTTTTTTTCATCTGGCAACACTATTGTCTGTTATGTCGTAGTATATGGGCAGTGATTACACAGTTAGCGGCACTCGTCGCTACGCTCCTCGGCGCAAATCGAAAATATCCCCCGACTTGCTATGCAACACCACCTCAAATAGGTCACAGGGTACATACTACATAACTACATAAGTTTCAAAAAAAAAAAATGCAAAAAAAAGGTATACCGAATACGTAAGTAATAAAAAATAACAAAAATGGTCATCCGCGCGTCATTATAATAGTGTTGCGTAAAATCGAAAACTTTGTAAGGCCATAACTTCGAAACTAAATGAGAGCGACAAATTCTGATTGCACCATCGTGCATATACTAATACCATATTAGTAGAGGGACATACATCAAGATGTTGATGAAATAACTAATGAAAGGGCATTAAGTCCTAGAAAATTGGATTTTATAATATAAATGTTGTTTAATATGCTTAAAAATAAATAATTAACATTAAAAAGGATTTATGTTAATTCATTGTAATAAATTGAATTTCTATACAAAAATATAAAATATGGTAAATTTATTTAATAAAGAGTAATTAGGTTGTGTGGGGGCCCCCCACGGATCTGTATTATGAAAATTGTCTGGACCCTCACCATGACAAATTCCTAAATACGCCACTGCTGTTCGCCGAGAGAAATCGCCGAGGCCCGACGAAAGTCGGTTCGTTTTGCTCATCCCCTCGCGTCACCCGCTTAAAGCTGCCGTTGGCGGGATGTGACTGCCGACAGGAGTCGCTAGCATCGGCAGCAGTTAACATCGGCGAGCGCCGAGCAGGCAACCGTCGGTCTGCATGCGCAGAACGGGCGTGTTCACTCGGCGAACGGAATATAGTTGTACTGTACATCAGTGTTCTAATACATTTTATTTCTTCTTACTTATATTTTGTATATCTATTTTTTTTTTATGTGTTATCAAAAATAATAAAAGCCACACCTGAAACAGGAGACAGAAATTGAAAATACTACCTAAAACACTTCAAGATAATGATACTTTTCATAATTTTCTTTTGTAGTTGGAAAAAATAAATAGTAATGCTGGTATTTTAAAGGTAGTATCCCCTTACAACTTAAAATTTAAAATTAACTCTTTTCCTAAAAGTTTTAATGGAATTTATAAAGATGAAAATGCACTACTTAGGAGAGAAGAGCTAATAACATTAGGTTCTAGTATGGATTTTTCTTTAACTGTGAATGATTGTAACAAAATTGAAGAACTTACTAGATTACAGTCACAATCTAAAGAATGGTTTTTGTATAGAAGTGGACGTATAACTGCATCCAGAGTCAAGGATGTGTGTTCAGTATAACTCAAATATAAGCCTTATTAAATCTATTTGTTATCCCTTAAATAATAAATTCAAAAATGCAGCAACAAAATGGGGAAATACTAATGAAAGTAATGGCCGAACATTATACATTGAAAAATTAAAAAACAACCATATCAATTTTTCAGTTACTGAAGCTGGATTAGTCATTAATTCAAATATCCCATACATGGGGGCAAGTGCAGATGGGATAATTAACTGTAACTGTTGTGGAAAAGGTTGTCTGGAAATAAAATGTCCCTATAGTCTAAGTCAGGGAAACGATATAGAAAACCTTGACTATTTAACAGATGGAAATTTGAAAAACAACCATCCATACTTCTACCAAGTTCAAACACAGATGCTGATTTGTGGTGTAAATTATGCAGATTTTGTTATTTGGTCGCCAAATAACTATCACATAGAACGCATCAACATAAACCACGAATTGTGTAATGAAATAATTATTAAATCAAAATGGTTCTTTTATGAAGCTATTTTACCTGAGTTACTTTGAAGATTTGTTACTACAAATGCTGACGATAATCTTGTTTCAACTACAAATCAACAATCTTTTAGTGTACAAGTATATCCTTATTGTATGTGTAAGACAGACAAAGGGGGTAAAATGTTAATGTGTTCTCAAGGAGGGTGTTTAAATCTTTGGTACCATTATACATGTTTAGGTATAAAACGCAAGCCAAACAAAAATTGGAAATGTTCAACCTGTAAATAATATTTTAAAGTTTTAACTATTGTCTATTATGTAACAATTTATTTATTTTATTTTATCATTTTAGTTAAAGAGACAAATAAACATTTCATATTTATAATTAAGTAAGCTTAAACAAATTATATAAATGTAATATACGTCTTAATTTAAAGGTGCAACTGAACTACATAAATGTATTAAAGAGCAACATACAGTGACAATCGAATCAAGGAGACATGATTTGTCATTTTGGTGTTTAACGGTACTTATTTGAACAGGGCCATTAAGTATTGTGTATTTTGAACGAGTTAAACCTATAACTCGTTCTACATGAATTCGAACAGACGCTATTTTTCTTGTTTCCTCAATACTACAAGGGTGTAACTGAGGCTGTCCTCTGGTGAATGCAGCAGTTTTTAATGTAGCATAATGAAATCCAACACTTTCATTTATTGTAAACCCTCTATCAGCCAACAATATATCCCCAGGCAATAAATTTTCTAAGAAGTTGCAGTTTTCTGTTATATGCTTATCACTGACTCTACCCCCCCCCCAACCTTCAGATATATATGAAATAATACCTTGTGGAGTAATTGCAATCAAGTATTTTACAGTGTTTTTATTTTTATAAGATGACCACGTTTGAGTTCTGGCCTTTAAATTTGATGGTTTTTCAATTCCAATCTCAAAACAATCAATTATTACTGCAAACAGAATTGCCAAATGCATTGAAAAATGATTTAGGCATTAAAGTACGCAAACATTCTCTATCAGGCCAGTAAATTAATTTTTTGAACATAATATTATGTATTATGTTTTAACATATTATGTTCTAAAAGAAATACTACTTTACGAAATTTATTAGAAACATCTGAACAAGTAATATTAAATCTGTAACCCAAATCCACAAATGGTAAATTTAATCTTAGTTTCATTAAGCATAATAATAACTTTTGGAATTCTGATAATCTTTGATTGCTGGAAGTTAATCCTGATTTAATCTGATCTAGTATTAAGTTTAACAGTTGAATGCTCTCTAACCCAGTATAATAAGTTAACATTTTTGGTCTATTCTCAAAAGTTTTTTCACTTAAATTTAAATAGTCAATTTCAGATTTTAATTTTGGTATTAATAAGTTATTTTGTACTGAATCATTTTGTAACGTTTGTATGTCAATCATTGTCATTTCAGTTGAAGACGATATACCAGTGTCAATTGGCTTATCTTCATTTTCAATACCTACAGTAACTAAATCCTAAATAAAAAATTTTGATTAATAATTAGGACTAATATTTAAAACAAAATTTGGTATTTTTACATTGTACATGAAATTGTAGAATTTGGATCATTTATTTGATTCGTGAATATCCTTTTAGTAGCTATTTGATACCTTTTCATGACTGGAGAAGTAGCTAAACCTTAAGCAATAATATTTAATATTTAACAAAGATTCAATTGATATACTCTTGATGGTTATTGTGAATTTAGTTTTACACTAGCCTATCATATTAAATTCATAAATTCATCATTATACCTATACCTAATAATATACTCTTACCCCTAATAACACAATAACCCATATTTAATGTTGTACACCAATCTGGATCTTATATGGTATTTGGCTGGTGTACCAGATTTAAAATGAGCAGAACATACACGCATGTAGTCAATATTTTTATTTGCTAGATCAAGTCTGCGTAATGATTTCAACCAAGCATTTTGTTGTTTATTCATTTTCATTTTCAGGTCTGACTCATCTTAACTTTTGGAAAACGATAGAAAGAGATATTTTTGTTTGTTGTTTTATTAGAACACCCAACAATGGCACAGAGCGTCGGCATTTTAATTTTAAAAATATATCAGAAAGCAGAAATGTTTATCGTTTACAGTAAATAGATTTAATAGTTGAATAGGTAACTAATTGTATATTGTATTATTTTTGAGCATTTACTATGGTATTTGACCACCAGGCACCAATATTTTGGACCACCAATTACTGATAACAGATAATTGATAGTAATGAGCAGCCATACTATAATGATCAATACCTATAGTTATCATGCGTACCGGATAACATAATATAATAGCAGCAGCACCTCCACACGGTAGCCGCGGCAATGTCTATAGACATAAAATAAATATGAAAATATATATCAGCGAGCTAAAAATTTTTGAAATTGAGGGAAATTTTAATGTGCATTGCGGGAAATTATTAAAAATTTAGGTGAGGGAAATTTTTAAGAGAAAAAGGAAATTTTATATAATTGAAAGGGAATTTGACTTTTTTTCATCTGGCAACACTATTGTCTGTTATGTCGTAGTATATGGGCAGTGATTACACAGTTAGCGGCACTCGTCGCTACGCTCCTCGGCGCAAATCGAAAATATCCCCCGACTTGCTATGCAACACCACCTCAAATAGGTCACAGGGTACATACTACATAACTACATAAGTTTCAAAAAAAAAAAATGCAAAAAAAAGGTATACCGAATACGTAAGTAATAAAAAATAACAAAAATGGTCATCCGCGCGTCATTATAATAGTGTTGCGTAAAATCGAAAACTTTGTAAGGCCATAACTTCGAAACTAAATGAGAGCGACAAATTCTGATTGCACCATCGTGCATATACTAATACCATATTAGTAGAGGGACATACATCAAGATGTTGATGAAATAACTAATGAAAGGGCATTAAGTCCTAGAAAATTGGATTTTATAATATAAATGTTGTTTAATATGCTTAAAAATAAATAATTAACATTAAAAAGGATTTATGTTAATTCATTGTAATAAATTGAATTTCTATACAAAAATATAAAATATGGTAAATTTATTTAATAAAGAGTAATTAGGTTGTGTGGGGGCCCCCCACGGATCTGTATTATGAAAATTGTCTGGACCCTCACCATGACAAATTCCTAAATACGCCACTGCTGTTCGCCGAGAGAAATCGCCGAGGCCCGACGAAAGTCGGTTCGTTTTGCTCATCCCCTCGCGTCACCCGCTTAAAGCTGCCGTTGGCGGGATGTGACTGCCGACAGGAGTCGCTAGCATCGGCAGCAGTTAACATCGGCGAGCGCCGAGCAGGCAACCGTCGGTCTGCATGCGCAGAACGGGCGTGTTCACTCGGCGAACGGAATATAGTTGTACTGTACATCAGTGTTCTAATACATTTTATTTCTTCTTACTTATATTTTGTATATCTATTTTTTTTTTATGTGTTATCAAAAATAATAAAAGCCACACCTGAAACAGGAGACAGAAATTGAAAATACTACCTAAAACACTTCAAGATAATGATACTTTTCATAATTTTCTTTTGTAGTTGGAAAAAATAAATAGTAATGCTGGTATTTTAAAGGTAGTATCCCCTTACAACTTAAAATTTAAAATTAACTCTTTTCCTAAAAGTTTTAATGGAATTTATAAAGATGAAAATGCACTACTTAGGAGAGAAGAGCTAATAACATTAGGTTCTAGTATGGATTTTTCTTTAACTGTGAATGATTGTAACAAAATTGAAGAACTTACTAGATTACAGTCACAATCTAAAGAATGGTTTTTGTATAGAAGTGGACGTATAACTGCATCCAGAGTCAAGGATGTGTGTTCAGTATAACTCAAATATAAGCCTTATTAAATCTATTTGTTATCCCTTAAATAATAAATTCAAAAATGCAGCAACAAAATGGGGAAATACTAATGAAAGTAATGGCCGAACATTATACATTGAAAAATTAAAAAACAACCATATCAATTTTTCAGTTACTGAAGCTGGATTAGTCATTAATTCAAATATCCCATACATGGGGGCAAGTGCAGATGGGATAATTAACTGTAACTGTTGTGGAAAAGGTTGTCTGGAAATAAAATGTCCCTATAGTCTAAGTCAGGGAAACGATATAGAAAACCTTGACTATTTAACAGATGGAAATTTGAAAAACAACCATCCATACTTCTACCAAGTTCAAACACAGATGCTGATTTGTGGTGTAAATTATGCAGATTTTGTTATTTGGTCGCCAAATAACTATCACATAGAACGCATCAACATAAACCACGAATTGTGTAATGAAATAATTATTAAATCAAAATGGTTCTTTTATGAAGCTATTTTACCTGAGTTACTTTGAAGATTTGTTACTACAAATGCTGACGATAATCTTGTTTCAACTACAAATCAACAATCTTTTAGTGTACAAGTATATCCTTATTGTATGTGTAAGACAGACAAAGGGGGTAAAATGTTAATGTGTTCTCAAGGAGGGTGTTTAAATCTTTGGTACCATTATACATGTTTAGGTATAAAACGCAAGCCAAACAAAAATTGGAAATGTTCAACCTGTAAATAATATTTTAAAGTTTTAACTATTGTCTATTATGTAACAATTTATTTATTTTATTTTATCATTTTAGTTAAAGAGACAAATAAACATTTCATATTTATAATTAAGTAAGCTTAAACAAATTATATAAATGTAATATACGTCTTAATTTAAAGGTGCAACTGAACTACATAAATGTATTAAAGAGCAACATACAGTGACAATCGAATCAAGGAGACATGATTTGTCATTTTGGTGTTTAACGGTACTTATTTGAACAGGGCCATTAAGTATTGTGTATTTTGAACGAGTTAAACCTATAACTCGTTCTACATGAATTCGAACAGACGCTATTTTTCTTGTTTCCTCAATACTACAAGGGTGTAACTGAGGCTGTCCTCTGGTGAATGCAGCAGTTTTTAATGTAGCATAATGAAATCCAACACTTTCATTTATTGTAAACCCTCTATCAGCCAACAATATATCCCCAGGCAATAAATTTTCTAAGAAGTTGCAGTTTTCTGTTATATGCTTATCACTGACTCTACCCCCCCCCCCAACCTTCAGATATATATGAAATAATACCTTGTGGAGTAATTGCAATCAAGTATTTTACAGTGTTTTTATTTTTATAAGATGACCACGTTTGAGTTCTGGCCTTTAAATTTGATGGTTTTTCAATTCCAATCTCAAAACAATCAATTATTACTGCAAACAGAATTGCCAAATGCATTGAAAAATGATTTAGGCATTAAAGTACGCAAACATTCTCCATCAGGCCAGTAAATTAATTTTTTGAACATAATATTATGTATTATGTTTTAACATATTATGTTCTAAAAGAAATACTACTTTACGAAATTTATTAGAAACATCTGAACAAGTAATATTAAATCTGTAACCCAAATCCACAAATGGTAAATTTAATCTTAGTTTCATTAAGCATAATAATAACTTTTGGAATTCTGATAATCTTTGATTGCTGGAAGTTAATCCTGATTTAATCTGATCTAGTATTAAGTTTAACAGTTGAATGCTCTCTAACCCAGTATAATAAGTTAACATTTTTGGTCTATTCTCAAAAGTTTTTTCACTTAAATTTAAATAGTCAATTTCAGATTTTAATTTTGGTATTAATAAGTTATTTTGTACTGAATCATTTTGTAACGTTTGTATGTCAATCATTGTCATTTCAGTTGAAGACGATATACCAGTGTCAATTGGCTTATCTTCATTTTCAATACCTACAGTAACTAAATCCTAAATAAAAAATTTTGATTAATAATTAGGACTAATATTTAAAACAAAATTTGGTATTTTTACATTGTACATGAAATTGTAGAATTTGGATCATTTATTTGATTCGTGAATATCCTTTTAGTAGCTATTTGATACCTTTTCATGACTGGAGAAGTAGCTAAACCTTAAGCAATAATATTTAATATTTAACAAAGATTCAATTGATATACTCTTGATGGTTATTGTGAATTTAGTTTTACACTAGCCTATCATATTAAATTCATAAATTCATCATTATACCTATACCTAATAATATACTCTTACCCCTAATAACACAATAACCCATATTTAATGTTGTACACCAATCTGGATCTTATATGGTATTTGGCTGGTGTACCAGATTTAAAATGAGCAGAACATACACGCATGTAGTCAATATTTTTATTTGCTAGATCAAGTCTGCGTAATGATTTCAACCAAGCATTTTGTTGTTTATTCATTTTCATTTTCAGGTCTGACTCATCTTAACTTTTGGAAAACGATAGAAAGAGATATTTTTGTTTGTTGTTTTATTAGAACACCCAACAATGGCACAGAGCGTCGGCATTTTAATTTTAAAAATATATCAGAAAGCAGAAATGTTTATCGTTTACAGTAAATAGATTTAATAGTTGAATAGGTAACTAATTGTATATTGTATTATTTTTGAGCATTTACTATGGTATTTGACCACCAGGCACCAATATTTTGGACCACCAATTACTGATAACAGATAATTGATAGTAATGAGCAGCCATACTATAATGATCAATACCTATAGTTATCATGCGTACCGGATAACATAATATAATAGCAGCAGCACCTCCACACGGTAGCCGCGGCAATGTCTATAGACATAAAATAAATATGAAAATATATATCAGCGAGCTAAAAATTTTTGAAATTGAGGGAAATTTTAATGTGCATTGCGGGAAATTATTAAAAATTTAGGTGAGGGAAATTTTTAAGAGAAAAAGGAAATTTTATATAATTGAAAGGGAATTTGACTTTTTTTCATCTGGCAACACTATTGTCTGTTATGTCGTAGTATATGGGCAGTGATTACACAGTTAGCGGCACTCGTCGCTACGCTCCTCGGCGCAAATCGAAAATATCCCCCGACTTGCTATGCAACACCACCTCAAATAGGTCACAGGGTACATACTACATAACTACATAAGTTTCAAAAAAAAAAAATGCAAAAAAAAGGTATACCGAATACGTAAGTAATAAAAAATAACAAAAATGGTCATCCGCGCGTCATTATAATAGTGTTGCGTAAAATCGAAAACTTTGTAAGGCCATAACTTCGAAACTAAATGAGAGCGACAAATTCTGATTGCACCATCGTGCATATACTAATACCATATTAGTAGAGGGACATACATCAAGATGTTGATGAAATAACTAATGAAAGGGCATTAAGTCCTAGAAAATTGGATTTTATAATATAAATGTTGTTTAATATGCTTAAAAATAAATAATTAACATTAAAAAGGATTTATGTTAATTCATTGTAATAAATTGAATTTCTATACAAAAATATAAAATATGGTAAATTTATTTAATAAAGAGTAATTAGGTTGTGTGGGGGCCCCCCACGGATCTGTATTATGAAAATTGTCTGGACCCTCACCATGACAAATTCCTAAATACGCCACTGCTGTTCGCCGAGAGAAATCGCCGAGGCCCGACGAAAGTCGGTTCGTTTTGCTCATCCCCTCGCGTCACCCGCTTAAAGCTGCCGTTGGCGGGATGTGACTGCCGACAGGAGTCGCTAGCATCGGCAGCAGTTAACATCGGCGAGCGCCGAGCAGGCAACCGTCGGTCTGCATGCGCAGAACGGGCGTGTTCACTCGGCGAACGGAATATAGTTGTACTGTACATCAGTGTTCTAATACATTTTATTTCTTCTTACTTATATTTTGTATATCTATTTTTTTTTTTTTTTTGATGTGTTATCAAAAATAATAAAAGCCACACCTGAAACAGGAGACTTGTGCACGCCTATGATTCAGTATTTCAATTGCATCTAATAAATATACAATTTCATGTTTTAAAAATAAAACTAATTAGTTACAAAAAAACAATGATAATATCAACTTGGCTGCCATGAGATTCTTTTTGAGATCTCACTGAACTTTAACTCCCTGCCACTAGATTTTTCAAAAAACTTCCATTTAATGATTGGGTACTTTTTTTAATTCTTTGACTTAAAATTTTACATATATATTATTAACACATAATTTAAAGTTTTTTTTATTGGTTTTTGGATTTTTAAAACGTGAGATCCCAAATAAGATCTCATAGCACTGTCAATTAATTTTTTGGTAGTTATCAAAATATCCCTTAAACTGAGATTCCAGATAAAATCTCAAATTATTCTGTACCTATATCAAATATAACTATTAATAGGTATATAAATTTATAAATTTAACCATAGTCCATGGTAGTACACAATACATTTTAAAATAATATAAATTGTTTCAAAATAATTTTAATGACTTACAATGAAGCATAAAATAACAATATTTTGTAGATATGTATAAATGTATAGTTTCATAATAATTAACATAAAATAACAAACTTTTTATAAATTCAACATAATAGTATATAATTTGAAAATAAAAATTATTTACTTATAAAGTTATTCAAATTTTTCACTTAAGTTTACCTACTCTTTAGGAACTTTTTTTTTCTTTTAGGACAATTTAGGACTTAGTGACAGTAGACAATGAAGCATAAAATGTAGTAGCATAAACATAGCATACTATGTGCTTATTGTGCAACAGATATGTTTGTCAAATTTGTTTCAATGACACACATCGCAGTGTTCTAATATAGATTGATTTGTTATTATTTATTATAAAAATTATTTTGAAACTAAGTCCTAAATTGTCCTAAAAGAAAAAAAAGTTCCTAAAGAGTAGGTAAACTTAAGTGAAAAATTTGAATAACTTTATAAGTAAATAATTTTTATTTTCAAATTGTATACTATTATGTTGAATTTATAAAAAGTTTGTTATTAATTTATGTTAATTATTATGAAACTATACATTTATGCATATCTACAAAATATTGTTATTTTATGCTTCATTGTCTACTATCACTAAGTCCTAAATTGTCCTAAAAGAAAAAAAAAGTTCCTAAAGAGTAGGTAAACTTAAGTGAAAAATTTGAATAACTTTAGAAGTAAATAATTTTTATTTTCAAATTGTATACTAGTATTTTGAATTTATAAAAAGTTTGTTATTAATTTATGTTAACAGTAAAATATGTGTATAATACGCTTTTATGTATTTCAGTGACATTACCATGACAAAATAAATTCGTTTGTCTATGCGATCTCAGATATAACGAATATTAATTAGTAATTACGATTACGAATTACGATTCACGTTTGTACTTTGTAGTATCATAATATTGTACTTGTATTATCAAGTAATAAAATCATCCAACGTGGTTTATTATCAAAAATTTTCAGTATGCCATAACTCCTTCAAAAAAAATATTTTTCGTGTGCTATCAAAACAGGCGTGTAGTGGACACACTGTATAATTGAATTACACATTAAAAATCCTAATAAATGAGATCCTATATGAGAACTCAATTAATAAAAAAAAGATTGCCTGAGATTTCATATGGAATCTCATGGCAGGCAAGTGAAGTTTTGGTGAGATTTTATATGGAGTCTCATGGCAGGCAATTGAAATTTTCAAAAAAAACCTTGGCAGCCAAGTTGATATTCATGTCTACCAGAAATGATATTGTTTGATAATGTATTGTTTATAGAAACGAATGCCTTTGTCTCCAAAATCACGATCCGGATTCATTCTTATAATATGGATATAATAATAAAATACATAATATGATTAATATTTATAACATATAATAGGTACTTTACTACTTTCTAAGATAAAGATGTTGACTCCCATTGATTTTATAATTATGTTAATTGTTAGGACTAAGTGACAAATTTTTATTCATTAATAAGCTATATCGTCAATCTAGGTGACTTGGAACGATTTTGACCTTTAACTACTGTAACACATTTATTATTGATAGTTAAATTCTGTAAAAAATCATGCAGTGTAGCACACCTCCAAGGAATAGATTGAATTAAAAAAAATTAAGTTCTCAAGTAAACAAAGGTAAAAAAAAAAATAAAAAGTCCTTTGCATTTAATTTTTTGTGGGAGATCATTTCGAACACTACAATAATTTTTTTTTAAGTGTTAAAAACCATATTTTTATTAATTTCAATACTATTTTTTATAAAATAATACTTTTTCTTATAAGTTGCAGTCTTTGCTCCCAAAATAAATTAAACCAACATATCTACAAAATTAAACTTTGTATACAACAAAAAATAATACAGTTTAAACTGATTTATAAAATAATAGATACCACATAAATATTTATTTTTAAACTATACAGTTTAATATAATATATAACAAAAAACAATAGGTATAAATAGGTGGGCTTTGGGGGCAGAGCCCTTAAAAAATGTCCATAGACCCCCCCCAAACATTTAATACAATTTGTTTTAAGCTTATTCACTTTTATCAAAGTAAAGTTTTTTGTTAGCCTCCCCCCTCCGAAAAAAAATCCCGAAATCTATTTGCAGCTATTGGTATAACAGTAGCCATAAAACAATTTTTCGTCTTTAAAACTTAACAATTTAAATATTTATAGTAAATAAGGATCTAATTTTTATTCAAACTGATAATTTATTTATTTATTTAATTTTAATTTCATATATACATGAAATACTTGCCCCACTGAGAAAACTCGTGTGGGGGCCCAGGAGTTCGAATAATATAATTACTTACAGATAACAGGAACATGGTAAAAAAAAGAAAAATAGATTAAAAATTACAAAATTAAATCAGCGTATGAAGATCTAAAGTGTGTACAATTTATGTTACTTAATACTAATTTACACAGTTTGAATAAATACAGTGATATCATTATACATTATATTCATAAGGAGAGTCCAATAGCCACTGTAAAATGCTTTTTTTAAATAAATTTATTGGGAGGTTTGTTATAGAGGATGGTATTTCGTTATATAGTTTGGTACCAATTATTTCAAAATATCTGTTAGTTGTGGTTTTTTTTTATTTTTTTCTACAAGAAAGTGGTTTTTCGCGTATCTTGTGTTTACTCCATGCGCTATTGGTTGCAATAAATTTTGATTTTTTAAAAATATAGGGGTTATTTTTAAATATATTTTCTTAACAGGAAGGACATTTAGTTCAGTATATAAGTTTTTTGTTGGGTGCATACGGTCTTTATTGAGTAATAGTCTAATAATTTGATTTTGACAGATTTGCAGATGACTTATAGTATTTTGGAAAGCACCACCCCAGCCTATTATACCATAAGAGATTATTGATTCTACCAATGCTATATAAACTTGACGTAATTTTGGTACTGTTAGAACTTTATTTAAATTTCTTAGTATGTACATCATTTTTCGAAGTTTTTTTCGTAATTGTTCAATTTGAGTTTTCCATCTCATATTACTACTAATTTCAATACCTAAATATTTAAAATTATATTCTATATTTATTGATTCACAAAAGCAATTTTTTTCTAACTGTGTACAGGTGTTATTATGAATTTTTATTTTTGTTTCAGTTGGTAGTCTATTATCTATTAAGGCATGAGGTACAACACATATTTTTTCTAAATTTAAAAATAGATTATTTTCAGTTAACCATTGTTTTATCAATTTTAAATCTAATTTTATCATATTAAATATTTCGTCCCATGAGTCACCTGAACATAGCATAACTGTGTCATCTGCATAACAAATTATTCGACTTTTTAAGGGGAGTGAGTGAATACCATTTAGCTGTATGTTGAAAAGTATCGGGGAGATAACTGTACCTTGTGGTACACCAGATTTTACAATATTTAGATAACTGATTGATTCATTTATTTTAACACACTGTTTTCTATCACTTAAGTATGAACGGAGTAGCTGTAAAGCTCTATCACGCAATCCTAGTTGTTCTATCTTGTGTAAACGTATGCTATGATCAATAGTTTCGAATGCCTTACCAAGGTCTAAATAGACCGTAGCACACTTTTTACTTTCATCTAGTGAATTGCATCTTCTCTCTTAACGACTTGATTTGTACTAACATTATATGCTTCATCTATTATAAAAGGAAAAGAAAAATATCCTCTCAAATTTTGACTCTTACTGTAATGTTTTTCACTCATTTCATATTTTAAGTTGGAACAATTGATATAAAAAGTGTCCTGTACACAAATATACAAACGAAAACAAAATAATTTAAAAAAGTATTTGTGAAATGGAATTCATAATTTATAAATATTGCTCAAATATAAGTTACAACGTACTTTATAATAATCAATCAGAAAAGAAGATTGTTGAAAATTTAATTCAAATAATTCATCAACTATTTTTAAACTCTCCTTTGAAAATCGGGTACTCAAACCTATAATTTCATCTAATATTGGATAAAATCTTCATAATATTTTTTCTTTGTTTAATCATCTTCGTTCAATGAGTTTTCAGCTGCAGTTGTGACAGTAACGTGGTAGTCTTTGAGTGTTTTTATTTCTGTTCTACGCTGTTTAAAAATTTTTGAAAAAGAAAATTTGTATAAGTAATTTCTGTGAGACTTACTTACCATATATGGGAATATTGATAGAAATATCATTATTCTATGCAAAATAAATAATTTTTTCCCATAATTCTGAAAATATTCAAAATTAAGATTTCCCTTAACTCCATTTATTGTTTATGTTGAACTTCCCATGTTGCCAGTTTTGTTTGTAATTGTATACTCAGTATATTTATTATTTTCAGGACATCGTGAAGAATAAACAAATATATAACAAATTAAAACATTTTGATAGTTGCCAAAATGCCAGAGATAAATATAATTTTTGTTATAAATACAAAATGTGTAATGTGTAAACGTCTAAAATATTATTAACGTGTGGAGCGTCGACTAGGTGATGTGAGACGGTCGTGCCGTTCCGTTTACTTTGCTTATGATTATATTTAATACTGTCTTGTACTCTTGTGGATGTTTATTGATTGTTTATCTTTGTTAATTGTCAGTTCGTTGCTGATGACTTCACGCTTACCCGGAGTGGTACAAATGGGAATTAAATCAACAACAAAATTGTTATACATCAAGGAAAATTAAAAAATTTCTAAATAAAATTCTGGTGGTTGAACACCATAATATTACACTATTCTCTGTTTGCCGAGAGAAAACGTAGCAGCCCGACGAAAATCGGTTCGTTCTGCGCATCCCTTCGCGTCACCCACCCATAGCGTCCGGCGACAGGAGTCTCTAGCATCGGCGTCGGGCGCATATTGTCGTCTCGACGATCTTTCATCTTGGAGGGGGAAATTGAGCCTCGGCGAGCAAGAAACCGTCAGTCGGCAGTTTGCATAATGTATGCGCAGTGTCTGCGTGTTCTCTCGGCGAATAGAGTATACATAATTCATTATCATGTTAGTACAAAATTATAATTTAATACAAATTAGACTCCGGATAATTTAAAAACAAACAACAGCTCAACAATGCAAGCCTTAGTTGGTTATGAAAAATGTACTCTTCATAACATATTACCTACACTACACATAACTGATATCATCCATGTATGTTTGATATTTGAGTGCCTTACAAGAGCACTTTTACAATCATTGTCTGCTATATTATGACGTAGCACTTGAAGATACGAAGTACTGTTTACTCCATAAGTCACATTGTTCAATGTGTGTTCTGCCATCTGGTGTTGTGGAGAATCTCTCCAGAGTATATGCTGATAACCACGGTGTTTTTCAAGCACTAAATTCTGGGGATACATTTTGCAAATATCCGTAGTAAAAGGCAACGCAAAAGACCCCGATTCCAGTCGGAACGTTCACTACGTCCTACTGTAATGTTGGGCCAACATATAGTCCGTTCAAAATAAGAAACGTAGACGGCGGCCGACTTCTGCGCATGGTCGTGGCCTCGCTACGCCTATCGAGCTTTGACACCGTCGCCTCATTCTATTGTTGACCAGTGACGCAAACAAATAACTTAAAATGCATTGAACCGGTGCCGGCGCTGCGTTGGGCTGTATTCACCGTAGCATACAACCTTTTTTTTATTATTATAAAACCATTTTTTTAAACTAAATTTTTTTTCGAGTTATTACCAGGTATATTACGTAAAAACATAAAATATAAAAACAAATTTAAACATTATAATTATTTATTACAATACATAAAAAGATAAACAGAAATTTAAAAAAGTCAGTAGGTAATAAAAAAAAATATAAAAAATTAAAAAAAAAAATTACTCATAATCAGAATCAGTTTCTCCCGTTATTGTTAAAACACAATGTTCCATTTGATCAATTAATTACTTCGTCCATGATATCGTCGACTTTCCAAATTTTCTCTTCTTCTCCGATGACATTTTGCCAATTTTCTGATGTCACCCTTTCAATTGCAATTGCAATTGCAAATACAACCTCTCTAATGTCCCTGTTTTTTCCCGTGATTTTTATCTTCGTCGTGAGTGTGCATTCGGCTAAAATAAAAATAAATAAAATAAAATAAATACTCAACTCTTAAGAGGACACTACCCATGCATTTGTTGTATTCGTTTTACACACTTATGACATACCAAATACACGGTCAAATATTTTTACTTGTTTTGAGCTGTTTACGGACATTTTCAGTTTCCAATTTTTTTAGTTTTTTTTCTTTTAATATAAATGAAATTTTATTTGTTTGCTACAAAGCTTGGAAATTTAATAGAAGGCTAATTATATATTGTTTCAAAGGTAGATGAAAAATATTAAAAATCACATTTACCACTAAAAGTTAAAAATTAAATTAAATTAAATTATATTATGAAACTGTTATAAATTCCTGAAATTTTAAAATAAAAAACATGGCATTTAGAAATTTACTCATTAAATTAAGTTACATTATAAATGTTATACCTTTATGAGTTGTTTCATTGTCATCAGAACTTTGCGAACGTTGTCCATCTTAATGTTGTGTTTTCGCGTTTTGCGTAACCTTTTACCATAGCCCATGCCAATTCAATTGGATTAAATTCGCAATGATAGGGCGGTAATAGGAGTACGGTGTGTCCTGCTTCTTCTGCAATTTTATCGATGATAAGATTTATTACGTGATATTTCGCGTACTTTGGCCATCAGTTCATGCTTCAAAAATGGTCTGTCAAGAACAACACCTTTTGATTGAAGCCACTCCGATGATTGGGCTTTATTCCAGGCATGTCCTTTGATTTACACCATACCCAGTATGGTATATTACAGTTGTTCAATTGTGTTTTTAAAATTTTTATGGTAGGTGTATCCAGGATCAACAAATCAGGCTCATATTTATTTTCTGCTTTGACGTCAAACATTATTACTCTATGTATAAAAAAAACTTGGTAAAATATATGCTATTGGAAATGATATAGAAGATTATTATTAATAAATCTTACTCTTTGGAACATATCTATTGGTATGATTGAAATGTAATTGAATTTAATTTATTATAAGTAAGAGTATACATTTTTGATTTTATTGATTTTTTTATAAGCAGGCAGGCTATCAATATAGGCTTTTGCAAACAAATCTGAATTCTCATGTACAAAAATTGCCAGTGAGCCAAAGGATTCGTCATGACATAATACATTTTTTGGTGGCAATTTAACATAGCAGATTGTATGTTACATGAATTGTTGTACACATAGTTGTCAATCATAGAGTTTTCGAAGAAGACACCAAAACTAGCAAGCGAAATTTTTAACAATGCAACATCAATACTATTAAATTTCTTTTTTAAATATATAATACATGCCGCAATGATCTCAGTTATATCTTCAAAAAAAAATATAAAAAAAGAAACAAATATTATTATTAATTATAATTATAATTATTTATATTATGGTAGCTGTAACCCTTGTTTGGGCACTCATCACTGGGTGTAGATTCTGCAAAAAAAGATGACTTACTTATGATTTGATAAATGACTTACTCTATACTACCAAGTAGCTTTAAGTCCCCTGGTAAGCGAATTGGACCTGTAGTTGTGGCTAAACCAGCATTTCACAGGATTACAGGGTAAACTGTACTTTGAATCGCCAAAAACGGTGTTAAATATTAATTTCCCCTTATAATGTAATTTGGATAAATTGTTAAGCATACCTGATACTATAGTATTCCAGTTTCGGAACCAAAAAAATCAAACTTTAAATGCTGAACACTTTCCGGTGCCTTCTGAACCATTGCCACTCAGAACCATAGGTTTTAACCAAGGCACCGGAACGTGTTCAGCATTTAAAGTTCGATTTTTTTGGTTCTGAAACTGGAGAACTATAGTATCAGATATGCTTAACAATTTATCCAGATGACATTATAAGGGGAAATTAATATTTAACACCGTGTTTGGAGATCCAAAGTACATTATATTGTCATTAAGTAAATTTCTCAAAATCAATTCCATTCCAGTAGTATTTTGGAATTCAATACAATCATTATTTATACCTGTGTCAATCTCCTGATTAATTTCTGTTTTCATTACTCTTTGTATAAAAAAAAAAATTAAATATTACTTATTATGTATAGTAAATAATATTGATTAATATGATTTTTAAATATACATCTTACTTTGTGTCACACATCTTTGTATACGATTGAAATGTTACAGAATTTAATTTATTATAAATAGTAGTGTACATTTTTGCTTTGATTTTTTTGCTTTTTTTTTGGTATGCAGGTGTACTATCCACATACATCTTTGCTGCACTGTATAAATTTGCACTTTTGCTGATGCACTCAACTAGTGCAGCAAATTGACTATCATGACATAGCAAATTACTCTCAGTATGGATTGAAATCCAATTTTGTATGGCAGCATGGTCATTAAAAATATAATCGGACAATGGTATGGGATCGATAAATTTACCATAACTATTCATTGTTAAATTTATCACATTTATATCTATAAATTAAAATTTTTTTTCAAAAAAATCAAACATGAAGCGATGTCACGCGAAATTTCTTTAAAAGAATATAAAAAAATTTCAAAAATTTTAAAATTTTAAAATTCCAAGGGTGGATCCAGGGGGGGCACTGGTGGCAGGTGACTCCACTTTGGAATAAAAAATATTTCCGGAAAAATATTTGGACTTTGTATGAATGGGGACGATAATATGCAGGGACGACGACCTCTTAACAATAACTATTTACTACTCTATTATTACAACTACTACTCTAAAAAACAATAAATTGCTAAAAGTACAATATTTTTTGTAAATATACAATATAACTCACTTTATTCCGGTTTGATGAATCCACGGAACTGGTGATACCCAACATTTCAACGATATGTCGTTTCGGTGCTCCGATTTATTTATATTTGTAGGAATTAACTTTTTGCCGTAATACCTTGTCCACGAACACTCCAACTGTGATTTTAATATATGATTAAGCTGTTTATACCGATACAAATAATGTTCAATTGATTTTCCCCTTGGTGCCTGATTATTATTGACTCGTTGTGTGGCGTTTTGGTGTCTCACTTTGGAACGCACACGCTCAGCAGCCAACGCTTCTGCGCGCTTCGCTTCCGCGTCGAAGAGCGGCTCCATCGAACGACGTTCACTGTCATATTGGAGACGCACCTTGCGCCTTGCCTCGCGAATGGCTCCACGAATAAAAACGTCCAGTCTGCTAGTTTTTGATTTACTCGAAGCTTCACTCGAGGATTCACTAGATGTCTCAGTAAAAGACGTAAAACCCGTTATACGTGGGTGATTGCATGCTACGCCGATGGGTCCGCTGTCCACGCTATCCGTGCCGAAGTCACTATTATCGGGTGAACTCGAGTGAAATGAACTGTTTTCATCCGTATCAAAAGTCAAGGCCCATCCGGGCCAATTGTATAATCCTGTGGATCGGTCGATTAAAAGTTTCGGAACTTTAAGATCACATAAACCATGGCATAGGCCTCGGTCACCAATCAATGCATTCACTGATACCCTTGTAGAAATACATTTTTTGTTAAGGTCATTTTCAATTGGACGTCCTTGCATTTGGCGTCCAGTCAAGACCATCACTCTTATCATCTTCATCCAGGCGTCACAGTTAAGTAGGTACCTAAGTTACCTAGTACTACTAGGCTAGTAGGTACCTAAGGTAATTAATATTACACACCTATTATTTTTCAAAGGAAATAATTTTGCAGAACTATAATATATAATATAATACGTACATTTTACTATGTCCCAAAAAAGTTTCAGGTCGAGCCTAGGCTTGACCGGCTCGCCCCGTGCAATCAGCATCAGGTAGCATAAACCTAAGTGCTATATTATGTGCATTTTTCGTGTAATCGTCCACACTACCCTTGAGGTGTTACACATAAGTGCGTTTTTTTTTAAGTGGTTTTCGCCTGTAGCCCTATTCCACTGTTTTACCCTACCTAGTTTAAAGTTTTTTAGTTTAAACCACATGTGTGTGGAGAAACCATACAACATTCATGCCGCAATTGGACATTTTTTTTTTTTTTTTTATTAGTTTTTACAATTCTTGTACATACCTAGACGAGCGTATAAACGAATGCAATTAACCATGGAAAAATTGGCCATATTTATTGTTGCTACTCTTGTGCCAAAAAATGTGGAAAAAATCCAATAAATGTCCCATATATAAAACAAATACATACCTGTATAATTTGTCATGCATCACAGTACTTATAATTCATCATTACATTAAATAAAATATAAAAACAAAAAAACGCAATCAGACTTCAGCACAATTCCCATGAAAAAAAGGAATAAAATCATCCGAAAATATTTCGTGTTACCATTTGAGTGAAACACACTGTATTATGATGTATGAGGTACATATAAAATGCCGATAAAGATACGCACCTAGCATACAAATATAGATAAACCTAATAACAAAAAAAATGGAAAATATCCTCCGATTTGCTGTGTAAAACCACCTTGGGTAGGCCTCGGAATTAAACAAAGTTGTTAAAAAGCTGTATATTTCAACTAATAAATGACCTGATTTATAATTTTATTCACCCAAAATATTACTGTCCCACAACGTTAAAATACGTAAAAAAAAAAAAAAATTAAAATTTGTTATAGGAGCAGCGCGTGGCGTATAAACGTGAAATCGCAAACTTTGGAAGGCTATAACTTCTAAAATAATGTACACCATCGTTTAAGCATAAAAATAAGTCGTTTGAAAAAAAAAATTGAAAATCCTGAGGGGGTTGGTAAAATGCACTTTAACCAAAATTATTTGACATAAGAAACATTCATTATATTATCATCTAGTTTTTATTCGGAATATTCGAATAGTTTTTATTTGGTATATTCGAATAGTTTTTATTCGGAATATTATTCGAATAGTTTTTATTCGGAATATTATTCGAATAGTTTTTATTCGGTCTATTCGAATAGTTTTTTGGAATATTCGAATAGTTTTAAAATTAAAAACTATTCGGTCATATAAAAAAACATTCGATAGTATAGCCTTACTATCGAATTGTATTCGATAGTACCAACTATTCGATAGTGCCCATCACTACTAATTATTAACCAATGGGATACAATAAATAAATTTGTAACAGTTGATGTGTAAGTCTTGGAAATATGTTTAAAAATATACAATAATAATATTTGATTTCAATATATTTCAGCTCCGATACATAAGGAAATGCATTAATCTCAAAGGCAATTCTTTTGCATTTGAAATGTTGCCAATTGAAAAAATTTTATAATTTTTTCATTACCCTAAACAGTTTAAAAAAAGGACTGTCATCCACATTCACAATCTTTTTGGTTTTCACCAAAGTAATGGTCGCCATAATCTGTGGTTATTTCTGTGCCAATGCGTATGTGTTGAATTGCTTTTGCGCACCAAACTCCTTCGCCCAGCCCAGCCACCCATTCTGTATTGTTGGAGCAGCTATGATTTATGTACGCCGCAGGGCCCAGGAACAATAAATCCTTTTTGTTCCGCGAACTGGTCAAAATAGAGAAGTCATTCACACCAATCTGAGAAAAAAAAAATTAAATAAAAATATAAACTTGTTATTAATAGTTTGGCAAAACATACTTTTATTTCTTCAGGTTTTATGGGAGCTGTCATTCCACACAAGGTGTAAATTATTTTTCCACAACTTATAGTTTGTGTTGCGACAATTTTAACATCATATTTTTGGTTTTTAAACCTTGAATTTCTTTCGTACCTGTATGACTTATCTTCTAAAGATTTTTTGTATATATCCATAAGTTTGGTTAGTGTATCTTTTTCACGTTTTGTTGTGAATTGAAATTTGCGAGTTTTTGTCTTATGTGTTTTAAAACCTATACAATTTAAAACATCAAATGAATGCCAGTAGTATTTTGTTTATAATTAAATATATTATGTTATTTAGTAATATATATGTTAGATCAGGGTGGTACAACCCGCGGCCTGCGAAGCTTTTTTTTTGGCCCCTCTAACAGTTTTAAATTTAAATTGTAAATCACAATAGTATTACAAAAAATCAATAACAAGGTATAAAATGTAAGATCGGCGGAGACAAACGACGACGAAGGCGCGTTAGACACAGACGGTGGAAGGGGGTGCATAACAACCACTGCGATCGACGATTACGGGTGTCTATTATTAGTAATCCTGCCGGCCGATACGAAAAAACCCCAATAGATGTAATGCGAATTAAATCGTATACAAAACGTTGCCGTGAGTCTAAATAAATAATATTCGATAAGATACGAAACATAATTATTATCGAAACCACAAATTTTTAACGTTTTTATGATTTTATTTGAGAAAAAAATCTTCTTTGCCAAGTTTAACAATATGAATTATCATTTATAGTCGGGGACACGAAAAGTGGCGTGTGACCTTCACTGTACCCCAACCCACACCCGGCCAGCGGTCAGTGGTTCTCAACATGCGACGCTTGCGGCGTATTTCACGCGCGCAGCGTAATATTTTGTGCACTGTACACATCATAAAAAAAATAAGGTTCTGTTTTTATTCTATGACTTTCTGGTTGTTTGTTGCATAGGCCTGTTATATGGTTTGTTGCAGCTGTTTTTTTTTTTTTTTTTTTTTTTTTTGTTTTGGCCGTTTAAGAACCCATTAGACAATTTAACCGCTTGGATCGCGTCGGTCACACGCCACTTTTCGTGTCCCCGACTATAGTGTTTATTACCAAAAATAGTGATAAAACGATAAGAAATGTATGAAATAATTATTACGTAAACAAACGCTGGTGTTTCAACCGGCGGCAATGTTCCGATGACATCAGAAGGCACCGTTCAACTTCGCCTCAGAATATGTACTATTGGGTACATGAATTACACACACAATGCGCTCAATTACACATGTGTAATGTCTGGGCATTTAACAGGTTTACAGGCTAGAGTTAAGGAAGTTGCACCTAATGCTTTATTTACACACTGCCTAGCTCACAGATTAAATTTGGTATTGCAACATGGTTGTAGTATAAATGCTAAATGTCGTATATTTTTTGCTAACCTCACTGGTATCCCTGCTTATTTTCACAATTCCACTTCACGTACTAATTTTGTAGATACTATTGTAGGGAAAAGAATTTCTCAATTTGTTGAAACAAGATGGTCCTCACGGTCAAAAATTTTACACACAATAGTTAATGAGTGGTCTGGGTTTATAAATGTTTTTGACTGTATTAGCAAAGATCCAAAATCGTCATCTGAAACTATTTGTGGTGCTATTGGTCATTTTAAAAATTTAAAAACTTTTGAATTTGCTTTCTTAGCACTGATAATTAGTGATATATTCATATATACTGACAATTTATTTAACATACTCCAAAATAAATCATTTGATGTAGAATTTTGCTTGATAAAAATAAATATAACATATGATCTTATAAATAAAAAAAGAAATGAACCTGAATTTTTAAAATTATTTAATCAAGCAGTTACTCTTACAAAACCTCCAAAAGCTACAAGAAATGAATCTAACAATCAATCAAATTTTAAAATATTGTTTTATGAAATAATTGATAATATTCTAATGCAATTAAATACCAGATTTCAAGATTTGTATTCATCTAGGATAAGAATGTTATTATTAGTATTATTATTATTAAGAGGATGTTACACCTGCTCATGTAAAATGTGCTGTATCCTACACATGTAAGACGAAGGAAACATGGGGGGTTCGACATCCTCTTAAATATATCATAAATATATAATATAATATAATATGTATATATATATATTTACTTTATATATATGCGCATTTTCTTGAATTTGCTCCCTGGTTAATGTATACAATTGGTTGATTATACATTGTATAATCACCTTTCCTCAATTCATAATTGAATACCATCGACTTAACCAGGGGGTTAATAATATTTATGGTATATATAAATGGTCCATGATCATACATCTTGTGCCTCGTTAATAAATTGTTTTGTATGAATTTATCTAATGTTTTTGTGATTAATAATTTACAATTATTGAATGTATCATTTTTATTTATCATATTCATAACTAACATAAATGATTGACACATATTGCTAATCTGAAAATTATGAATATTACAATTAAATAATATATTATAATATAATATTGTTATAAATGATGAGTTATTACTGTAGCATTGCGAAGTGCTGTATTGTGTATATAAATGTGCATAAAGTTTAATATCAATACATCTATGTAATTAAACCTTTCTGATATAAATTTATTTGTTTGTACGTCTATTATTTTATTGTCTATCACCATTTGATTATTGTTTGTAAATATACTGTAAAAAATTTTTGTAAATAAACTGTAAAAAATTGTTGTAAATATACTGTAAAGATTAAATGTTATTGTACTTACGATTTAACTTTAAAATTTTTATCAAAACTCAAGTGTTTGTTATAATATTTAAAATTGTTTTTAAATTCATAAAATTTACATTTAATTATTGCATAATAAATATATCCATTATCCGTATTAACATTTGTTTTGTATGTATTAAAAATGTTTAAAAATTGTATTAAAATTTGTATTTTACAACAATCAATATACATTGTAAATATGTTCTTAAAATTATTTATACAATTCTCTATTCCGTATCTGTAATTATTGTAAATTAATGTAAATTATTGTTAAATACTGTTAAATTATTGTTAAATACTGTTAAATTCTAAATGTTTAATACTCACGAATCTCTGTACACAAACATGTTTGAGTTTGGTATGTTTTTAATATCAAATATAGATGTCATCATTTGTATATACTCGGTGATATTTGTAACATTATTATTTTTATTATAAGACCAAAATTGGTAAGGAATAATGTTATTGTTACACTTATTCAATATCGTATTAATGAATGTGGATGTACTATATACAATTTGTATTTCATCTATACACATTCAATCTCTTTTTCATCACTATAGTTTGTAATAAATTAATAGATTATTAGTGTTAAGTTAATTGTTTAAGGTATTAAATATATTATAGCTTACTTATTTGTTTTTTTTTTTTTATTTTTTTTATTTTATTTATTAGAATATTTACAATCTATGCTACAATAAGGCATAATAAGCAGATTTGAGCACACATTCGTACAATTATATTTACAACATGAACACATGAGGAGGAGGCCATCCAGTGATAGAACCCAACGTTATTTTGATTATTTATTAATTATTGACTTGATATAAATTAAATTAAAATTAAATGGTATGAACCATTAATCATTCAATAAATCACGACACCAATTTCTCTTTAGGCGGCGTGGGGGGTTACTAGGAAGTGAGTTGGAAGCAAGTTCAGCGATTAAAGGGTTAGAGTGACATTGTAATTTAGAGTGAAATTTTTTATAATGTTTTGTTGCTAATTGATTTACTGTTTCTATTTTGAAGTCATTTTGGAGTGTGGAATTTGAAACATACCAAGGTGCGGAAGAGATAATTCGGAGAGTGATACATTGGAAGGCTTGGAGGGTACGTATTTGAGATGGTTTAGCGCATCCCCAGATTTGGATAGCATAAGCCCAGATAGGCCGTAATAAGGATTTGTAGATGATTATTTTTGTGTGGAAGGGTAATTTTGATTTCAGAATTGGGCGAAGTAAGTGGAGTCGACTATTGAGAATTTTTCTTTTTGATTTTTTGACTTGATATGAGGACCCCAGGTCAGTCTTTTGTCAATTAGGACGCCGAGGTATTTTACTTCTGAGGATATTGGGATTTGTATTCCTTGAAAATAGAGGGGAAGGGGTATGGACTTTTTTAGTGTAAATGGAACATAAATTGATTTATCAGGATTAATTTTGATTTTCCAGATGGATGACCATTTGTCTATTAAGTCTAAATGTGTTTGTAAAAAATGTACAGTTTCTACAGGATCAATACCAGGTGAGAGAATTGCAGTGTCGTCAGCATAGGTAGCTATAACAGTATTTGGGGTTTTAGGAATATCAGCCGTGTAAACATTAAATAAATCGGGAGAAAGGTCACTACCTTGGGGAACTCCTGCTTCAATTGGGTAGAATGACGAGATAGAGTTACCATACCGGACTGCGTAAGTACGGTTTTCTAAATATGAACATATTATCAAAAAGTATGGGGCAGGTAGGAACATTTTTAATTTAAAGAGTAGACCCTTGTGCCATACCCGGTCGAACGCCTGGGCTACATCTAAAAACACTCCAGGGCAATATTGCTTTTTTTCAAATGAAGATGAAATTTGATCAGTTAGTCTGTGAATTTGGTGTACAGTGGAGTGACCCGTTCTGAAGCCAAATTGGGAATGTGGAATTATGTTGAAGGTTTGGAGTATTGGTCTTATTCTTAATCTTATGATTTTTTCAAATAATTTGGCAAGAGTAGGCAGTAAGCTTATAGGTCTATAAGACGTGATTTCATTCTTGGGTTTGTTGGGCTTAGGAATAACAATTATTGTTGATAATTTCCATATCGATGGAATGTAAGAAATCCGTAACATGGAATTAAATATGTAAGTTACAAGGATGATTGTCTTTTTCGGTAGATTATTTAGAATTTTGTTGGTAATAAGATCATAACCGGGTGCTTTTTTTTCTTTTAATTTACTTATTAGAAATTTGATTTCACTTGGTGAGGTATGTTTTGCTGGAAGTGACATTGGAAGAGGACTGTCTATAAATGAGTTGATTCTTTCAAGGTGTTCAGTGCTGGGATGTATATCAGAATGAGGTTTGAAAATGTTAGAGAAATGTTCGCCAAAAAGGTTTGCTTTTTCATCATCAGAAATAGCGATGGATCTGTTAGGGCCAGTTATTGGCGGCATTTGCTGTTTTATATTAAGTAAGTTTTTTATTACTTTACTTATTTGTTAAAGCATATAATTTTAATAAATTTATCATTTGTACGCTGTTTATTTTGTTCTTAGTTGACTGGTAGGCCTTTTTTTTTTATTGATTTGTTTTTTTTTTTGAAAATTTTAGATGATCATCAATAAATTTTTTTGCCAATATATTTAAATCCGTTATGTAGTCATGGTCAGTCACAAAATTAAAAATGGCTTCAACGTCATCGGGCAATTTTAAATTGTTGAGCTTGATCCTGTCCTCCCGAATCGGTCTGCTCCAAGCGAACTTCTTTAAAAATAGTTTTATTCATTGAGAATTCTCTGGGTGGCATTTTAAAAATAAATTAAGTTCAAGACAGAGAATTCCATTCAATTAACGAATTGGGTTTACACGTGCTCTTATGATGACCGATCCAGGAGGCCACTTGGGAATCGGTCTACAGACCGATCGGAACGGTCTGCGTCAAGTCAAGCCCATTTTTCTCTCAATCAGGAGAATTTCATACACGAGAGAATTCTCTCGTTCGACAAGGCATGTCTCTTTTTAAAGGGAGCCAGGCTTGAGAACGCAGTACTGCTACGCAGCAACATATTTTTTCATAATTTCAAGAGAATTCCAGACTTGAGAACGCATTACTGCTACGCAGCAACTTGTAATATTTTTTCAAAATTTCAAGATAATTGCAGACTTGAGAATGACTCTTACAACAGACCTATTGGATCGGTCTTTTTTAGGGAATTGTAGGCTTGACGGGGAAAAAATGATTTTATCCGCTCCCCGTCTTTGGGCTTGACTTTGTTACCGCTGAGAAGGGTCGGACGTTGGGTAGTATTTTTTAAATTATTTTTATAAAGAAAAACAGTTCTTTCATAAAATAAAATAATTTTATTGAACGAAGATAAAATTAATATAAATTAAAAAATTAACTATTTTCGTTCTTTTTACACACATCATTTACGATGTTTTAAAGTAAGACAATATACAATGGTTTTACAAAATTTAAAAATATAACCTCAAAATTAATCTATTTAATTAATCTCATAGACATTGTTGCGAGGGTTATTTCATTAATAAAAAAAGATAAAAATATAAAAGATTTAAATTAAAAAAAATTGCTCTGACAATTACACAAACTTGGCAATCACTTTTTTAATCATCTTTTTGCGGTACTTCGGGTTCACTAGGAAATGGTGAATTTTGCTAGATCTCGCGACGTCCGTAATGGCGTGGTCACTAATGTTGGTTTTTGTATAACCAGCAGCAAGCACCTCGTCATACAGGATCCCCGCAAGCTGGTCCTGTAAATGGTAGTCGAAACGGTCCCGCAACCCGAGAACATAGTCAACGTCGATGACGGCTTGTGGGTAAGATTCATAAATGTCGTGCGTGGTGATCTTCTCTAACGCTTCATCGGGCGAGGGAAACTTTGAATACGGAAGCAGCGGGTAGAAGTCTTCGAAACTGAAAACAAATGATAACGGTCAGAGCTGGTTAGTCTTATGTGATTGCGTAAGGAGATAAAGTAACTTACTGTTTGTCCACAAATGACTTGACTAGTGCCGTATGTGTTACGGCGTCCAGACTCCGCTGCCTGCGCATTGCCTCGTCCGTGGCGGGCAACCGATAAAATTTTAGCGCTGTGTTTTCAGAATGCTGCAACGCCTTCGCAACCATCGAAGACGTTGCAGAATCATGGCTACGGCCACTGGTCTCCGTCATTATACGAAATATCCTGGCCGACAGGTTGGCCCCGTAAATCTTGTTAAGGTCATCATAGATTTTCGTAACTTTTTCGCCCCGGTTGGTGACGAAAAAGTTTACAGGTTTGTACCCCGTCCGTATTCTCAAATGGTAGTACCTGAGAACAGAAAATGTTAATAGGGAATTTGCATAGGTCAAGGCCAGTCTTAATCAAATGATTACCTCATCATCGACAGCTCCATCTCCTCGTCAATGACCAACGAGGCCGGCTCCTTATCACCAGTTTTGTGGTCGCTAACCGTGATGATGGCGCTGGTCAAGTGGTGTCTTCGGGCCTCCCACTCGCCCATCGTCATGTTAACCACCACGCCACTCCTCTGTTTTGAGGTCCAAAGTATTGAAATCATCAAGGCTGACGTGGTCTTGCGCCATAGACTAGACAACTAAAAAATATAAATTAATAAGTTTCGATCATGCAAGCGTTATGCGCAAATATATACTTACACACCTTTTTCTCCTCCGCGGTCCCGTTTTTCTCGCTGCGGACGGAAACTGTTCCGTCATTTCTGAACAATGTTTCCAGTTCGGTGAGGCATTCCGTTATATTTGATTCAATTTTTTTCACGCTGGCCTCAACTTCAGTGTGTTGAGGTAGCGCCTGTGCCTCTTTTGTTTTCCTTGAAAAGAGCTCGCCAGGCAGCTGTTTAGTTTTACGTTTGTACACGAGCCCCAACTGGTGTTCAAGCAGTTTGATTTTGGTCACCGTGTGGACACAAGGACAAAGATCAAACCCCTTGGGGAATGTCGGGTCCGTGTATATATAGGACTTAAGTACATATTCAAAGAGCGTCCGGAGGTTTTTCATATAGTTTGTAGTCGTCGACTTAGTTTGGCCAGTATTTTCTCGTCTAAACAACAGTATAAACATTGTTTGATTATACTTAATACTTAACCATGCCACTGGCACCACTGGTACTTACAGTGTCATGTATCTCTCGTACACTTCGACGTCGGTAGAAACCAGGTCCACCCAATGTTTTGGTGGGTTGTTCGTTTCAACCAAGTGGGTGTGCACGAAATGCAGCACCCTTGACACATTTGCTATATAGTTAGTTGCTGCTGCCGATTCCTCGCCGTGGACCGATTTAAGCGTAGCAACAAACATTTTTATGAGCGGGTGGGTTTTAGGCAATTGTTGGTTAAGACCAAGGTCCAATGTTGCCTTTCTGACGCTCCTAATGACGAAAATAAATGTAAAACACGATTAATTGTAGACCGAGTAATTAATAAGAACGCCTCCCAAGATAATACCCACACGAATATACCTAGACGTACTTAATATACTAATAGGGTTAGGTTAGGTTAGTAGGCTAGTTAGGCTAGTAGGGAAGTACTTATATACCTAGATGAACTTTCCGCCACAATCGTTTCAGTCGGCAGCGGCACTTCTCGCGTCGTATTTTCCACCGGTATTACCACGGGTGCAATATTAGATTCGAGCGGTTCGAAGCCCGTAACATTTACAGTAGCTTCCAATAGATGGTCGGAAAAAGGATTTGGCAAGTCTTTGACGCCCAGCAGGTTCCAAGAACCACCATAGACTTTTAATCTTCCCATGACCGTAAGTCTGAAACGAATACGCCAAATTAACAATGGAATTTGAGTATTTGAATTTAATCGGTATTTACTCGTGTGCGATGCTCCGGAAGCATCTGTCGTCAAAATAAGGGCCCAGTTTTTTCTGGACCACGGACATTGGAACGAGCGTATACGATTTCCGGGACTCGGTTGTAATTAACTTGCCAATAGCCTTCAGGTGGCCCACAGTTAGGTTAGGTTAGGTTAGGTGTTTGTTTTCTATGTGCCTCGTAATTTTGTTGCCAGATGTGCAATGGTCACATAGCGGGCAACATTTAACCATCTAATGGACAAAAGCAAATTATAAGCGTGGATAAGACATAATAATTATGTGAGTTATAGACTTACGGGAGTGTCCTCAGCCAATTGTTGCTTTTCCGTCACAGTCCTACGCTGTGACGGAAGATTGTCGTCGCTGTCGTCGGTGGCGTCCACCCACGAGTCCACCCTGAGTGGGGAAGCCGTAGTTATTGGAGGTGAAACAACAGTTTTCACCAATGGTGACCTCCGCCCAGAAGGCGACCACCAGGACGGTCCGGCAACAGGCGATTGAACAGGGGGACTTGTCGGGGGATTTAAAGGCGACCGTGACCGAGACAATGCCGGGTTCGGCACACGGTCGTCAAATTGGCAAACTAACGAATTGGCTGTTGGCGGTGACGGCGACGGCGTATAAATGCCGTGACCTTTCGTTGGTATCGAGGCAGCAGGCGTTAAACGAGCCACTTTAGGACTCGGTGGTGACTTAATTGGCGACCTTGGCCGAGACAATGCCGGCTTATAAGGAGCAGGGCTCGGCGTGTGGTCTTCAAAATCGTAAACCGTCGACACGGATTGTACACAATTGTCATCTACGACAAGCAGCGCTTCTTCGTCTCCCGGGACTTTTATTGTCGAGAACCGAAGGTTATCAAATTTTTTCGGTAGGCGGGGAAAATATGTCGATCGCTTATGGAGTTGTGCTTTGACATGCACAATTTTCTTCTTGCCCGAAACGTATTTGCAAACGGCTAAAAATGTATTAAAAATCAAATAGAATAATGAAACAAATTATATTTTTAAAGACTTACGTTTTACAAATGTTGCAGTAAGAGAAGGAACAGCAACATCCGGACTACGCATAACGTTCCTATGCTGAGGGGGGGGGGAGGCTTGTTGTAAGCGGATTTTTCGGTCAGAACGCACATCGTCGGCACGGTTTTGGCACCGTCGTCCGAGAAGATTAATTTGTTCTGAATTTGGAACCTCAGAGCCGAAGTGCGACGCTTCACGGACGGCCGTAACGGAGCCGACGCCTCGGGTTCCTCCGCCGAAGCCGTCGCCGGTTCCGACGTGGCACCCTCGGCCGCCGACACCGCTACTGCCGGACGCTCTTCGACACACGACGGTTCCGATGTCACGAATACAGACGCCGACTGCACCCGAGACGACCCCACAGGTCCCACCGCCGAAGCCGTCGCCGGTTCCGACGTGGCACCCACCGCAGCCGAAACAGGTACAGGCCTACGCTGTACCGCGACACTTGGTTCCTCCAAGCAAAACAAAGAATCGTCGTCGGACAACGAAACCGGCACCGGTGCTTTAGATGCGCGGTCCTTTCTTACTAATTTCAATTCCTTTCTCAGGATTGCCCTAGGAACTTTGACTAGGTACCCTAGAAGCCTTGTTCACGGCTAATCCCGACTCTAGAACTAGAGCGACCCCTCGCTTCAAATTAACATTATCCTTGGTTCGGACGTACGATTCAACGGCCTAGGTCACAAATTGAGAACAACGTAATGGGGAGTCACATAACAAAACACACAAAATGAAAACTTACGGCTTTCGGTTCAATGCCCAATTGCTTGACGAGAGTACGCAATGTGGTTTCGGGCACATTGAACTCGACAGCGGCCTGGCTGATACTGTACGTACCAGCAGTAATTGCGTTTAATGCCATTTCCATACTCTTTGCGGAACTCATTTCTACAATATAAGAGAAGCAGAAAATGCAAACGACAAAATAGCGTTATCGGTTGATGCGCGGCGGACAGTTGAGTCGGCAGACTGCTGCTGAAAGAATGACAAAATGTAGGTTAGGTAAAATGTAACCGGGGCATCGAGGTCTATAGATTTCAGAGAGCGCGCTGAGCGAAATATGTGCGTGCGACTACGCATTGGGAAACGCGTCTTATCGGAGATAAGAGTTATCCCGAGTGTCGCGAAAAAAAAAACTTGCCACCGGATACACAAAATTTTGAACTTTTGACGCCCCCCCCAGAGACCCCCTGTCCTACCTAGGCGATGACGGACACGACACCGCAAACCCGAACCTCCAAGGATGGGAGCGAAGGGGATTAAGGGGAGGTGATGGGGACAGTGAGTCTATACAATAGCAAAGAGGGGAGTCGAACGACCAACCTAGAGGTAAACATTATTTTTGGTGTTGAGATGTTTAAGTGATAAAAGTGTTACCTAAACAACGGTGAAATGTAAGTTATTCACGGTTGAAAAAAAACGGTTGGGTTTCAACGGAAAGTTGCGGTAGCTGAAGTCGGCTGTGATCGGCAACGCGGTAGTGTAGAACGGTAGACGTGCGACCAGGCGGACTGCTGCTGAACGAATGACAAAATGAAATCGGGACATCGAGGTCTACGGATTTCGGAGAGCGCGCTGAGCGCAAAAGTGCGTGCGACTGCGCATTGGGAAACGCGTCTTATCACAAAAAATCCGAAACGCAATGTTTACTTTTTGGTAAACGCCTGGGAAACGCGGTTTTTCGCCGATAACTCGGCCGGGTTTGATCGGAGAGCTTCGGGAATGAAAATTTGCCCCCCCCAGAGTTTCCCTGTCCTACCTAGGCGATGACGAACAGGATCCCGCAAACCCGAACCTCCTAGGAGGGGCGCGAAGGGGATTAAGGGGAGGTGATGGGGACAGTGCGCCTCTACAATAGCAAAGAGGGGAGTCGAACGACCAACCTAGAGGTAAACATTATTTTTGGTTACGGGGACACGATGAGCGGTCAAGGGGCAGTCGCCGGGTAATCGGTGTTTACGACCGCGTGAGGAAAAAAAATATTTTTTTTGAAATTTCACTACGGGGACATGATGAACGGTCAAGCGGCAGTCGCCGGGTAATCGGTGTTTACGACCGCGTGAGGAAAAAAAATATTTTTTTTTGAAATTTCACTACGGGGACACGGTGAACACTCCCTTGACGGCGGGTCGTCTCCCCGGTGGAAACCGTACCACTAAGCACAGTATATTTTACACGGTCGCCGCCGACGACTAACCGGCAACTCTCGCTTGCCGGCGGGTCGTCTCCCCGGAGTAAGGTTACGTCGCCGCGACGTTGGCGACCGGCGGCACACCATCAGACGACGACCATCGTCGCGGATTCAAGTGGCCGCGACGGCCGGATTACCACTACGCGGCCGGTAGACCGATCGGATCGGTCTTTTTTTAGGGAATTGTAGGCTTGATGGGGAAAAAATTATTTTATCCGCTCGCCGTCTTCGGACTTGACTTTTCATTAACCGGCCCGTGGGGAATGTGTAAAACGAAGTTTCAAAATCGAATACACGACACACGTGATTTCGAATATTCCTAGGGAAAATATGGGCAACGGATTCGGAGAGAGTTGAAAATATCAAGCCCGAAGACGGGGACGCGATCGGTACATTATTGAACTTCAAGCCCGTTCTTAGTTGACTGGTAGGCCTTTTTTTTTATTGATTTGTTTTTTTTTTTGAAAATTTTGGATGATGATCAATAAATTTTTTTGCCAATATATTTAAATCCGTTATGTAGTCATGGTCAGTCACAAAATTAAAAATGGCTTCAACGTCATCGGGCAATTTTAAATTGTCTACATTGCCATTTAGAATGTTAGCTTGGAGTATGCAAGCATTGCCCAAGTACTTGCATACATCAATTCTATAATGTCCAAAACTTTTTAAAATGTAATCAAGTTGGACATTAGTCAAGCATAATGTATCACGATTGCGAGCTAGCAATCTGTGACCTACAACTATCGCATCTGATATATGTTTACTGATTTCCTTGTAAGAAAAAACAAAAAAGGTGGGTAAGTGGTTGTCGCTCTGCTGTACAGTAGGTTACAAGTGGGTCACTGTATAATGGATGCTATTAAATTTGAATTCAATGATACAATATCATTGTATAAGAAAAACGATTCTGAGCGAAGACGGTATGTCAGTCTAGGTTTAAGACATTATATACATATCTATGGTATTAAAAAAAAAATTGACCTACTTAATTCCAAATTAATCACATCACAATATCCATTAGGTACTTATAACACGTTATACATCAATAACAAATCCTGATACTATCATAGATATATTATAATATAGTGTACTTTAGAAGTTTCAAGTACCCACGAATAGTATTATACACTCACAACAAAATAACTAAAATAGGTATGCTAGGTTTTTTAATATGTAATTTCGTCCCAAATTTGAACTTAAAATGTCTGTAAAAAATAACTGTACTCATATATTTTTTAGATTTTTTGGTTATAGTATGAACTATTTATGAGAACCTTTGTGTTGAATTTGTAATCCTTAGCTATAAAAACTGAACATTTTATAATTTATTAATTACGATGATTGATAATTTTCGATATTTTGATAAATTTTGTCAAAATGCGATCTTTAAATGCTTATAAAAAAAAATTGTGCCTATGTATTTTTAATATTTTTCAATTGCTATTGTAACAATATATCAGGAAGATTGTATTTAATTTTTACACTTTTTGGCCCAACAGATAAAACTTAATTGATGTTTATAGAAAAAAAAAACTTAAAAAATTGAAAACTAAAAATGTCCGTAAACGGCTCAAAAAGAGTCAAAATATTTTCAAAATTGTATGGTGTATAGGAAATGCTAATATAAACATTCAGTGAAATTTTCATGTATCTACGGTTATTCGTTTTTGAATTACAACAAAATAAGGAAATCGCTACATGAGAAATCGAGTGAATATCCAATGTTGTAAAAATTTGAATTTCAAACGCTCATAAAAATTTAATTTGACTGTCCGGTAGAGATTTTTTTATTTATAAAGGTAGAAAAACTTATGAGTAATCTTGTATTACATTTTCAAATCTTAGATTTAAAAAGAAAAATTTTTACGAATTCTTAACTCAAAATAATTTGCTAATTTTCGTGATTTTTCCATATTTTGTCAATTTTTGAACTTTAAATGCTTATAAAAAAAACTGTGACTAACGATTTTTAATATTTTTCATCTGCCTTTGAAACAATATACTAGGAGCCTTCTATTAAATTTTAAAGTTTTTTTAACCAACAAATAAAATTTTATTGATTTTTCTAGAAAAAAAACTAAAAAAAAATGAAAAATGAAAATGTCCCTAAACAGTTCAAAATAGATCAAAATATTTTGAAAATGTTATCGTGTATAGAAAATGAAAATATAAACAACCAGTGAAAATTTCATGTATCTACGGTCATTTGTTTTAAAGTTACACCAAAAACCAAATTCAATTTTCTGAAAAATCAATTTTGCGTAAAAATTCCCGTTTTTCCTTAATTTTTCTTCTGTTTTTCTTGGCGCTTTTGAAAAGTACTGGGAATTTTAAATTTTGACCTTCCCAATGCACCAACGATATTCACTTTCCAATCGAACGAGATACTGAAGTCGAAAATCGAAGCATTATTTCGACTACTTATCGTGTACAAAGACACAAAAAAAGTAAAAAAAATTAAAAAAAAAACACACATCATTGTAAAATCAATACATTCATCGTTTCACTCAGAATCTAAAAATTAAACTCCATTTATGCTAACATTTTCAAAAACATTTTTTTTTCCTCATTTTACGTACAATGGGCTCTTTTGCTCCATCTTTGGGTTGCTCTAATATATAATATAATAAAAAAATTTGATATTTTTTAATATTATAAAATAATTACTCACCAATACTTTCTAATTGTTCATGAATATTATTATTTGTCTCCTTTGGTGAATCTAATATGTATAAATATATTGTTAAATAAATATTTAAATTTTAATTTAAAAATTTTATTTAAAATATAATATAATAAAAGAATTTGATATTTTATAATATTATAAAATAATTACTCACCAATACGTTGTAATTGTTCATAATTATAGTTAATTGGTTCATTCGGTGGATCTAATATATATGAATATATTGTTAAATAAATATTTAAATTTTTAATATAATAAAGTAACTATTTATTCATAATTATTAAAATAAAAATAATGTAATTACCAATAAAATCAGAAAATTTTAAATCATCAAAAATATCTCTATACACATAGTATTTAATGATCTGTTGTTTCGCTGATTGTACCTTTATTAATGTCATTTTTCGCAACATTATTTTTTTTTTTAAATTAATTTAAATAAATTAAAAAAATAATAAAAATTCAATTTAAAAAAATTAAAATAATATATCTGACTTCAAAAACTCAAGCAGTGGACGACAGAGCAGATAGACATGGACAGTGGATCAGTGAAACCTTTGATGATATATATTTCGTATCTTATCGACAATTATTTATCATAATATGTGTTCTCTAACAAAAGCTTTGATTATTATATTATATTATTATATTTTCTGTATCGGACGTCAGGATTCCTAAGAATAGAAATATACAACCAACGTTTGCACATCCGTCAACGCTATATGCAAGGACCCCCTTTCCACCTTTTTTCTGAAACGACCGTGGTTATGATTATGAAGACGATGGTGGTGTTGTTAGCGTGGGGGGGGGGGGGTGGAAGGGGGTCCTTGCATATAGCGTTGACGGATGTGCAAACGTTGGTTGTATATTTCTATTCTTAGTAATCCTGCCGGTCGATACAAAAAAAAAACCCAGTAGATATAATATGGTTAATGCGAATGAAAGATCCAAATTTGGTAGTACAATATAACAGGATTACATTACACTCAGGATTACATATAGAACATGATTACATTCATTAAAAATAGATTCGTTTATTCAAAATGTACATAATTTTTATTTAAAATTTATTAAAACTTATTTTTCTGTATCACTCTCATATACGTCATAGTACACAACCGGCGTTTGTTCCTCGTAATAAAACGCCGGACGTCTTCTATTGCGGACCGGCCTTCCTCGGTCGGTTGAGCATGGATCTTGGCTTGAGCATGCAGGTTCTTCAAGTAATGGATCATTTTGACTTCTTACTTCTTCTCCTTGTGTTAAAGTTGGAGTGCAAGTTGTTTCCTTGAAACATATAATATAACATAATTAATTAGATATATCATATATATATTCGTTATTGTATTTTATCAGGTTTGAATAAAAATACATATATTTACTGTGTTATGTAAGGCACTATTGGTACATATCGCGAAATCACAACTTTTGTCACCATGTTTTCTGCGTACTGGAGTTTGTTCCTCGTAATAAAACGCCGGACGTCTTCTATTGCGGACCGGCCTTCCTCGGTCGGTTGAGCATGGATCTTGGCTTGAGCATGCTGGTTCTTCAAGCAATGGATCATTTTGACTTCTTACTTCTTCTCCTTGTGTTAAAGTTGGAGTGCAAGTTGTTTCCTTGAAACATATAATATAACATAATTAATTAGATATAGGTATATATTCGTTATTGTATTTTATCAGGTTTGAAGAAAAATACATATATTTACTGTGTTATGTAAGTCATTATTGGTACATATCGCGAGATCACAACTTTTGTCACCGTGGTTTCTGCGTACTGGAGTTTGTTCCTCGTAATAAAACGCCGAACCTATGTATATATGTTTTTGGATTTTTGTAACAATAATTTGTAGAAAAAAAGGACGTGAGTGATTGGATTCACGTTTCTTATTAGTTACCTATCAGTTTTATCACAGTTACACTTTGTGTGTAAGCTCCAACCGTGTAGACTGTAGAGAGTGTAGAGTGTAGTAAGTTCACTCTTCGTCGTTCGATGTGACAATGTCTTGTATTAGACAATAGACATTTTTTTTTAGAGATTCTCAAATCATACTGCGATTTTAGTTATTATCTTATTACAATATATACATTATACGTAATACTATAGTTATATTCTATGGACGGTCATAGCGATGAAGATACCAACAAAACTCCTACTAAAAAAACAAAAACATTTCAAGATGAATGGTTGGAATTTGCTGAATTTAAGGGATGACAGTACGGGGCTCAAAATGATAACACTAAGGCCCGATGTAAAACATGTTAGGTAAAGTCTAGTGTTGTTAATTATTTTGTAGAATTGACTTTTTCATGAGGTAGGTATGTTCTTATATTACTAGGTTTATTTAAATTGTGGGAAGAGTGACTTACAAAAACATGCACTGGGCAAAAAGCATAAAGCGAACATACAGACAATTAAATCATCTACAAATATTGAATGTGCTTTTAAAAATGTAAAACCCGATCAAAAGTGTTGATGTAAAAAAAGCGGAAATTAGATTGGCGTCATTTTTTGCAGAGCATAATGTTGCATTTGTCGTTGCTGACCACTTAATTCAAGTAATGAAAAATAGTTTTAAAGATTCAGACATTGCTAAGAATGTTACATTAAATATTACTAAATGCACTAACATTATTAAAAAATATACTTAGTACTGTAGAGACTGATGAAACTATTAGTAATTTAAAAGTTTGCAAATTTTCAATTTTGGTAGATGAAAGTACTAATATTACTGATACTAAATTTATGTGTAGGTACATTAGTTCGTTATGTCTCCCCTATTAGCGGCCTTATCAGAACAGAACTTCTTGAATTGATATCATTAGACGCAAGGAATTGTTCTGCTGTACATGTTTATGATGCATTCAAGAATTGCCTGATCTCAAAAAATATATCCTTATTCAATATTGTCGGACTAGCATCAGATGGTGCCAATGTTATGGTAGGCCGAATAAATTCTTTTTATTCCCACTTAAAAAATGATGTCCCTTCTGTAATATTGATGTAGTGTATATGTCACTCATCAGCATTAATTGCTGGGAAAGCTTGTGAAAAACTCCCTAGAGGTCCAGAAGATTTGCTTAGAAATATTTCCTCACATTGTTCAGGAAGCGCTAAACGTTGCGCTTAATTATGTGAAATGCAAGATTTTTTCCATGTACAAAGAAAAAAAATTTTAAAACTGGCTTCTACACGGTGGCTAAGTATGCACCGATGTGCATACCATCTGTAGCTCGTGTGTTAGAAAATTGGACAGTTTTGATGCATTATTTTTGAATTGCTGTTGTTGAAGACAAACTGCACATGGTGGAGACTATTCTCAAAGCTATGGAAAACCATTTTACAAAAGCTTATTTGTTATTTTTGAAATATGTGTTGAATATTATGAATTCGTTTAATGCCTTATTCCAAAGCAAAACTGTTTTAATTCATAAGATAACTGAAGCTTCAGAAAATATTTTAAAAGACTTTTGCAGCAATTTTATAAAATTAGAAGTTCTTAGTAATAGTGATATAAAGAATATTGATGTTGCAGATCCAAATAATTATTTACCAAGTAAAAGTATAAACTTGGGTATAGATTCTAATGAATATATTAGACATTTTTCTCCTGTAAACTATGAACAAGTTAAAAACTTGTGCTTAAAGTTTTATATTACTGCTGCATTAGAAATAAAAAAGAGATTACCTATCAACAATATTATATTTCAGCAGCTCAGATTTCTTGATCCAAAGTTGGCACCATATGGTAATTCTTAAAATAATTTGGACATTGATTTTAAAATATTACCTGATAAACTAAATGATTTAAATCTTATTGAAACTGAGTGGAGATGATTGAAAATTTTAATAAATAATAATGATAAGACAAAATTATCATCATTACCTATTGATGAATTTTGGCATACAATATCTAAACTCAAAGATTATTCTGATACATATATCAATGTAAAATGGCTAGATATTAATAATAACACGCTTGTAGTTTCAGAGGTGAGTTTATGCTTAAAAGCTGCTATTAAAAATGTTTATTTTGCTTAGTATAATTTTTCTTCTGCTTTGAACAATTTATAGGTGTGTCATTCTCAAAGGTTGAATGATACCAAACTAATACCATGGCTTATTTTAAAAAAATCTGGAGATGTGTTAGCTGCTCATTGTACTTGCATGGCTGGTATAGAAGAATGTTGTTCGCATGTTGGCGCTGTGCTATTTTTTCTTCGGTACATTAGCTTGAAAGGATTCGTCATGACATAATAAATTTTTTTGGTGGCAATTTAACATAGCAAATTGTATGTTACATGAATTGTTGTACACATAGTTGTCAATCATAGAGTTCAATCAAGAGCACTTTTACAATCATTGTCTGCTATATTATGACGTAGCACTTGAAGATACGAAGTACTGTTTACTCCATAATTCACATTGTTCAATGTGTGTTCTGCCATCTGGTGCTCCGCTCCGCAAATCGAAAATATCCCCCGACTTGCTATGCAACACCACCTCAAGTAGGTCACAGGGTACATACTACATAACTACATAAGTTTCAAAAAAAAAAATGCAAAAAAAAGGTATACCGAATACGTAAGTAATAAAAAATAACTTAAATGGTCATCCGCGCGTCATTATAATAGTGTTGCGTAAAATCGAAAACTTTGTAAGGCCATAACTTCGAAACTAAATGAGAGCGACAAATTCTGATTGCACCATCGTGCATATACTAATACCATATTAGTAGAGGGACATACATCAAGATGTTGATGAAATAACTAATGAAAGGGCATTAAGTCCTAGAAAATTGGATTTTATAATATAAATGTTGTTTAATATGCTTAAAAATAAATAATTAACATTAAAAAGGATTTATGTTAATTCATTGTAATAAATTGAATTTCTATACAAAAATATAAAATATGGTAAATTTATTTAATAAAGAGTAATTGGGTTGTGTGGGGGGCAAAGCCCCCCACGGATCTGTATTATGAAAATTGTCTGGACCCTCACCATGACAAACTCCTAAATACGCCACTGCTGTTCGCCGAGAGAAATCGCCGAGGCCCGACGAAAGTCGGTCCGTTTTGCTCATCCCCTCGCGTCACCCGCTTAAAGCTGCCGTTGGCGGGATGTGACTGCCGACAGGAGTCGCTAGCATCGGCCGCAGTTAACATCGGCGAGCGCCGAGCAGGCAACCGTCGGTCTGCATGCGCAGAACGGGCGTGTTCACTCGGCGAACGGAATATAGTTGTACTGTACATCAGTGTTCTAATACATTTTATTTCTTCTTACTTATATTTTGTATATCTATTTTTTTTTTTTTTTTGATGTGTTATCAAAAATAATAAAAGCCACACCTGAAACAGGAGACTTGTGCACGCCTATGATTCAGTATTTCAATTGCATCTAATAAATATACAATTTCATGTTTTAAAAATAAAACTAATTAGTTACAAAAAAACTATGATAATATTCATGTCTACCAGAAATGATATTGTTTGATAATGTATTGTTTATAGAAACGAATGCCTTTGTCTCCAAAATCACGATCCGGATTCATTCTTATAATATGGATATAATAATAAAATACATAATATGATTAATATTTATAACATATAATAGGTACTTTACTACTTTCTAAGATAAAAATGTTGACTCCCATTGGTTTTATAATTATGTTAATTTTTAGGACTAAGTGACAAATTTTTATTCATTAATAAGCTATACCGTCAATCTGGGTGACTTGGAACGATTTTGACCTTTAACTACTGTAACACATTTATTATTGATAGTTAAATTCTGTAAAAAATCATGCAGTGTAGCACACCTCCAAGGAATATATTGAATTAAAAAAAATTAAGTTCTTAAGTAAACTAAGGTAAAAAAAAATAAAAAGTCCTTTGCATTTAATTTTTTGTGGGAGGTCACTTCGAACGCTACAATAATTTTTTTTAAGTTGTTTTTATAAAATAATACTTTTTCTTATAAGTTGCAGTCTTTGCTCCCAAAATAAATTAAACCAACATATCTACAAAATTAAACTTTGTATATAACAAAAAATAATACAGTTTAAACTGATTTATAAAATAATAGATAGCACATAAATATTTATTTTTAAACTATACAGTTTAATATAATATATAACAAAAAACAATAGGTATAAATAGGTGGGCTTTGGGGGCAGAGCCCTTAAAAAATGTCCATAGCCCCCCCCCCCAAACATTTAATACAATTTGTTTTAAGCTTATTCACTTTTATCAAAGTAAAGTTTTTTGTTAGCCTCCCCCAACTCCGAAAAAAAATCCCAAACTCTATTTGCAGCTATTGGTATAACAGTAGCCAAAAAAAAATTTTCGTCTTTAAAACTTAACAATTTAAATATTTATAGTAAATAAGGATTTAATTTTTATTCAAACTGATAATTGCATCTTCTTTCTTAACGACTTGATTTGTAATAACATTATATGCTTCATCTATTATAAAAGGAAAAGAAAAATATCCTCTCAAATTTTGACTCTTACTGTAATGTTTTTCACTCATTTCATATTTTAAGTTGGAACAATTGATATAAAAAGTGTCCTGTACACAAATATACAAACGAAAACAAAATAATTTAAAAAAGTATTTGTGAAATGGAATTCATAATTTATAAATATTGCTCAAATATAAGTTACAACGTACTTTATAATAATCAATCAGAAAAGAAGATTGTTGAAAATTTAATTCAAATAATTCATCAACTATTTTTAAACTCTCCTTTGAAAATCGGGTACTCAAACCTATAATTTCATCTAATATTGGATAAAATCTTCATAATATTTTTTCTTTGTTTAATCATCTTCGTTCAATGAGTTTTCAGCTGCAGTTGTGACAGTAACGTGGTAGTCTTTGAGTGTTTTTAATTGTTGAAAAAGAAAATTTGTATAAGTAATTTCTGTGAGAGTTACTTACCATGTATGGGAATATTGATAGAAATATCATTATTCTATGCAAAATAAATAATTTTTTCCCATAATTCTGAAAATATTCAGGACTACAGTTTTTTTTTTAGATTTCCCTTAACTCCATTTATTGTTTATGTTGAACTTCCCATGTTGCCAGTTTTGTTTGTAATTGTATACTCAGTATATTTATTATTTTCAGGACATCGTGAAGAATAAACAAATATATAACAAATTAAAACATTTTGATAGTTGCCAAAATGCCAGAGATAAATATAATTTTTGTTATAAATACAAAATGTGTAATGTGTAAACGTCTAAAATATTATTAACGTGTGGAGCGTCGACTAGGTGATGTGAGACGGTCGTGCCGTTCCGTTTACTTTGCTTATGATTATATTTAATACTGTCTTGTACTCTTGTGGATGTTTATTGATTGTTTATCTTTGTTAAATGTCAGTTCGTTGCTGATGACTTCACGCTTACCCGGAGTGGTACAAATGGGAATTAAATCAACAACAAAATTGTTATACATCAAGGAAAATTAAAAAATTTCTAAATAAAATTCTGGTGGTTGAACACCATAATATTACACTATTCTCTGTTTGCCGAGAGAAAACGTAGCAGCCCGACGAAAATCGGTTCGTTCTGCGCATCCCTTCGCGTCACCCACCCATAGCGTCCGGCGACAGGAGTCTCTAGCATCGGCGTCGGGCGCATATTGTCGTCTCGACGATCTTTCATCTTGGAGGGGGAAATTGAGCCTCGGCGAGCAAGAAACCGTCAGTCGGCAGTTTGCATAATGTACAGTGTCTGCGTGTTCTCTCGGCGAATAGAGTATACATAATTCATTATCATGTTAGTACAAAATTATAATTTAATACAAATTAGACTCCGGATAATTTAAAAACAAACAACAGCTCAACAATGCAAGCCTTAGTTGGTTATGAAAAATGTACTCTTCATAACATATTACCTACACTACACATAACTGATATCATCCATGTATGTTTGATATTTGAGTGCCTTACAAGAGCACTTTTACAATCATTGTCTGCTATATTATGACGTAGCACTTGAAGATACGAAGTACTGTTTACTCCATAAGTCACATTGTTCAATGTGTGTTCTGCCATCTGGTGTTGTGGAGAATCTCTCCAGAGTATATGCTGATAACCACGGTGTTTTTCAAGCACTAAATTCTGGGGATACATTTTGCAAATATCCGTAGTAAAAGGCAACGCAAAAGACCCCGATTCCAGTCGGAACGTTCACTACGTCCTACTGTAATGTTGGGCCAACATATAGTCCGTTCAAAATAAGAAACGTAGACGGCGGCCGACTTCTGCGCATGGTCGTGGCCTCGCTACGCCTATCGAGCTTTGACACCGTCGCCTCATTCTATTGTTGACCAGTGACGCAAACAAATAACTTAAAATGCATTGAACCGGTGCCGGCGCTGCGTTGGGCTGTATTCACCGTAGCATACAACCTTTTTTTTATTATTATAAAACCATTTTTTTAAACTAAATTTTTTTTCGAGTTATTACCAGGTATATTACGTAAAAACATAAAATATAAAAACAAATTTAAACATTATAATTATTTATTACAATACATAAAAAGATAAACAGAAATTTTAAAAAAGTCAGTAGGTAATAAAAAAAAATATAAAAAATTAAAAAAAAAAATTACTCATAATCAGAATCAGTTTCTCCCGTTATTGTTAAAACACAATGTTCCATTTGATCAATTAATTACTTCGTCCATGATATCGTCGACTTTCCAAATTTTCTCTTCTTCTCCGATGACATTTTGCCAATTTTCTGATGTCACCCTTTCAATTGCAATTGCAATTGCAAATACAACCTCTCTAATGTCCCTGTTTTTTCCCGTGATTTTTATCTTCGTCGTGAGTGTGCATTCGGCTAAAATAAAAATAAATAAAATAAAATAAATACTCAACTCTTAAGAGGACACTACCCATGCATTTGTTGTATTCGTTTTACACACTTATGACATACCAAATACACGGTCAAATATTTTTACTTGTTTTGAGCTGTTTACGGACATTTTCAGTTTCCAATTTTTTTAGTTTTTTTTCTTTTAATATAAATGAAATTTTATTTGTTTGCTACAAAGCTTGGAAATTTAATAGAAGGCTAATTATATATTGTTTCAAAGGTAGATGAAAAATATTAAAAATCACATTTACCACTAAAAGTTAAAAATTAAATTAAATTAAATTATATTATGAAACTGTTATAAATTCCTGAAATTTTAAAATAAAAAACATGGCATTTAGAAATTTACTCATTAAATTAAGTTACATTATAAATGTTATACCTTTATGAGTTGTTTCATTGTCATCAGAACTTTGCGAACGTTGTCCATCTTAATGTTGTGTTTTCGCGTTTTGCGTAACCTTTTACCATAGCCCATGCCAATTCAATTGGATTAAATTCGCAATGATAGGGCGGTAATAGGAGTACGGTGTGTCCTGCTTCTTCTGCAATTTTATCGATGATAAGATTTATTACGTGATATTTCGCGTACTTTGGCCATCAGTTCATGCTTCAAAAATGGTCTGTCAAGAACAACACCTTTTGATTGAAGCCACTCCGATGATTGGGCTTTATTCCAGGCATGTCCTTTGATTTACACCATACCCAGTATGGTATATTACAGTTGTTCAATTGTGTTTTTAAAATTTTTATGGTAGGTGTATCCAGGATCAACAAATCAGGCTCATATTTATTTTCTGCTTTGACGTCAAACATTATTACTCTATGTATAAAAAAAACTTGGTAAAATATATGCTATTGGAAATGATATAGAAGATTATTATTAATAAATCTTACTCTTTGGAACATATCTATTGGTATGATTGAAATGTAATTGAATTTAATTTATTATAAGTAAGAGTATACATTTTTGATTTTATTGATTTTTTTATAAGCAGGCAGGCTATCAATATAGGCTTTTGCAAACAAATCTGAATTCTCATGTACAAAAATTGCCAGTGAGCCAAAGGATTCGTCATGACATAATACATTTTTTGGTGGCAATTTAACATAGCAGATTGTATGTTACATGAATTGTTGTACACATAGTTGTCAATCATAGAGTTTTCGAAGAAGACACCAAAACTAGCAAGCGAAATTTTTAACAATGCAACATCAATACTATTAAATTTCTTTTTTAAATATATAATACATGCCGCAATGATCTCAGTTATATCTTCAAAAAAAAATATAAAAAAAGAAACAAATATTATTATTAATTATAATTATAATTATTTATATTATGGTAGCTGTAACCCTTGTTTGGGCACTCATCACTGGGTGTAGATTCTGCAAAAAAAGATGACTTACTTATGATTTGATAAATGACTTACTCTATACTACCAAGTAGCTTTAAGTCCCCTGGTAAGCGAATTGGACCTGTAGTTGTGGCTAAACCAGCATTTCACAGGATTACAGGGTAAACTGTACTTTGAATCGCCAAAAACGGTGTTAAATATTAATTTCCCCTTATAATGTAATTTGGATAAATTGTTAAGCATACCTGATACTATAGTATTCCAGTTTCGGAACCAAAAAAATCAAACTTTAAATGCTGAACACTTTCCGGTGCCTTCTGAACCATTGCCACTCAGAACCATAGGTTTTAACCAAGGCACCGGAACGTGTTCAGCATTTAAAGTTCGATTTTTTTGGTTCTGAAACTGGAGAACTATAGTATCAGATATGCTTAACAATTTATCCAGATGACATTATAAGGGGAAATTAATATTTAACACCGTGTTTGGAGATCCAAAGTACATTATATTGTCATTAAGTAAATTTCTCAAAATCAATTCCATTCCAGTAGTATTTTGGAATTCAATACAATCATTATTTATACCTGTGTCTATCTCCTGATTAATTTCTGTTTTCATTACTCTTTGTATAAAAAAAAAAATTAAATATTACTTATTATGTATAGTAAATAATATTGATTAATATGATTTTTAAATATACATCTTACTTTGTGTCACACATCTTTGTATACGATTGAAATGTTACAGAATTTAATTTATTATAAATAGTAGTGTACATTTTTGCTTTGATTTTTTTGCTTTTTTTTTGGTATGCAGGTGTACTATCCACATACATCTTTGCTGCACTGTATAAATTTGCACTTTTGCTGATGCACTCAACTAGTGCAGCAAATTGACTATCATGACATAGCAAATTACTCTCAGTATGGATTGAAATCCAATTTTGTATGGCAGCATGGTCATTAAAAATATAATCGGACAATGGTATGGGATCGATAAATTTACCATAACTATTCATTGTTAAATTTATCACATTTATATCTATAAATTAAAATTTTTTTTCAAAAAAATCAAACATGAAGCGATGTCACGCGAAATTTCTTTAAAAGAATATAAAAAAATTTCAAAAATTTTAAAATTTTAAAATTCCAAGGGTGGATCCAGGGGGGGCACTGGTGGCAGGTGACTCCACTTTGGAATAAAAAATATTTCCGGAAAAATATTTGGACTTTGTATGAATGGGGACGATAATATGCAGGGACGACGACCTCTTAACAATAACTATTTACTACTCTATTATTACAACTACTACTCTAAAAAACAATAAATTGCTAAAAGTACAATATTTTTTGTAAATATACAATATAACTCACTTTATTCCGGTTTGATGAATCCACGGAACTGGTGATACCCAACATTTCAACGATATGTCGTTTCGGTGCTCCGATTTATTTATATTTGTAGGAATTAACTTTTTGCCGTAATACCTTGTCCACGAACACTCCAACTGTGATTTTAATATATGATTAAGCTGTTTATACCGATACAAATAATGTTCAATTGATTTTCCCCTTGGTGCCTGATTATTATTGACTCGTTGTGTGGCGTTTTGGTGTCTCACTTTGGAACGCACACGCTCAGCAGCCAACGCTTCTGCGCGCTTCGCTTCCGCGTCGAAGAGCGGCTCCATCGAACGACGTTCACTGTCATATTGGAGACGCACCTTGCGCCTTGCCTCGCGAATGGCTCCACGAATACGTCGTTCATTGAACGATGTGCGCATGTACAAATCGAACCGTTTACGCATACGTCGATCCCAGTAGTCTCCGCCGCGGCCATTAATAAAAACGTCCAGTCTGCTAGTTTTTGATTTACTCGAAGCTTCACTCGAGGATTCACTAGATGTCTCAGTAAAAGACGTAAAACCCGTTATACGTGGGCGATTGCATGCTACCCCGATGGGTCCGCTGTCGGCGCTATCCGTGCCGAAGTCACTATTATCGGGTGAACTCGAGTGAAATGAACTGTTTTCATCCGTATCAAAAGTCAAGGCCCATCCGGGCCAATTGTATAATCCTGTGGATCGGTCGATTAAAAGTTTCGGAACTTTAAGATCACATAAACCATGGCATAGGCCTCGGTCACCAATCAATGCATTCACTGATACCCTTGTAGAAATTCAAATTTTTAGTTCACCTATATTTTTCAAAGAAATAATTTGCGAACTATAATATTAATAGAATCGTACATTAACTAGTCCCAAAAAGTGTCAGGCTATATTATGTGCATTTTCGTGTCCACACTACCCTTGAGGTGTTACGTCGATCCCAGTAGTCTCCGCCGCGGCCATTAATAAAAACGTCCAGTCTGCTAGTTTTTGATTTACTCGAAGCTTCACTCGAGGATTCACTAGATGTCTCAGTTTAAAGACGTAAAACCCGTTATACGTGGGCGATTGCATGCTACCCCGATGGGTCCGCTGTCGGCGCTATCCGTGCCGAAGTCACTATTATCGGGTGAACTCGAGTGAAATGAACTGTTTTCATCCGTATCAAAAGTCAAGGCCCATCCGGGCCAATTGTATAATCCTGTGGATCGGTCGATTAAAAGTTTCGGAACTTTAAGATCACATAAACCATGGCATAGGCCTCGGTCACCAATCAATGCATTCACTGATACCCTTGTAGAAATACATTTTTTGTTAAGGTCATTTTCAATTGGACGTCCTTGCATTTGGCGTCCAGTCAAGACCATCACTCTTATCATCTTCATCCAGGCGTCACAGTTAAGTAGGTACCTAAGTTACCTAGTACTACTAGGCTAGTAGGTACCTAAGGTAATTAATATTACACACCTATTATTTTTCAAAGGAAATAATTTTGCAGAACTATAATATATAATATAATACGTACATTTTACTATGTCCCAAAAAAGTTTCAGGTCGAGCCTAGGCTTGACCGGCTCGCCCCGTGCAATCAGCATCAGGTAGCATAAACCTAAGTGCTATATTATGTGCATTTTTCGTGTAATCGTCCACACTACCCTTGAGGTGTTACACATAAGTGCGTTTTTTTTTAAGTGGTTTTCGCCTGTAGCCCTATTCCACTGTTTTACCCTACCTAGTTTAAAGTTTTTTAGTTTAAACCACATGTGTGTGGAGAAACCATACAACATTCATGCCGCAATTGGACATTTTTTTTTTTTTTTTATTAGTTTTTACAATTCTTGTACATACCTAGACGAGCGTATAAACGAATGCAATTAACCATGGAAAAATTGGCCATATTTATTGTTGCTACTCTTGTGCCAAAAAATGTGGAAAAAATCCAATAAATGTCCCATATATAAAACAAATACATACCTGTATAATTTGCCATGCATCACAGTACTTATAATTCATCATTACATTAAATAAAATATAAAAACAAAAAAACGCAATCAGACTTCAGCACAATTCCCATGAAAAAAAGGAATAAAATCATCCGAAAATATTTCGTGTTACCATTTGAGTGAAACACACTGTATTATGATGTATGAGGTACATATAAAATGCCGATAAAGATACGCACCTAGCATACAAATATAGATAAACCTAATAAATTATAGTTTATTGCTAACGATTAGCTAGTTAGATATAGTTATTTGGTAAAAACACACCTTTGTATACGATTGAAATGTTACAGAATTTAATTTATTATAAATAGTAGTGTACATTTTTGCTTTGATTTTTTTGCTTTTTTTTGGTATGCAGGTGTACTATCCACATACATCTTTGCTGCACTGTATAAATTTGCACTTTTGCTGATGCACTCAACTAGTGCAGCAAATTGACTATCATGACATAGCAAATTACTCTCAGTATGGATTGAAATCCAATTTTGTATGGCAGCATGGTCATTAAAAATATAATCGGACAAAAAATAATATAATATAATCGATAAATTTACCAATATTACACACCTATTATTTTTCAAAGGAAATAATTTTGCAGAACTATAATATATAATATAATACGTACATTTTACTATGTCCCAAAAAAGTTTCAGGTCGAGCCTAGGCTTGACCGGCTCGCCCCGTGCAATCAGCATCAGGTAGCATAAACCTAAGTGCTATATTATGTGCATTTTTCGTGTAATCGTCCACACTACCCTTGAGGTGTTTACACATAAGTGCGTTTTTTTTTAAGTGGTTTTCGCTGTAGCCCTATTCCACTGTTTTTACCCTACCTAGTTTAAAGTTTTTAGTTTAAACACATGTGTGGAGAAACCATACAACATTCATGCCGCAATTGGACATTTTTTTTTTTTTTTTATTAGTTTTTACAATTCTTGTACATACCTAGACGAGCGTATAAACGAATGCAATTAACCATGGAAAAATTGGCCATATTTATTGTTGCTACTCTTGTGCCAAAAAATGTGGAAAAAATCCAATAAATGTCCCATATATAAAACAAATACATACCTGTATAATTTGCCATGCATCACAGTACTTATAATTCATCATTACATTAAATAAAATATAAAAACAAAAAAACGCAATCAGACTTCAGCACAATTCCCATGAAAAAAAGGAATAAAATCATCCGAAAATATTTCGTGTTACCATTTGAGTGAAACACACTGTATTATGATGTATGAGGTACATATAAAATGCCGATAAAGATACGCACCTAGCATACAAATATAGATAAACCTAATAAATTATAGTTTATTGCTAACGATTAGCTAGTTAGATATAGTTATTTGGTAAAAACACACCTTTGTATACGATTGAAATGTTACAGAATTTAATTTATTATAAATAGTAGTGTACATTTTTGCTTTGATTTTTTTGCTTTTTTTTTGGTATGCAGGTGTACTATCCACATACATCTTTGCTGCACTGTATAAATTTGCACTTTTGCTGATGCACTCAACTAGTGCAGCAAATTGACTATCATGACATAGCAAATTACTCTCAGTATGGATTGAAATCCAATTTTGTATGGCAGCATGGTCATTAAAAATATAATCGGACAAAAAATAATATAATATAATCGATAAATTTACCATAACTATTCATTGTTAAATTTATCACATTTATATCTATACATTTAAGTTTTGTTTTCAAAAAAATCAAACATGAAGCGATGTCACGTGAAATTTCCTTAAAAAAATATAAAAAAATTTCAAAAATTTTAAAATTCCAAGGGTGGATCCAGGGGGGGGGCACTGGTGGCAGGTGACTCCCCCTTTGGAATAAAAAATATTTCCGGAAAAATATTTGGACTTTGTATGAGTGGGGACGATGATATGCAGGGACGACGACCTCTTAACAATAACTATTTACTACTCTATTACTACAACTACTACTCTAAAAAACAATAAATTGCTAAAAGTACAATATTTTTTGTAAATATACAATATAACTCACTTTATTCCGGTTTGATGAATCCAGGGAACTGGTGATACCCAACATTTCAACGATATATCGTTTCGGTGCTCCGATTTATTTATATTTGTAGGAATTAACTTTTTGCCGTAATACCTTGTCCACGAACACTCCAACTGTGATTTTAATTTGTGATTAAGCTGTTTATACCGATACAAATAATGTTCAATTGATTTTCCCCTTGGTGCGGGATAATTATTGACTCGAAGTGTTTCGTTTTGGTGTCTCACTTTGGAACGCACACGCTCAGCAGCCAACGCTTCTGCGCGCTTCGCTTCCGCGTCGAAGAGCGGCTCCATCGAACGACGTTCACTGTCATATTGGAGACGCACCTTGCGCCTTGCCTCGCGAATGGCTCCACGAATACGTCGTTCATTGAACGATGTGCGCATGTACAAATCGAACCGTTTACGCATACGTCGATCCCAGTAGTCTCCGCCGCGGCCATTAATAAAAACGTCCAGTCTGCTAGTTTTTGATTTACTCGAAGCTTCACTCGAGGATTCACTAGATGTCTCAGTAAAAGACGTAAAACCCGTTATACGTGGGCGATTGCATGCTACCCCGATGGGTCCGCTGTCGGCGCTATCCGTGCCGAAGTCACTATTATCGGGTGAACTCGAGTGAAATGAACTGTTTTCATCCGTATCAAAAGTCAAGGCCCATCCGGGCCAATTGTATAATCCTGTGGATCGGTCGATTAAAAGTTTCGGAACTTTAAGATCACATAAACCATGGCATAGGCCTCGGTCACCAATCAATGCATTCACTGATACCCTTGTAGAAATACATTTTTTGTTAAGGTCATTTTCAATTGGACGTCCTTGCATTTGGCGTCCAGTCAAGACCATCACTCTTATCATCTTCATCCAGGCGTCACAGTTAAGTAGGTACCTAAGTTACCTAGTACTACTAGGCTAGTAGGTACCTAAGGTAATTAATATTACACACCTATTATTTTTCAAAGGAAATAATTTTGCAGAACTATAATATATAATATAATACGTACATTTTACTATGTCCCAAAAAAGTTTCAGGTCGAGCCTAGGCTTGACCGGCTCGCCCCGTGCAATCAGCATCAGGTAGCATAAACCTAAGTGCTATATTATGTGCATTTTTCGTGTAATCGTCCACACTACCCTTGAGGTGTTACACATAAGTGCGTTTTTTTTTTAAGTGGTTTTCGCCTGTAGCCCTATTCCACTGTTTTACCCTACCTAGTTTAAAGTTTTTTAGTTTAAACCACATGTGTGTGGAGAAACCATACAACATTCATGCCGCAATTGGACATTTTTTTTTTTTTTTTTATTAGTTTTTACAATTCTTGTACATACCTAGACGAGCGTATAAACGAATGCAATTAACCATGGAAAAATTGGCCATATTTATTGTTGCTACTCTTGTGCCAAAAAATGTGGAAAAAATCCAATAAATGTCCCATATATAAAACAAATACATACCTGTATAATTTGCCATGCATCACAGTACTTATAATTCATCATTACATTAAATAAAATATAAAAACAAAAAAACGCAATCAGACTTCAGCACAATTCCCATGAAAAAAAGGAATAAAATCATCCGAAAATATTTCGTGTTACCATTTGAGTGAAACACACTGTATTATGATGTATGAGGTACATATAAAATGCCGATAAAGATACGCACCTAGCATACAAATATAGATAAACCTAATAAATTATAGTTTATTGCTAACGATTAGCTAGTTAGATATAGTTATTTGGTAAAAACACACCTTTGTATACGATTGAAATGTTACAGAATTTAATTTATTATAAATAGTAGTGTACATTTTTGCTTTGATTTTTTTGCTTTTTTTTTGGTATGCAGGTGTACTATCCACATACATCTTTGCTGCACTGTATAAATTTGCACTTTTGCTGATGCACTCAACTAGTGCAGCAAATTGACTATCATGACATAGCAAATTACTCTCAGTATGGATTGAAATCCAATTTTGTATGGCAGCATGGTCATTAAAAATATAATCGGACAAAAAATAATATAATATAATCGATAAATTTACCATAACTATTCATTGTTAAATTTATCACATTTATATCTATACATTTAAGTTTTGTTTTCAAAAAAATCAAACATGAAGCGATGTCACGTGAAATTTCCTTAAAAAAATATAAAAAAATTTCAAAAATTTTAAAATTCCAAGGGTGGATCCAGGGGGGGGGCACTGGTGGCAGGTGACTCCCCCTTTGGAATAAAAAATATTTCCGGAAAAATATTTGGACTTTGTATGAGTGGGGACGATGATATGCAGGGACGACGACCTCTTAACAATAACTATTTACTACTCTATTACTACAACTACTACTCTAAAAAACAATAAATTGCTAAAAGTACAATATTTTTTGTAAATATACAATATAACTCACTTTATTCCGGTTTGATGAATCCAGGGAACTGGTGATACCCAACATTTCAACGATATATCGTTTCGGTGCTCCGATTTATTTATATTTGTAGGAATTAACTTTTTGCCGTAATACCTTGTCCACGAACACTCCAACTGTGATTTTAATTTGTGATTAAGCTGTTTATACCGATACAAATAATGTTCAATTGATTTTCCCCTTGGTGCGGGATAATTATTGACTCGAAGTGTTTCGTTTTGGTGTCTCACTTTGGAACGCACACGCTCAGCAGCCAACGCTTCTGCGCGCTTCGCTTCCGCGTCGAAGAGCGGCTCCATCGAACGACGTTCACTGTCATATTGGAGACGCACCTTGCGCCTTGCCTCGCGAATGGCTCCACGAATACGTCGTTCATTGAACGATGTGCGCATGTACAAATCGAACCGTTTACGCATACGTCGATCCCAGTAGTCTCCGCCGCGGCCATTAATAAAAACGTCCAGTCTGCTAGTTTTTGATTTACTCGAAGCTTCACTCGAGGATTCACTAGATGTCTCAGTAAAAGACGTAAAACCCGTTATACGTGGGCGATTGCATGCTACCCCGATGGGTCCGCTGTCGGCGCTATCCGTGCCGAAGTCACTATTATCGGGTGAACTCGAGTGAAATGAACTGTTTTCATCCGTATCAAAAGTCAAGGCCCATCCGGGCCAATTGTATAATCCTGTGGATCGGTCGATTAAAAGTTTCGGAACTTTAAGATCACATAAACCATGGCATAGGCCTCGGTCACCAATCAATGCATTCACTGATACCCTTGTAGAAATACATTTTTTGTTAAGGTCATTTTCAATTGGACGTCCTTGCATTTGGCGTCCAGTCAAGACCATCACTCTTATCATCTTCATCCAGGCGTCACAGTTAAGTAGGTACCTAAGTTACCTAGTACTACTAGGCTAGTAGGTACCTAAGGTAATTAATATTACACACCTATTATTTTTCAAAGGAAATAATTTTGCAGAACTATAATATATAATATAATACGTACATTTTACTATGTCCCAAAAAAGTTTCAGGTCGAGCCTAGGCTTGACCGGCTCGCCCCGTGCAATCAGCATCAGGTAGCATAAACCTAAGTGCTATATTATGTGCATTTTTCGTGTAATCGTCCACACTACCCTTGAGGTGTTACACATAAGTGCGTTTTTTTTTAAGTGGTTTTCGCCTGTAGCCCTATTCCACTGTTTTACCCTACCTAGTTTAAAGTTTTTTAGTTTAAACCACATGTGTGTGGAGAAACCATACAACATTCATGCCGCAATTGGACATTTTTTTTTTTTTTTTTATTAGTTTTTACAATTCTTGTACATACCTAGACGAGCGTATAAACGAATGCAATTAACCATGGAAAAATTGGCCATATTTATTGTTGCTACTCTTGTGCCAAAAAATGTGGAAAAAATCCAATAAATGTCCCATATATAAAACAAATACATACCTGTATAATTTGCCATGCATCACAGTACTTATAATTCATCATTACATTAAATAAAATATAAAAACAAAAAAACGCAATCAGACTTCAGCACAATTCCCATGAAAAAAAGGAATAAAATCATCCGAAAATATTTCGTGTTACCATTTGAGTGAAACACACTGTATTATGATGTATGAGGTACATATAAAATGCCGATAAAGATACGCACCTAGCATACAAATATAGATAAACCTAATAAATTATAGTTTATTGCTAACGATTAGCTAGTTAGATATAGTTATTTGGTAAAAACACACCTTTGTATACGATTGAAATGTTACAGAATTTAATTTATTATAAATAGTAGTGTACATTTTTGCTTTGATTTTTTTGCTTTTTTTTTGGTATGCAGGTGTACTATCCACATACATCTTTGCTGCACTGTATAAATTTGCACTTTTGCTGATGCACTCAACTAGTGCAGCAAATTGACTATCATGACATAGCAAATTACTCTCAGTATGGATTGAAATCCAATTTTGTATGGCAGCATGGTCATTAAAAATATAATCGGACAAAAAATAATATAATATAATCGATAAATTTACCATAACTATTCATTGTTAAATTTATCACATTTATATCTATACATTTAAGTTTTGTTTTCAAAAAAATCAAACATGAAGCGATGTCACGTGAAATTTCCTTAAAAAAATATAAAAAAATTTCAAAAATTTTAAAATTCCAAGGGTGGATCCAGGGGGGGGGCACTGGTGGCAGGTGACTCCCCCTTTGGAATAAAAAATATTTCCGGAAAAATATTTGGACTTTGTATGAGTGGGGACGATGATATGCAGGGACGACGACCTCTTAACAATAACTATTTACTACTCTATTACTACAACTACTACTCTAAAAAACAATAAATTGCTAAAAGTACAATATTTTTTGTAAATATACAATATAACTCACTTTATTCCGGTTTGATGAATCCAGGGAACTGGTGATACCCAACATTTCAACGATATATCGTTTCGGTGCTCCGATTTATTTATATTTGTAGGAATTAACTTTTTGCCGTAATACCTTGTCCACGAACACTCCAACTGTGATTTTAATTTGTGATTAAGCTGTTTATACCGATACAAATAATGTTCAATTGATTTTCCCCTTGGTGCGGGATAATTATTGACTCGAAGTGTTTCGTTTTGGTGTCTCACTTTGGAACGCACACGCTCAGCAGCCAACGCTTCTGCGCGCTTCGCTTCCGCGTCGAAGAGCGGCTCCATCGAACGACGTTCACTGTCATATTGGAGACGCACCTTGCGCCTTGCCTCGCGAATGGCTCCACGAATACGTCGTTCATTGAACGATGTGCGCATGTACAAATCGAACCGTTTACGCATACGTCGATCCCAGTAGTCTCCGCCGCGGCCATTAATAAAAACGTCCAGTCTGCTAGTTTTTGATTTACTCGAAGCTTCACTCGAGGATTCACTAGATGTCTCAGTAAAAGACGTAAAACCCGTTATACGTGGGCGATTGCATGCTACCCCGATGGGTCCGCTGTCGGCGCTATCCGTGCCGAAGTCACTATTATCGGGTGAACTCGAGTGAAATGAACTGTTTTCATCCGTATCAAAAGTCAAGGCCCATCCGGGCCAATTGTATAATCCTGTGGATCGGTCGATTAAAAGTTTCGGAACTTTAAGATCACATAAACCATGGCATAGGCCTCGGTCACCAATCAATGCATTCACTGATACCCTTGTAGAAATACATTTTTTGTTAAGGTCATTTTCAATTGGACGTCCTTGCATTTGGCGTCCAGTCAAGACCATCACTCTTATCATCTTCATCCAGGCGTCACAGTTAAGTAGGTACCTAAGTTACCTAGTACTACTAGGCTAGTAGGTACCTAAGGTAATTAATATTACACACCTATTATTTTTCAAAGGAAATAATTTTGCAGAACTATAATATATAATATAATACGTACATTTTACTATGTCCCAAAAAAGTTTCAGGTCGAGCCTAGGCTTGACCGGCTCGCCCCGTGCAATCAGCATCAGGTAGCATAAACCTAAGTGCTATATTATGTGCATTTTTCGTGTAATCGTCCACACTACCCTTGAGGTGTTACACATAAGTGCGTTTTTTTTTAAGTGGTTTTCGCCTGTAGCCCTATTCCACTGTTTTACCCTACCTAGTTTAAAGTTTTTTAGTTTAAACCACATGTGTGTGGAGAAACCATACAACATTCATGCCGCAATTGGACATTTTTTTTTTTTTTTTTATTAGTTTTTACAATTCTTGTACATACCTAGACGAGCGTATAAACGAATGCAATTAACCATGGAAAAATTGGCCATATTTATTGTTGCTACTCTTGTGCCAAAAAATGTGGAAAAAATCCAATAAATGTCCCATATATAAAACAAATACATACCTGTATAATTTGCCATGCATCACAGTACTTATAATTCATCATTACATTAAATAAAATATAAAAACAAAAAAACGCAATCAGACTTCAGCACAATTCCCATGAAAAAAAGGAATAAAATCATCCGAAAATATTTCGTGTTACCATTTGAGTGAAACACACTGTATTATGATGTATGAGGTACATATAAAATGCCGATAAAGATACGCACCTAGCATACAAATATAGATAAACCTAATAAATTATAGTTTATTGCTAACGATTAGCTAGTTAGATATAGTTATTTGGTAAAAACACACCTTTGTATACGATTGAAATGTTACAGAATTTAATTTATTATAAATAGTAGTGTACATTTTTGCTTTGATTTTTTTGCTTTTTTTTTGGTATGCAGGTGTACTATCCACATACATCTTTGCTGCACTGTATAAATTTGCACTTTTGCTGATGCACTCAACTAGTGCAGCAAATTGACTATCATGACATAGCAAATTACTCTCAGTATGGATTGAAATCCAATTTTGTATGGCAGCATGGTCATTAAAAATATAATCGGACAAAAAATAATATAATATAATCGATAAATTTACCATAACTATTCATTGTTAAATTTATCACATTTATATCTATACATTTAAGTTTTGTTTTCAAAAAAATCAAACATGAAGCGATGTCACGTGAAATTTCCTTAAAAAAATATAAAAAAATTTCAAAAATTTTAAAATTCCAAGGGTGGATCCAGGGGGGGGGCACTGGTGGCAGGTGACTCCCCCTTTGGAATAAAAAATATTTCCGGAAAAATATTTGGACTTTGTATGAGTGGGGACGATGATATGCAGGGACGACGACCTCTTAACAATAACTATTTACTACTCTATTACTACAACTACTACTCTAAAAAACAATAAATTGCTAAAAGTACAATATTTTTTGTAAATATACAATATAACTCACTTTATTCCGGTTTGATGAATCCAGGGAACTGGTGATACCCAACATTTCAACGATATATCGTTTCGGTGCTCCGATTTATTTATATTTGTAGGAATTAACTTTTTGCCGTAATACCTTGTCCACGAACACTCCAACTGTGATTTTAATTTGTGATTAAGCTGTTTATACCGATACAAATAATGTTCAATTGATTTTCCCCTTGGTGCGGGATAATTATTGACTCGAAGTGTTTCGTTTTGGTGTCTCACTTTGGAACGCACACGCTCAGCAGCCAACGCTTCTGCGCGCTTCGCTTCCGCGTCGAAGAGCGGCTCCATCGAACGACGTTCACTGTCATATTGGAGACGCACCTTGCGCCTTGCCTCGCGAATGGCTCCACGAATACGTCGTTCATTGAACGATGTGCGCATGTACAAATCGAACCGTTTACGCATACGTCGATCCCAGTAGTCTCCGCCGCGGCCATTAATAAAAACGTCCAGTCTGCTAGTTTTTGATTTACTCGAAGCTTCACTCGAGGATTCACTAGATGTCTCAGTAAAAGACGTAAAACCCGTTATACGTGGGCGATTGCATGCTACCCCGATGGGTCCGCTGTCGGCGCTATCCGTGCCGAAGTCACTATTATCGGGTGAACTCGAGTGAAATGAACTGTTTTCATCCGTATCAAAAGTCAAGGCCCATCCGGGCCAATTGTATAATCCTGTGGATCGGTCGATTAAAAGTTTCGGAACTTTAAGATCACATAAACCATGGCATAGGCCTCGGTCACCAATCAATGCATTCACTGATACCCTTGTAGAAATACATTTTTTGTTAAGGTCATTTTCAATTGGACGTCCTTGCATTTGGCGTCCAGTCAAGACCATCACTCTTATCATCTTCATCCAGGCGTCACAGTTAAGTAGGTACCTAAGTTACCTAGTACTACTAGGCTAGTAGGTACCTAAGGTAATTAATATTACACACCTATTATTTTTCAAAGGAAATAATTTTGCAGAACTATAATATATAATATAATACGTACATTTTACTATGTCCCAAAAAAGTTTCAGGTCGAGCCTAGGCTTGACCGGCTCGCCCCGTGCAATCAGCATCAGGTAGCATAAACCTAAGTGCTATATTATGTGCATTTTTCGTGTAATCGTCCACACTACCCTTGAGGTGTTACACATAAGTGCGTTTTTTTTTAAGTGGTTTTCGCCTGTAGCCCTATTCCACTGTTTTACCCTACCTAGTTTAAAGTTTTTTAGTTTAAACCACATGTGTGTGGAGAAACCATACAACATTCATGCCGCAATTGGACATTTTTTTTTTTTTTTTATTAGTTTTTACAATTCTTGTACATACCTAGACGAGCGTATAAACGAATGCAATTAACCATGGAAAAATTGGCCATATTTATTGTTGCTACTCTTGTGCCAAAAAATGTGGAAAAAATCCAATAAATGTCCCATATATAAAACAAATACATACCTGTATAATTTGCCATGCATCACAGTACTTATAATTCATCATTACATTAAATAAAATATAAAAACAAAAAAACGCAATCAGACTTCAGCACAATTCCCATGAAAAAAAGGAATAAAATCATCCGAAAATATTTCGTGTTACCATTTGAGTGAAACACACTGTATTATGATGTATGAGGTACATATAAAATGCCGATAAAGATACGCACCTAGCATACAAATATAGATAAACCTAATAAATTATAGTTTATTGCTAACGATTAGCTAGTTAGATATAGTTATTTGGTAAAAACACACCTTTGTATACGATTGAAATGTTACAGAATTTAATTTATTATAAATAGTAGTGTACATTTTTGCTTTGATTTTTTTGCTTTTTTTTGGTATGCAGGTGTACTATCCACATACATCTTTGCTGCACTGTATAAATTTGCACTTTTGCTGATGCACTCAACTAGTGCAGCAAATTGACTATCATGACATAGCAAATTACTCTCAGTATGGATTGAAATCCAATTTTGTATGGCAGCATGGTCATTAAAAATATAATCGGACAAAAAATAATATAATATAATCGATAAATTTACCATAACTATTCATTGTTAAATTTATCACATTTATATCTATACATTTAAGTTTTGTTTTCAAAAAAATCAAACATGAAGCGATGTCACGTGAAATTTCCTTAAAAAAATATAAAAAAATTTCAAAAATTTTAAAATTCCAAGGGTGGATCCAGGGGGGGGGCACTGGTGGCAGGTGACTCCCCCTTTGGAATAAAAAATATTTCCGGAAAAATATTTGGACTTTGTATGAGTGGGGACGATGATATGCAGGGACGACGACCTCTTAACAATAACTATTTACTACTCTATTACTACAACTACTACTCTAAAAAACAATAAATTGCTAAAAGTACAATATTTTTTGTAAATATACAATATAACTCACTTTATTCCGGTTTGATGAATCCAGGGAACTGGTGATACCCAACATTTCAACGATATATCGTTTCGGTGCTCCGATTTATTTATATTTGTAGGAATTAACTTTTTGCCGTAATACCTTGTCCACGAACACTCCAACTGTGATTTTAATTTGTGATTAAGCTGTTTATACCGATACAAATAATGTTCAATTGATTTTCCCCTTGGTGCGGGATAATTATTGACTCGAAGTGTTTCGTTTTGGTGTCTCACTTTGGAACGCACACGCTCAGCAGCCAACGCTTCTGCGCGCTTCGCTTCCGCGTCGAAGAGCGGCTCCATCGAACGACGTTCACTGTCATATTGGAGACGCACCTTGCGCCTTGCCTCGCGAATGGCTCCACGAATACGTCGTTCATTGAACGATGTGCGCATGTACAAATCGAACCGTTTACGCATACGTCGATCCCAGTAGTCTCCGCCGCGGCCATTAATAAAAACGTCCAGTCTGCTAGTTTTTGATTTACTCGAAGCTTCACTCGAGGATTCACTAGATGTCTCAGTAAAAGACGTAAAACCCGTTATACGTGGGCGATTGCATGCTACCCCGATGGGTCCGCTGTCGGCGCTATCCGTGCCGAAGTCACTATTATCGGGTGAACTCGAGTGAAATGAACTGTTTTCATCCGTATCAAAAGTCAAGGCCCATCCGGGCCAATTGTATAATCCTGTGGATCGGTCGATTAAAAGTTTCGGAACTTTAAGATCACATAAACCATGGCATAGGCCTCGGTCACCAATCAATGCATTCACTGATACCCTTGTAGAAATACATTTTTTGTTAAGGTCATTTTCAATTGGACGTCCTTGCATTTGGCGTCCAGTCAAGACCATCACTCTTATCATCTTCATCCAGGCGTCACAGTTAAGTAGGTACCTAAGTTACCTAGTACTACTAGGCTAGTAGGTACCTAAGGTAATTAATATTACACACCTATTATTTTTCAAAGGAAATAATTTTGCAGAACTATAATATATAATATAATACGTACATTTTACTATGTCCCAAAAAAGTTTCAGGTCGAGCCTAGGCTTGACCGGCTCGCCCCGTGCAATCAGCATCAGGTAGCATAAACCTAAGTGCTATATTATGTGCATTTTTCGTGTAATCGTCCACACTACCCTTGAGGTGTTACACATAAGTGCGTTTTTTTTTAAGTGGTTTTCGCCTGTAGCCCTATTCCACTGTTTTACCCTACCTAGTTTAAAGTTTTTTAGTTTAAACCACATGTGTGTGGAGAAACCATACAACATTCATGCCGCAATTGGACATTTTTTTTTTTTTTTTTATTAGTTTTTACAATTCTTGTACATACCTAGACGAGCGTATAAACGAATGCAATTAACCATGGAAAAATTGGCCATATTTATTGTTGCTACTCTTGTGCCAAAAAATGTGGAAAAAATCCAATAAATGTCCCATATATAAAACAAATACATACCTGTATAATTTGCCATGCATCACAGTACTTATAATTCATCATTACATTAAATAAAATATAAAAACAAAAAAACGCAATCAGACTTCAGCACAATTCCCATGAAAAAAAGGAATAAAATCATCCGAAAATATTTCGTGTTACCATTTGAGTGAAACACACTGTATTATGATGTATGAGGTACATATAAAATGCCGATAAAGATACGCACCTAGCATACAAATATAGATAAACCTAATAAATTATAGTTTATTGCTAACGATTAGCTAGTTAGATATAGTTATTTGGTAAAAACACACCTTTGTATACGATTGAAATGTTACAGAATTTAATTTATTATAAATAGTAGTGTACATTTTTGCTTTGATTTTTTTGCTTTTTTTTTGGTATGCAGGTGTACTATCCACATACATCTTTGCTGCACTGTATAAATTTGCACTTTTGCTGATGCACTCAACTAGTGCAGCAAATTGACTATCATGACATAGCAAATTACTCTCAGTATGGATTGAAATCCAATTTTGTATGGCAGCATGGTCATTAAAAATATAATCGGACAAAAAATAATATAATATAATCGATAAATTTACCATAACTATTCATTGTTAAATTTATCACATTTATATCTATACATTTAAGTTTTGTTTTCAAAAAAATCAAACATGAAGCGATGTCACGTGAAATTTCCTTAAAAAAATATAAAAAAATTTCAAAAATTTTAAAATTCCAAGGGTGGATCCAGGGGGGGGGCACTGGTGGCAGGTGACTCCCCCTTTGGAATAAAAAATATTTCCGGAAAAATATTTGGACTTTGTATGAGTGGGGACGATGATATGCAGGGACGACGACCTCTTAACAATAACTATTTACTACTCTATTACTACAACTACTACTCTAAAAAACAATAAATTGCTAAAAGTACAATATTTTTTGTAAATATACAATATAACTCACTTTATTCCGGTTTGATGAATCCAGGGAACTGGTGATACCCAACATTTCAACGATATATCGTTTCGGTGCTCCGATTTATTTATATTTGTAGGAATTAACTTTTTGCCGTAATACCTTGTCCACGAACACTCCAACTGTGATTTTAATTTGTGATTAAGCTGTTTATACCGATACAAATAATGTTCAATTGATTTTCCCCTTGGTGCGGGATAATTATTGACTCGAAGTGTTTCGTTTTGGTGTCTCACTTTGGAACGCACACGCTCAGCAGCCAACGCTTCTGCGCGCTTCGCTTCCGCGTCGAAGAGCGGCTCCATCGAACGACGTTCACTGTCATATTGGAGACGCACCTTGCGCCTTGCCTCGCGAATGGCTCCACGAATACGTCGTTCATTGAACGATGTGCGCATGTACAAATCGAACCGTTTACGCATACGTCGATCCCAGTAGTCTCCGCCGCGGCCATTAATAAAAACGTCCAGTCTGCTAGTTTTTGATTTACTCGAAGCTTCACTCGAGGATTCACTAGATGTCTCAGTAAAAGACGTAAAACCCGTTATACGTGGGCGATTGCATGCTACCCCGATGGGTCCGCTGTCGGCGCTATCCGTGCCGAAGTCACTATTATCGGGTGAACTCGAGTGAAATGAACTGTTTTCATCCGTATCAAAAGTCAAGGCCCATCCGGGCCAATTGTATAATCCTGTGGATCGGTCGATTAAAAGTTTCGGAACTTTAAGATCACATAAACCATGGCATAGGCCTCGGTCACCAATCAATGCATTCACTGATACCCTTGTAGAAATACATTTTTTGTTAAGGTCATTTTCAATTGGACGTCCTTGCATTTGGCGTCCAGTCAAGACCATCACTCTTATCATCTTCATCCAGGCGTCACAGTTAAGTAGGTACCTAAGTTACCTAGTACTACTAGGCTAGTAGGTACCTAAGGTAATTAATATTACACACCTATTATTTTTCAAAGGAAATAATTTTGCAGAACTATAATATATAATATAATACGTACATTTTACTATGTCCCAAAAAAGTTTCAGGTCGAGCCTAGGCTTGACCGGCTCGCCCCGTGCAATCAGCATCAGGTAGCATAAACCTAAGTGCTATATTATGTGCATTTTTCGTGTAATCGTCCACACTACCCTTGAGGTGTTACACATAAGTGCGTTTTTTTTTAAGTGGTTTTCGCCTGTAGCCCTATTCCACTGTTTTACCCTACCTAGTTTAAAGTTTTTTAGTTTAAACCACATGTGTGTGGAGAAACCATACAACATTCATGCCGCAATTGGACATTTTTTTTTTTTTTTTTATTAGTTTTTACAATTCTTGTACATACCTAGACGAGCGTATAAACGAATGCAATTAACCATGGAAAAATTGGCCATATTTATTGTTGCTACTCTTGTGCCAAAAAATGTGGAAAAAATCCAATAAATGTCCCATATATAAAACAAATACATACCTGTATAATTTGCCATGCATCACAGTACTTATAATTCATCATTACATTAAATAAAATATAAAAACAAAAAAACGCAATCAGACTTCAGCACAATTCCCATGAAAAAAAGGAATAAAATCATCCGAAAATATTTCGTGTTACCATTTGAGTGAAACACACTGTATTATGATGTATGAGGTACATATAAAATGCCGATAAAGATACGCACCTAGCATACAAATATAGATAAACCTAATAAATTATAGTTTATTGCTAACGATTAGCTAGTTAGATATAGTTATTTGGTAAAAACACACCTTTGTATACGATTGAAATGTTACAGAATTTAATTTATTATAAATAGTAGTGTACATTTTTGCTTTGATTTTTTTGCTTTTTTTTTGGTATGCAGGTGTACTATCCACATACATCTTTGCTGCACTGTATAAATTTGCACTTTTGCTGATGCACTCAACTAGTGCAGCAAATTGACTATCATGACATAGCAAATTACTCTCAGTATGGATTGAAATCCAATTTTGTATGGCAGCATGGTCATTAAAAATATAATCGGACAAAAAATAATATAATATAATCGATAAATTTACCATAACTATTCATTGTTAAATTTATCACATTTATATCTATACATTTAAGTTTTGTTTTCAAAAAAATCAAACATGAAGCGATGTCACGTGAAATTTCCTTAAAAAAATATAAAAAAATTTCAAAAATTTTAAAATTCCAAGGGTGGATCCAGGGGGGGGGCACTGGTGGCAGGTGACTCCCCCTTTGGAATAAAAAATATTTCCGGAAAAATATTTGGACTTTGTATGAGTGGGGACGATGATATGCAGGGACGACGACCTCTTAACAATAACTATTTACTACTCTATTACTACAACTACTACTCTAAAAAACAATAAATTGCTAAAAGTACAATATTTTTTGTAAATATACAATATAACTCACTTTATTCCGGTTTGATGAATCCAGGGAACTGGTGATACCCAACATTTCAACGATATATCGTTTCGGTGCTCCGATTTATTTATATTTGTAGGAATTAACTTTTTGCCGTAATACCTTGTCCACGAACACTCCAACTGTGATTTTAATTTGTGATTAAGCTGTTTATACCGATACAAATAATGTTCAATTGATTTTCCCCTTGGTGCGGGATAATTATTGACTCGAAGTGTTTCGTTTTGGTGTCTCACTTTGGAACGCACACGCTCAGCAGCCAACGCTTCTGCGCGCTTCGCTTCCGCGTCGAAGAGCGGCTCCATCGAACGACGTTCACTGTCATATTGGAGACGCACCTTGCGCCTTGCCTCGCGAATGGCTCCACGAATACGTCGTTCATTGAACGATGTGCGCATGTACAAATCGAACCGTTTACGCATACGTCGATCCCAGTAGTCTCCGCCGCGGCCATTAATAAAAACGTCCAGTCTGCTAGTTTTTGATTTACTCGAAGCTTCACTCGAGGATTCACTAGATGTCTCAGTAAAAGACGTAAAACCCGTTATACGTGGGCGATTGCATGCTACCCCGATGGGTCCGCTGTCGGCGCTATCCGTGCCGAAGTCACTATTATCGGGTGAACTCGAGTGAAATGAACTGTTTTCATCCGTATCAAAAGTCAAGGCCCATCCGGGCCAATTGTATAATCCTGTGGATCGGTCGATTAAAAGTTTCGGAACTTTAAGATCACATAAACCATGGCATAGGCCTCGGTCACCAATCAATGCATTCACTGATACCCTTGTAGAAATACATTTTTTGTTAAGGTCATTTTCAATTGGACGTCCTTGCATTTGGCGTCCAGTCAAGACCATCACTCTTATCATCTTCATCCAGGCGTCACAGTTAAGTAGGTACCTAAGTTACCTAGTACTACTAGGCTAGTAGGTACCTAAGGTAATTAATATTACACACCTATTATTTTTCAAAGGAAATAATTTTGCAGAACTATAATATATAATATAATACGTACATTTTACTATGTCCCAAAAAAGTTTCAGGTCGAGCCTAGGCTTGACCGGCTCGCCCCGTGCAATCAGCATCAGGTAGCATAAACCTAAGTGCTATATTATGTGCATTTTTCGTGTAATCGTCCACACTACCCTTGAGGTGTTACACATAAGTGCGTTTTTTTTTAAGTGGTTTTCGCCTGTAGCCCTATTCCACTGTTTTACCCTACCTAGTTTAAAGTTTTTTAGTTTAAACCACATGTGTGTGGAGAAACCATACAACATTCATGCCGCAATTGGACATTTTTTTTTTTTTTTTATTAGTTTTTACAATTCTTGTACATACCTAGACGAGCGTATAAACGAATGCAATTAACCATGGAAAAATTGGCCATATTTATTGTTGCTACTCTTGTGCCAAAAAATGTGGAAAAAATCCAATAAATGTCCCATATATAAAACAAATACATACCTGTATAATTTGCCATGCATCACAGTACTTATAATTCATCATTACATTAAATAAAATATAAAAACAAAAAAACGCAATCAGACTTCAGCACAATTCCCATGAAAAAAAGGAATAAAATCATCCGAAAATATTTCGTGTTACCATTTGAGTGAAACACACTGTATTATGATGTATGAGGTACATATAAAATGCCGATAAAGATACGCACCTAGCATACAAATATAGATAAACCTAATAAATTATAGTTTATTGCTAACGATTAGCTAGTTAGATATAGTTATTTGGTAAAAACACACCTTTGTATACGATTGAAATGTTACAGAATTTAATTTATTATAAATAGTAGTGTACATTTTTGCTTTGATTTTTTTGCTTTTTTTTTGGTATGCAGGTGTACTATCCACATACATCTTTGCTGCACTGTATAAATTTGCACTTTTGCTGATGCACTCAACTAGTGCAGCAAATTGACTATCATGACATAGCAAATTACTCTCAGTATGGATTGAAATCCAATTTTGTATGGCAGCATGGTCATTAAAAATATAATCGGACAAAAAATAATATAATATAATCGATAAATTTACCATAACTATTCATTGTTAAATTTATCACATTTATATCTATACATTTAAGTTTTGTTTTCAAAAAAATCAAACATGAAGCGATGTCACGTGAAATTTCCTTAAAAAAATATAAAAAAATTTCAAAAATTTTAAAATTCCAAGGGTGGATCCAGGGGGGGGGCACTGGTGGCAGGTGACTCCCCCTTTGGAATAAAAAATATTTCCGGAAAAATATTTGGACTTTGTATGAGTGGGGACGATGATATGCAGGGACGACGACCTCTTAACAATAACTATTTACTACTCTATTACTACAACTACTACTCTAAAAAACAATAAATTGCTAAAAGTACAATATTTTTTGTAAATATACAATATAACTCACTTTATTCCGGTTTGATGAATCCAGGGAACTGGTGATACCCAACATTTCAACGATATATCGTTTCGGTGCTCCGATTTATTTATATTTGTAGGAATTAACTTTTTGCCGTAATACCTTGTCCACGAACACTCCAACTGTGATTTTAATTTGTGATTAAGCTGTTTATACCGATACAAATAATGTTCAATTGATTTTCCCCTTGGTGCGGGATAATTATTGACTCGAAGTGTTTCGTTTTGGTGTCTCACTTTGGAACGCACACGCTCAGCAGCCAACGCTTCTGCGCGCTTCGCTTCCGCGTCGAAGAGCGGCTCCATCGAACGACGTTCACTGTCATATTGGAGACGCACCTTGCGCCTTGCCTCGCGAATGGCTCCACGAATACGTCGTTCATTGAACGATGTGCGCATGTACAAATCGAACCGTTTACGCATACGTCGATCCCAGTAGTCTCCGCCGCGGCCATTAATAAAAACGTCCAGTCTGCTAGTTTTTGATTTACTCGAAGCTTCACTCGAGGATTCACTAGATGTCTCAGTAAAAGACGTAAAACCCGTTATACGTGGGCGATTGCATGCTACCCCGATGGGTCCGCTGTCGGCGCTATCCGTGCCGAAGTCACTATTATCGGGTGAACTCGAGTGAAATGAACTGTTTTCATCCGTATCAAAAGTCAAGGCCCATCCGGGCCAATTGTATAATCCTGTGGATCGGTCGATTAAAAGTTTCGGAACTTTAAGATCACATAAACCATGGCATAGGCCTCGGTCACCAATCAATGCATTCACTGATACCCTTGTAGAAATACATTTTTTGTTAAGGTCATTTTCAATTGGACGTCCTTGCATTTGGCGTCCAGTCAAGACCATCACTCTTATCATCTTCATCCAGGCGTCACAGTTAAGTAGGTACCTAAGTTACCTAGTACTACTAGGCTAGTAGGTACCTAAGGTAATTAATATTACACACCTATTATTTTTCAAAGGAAATAATTTTGCAGAACTATAATATATAATATAATACGTACATTTTACTATGTCCCAAAAAAGTTTCAGGTCGAGCCTAGGCTTGACCGGCTCGCCCCGTGCAATCAGCATCAGGTAGCATAAACCTAAGTGCTATATTATGTGCATTTTTCGTGTAATCGTCCACACTACCCTTGAGGTGTTACACATAAGTGCGTTTTTTTTTAAGTGGTTTTCGCCTGTAGCCCTATTCCACTGTTTTACCCTACCTAGTTTAAAGTTTTTTAGTTTAAACCACATGTGTGTGGAGAAACCATACAACATTCATGCCGCAATTGGACATTTTTTTTTTTTTTTTATTAGTTTTTACAATTCTTGTACATACCTAGACGAGCGTATAAACGAATGCAATTAACCATGGAAAAATTGGCCATATTTATTGTTGCTACTCTTGTGCCAAAAAATGTGGAAAAAATCCAATAAATGTCCCATATATAAAACAAATACATACCTGTATAATTTGCCATGCATCACAGTACTTATAATTCATCATTACATTAAATAAAATATAAAAACAAAAAAACGCAATCAGACTTCAGCACAATTCCCATGAAAAAAAGGAATAAAATCATCCGAAAATATTTCGTGTTACCATTTGAGTGAAACACACTGTATTATGATGTATGAGGTACATATAAAATGCCGATAAAGATACGCACCTAGCATACAAATATAGATAAACCTAATAAATTATAGTTTATTGCTAACGATTAGCTAGTTAGATATAGTTATTTGGTAAAAACACACCTTTGTATACGATTGAAATGTTACAGAATTTAATTTATTATAAATAGTAGTGTACATTTTTGCTTTGATTTTTTTGCTTTTTTTTGGTATGCAGGTGTACTATCCACATACATCTTTGCTGCACTGTATAAATTTGCACTTTTGCTGATGCACTCAACTAGTGCAGCAAATTGACTATCATGACATAGCAAATTACTCTCAGTATGGATTGAAATCCAATTTTGTATGGCAGCATGGTCATTAAAAATATAATCGGACAAAAAATAATATAATATAATCGATAAATTTACCATAACTATTCATTGTTAAATTTATCACATTTATATCTATACATTTAAGTTTTGTTTTCAAAAAAATCAAACATGAAGCGATGTCACGTGAAATTTCCTTAAAAAAATATAAAAAAATTTCAAAAATTTTAAAATTCCAAGGGTGGATCCAGGGGGGGGGCACTGGTGGCAGGTGACTCCCCCTTTGGAATAAAAAATATTTCCGGAAAAATATTTGGACTTTGTATGAGTGGGGACGATGATATGCAGGGACGACGACCTCTTAACAATAACTATTTACTACTCTATTACTACAACTACTACTCTAAAAAACAATAAATTGCTAAAAGTACAATATTTTTTGTAAATATACAATATAACTCACTTTATTCCGGTTTGATGAATCCAGGGAACTGGTGATACCCAACATTTCAACGATATATCGTTTCGGTGCTCCGATTTATTTATATTTGTAGGAATTAACTTTTTGCCGTAATACCTTGTCCACGAACACTCCAACTGTGATTTTAATTTGTGATTAAGCTGTTTATACCGATACAAATAATGTTCAATTGATTTTCCCCTTGGTGCGGGATAATTATTGACTCGAAGTGTTTCGTTTTGGTGTCTCACTTTGGAACGCACACGCTCAGCAGCCAACGCTTCTGCGCGCTTCGCTTCCGCGTCGAAGAGCGGCTCCATCGAACGACGTTCACTGTCATATTGGAGACGCACCTTGCGCCTTGCCTCGCGAATGGCTCCACGAATACGTCGTTCATTGAACGATGTGCGCATGTACAAATCGAACCGTTTACGCATACGTCGATCCCAGTAGTCTCCGCCGCGGCCATTAATAAAAACGTCCAGTCTGCTAGTTTTTGATTTACTCGAAGCTTCACTCGAGGATTCACTAGATGTCTCAGTAAAAGACGTAAAACCCGTTATACGTGGGCGATTGCATGCTACCCCGATGGGTCCGCTGTCGGCGCTATCCGTGCCGAAGTCACTATTATCGGGTGAACTCGAGTGAAATGAACTGTTTTCATCCGTATCAAAAGTCAAGGCCCATCCGGGCCAATTGTATAATCCTGTGGATCGGTCGATTAAAAGTTTCGGAACTTTAAGATCACATAAACCATGGCATAGGCCTCGGTCACCAATCAATGCATTCACTGATACCCTTGTAGAAATACATTTTTTGTTAAGGTCATTTTCAATTGGACGTCCTTGCATTTGGCGTCCAGTCAAGACCATCACTCTTATCATCTTCATCCAGCCGTCATAGTTGTGACGCTGATTGACCCATAACCAATTAATAATTTTTAAGGTGTTAATATCTTCGAGTGTTTTGTTTTCAGGTATATGCACTTCGTAAATACCATAATCATTTGGAGGCAGATTTGTGTCACTCATTTTCCTAACGAAACGACATTCTGAAAATTCTAAATAATTCCCTGGTTTCAGAATAACATTTTGAAGTGGATGGGATGTGAATCCTAGCTGGAAAGCGTCTGAGTACGACATAAACACCTTAAAGATAACTTTGTTTAATACATCTGCACTTGACAGATACCCGTTTACAGGAGCTCCCTTACACAGTACTGGTTCATACAATTTATTAAGGAACCCTAGATTCCAGCGGATATCATATATGGGTAAATCCTTAACGAGTATTGATTTTAGGGCACTTTCCCGGTGTCTGTCATGGTCGGTAACACATTTCCTTTTCTTTTTAAAGGGTTGTGACTGTTCCATACTTACTAGCTGTGCAGTTGTTGGTAGCAGTCTATAAGTATCCGATGCAGCCCGGATGGTGGTCAAAACACAAGTAGTAGTCAGATGACAATCGACGTACCGCCCCTAGTCTCGTGCAAAGTGTAAACGAGATTGGTTCGGTGTAAGACCCGATGCTGGTCGATGCTGGATAGTAGCGCGCAACGCTACTTGACTGCCACGCGCAGTGCTATTACAAATAAGATTATTTTTTTTGCGTTTTTAACAAAAAAAATGGAAAATATCCTCCGATTTGCTGTGTAAAACCACCTTGGGTAGGCCTCGGAATTAAACAAAGTTGTTAAAAAGCTGTATATTTCAACTAATAAATGACCTGATTTATAATTTTATTCACCCAAAATATTACTGTCCCACAACGTTAAAATACGTAAAAAAAAAAAAAAATTAAAATTTGTTATAGGAGCAGCGCGTGGCGTATAAACGTGAAATCGCAAACTTTGGAAGGCTATAACTTCTAAAATAATGTACACCATCGTTTAAGCATAAAAATAAGTCGTTTGAAAAAAAAAATTGAAAATCCTGAGGGGGTTGGTAAAATGCACTTTAACCAAAATTATTTGACATAAGAAACATTCATTATATTATCATCTAGTTTTTATTCGGAATATTCGAATAGTTTTTATTTGGTATATTCGAATAGTTTTTATTCGGAATATTATTCGAATAGTTTTTATTCGGAATATTATTCGAATAGTTTTTATTCGGTCTATTCGAATAGTTTTTTGGAATATTCGAATAGTTTTAAAATTAAAAACTATTCGGTCATATAAAAAAACATTCAATAGTATAGCCTTACTATCGAATTGTATTCGATAGTACCAACTATTCGATAGTGCCCATCACTACTAATTATTAACCAATGGGATACAATAAATAAATTTGTAACAGTTGATGTGTAAGTCTTGGAAATATGTTTAAAAATATACAATAATAATATTTGATTTCAATATATTTCAGCTCCGATACATAAGGAAATGCATTAATCTCAAAGGCAATTCTTTTGCATTTGAAATGTTGCCAATTGAAAAATTTTTATAATTTTTTCATTACCCTAAACAGTTTAAAAAAAGGACTGTCATCCACATTCACAATCTTTTTGGTTTTCACCAAAGTAATGGTCGCCATAATCTGTGGTTATTTCTGTGCCAATGCGTATGTGTTGAATTGCTTTTGCGCACCAAACTCCTTCGCCCAGCCCAGCCACCCATTCTGTATTGTTGGAGCAGCTATGATTTATGTACGCCGCAGGGCCCAGGAACAATAAATCCTTTTTGTTCCGCGAACTGGTCAAAATAGAGAAGTCATTCACACCAATCTGAGAAAAAAAAAATTAAATAAAAATATAAACTTGTTATTAATAGTTTGGCAAAACATACTTTTATTTCTTCAGGTTTTATGGGAGCTGTCATTCCACACAAGGTGTAAATTATTTTTCCACAACTTATAGTTTGTGTTGCGACAATTTTAACATCATATTTTTGGTTTTTAAACCTTGAATTTCTTTCGTACCTGTATGACTTATCTTCTAAAGATTTTTTGTATATATCCATAAGTTTGGTTAGTGTATCTTTTTCACGTTTTGTTGTGAATTGAAATTTGCGAGTTTTTGTCTTATGTGTTTTAAAACCTATACAATTTAAAACATCAAATGAATGCCAGTAGTATTTTGTTTATAATTAAATATATTATGTTATTTAGTAATATATATGTTAGATCAGGGTGGTACAACCCGCGGCCTGCGAAGCTTTTTTTTTGGCCCCTCTAATAGTTTTAAATTTAAATTGTAAATCACAATAGTATTACAAAAAATCAATAACAAGGTATAAAATGTAAGATCGGCGGAGACAAACGACGACGAAGGCGCCTTAGACACAGACGGTGGAAGGGGGTGCATAACAACCACTGCGATCGACGATTACGGGTGTCTATTATTAGTAATCCTGCCGGCCGATACGAAAAAACCCCAATAGATGTAATGCGAATTAAATCGTATACAAAACGTTGCCGTGAGTCTAAATAAATAATATTCGATAAGATACGAAACATAATTATTATCGAAACCACAAATTTTTAACGTTTTTATGATTTTATTTGAGAAAAAAATCTTCTTTGCCAAGTTTAACAATATGAATTATCATTTAGTGTTTATTACCAAAAATAGTGATAAAACGATAAGAAATGTATGAAATAATTATTACGTAAACAAACGCTGGTGTTTCAACCGGCGGCAATGTTCCGATGACATCAGAAGGCACCGTTCAACTTCGCCTCAGAATATGTACTATTGGGTACATGAATTACACACACAATGCGCTCAATTACACATGTGTAATGTCTGGGCATTTAACAGGTTTACAGGCTAGAGTTAAGGAAGTTGCACCTAATGCTTTATTTACACACTGCCTAGCTCACAGATTAAATTTGGTATTGCAACATGGTTGTAGTATAAATGCTAAATGTCGTATATTTTTTGCTAACCTCACTGGTATCCCTGCTTATTTTCACAATTCCACTTCACGTACTAATTTTGTAGATACTATTGTAGGGAAAAGAATTTCTCAATTTGTTGAAACAAGATGGTCCTCACGGTCAAAAATTTTACACACAATAGTTAATGAGTGGTCTGGGTTTATAAATGTTTTTGACTGTATTAGCAAAGATCCAAAATCGTCATCTGAAACTATTTGTGGTGCTATTGGTCATTTTAAAAATTTAAAAACTTTTGAATTTGCTTTCTTAGCACTGATAATTAGTGATATATTCATATATACTGACAATTTATTTAACATACTCCAAAATAAATCATTTGATGTAGAATTTTGCTTGATAAAAATAAATATAACATATGATCTTATAAATAAAAAAAGAAATGAACCTGAATTTTTAAAATTATTTAATCAAGCAGTTACTCTTACAAAACCTCCAAAAGCTACAAGAAATGAATCTAACAATCAATCAAATTTTAAAATATTGTTTTATGAAATAATTGATAATATTCTAATGCAATTAAATACCAGATTTCAAGATTTGTATTCATCTAGGATAAGAATGTTATTATTAGTATTATTATTATTAAGAGGATGTTACACCTGCTCATGTAAAATGTGCTGTATCCTACACATGTAAGACGAAGGAAACATGGGGGGTTCGACATCCTCTTAAATATATCATAAATATATAATATAATATAATATGTATATATATATATTTACTTTATATATATGCGCATTTTCTTGAATTTGCTCCCTGGTTAATGTATACAATTGGTTGATTATACATTGTATAATCACCTTTCCTCAATTCATAATTGAATACCATCGACTTAACCAGGGGGTTAATAATATTTATGGTATATATAAATGGTCCATGATCATACATCTTGTGCCTCGTTAATAAATTGTTTTGTATGAATTTATCTAATGTTTTTGTGATTAATAATTTACAATTATTGAATGTATCATTTTTATTTATCATATTCATAACTAACATAAATGATTGACACATATTGCTAATCTGAAAATTATGAATATTACAATTAAATAATATATTATAATATAATATTGTTATAAATGATGAGTTATTACTGTAGCATTGCGAAGTGCTGTATTGTGTATATAAATGTGCATAAAGTTTAATATCAATACATCTATGTAATTAAACCTTTCTGATATAAATTTATTTGTTTGTACGTCTATTATTTTATTGTCTATCACCATTTGATTATTGTTTGTAAATATACTGTAAAATTTTTTGTAAATAAACTGTAAAAATTAAATGTTATTGTACTTACGATTTAACTTTAAAATTTTTATCAAAACTCAAGTGTTTGTTATAATATTTAAAATTGTTTTTAAATTCATAAAATTTACATTTAATTATTGCATAATAAATATATCCATTATCCGTATTAACATTTGTTTTGTATGTATTACAAATGTTTAAAAATTGTATTAAAATTTGTATTTTACAACAATCAATATACATTGTAAATATGTTCTTAAAATTATTTATACAATTCTCTATTCCGTATCTGTAATTATTGTAAATTAATGTAAATTATTGTTAAATACTGTTAAATTATTGTTAAATACTGTTAAATTCTAAATGTTTAATACTCACGAATCTCTGTACCCAAACATGTTTGAGTTTGGTATGTTTTTAATATCAAATATAGATGTCATCATTTGTATATACTCGGTGATATTTGTAACATTATTATTTTTATTATAAGACCAAAATTGGTAAGGAATAATGTTATTGTTACACTTATTCAATATCGTATTAATGAATGTGGATGTACTATATACAATTTGTATTTCATCTATACACATTCAATCTCTTTTTCATCACTATAGTTAGTAATAAATTAATAGATTATTAGTGTTAAGTTAATTGTTTAAGGTATTAAATATATTATAGCTTACTTATTTGTTAAAGCATATAATTTTAATAAATTTATCATTTGTACGCTGTTTATTTTGTTCTTAGTTGACTGGTAGGCCTTTTTTTTTATTGATTTGTTTTTTTTTTTGAAAATTTTAGATGATCATCAATAAATTTTTTTGCCAATATATTTAAATCCGTTATGTAGTCATGGTCAGTCACAAAATTAAAAATGGCTTCAACGTCATCGGGCAATTTTAAATTGTTGAGCTTGATCCTGTCCTCCCGAATCGGTCTGCTCCAAGCGAACTTCTTTAAAAATAGTTTTATTCATTGAGAATTCTCTGGGTGGCATTTTAAAAATAAATTAAGTTCAAGACATAGAATTCCATTCAATTAACGAATTGGGTTTACACGTGCTCTTATGATGACCGATCCAGGAGGCCACTTGGGAATCGGTCTACAGACCGATCGGAACGGTCTGCGTCAAGTCAAGCCCATTTTTCTCTCAATCAGGAGAATTTCATACACGAGAGAATTCTCTCGTTCGACAAGGCATGTCTCTTTTTAAAGGGAGCCAGGCTTGAGAACGCAGTACTGCTACGCAGCAACATATTTTTTCATAATTTCAAGAGAATTCCAGACTTGAGAACGCATTACTGCTACGCAGCAACTTGTAATATTTTTTCAAAATTTCAAGATAATTGCAGACTTGAGAATGACTCTTACAACAAACCTATTGGATCGGTCTTTTTTAGGGAATTGTAGGCTTGACGGGGAAAAAATGATTTTATCCGCTCCCCGTCTTTGGGCTTGACTTTGTTACCGCTGAGAAGGGTCGGACGTTGGGTAGTATTTTTTAAATTATTTTTATAAAGAAAAACAGTTCTTTCATAAAATAAAATAATTTTATTGAACGAAGATAAAATTAATATAAATTAAAAAATTAACTATTTTCGTTCTTTTTACACACATCATTTACGATGTTTTAAAGTAAGACAATATACAATGGTTTTACAAAATTTAAAAATATAACCTCAAAATTAATCTATTTAATTAATCTCATAGACATTGTTGCGAGGGTTATTTCATTAATAAAAAAAGATAAAAATATAAAAGATTTAAATTAAAAAAAATTGCTCTGACAATTACACAAACTTGGCAATCACTTTTTTAATCATCTTTTTGCGGTACTTCGGGTTCACTAGGAAATGGTGAATTTTGCTAGATCTCGCGACGTCCGTAATGGCGTGGTCACTAATGTTGGTTTTTGTATAACCAGCAGCAAGCACCTCGTCATACAGGATCCCCGCAAGCTGGTCCTGTAAATGGTAGTCGAAACGGTCCCGCAACCCGAGAACATAGTCAACGTCGATGACGGCTTGTGGGTAAGATTCATAAATGTCGTGCGTGGTGATCTTCTCTAACGCTTCATCGGGCGAGGGAAACTTTGAATACGGAAGCAGCGGGTAGAAGTCTTCGAAACTGAAAACAAATGATAACGGTCAGAGCTGGTTAGTCTTATGTGATTGCGTAAGGAGATAAAGTAACTTACTGTTTGTCCACAAATGACTTGACTAGTGCCGTATGTGTTACGGCGTCCAGACTCCGCTGCCTGCGCATTGCCTCGTCCGTGGCGGGCAACCGATAAAATTTTAGCGCTGTGTTTTCAGAATGCTGCAACGCCTTCGCAACCATCGAAGACGTTGCAGAATCATGGCTACGGCCACTGGTCTCCGTCATTATGCGAAATATCCTGGCCGACAGGTTGGCCCCGTAAATCTTGTTAAGGTCATCATAGATTTTCGTAACTTTTTCGCCCCGGTTGGTGACGAAAAAGTTTACAGGTTTGTACCCCGTCCGTATTCTCAAATGGTAGTACCTGAGAACAGAAAATGTTAATAGGGAATTTGCATAGGTCAAGGCCAGTCTTAATCAAATGATTACCTCATCATCGACAGCTCCATCTCCTCGTCAATGACCAACGAGGCCGGCTCCTTATCACCAGTTTTGTGGTCGCTAACCGTGATGATGGCGCTGGTCAAGTGGTGTCTTCGGGCCTCCCACTCGCCCATCGTCATGTTAACCACCACGCCACTCCTCTGTTTTGAGGTCCAAAGTATTGAAATCATCAAGGCTGACGTGGTCTTGCGCCATAGACTAGACAACTAAAAAATATAAATTAATAAGTTTCGATCATGCAAGCGTTATGCGCAAATATATACTTACACACCTTTTTCTCCTCCGCGGTCCCGTTTTTCTCGCTGCGGACGGAAACTGTTCCGTCATTTCTGAACAATGTTTCCAGTTCGGTGAGGCATTCCGTTATATTTGATTCAATTTTTTTCACGCTGGCCTCAACTTCAGTGTGTTGAGGTAGCGCCTGTGCCTCTTTTGTTTTCCTTGAAAAGAGCTCGCCAGGCAGCTGTTTAGTTTTACGTTTGTACACGAGCCCCAACTGGTGTTCAAGCAGTTTGATTTTGGTCACCGTGTGGACACAAGGACAAAGATCAAACCCCTTGGGGAATGTCGGGTCCGTGTATATATAGGACTTAAGTACATATTCAAAGAGCGTCCGGAGGTTTTTCATATAGTTTGTAGTCGTCGACTTAGTTTGGCCAGTATTTTCTCGTCTAAACAACAGTATAAACATTGTTTGATTATACTTAATACTTAACCATGCCACTGGCACCACTGGTACTTACAGTGTCATGTATCTCTCGTACACTTCGACGTCGGTAGAAACCAGGTCCACCCAATGTTTTGGTGGGTTGTTCGTTTCAACCAAGTGGGTGTGCACGAAATGCAGCACCCTTGACACATTTGCTATATAGTTAGTTGCTGCTGCCGATTCCTCGCCGTGGACCGATTTAAGCGTAGCAACAAACATTTTTATGAGCGGGTGGGTTTTAGGCAATTGTTGGTTAAGACCAAGGTCCAATGTTGCCTTTCTGACGCTCCTAATGACGAAAATAAATGTAAAACACGATTAATTGTAGACCGAGTAATTAATAAGAACGCCTCCCAAGATAATACCCACACGAATATACCTAGACGTACTTAATATACTAATAGGGTTAGGTTAGGTTAGTAGGCTAGTTAGGCTAGTAGGGAAGTACTTATATACCTAGATGAACTTTCCGCCACAATCGTTTCAGTCGGCAGCGGCACTTCTCGCGTCGTATTTTCCACCGGTATTACCACGGGTGCAATATTAGATTCGAGCGGTTCGAAGCCCGTAACATTTACAGTAGCTTCCAATAGATGGTCGGAAAAAGGATTTGGCAAGTCTTTGACGCCCAGCAGGTTCCAAGAACCACCATAGACTTTTAATCTTCCCATGACCGTAAGTCTGAAACGAATACGCCAAATTAACAATGGAATTTGAGTATTTGAATTTAATCGGTATTTACTCGTGTGCGATGCTCCGGAAGCATCTGTCGTCAAAATAAGGGCCCAGTTTTTTCTGGACCACGGACATTGGAACGAGCGTATACGATTTCCGGGACTCGGTTGTAATTAACTTGCCAATAGCCTTCAGGTGGCCCACAGTTAGGTTAGGTTAGGTTAGGTGTTTGTTTTCTATGTGCCTCGTAATTTTGTTGCCAGATGTGCAATGGTCACATAGCGGGCAACATTTAACCATCTAATGGACAAAAGCAAATTATAAGCGTGGATAAGACATAATAATTATGTGAGTTATAGACTTACGGGAGTGTCCTCAGCCAATTGTTGCTTTTCCGTCACAGTCCTACGCTGTGACGGAAGATTGTCGTCGCTGTCGTCGGTGGCGTCCACCCACGAGTCCACCCTGAGTGGGGAAGCCGTAGTTATTGGAGGTGAAACAACAGTTTTCACCAATGGTGACCTCCGCCCAGAAGGCGACCACCAGGACGGTCCGGCAACAGGCGATTGAACAGGGGGACTTGTCGGGGGATTTAAAGGCGACCGTGACCGAGACAATGCCGGGTTCGGCACACGGTCGTCAAATTGGCAAACTAACGAATTGGCTGTTGGCGGTGACGGCGACGGCGTATAAATGCCGTGACCTTTCGTTGGTATCGAGGCAGCAGGCGTTAAACGAGCCACTTTAGGACTCGGTGGTGACTTAATTGGCGACCTTGGCCGAGACAATGCCGGCTTATAAGGAGCAGGGCTCGGCGTGTGGTCTTCAAAATCGTAAACCGTCGACACGGATTGTACACAATTGTCATCTACGACAAGCAGCGCTTCTTCGTCTCCCGGGACTTTTATTGTCGAGAACCGAAGGTTATCAAATTTTTTCGGTAGGCGGGGAAAATATGTCGATCGCTTATGGAGTTGTGCTTTGACATGCACAATTTTCTTCTTGCCCGAAACGTATTTGCAAACGGCTAAAAATGTATTAAAAATCAAATAGAATAATGAAACAAATTATATTTTTAAAGACTTACGTTTTACAAATGTTGCAGTAAGAGAAGGAACAGCAACATCCGGACTACGCATAACGTTCCTATGCTGAGGGGGGGGGGAGGCTTGTTGTAAGCGGATTTTTCGGTCAGAACGCACATCGTCGGCACGGTTTTGGCACCGTCGTCCGAGAAGATTAATTTGTTCTGAATTTGGAACCTCAGAGCCGAAGTGCGACGCTTCACGGACGGCCGTAACGGAGCCGACGCCTCGGGTTCCTCCGCCGAAGCCGTCGCCGGTTCCGACGTGGCACCCTCGGCCGCCGACACCGCTACTGCCGGACGCTCTTCGACACACGACGGTTCCGATGTCACGAATACAGACGCCGACTGCACCCGAGACGACCCCACAGGTCCCACCGCCGAAGCCGTCGCCGGTTCCGACGTGGCACCCACCGCAGCCGAAACAGGTACAGGCCTACGCTGTACCGCGACACTTGGTTCCTCCAAGCAAAACAAAGAATCGTCGTCGGACAACGAAACCGGCACCGGTGCTTTAGATGCGCGGTCCTTTCTTACTAATTTCAATTCCTTTCTCAGGATTGCCCTAGGAACTTTGACTAGGTACCCTAGAAGCCTTGTTCACGGCTAATCCCGACTCTAGAACTAGAGCGACCCCTCGCTTCAAATTAACATTATCCTTGGTTCGGACGTACGATTCAACGGCCTAGGTCACAAATTGAGAACAACGTAATGGGGAGTCACATAACAAAACACACAAAATGAAAACTTACGGCTTTCGGTTCAATGCCCAATTGCTTGACGAGAGTACGCAATGTGGTTTCGGGCACATTGAACTCGACAGCGGCCTGGCTGATACTGTACGTACCAGCAGTAATTGCGTTTAATGCCATTTCCATACTCTTTGCGGAACTCATTTCTACAATATAAGAGAAGCAGAAAATGCAAACGACAAAATAGCGTTATCGGTTGATGCGCGGCGGACAGTTGAGTCGGCAGACTGCTGCTGAAAGAATGACAAAATGTAGGTTAGGTAAAATGTAACCGGGGCATCGAGGTCTATAGATTTCAGAGAGCGCGCTGAGCGAAATATGTGCGTGCGACTACGCATTGGGAAACGCGTCTTATCGGAGATAAGAGTTATCCCGAGTGTCGCGAAAAAAAAAACTTGCCACCGGATACACAAAATTTTGAACTTTTGACGCCCCCCCCAGAGACCCCCTGTCCTACCTAGGCGATGACGGACACGACACCGCAAACCCGAACCTCCAAGGATGGGAGCGAAGGGGATTAAGGGGAGGTGATGGGGACAGTGAGTCTATACAATAGCAAAGAGGGGAGTCGAACGACCAACCTAGAGGTAAACATTATTTTTGGTGTTGAGATGTTTAAGTGATAAAAGTGTTACCTAAACAACGGTGAAATGTAAGTTATTCACGGTTGAAAAAAAACGGTTGGGTTTCAACGGAAAGTTGCGGTAGCTGAAGTCGGCTGTGATCGGCAACGCGGTAGTGTAGAACGGTAGACGTGCGACCAGGCGGACTGCTGCTGAACGAATGACAAAATGAAATCGGGACATCGAGGTCTACGGATTTCGGAGAGCGCGCTGAGCGCAAAAGTGCGTGCGACTGCGCATTGGGAAACGCGTCTTATCACAAAAAATCCGAAACGCAATGTTTACTTTTTGGTAAACGCCTGGGAAACGCGGTTTTTCGCCGATAACTCGGCCGGGTTTGATCGGAGAGCTTCGGGAATGAAAATTTGCCCCCCCCAGAGTTTCCCTGTCCTACCTAGGCGATGACGAACAGGATCCCGCAAACCCGAACCTCCTAGGAGGGGCGCGAAGGGGATTAAGGGGAGGTGATGGGGACAGTGCGCCTCTACAATAGCAAAGAGGGGAGTCGAACGACCAACCTAGAGGTAAACATTATTTTTGGTTACGGGGACACGATGAGCGGTCAAGGGGCAGTCGCCGGGTAATCGGTGTTTACGACCGCGTGAGGAAAAAAAATATTTTTTTTGAAATTTCACTACGGGGACATGATGAACGGTCAAGCGGCAGTCGCCGGGTAATCGGTGTTTACGACCGCGTGAGGAAAAAAAATATTTTTTTTTGAAATTTCACTACGGGGACACGGTGAACACTCCCTTGACGGCGGGTCGTCTCCCCGGTGGAAACCGTACCACTAAGCACAGTATATTTTACACGGTCGCCGCCGACGACTAACCGGCAACTCTCGCTTGCCGGCGGGTCGTCTCCCCGGAGTAAGGTTACGTCGCCGCGACGTTGGCGACCGGCGGCACACCATCAGACGACGACCATCGTCGCGGATTCAAGTGGCCGCGACGGCCGGATTACCACTACGCGGCCGGTAGACCGATCGGATCGGTCTTTTTTTAGGGAATTGTAGGCTTGATGGGGAAAAAATTATTTTATCCGCTCGCCGTCTTCGGACTTGACTTTTCATTAACCGGCCCGTGGGGAATGTGTAAAACGAAGTTTCAAAATCGAATACACGACACACGTGATTTCGAATATTCCTAGGGAAAATATGGGCAACGGATTCGGAGAGAGTTGAAAATATCAAGCCCGAAGACGGGGACGCGATCGGTACATTATTGAACTTCAAGCCCGTTCTTAGTTGACTGGTAGGCCTTTTTTTTTATTGATTTGTTTTTTTTTTTGAAAATTTTGGATGATGATCAATAAATTTTTTTGCCAATATATTTAAATCCGTTATGTAGTCATGGTCAGTCACAAAATTAAAAATGGCTTCAACGTCATCGGGCAATTTTAAATTGTCTACATTGCCATTTAGAATGTTAGCTTGGAGTATGCAAGCATTGCCCAAGTACTTGCATACATCAATTCTATAATGTCCAAAACTTTTTAAAATGTAATCAAGTTGGACATTAGTCAAGCATAATGTATCACGATTGCGAGCTAGCAATCTGTGACCTACAACTATCGCATCTGATATATGTTTACTGATTTCCTTGTAAGAAAAAACAAAAAAGGTGGGTAAGTGGTTGTCGCTCTGCTGTACAGTAGGTTACAAGTGGGTCACTGTATAATGGATGCTATTAAATTTGAATTCAATGATACAATATCATTGTATAAGAAAAACGATTCTGAGCGAAGACGGTATGTCAGTCTAGGTTTAAGACATTATATACATATCTATGGTATTAAAAAAAAAATTGACCTACTTAATTCCAAATTAATCACATCACAATATCCATTAGGTACTTATAACACGTTATACATCAATAACAAATCCTGATACTATCATAGATATATTATAATATAGTGTACTTTAGAAGTTTCAAGTACCCACGAATAGTATTATACACTCACAACAAAATAACTAAAATAGGTATGCTAGGTTTTTTAATATGTAATTTCGTCCCAAATTTGAACTTAAAATGTCTGTAAAAAATAACTGTACTCATATATTTTTTAGATTTTTTGGTTATAGTATGAACTATTTATGAGAACCTTTGTGTAGAATTTGTAATCCTTAGCTATAAAAACTGAACATTTTATAATTTATTAATTACGATGATTGATAATTTTCGATATTTTGATAAATTTTGTCAAAATGCGATCTTTAAATGCTTATAAAAAAAAATTGTGCCTATGTATTTTTAATATTTTTCAATTGCTATTGTAACAATATATCAGGAAGATTGTATTTAATTTTTACACTTTTTGGCCCAACAGATAAAACTTAATTGATGTTTATAGAAAAAAAAAACTTAAAAAATTGAAAACTAAAAATGTCCGTAAACGGCTCAAAAAGAGTCAAAATATTTTCAAAATTGTATGGTGTATAGGAAATGCTAATATAAACATTCAGTGAAATTTTCATGTATCTACGGTTATTCGTTTTTGAATTACAACAAAATAAGGAAATCGCTACATGAGAAATCGAGTGAATATCCAATGTTGTAAAAATTTGAATTTCAAACGCTCATAAAAATTTAATTTGACTGTCCGGTAGAGATTTTTTTATTTATAAAGGTAGAAAAACTTATGAGTAATCTTGTATTACATTTTCAAATCTTAGATTTAAAAAGAAAAATTTTTACGAATTCTTAACTCAAAATAATTTGCTAATTTTCGTGATTTTTCCATATTTTGTCAATTTTTGAACTTTAAATGCTTATAAAAAAAACTGTGACTAACGATTTTTAATATTTTTCATCTGCCTTTGAAACAATATACTAGGAGCCTTCTATTAAATTTTAAAGTTTTTTTAACCAACAAATAAAATTTTATTGATTTTTCTAGAAAAAAAACTAAAAAAAAATGAAAAATGAAAATGTCCCTAAACAGTTCAAAATAGATCAAAATATTTTGAAAATGTTATCGTGTATAGAAAATGAAAATATAAACAACCAGTGAAAATTTCATGTATCTACGGTCATTTGTTTTAAAGTTACACCAAAAACCAAATTCAATTTTCTGAAAAATCAATTTTGCGTAAAAATTCCCGTTTTTCCTTAATTTTTCTTCTGTTTTTCTTGGCGCTTTTGAAAAGTACTGGGAATTTTAAATTTTGACCTTCCCAATGCACCAACGATATTCACTTTCCAATCGAACGAGATACTGAAGTCGAAAATCGAAGCATTATTTCGACTACTTATCGTGTACAAAGACACAAAAAAAGTAAAAAAAATTAAAAAAAAAACACACATCATTGTAAAATCAATACATTCATCGTTTCACTCAGAATCTAAAAATTAAACTCCATTTATGCTAACATTTTCAAAAACATTTTTTTTTCCTCATTTTACGTACAATGGGCTCTTTTGCTCCATCTTTGGGTTGCTCTAATATATAATATAATAAAAAAATTTGATATTTTTTAATATTATAAAATAATTACTCACCAATACTTTCTAATTGTTCATGAATATTATTATTTGTCTCCTTTGGTGAATCTAATATGTATAAATATATTGTTAAATAAATATTTAAATTTTAATTTAAAAATTTTATTTAAAATATAATATAATAAAAGAATTTGATATTTTATAATATTATAAAATAATTACTCACCAATACGTTGTAATTGTTCATAATTATAGTTAATTGGTTCATTCGGTGGATCTAATATATATGAATATATTGTTAAATAAATATTTAAATTTTTAATATAATAAAGTAACTATTTATTCATAATTATTAAAATAAAAATAATGTAATTACCAATAAAATCAGAAAATTTTAAATCATCAAAAATATCTCTATACACATTAGGGTGTCCCTTATTTAACTATAAAATTTTTTTTTTACATTTTTGTTGGTCTCACCCACTTTATTTGTGTATATGCATAAAAAAATGAACTACAAAAAGTTTCAAGTCAATCTATTAAGGTTAACCCGTGCCGACTTGAATTTGAAATTTGAGTATATTAATTCATTCATAATTTAATGATATATTTTACATTTTTATATATATCTCGATTACAATAAGGAAAATTAAAATTTGTTACATAATATGTTTTAAATATAATAAAATTGTCTATAAATTACCTTCTTACATACTTCTTCTTATTTATTATAGTTTACAAGATATATTGAATTTTGTGTACGAAAGTACTTTTTTCTTAAAATATTATTTTACATTTTTATTAATTAAAATTGTTTTTTCAATGTTTCCTTTTTACAATCAGGATATAGTCTTCTGTGTTCTTGTATACATTGTAATAGCAACTCAGACTTCTTATCATCTTTGGTTAAAGTTCCGTGAAAATCTTCCATAAGTTTAACTGCTCTTTCCGCTGTATCATTTACTACATTTAGCGAGCATGCAATTTCTTTCCCGCGTAAATAACTAATTTGATTGTCCCATGTGCTCGGATCATCATTCAAAAAGTCCGTATTAATATTAAATCGAGAAAAAAATTGCATACTATTCTTTGATATAAAAGACGCCAGTGTTTTTTCTACAAAAAAAATAATACATTATCTATTAATAACCTTACGACTTACGTAATTATATATCAAAAACTATAGTATAATATACCTGAAAAGGTTTCTCCAAGATCTTGAAATGAAACAATAAGACGCTTAGTTGGTTGGATAATTCCATCGTTATTAAGTGACTGTACCATCAATCTTTTGATTTCGTTTGATAATGTGTCATCAAAGAAAGCTAATGCTGCTGCCTCTTCTGTTAAGTACCATAAATGATTACTAATTTTTGTTATAGCGGCTTTTGAAATTTTGGAGTGTTCATTTTCGTATTGTTTTAAACATTTTATAAAATTTAAATCATTTGCCGGTGCTCTAGCTGCTGCGGTACTGCTGAACCAAGATTTTAAATAAAATCGAACAATAAAAACACAAATATCACGAATAGCGTTTTTTTCAGAAGATGATAAAGAGTATTGATTTCGGAAAATATATATTTTTAAACAATAAATAGCTCTACTCATCCAGCGAGCTTGATGCATTGCTCCAGGTGGACGTATTTTAAATTTGTTATCTAAATTACCATTCAAAAAAGTTATAGATAGCTCAAGTAATTCTTTATAGTCATCTCTGTAACATTTATTTTGCAACATAGCTCGACAAAAGTGGAGAATATCATTTCGTACATCTTCTAAAGCAGTGCAACACTCAAGGTCGTCTATACCAGAAATTATATTTGAAATATCAATTTTATTCCAATTGTTTCGAAACTTTTTAAATAGTGGGATATCAGGACTTGTCGTTGTATGCGGAAGTACAGCTTCAAAAACGCCACGTAAAATTATTTCGTATATGTGGTGGCGACATGGTAGGTAAAGTAAGTCTCTTCCCAATTTTTGCTCCAATAAAACGCATGCACCATTAAAACGCCCTGTGTTTGAAGCGGTGGTGTCACAGCATAGAGCTTGAACAACATCTGTTACGCCCCAATTTTCTAATGCATAATATATAGCATTAGCTTGTTCTTTTCCCGTTGATTTTTCCAATTTTGGGATACCAATAAGCAAATCTAGATTATTACTGGTTAAAACAATTGGTAATCTATCAATACCTGAGTCTCTAACATTTAACGTTGGTAGTATTTTTCCATCCCAGTGTACAGTTATATAACTAGGAACAGAACTTTCAAAATTGGTTTTAATTTTATTGGCGCGTTCAACTCGTAAAGCATCACGACATCGATGTATAGACGATTTATTTATAACCAAACTATCAACATTGTTACCCAATGCTTCAGCTGTTGCTTGAATAATATAAACTGAGTCCCGTACACTTAATTTACATCGATCTAATGCAGCAACAAGCTTTGGAGTAATGAAATTTGTGCGGCCCCTTTTTTTTTCTGATAGTGTCATTGGTATACGAGTGCAATGCGTGTATTCTGAATCCGACGATGACGACGGTGAACTTAAGGACATATCAGATAATTGATTTTGAATTTCAGTTGCATTATAATTTGATAATTGAAGTTTACTATTTGTTAGCTTTTCAATTTCACTACATTTACGTTTTTTTGTTTTGTTTTCATTTTCAAGTAACTTTTTGTCTATACCACCAAGACAACCAATTCGACCAGGAAGTCTTTGGTTAATTAAAAACTGTTTGTCATCTTCAATTTTCATTATATTTAAAGCATTAACATGTGCAATATCAAATAAATTGTTCAGTTTGTTTATGAATTCTGTTTCTTTTAATTTAAATGAATCGCCTACCTTTTGTGCATTTTTTTGTAGAGCACGCCATTCTTCGTACACATTTAAAAGTTTATTAATACAATGTTGAACTGCTCGAACAGGAATTCGAGCTTTTTCCCAAAAAATATTACATTCACGAACGGCTAACAAAGCACTTTCTCTCGTATTAAGTTTTACTGTTCTCACATTATAAAAAAATACTGAAAGCACTTGTCCAATTGACGGGAGTTTTGAGCCTAGTATTTGGGTAGATGGTGACCCAATCAAAAATATTTGATCATCAGCACGTAATTTTCTAGACATATTTGCAAAATAATTACCAAAAAAAACGTAACAACAAACGACGAACACAACTTTACTAATCACGCACCGCAACGAACACGACTACACGATATTATTAATAAAAATCTATTAGACTCCTGGATCGTAATCCGTATCATTCTTATCTAGAAAAAATACGATAATATTCAACATAACGAATCGTTATGTTGAATATGTCGTTATTAACGATGTTTGTACTGTTCAAATAATCTGATGATTTCTGTAATTGTGCGCAATGTGTATTTATAAAAATTCATAATATAATTTTGAGAAAATAGTACTTTCATACTCAAAAGTCAATATATCTTGTAAACTATAATAAATAAGAAGAAGTATGTAAGAAGGTAATTTATAGACAATTTTATTATATTTAAAACATATTATGTAACAAATTTTAATTTTCCTTATTGTAATCGAGATATATATAAAAATGTAAAATATATCATTAAATTATGAATGAATTAATATACTCAAATTTCAAATTCAAGTCGGCACGGGTTAACCTTAATAGATTGACTTGAAACTTTTTGTAATTCATTTTTTCATGCATATACACAAATAAAGTGGGTGAGACCAACAAAAATGAAAAAAAAAAAATTAAGGGACACCCTAATACACATAGTATTTAATGATCTGTTGTTTCGCTGATTGTACCTTTATTAATGTCATTTTTCGCAACATTATTTTTTTTTTTAAATTAATTTAAATAAATTAAAAAAATAATAAAAATTCAATTTAAAAAAATTAAAATAATATATCTGACTTCAAAAACTCAAGCAGTGGACGACAGAGCAGATAGACATGGACAGTGGATCAGTGAAACCTTTGATGATATATATTTCGTATCTTATCGACAATTATTTATCATAATATGTGTTCTCTAACAAAAGCTTTGATTATTATATTATATTATTATATTTTCTGTATCGGACGTCAGGATTCCTAAGAATAGAAATATACAACCAACGTTTGCACATCCGTCAACGCTATATGCAAGGACCCCCTTTCCACCTTTTTTCTGAAACGACCGTGGTTATGATTATGAAGACGATGGTGGTGTTGTTAGCGTGGGGGGGGGGTGGAAGGGGGTCCTTGCATATAGCGTTGACGGATGTGCAAACGTTGGTTGTATATTTCTATTCTTAGTAATCCTGCCGGTCGATACAAAAAAAAAACCCAGTAGATATAATATGGTTAATGCGAATGAAAGATCCAAATTTGGTAGTACAATATAACAGGATTACATTACACTCAGGATTACATATAGAACATGATTACATTCATTAAAAATAGATTCGTTTATTCAAAATGTACATAATTTTTATTTAAAATTTATTAAAACTTATTTTTCTGTATCACTCTCATATACGTCATAGTACACAACCGGCGTTTGTTCCTCGTAATAAAACGCCGGACGTCTTCTATTGCGGACCGGCCTTCCTCGGTCGGTTGAGCATGGATCTTGGCTTGAGCATGCAGGTTCTTCAAGTAATGGATCATTTTGACTTCTTACTTCTTCTCCTTGTGTTAAAGTTGGAGTGCAAGTTGTTTCCTTGAAACATATAATATAACATAATTAATTAGATATATCATATATATATTCGTTATTGTATTTTATCAGGTTTGAATAAAAATACATATATTTACTGTGTTATGTAAGGCACTATTGGTACATATCGCGAAATCACAACTTTTGTCACCATGTTTTCTGCGTACTGGAGTTTGTTCCTCGTAATAAAACGCCGGACGTCTTCTATTGCGGACCGGCCTTCCTCGGTCGGTTGAGCATGGATCTTGGCTTGAGCATGCTGGTTCTTCAAGCAATGGATCATTTTGACTTCTTACTTCTTCTCCTTGTGTTAAAGTTGGAGTGCAAGTTGTTTCCTTGAAACATATAATATAACATAATTAATTAGATATAGGTATATATTCGTTATTGTATTTTATCAGGTTTGAAGAAAAATACATATATTTACTGTGTTATGTAAGTCATTATTGGTACATATCGCGAGATCACAACTTTTGTCACCGTGGTTTCTGCGTACTGGAGTTTGTTCCTCGTAATAAAACGCCGAACCTATGTATATATGTTTTTGGATTTTTGTAACAATAATTTGTAGAAAAAAAGGACGTGAGTGATTGGATTCACGTTTCTTATTAGTTACCTATCAGTTTTATCACAGTTACACTTTGTGTGTAAGCTCCAACCGTGTAGACTGTAGAGAGTGTAGAGTGTAGTAAGTTCACTCTTCGTCGTTCGATGTGACAATGTCTTGTATTAGACAATAGACATTTTTTTTTAGAGATTCTCAAATCATACTGCGATTTTAGTTATTATCTTATTACAATATATACATTATACGTAATACTATAGTTATATTCTATGGACGGTCATAGCGATGAAGATACCAACAAAACTCCTACTAAGAAAACAAAAACATTTCAAGAGGAATGGTTGGAATTTGCTGAATTTAAGGGATGACAGTACGGGGCTCAAAATGATAACACTAAGGCCCGATGTCAATCATTGTCATTTCAGTTGAAGACGATATACCAGTGTCAATTGGCTTATCTTCATTTTCAATACCTACAGTAACTAAATCCTAAATAAAAAATTTTGATTAATAATTAGGACTAATATTTAAAACAAAATTTGGTATTTATACATTGTACATTGAAATTGTAGAATTTGGATCATTTATTTGATTCGTGAATATCCTTTTAGTAGCTATTTGATACCTTTTCATGACTGGAGACGTAGCTAAACCTTAAGCAATAATATTTAATATTTAACAAAGATTCAATTGATATACTCTTGATGGTAATTGTGAATTTAGTTTTACACTAGCCTATCATATTAAATTCATAAATTCATCATTATACCTATACCTAATAATATACTCGTACCCCTAATAACACAATAACCCATATTTAATGTTGGACACCAATCTGGATCTCATATGGTATTTGGCTGGTTTACCACATTTAAAATGAGCAGAACATACACGCATGTAGTCAATATTTTTATTTGCTAGATCAAGTCTGCGTAATGATTTCAACCAAGCATTTTGTTGTTTATTCATTTTCATTTTCAGGTCTGACTCATCTTAACTTTTGGAAAACGATAGAAAGAGATATTTTTGTTTGTTGTTTTATTAGAACACCCAACAATGGCACAGAGCGTCGGCATTTTAATTTTAAAAATATATCAGAAAGCAGAAATGTTTATCGTTTACAGTAAATAGATTTAATAGTTGAATAACTAATTGTATATTGTATTACTTTGAGCATTTACTATGGTATTTGACCACCAGGCACCAATATTTTGGACCACCAATTACTGATAACAGATAATTGATAGTAATGATCAATACCTATAGTTATCACGCGTACCGGATAACATAATATAATAGCAGCAACACCTCCACACGGTAGCCGCGGCAATGTCTACAGACATAAAATAAATGTGAAAATATATATAAGCGAGCTAAAAATTTTTGAAATTGAGGGAAATTTTAATGTGCATTGCGGGAAATTATTAAAAATTTAGGTGAGGGAAATTTTTAAGAGAAAAAGGAAATTTTATATAATTGAAAGGGAATTTGACTTTTTTTCATCTGGCAACACTATATGTCTGTTATGTCGTAGTATATGGGCAGTGATTACACAGTTAGCGGCACTCGTCGCTACGCTACTCGCGCCGTCGCTCCGCTCCGCAAATCGAAAATATCCCCCGACTTGCTATGCAACACCACCTCAAGTAGGTCACAGGGTACATACTACATAACTACATAAGTTTCAAAAAAAAAAATGCAAAAAAAAGGTATACCGAATACGTAAGTACAAAAAAATTACAAAAATGGTCATCCGCGCGTCATTATAGTAGTGTTGCGTAAAATCGAAAACTTTGTAAGGCCATAACTTCGAAACTAAATGAAAGCGACAAATTCTGATTGCACCATCGTTTTTAACTCGATGTATTACACGAGTTTCGATAAAAAAAATTAAAAAAATCGCTTGGGAGCTAAACTAGAATTATGCCTATTATGCCTATTATGAACTAATTTATACTGTATTTTTAATTGTATTATTATGTAGACGAGACTAAATGGACTAGCTATGATGTCTATTAGTGGAGGGACATATCAGGATGTTGATGAAATAACTAATGAAAGGGCATTAAGTCCTAGAAAATTGGATTTTATAATATAAATGTTGTTTAATATGCTTAAAAATAAATAATTAACATTAAAAAGGATTTATGTTAATTCATTGTAATAAATTGAATTTCTATACAAAAATATAAAATATGGTAAATTTATTTAATAAAGAGTAATTAGGTTGTGTGGGGGCCCCCCACGGATCTGTATTATGAAAATTGTCTGGACCCTCACCATGACAAATTCCTAAATACGCCACTGCTGTTCGCCGAGAGAAATCGCCGAGGCCCGACGAAAGTCGGTTCGTCTTGCTCATCCCCTCGCGTCACCCGCTTAAAGCTGCCGTTGGCGGGATGTGACTGCCGACAGAAGTCGCTAGCATCGGCAGCAGTTAACATCGGCGAGCGCCGAGCAGGCAACCGTCGGTCTGCATGCGCACTGCGCAGAACGGGCGTGTTCACTCGGCGAACGGAATATAGTTGTACTGTACATCAGTGTTCTAATACATTTTATTTCTTCTTACTTATATTTTGTATATCTATTTTTTTTTTTTTTTTGATGTGTTATCAAAAATAATAAAAGCCACACCTGAAACAGGAGACTTGTGCACGCCTATGATTCAGTATTTCAATTGCATCTAATAAATATACAATTTCATGTTTTAAAAATAAAACTAATTAGTTACAAAAAAACAATGATAATATCAACTTGGCTGCCATGAGATTCTTTTTGAGATCTCACTGAACTTTAACTCCCTGCCACTAGATTTTTCAAAAAACTTCCATTTAATGATTGGGTACTTTTTTTAATTCTTTGACTTAAAATTTTACATATATATTATTAACACATAATTTAAAGTTTTTTTTATTGGTTTTTGGATTTTTAAAACGTGAGATCCCAAATAAGATCTCATAGCACTGTCAATTAATTTTTTGGTAGTTATCAAAATATCCCTTAAACTGAGATTCCAGATAAAATCTCAAATTATTCTGTACCTATATCAAATATAACTATTAATAGGTATATAAATTTATAAATTTAACCATAGTCCATGGTAGTACACAATACATTTTAAAATAATATAAATTGTTTCAAAATAATTTTAATGACTTACAATGAAGCATAAAATAACAATATTTTGTAGATATGTATAAATGTATAGTTTCATAATAATTAACATAAAATAACAAACTTTTTATAAATTCAACATAATAGTATATAATTTGAAAATAAAAATTATTTACTTATAAAGTTATTCAAATTTTTCACTTAAGTTTACCTACTCTTTAGGAACTTTTTTTTTCTTTTAGGACAATTTAGGACTTAGTGACAGTAGACAATGAAGCATAAAATGTAGTAGCATAAACATAGCATACTATGTGCTTATTGTGCAACAGATATGTTTGTCAAATTTGTTTCAATGACACACATCGCAGTGTTCTAATATAGATTGATTTGTTATTATTTATTATAAAAATTATTTTGAAACTAAGTCCTAAATTGTCCTAAAAGAAAAAAAAGTTCCTAAAGAGTAGGTAAACTTAAGTGAAAAATTTGAATAACTTTATAAGTAAATAATTTTTATTTTCAAATTGTATACTATTATGTTGAATTTATAAAAAGTTTGTTATTAATTTATGTTAATTATTATGAAACTATACATTTATGCATATCTACAAAATATTGTTATTTTATGCTTCATTGTCTACTATCACTAAGTCCTAAATTGTCCTAAAAGAAAAAAAAAGTTCCTAAAGAGTAGGTAAACTTAAGTGAAAAATTTGAATAACTTTAGAAGTAAATAATTTTTATTTTCAAATTGTATACTAGTATTTTGAATTTATAAAAAGTTTGTTATTAATTTATGTTAACAGTAAAATATGTGTATAATACGCTTTTATGTATTTCAGTGACATTACCATGACAAAATAAATTCGTTTGTCTATGCGATCTCAGATATAACGAATATTAATTAGTAATTACGATTACGAATTACGATTCACGTTTGTACTTTGTAGTATCATAATATTGTACTTGTATTATCAAGTAATAAAATCATCCAACGTGGTTTATTATCAAAAATTTTCAATATGCCATAACTCCTTCAAAAAAAAAATTTTTCGTGTGCTATCAAAACAGGCGTGTAGTGGACACACTGTATAATTGAATTACACATTAAAAATCCTAATAAATGAGATCCTATATGAGAACTCAATTAATAAAAAAAAGATTGCCTGAGATTTCATATGGAATCTCATGGCAGGCAAGTGAAGTTTTGGTGAGATTTTATATGGAGTCTCATGGCAGGCAATTGAAATTTTCAAAAAAAACCTTGGCAGCCAAGTTGATATTCATGTCTACCAGAAATGATATTGTTTGATAATGTATTGTTTATAGAAACGAATGCCTTTGTCTCCAAAATCACGATCCGGATTCATTCTTATAATATGGATATAATAATAAAATACATAATATGATTAATATTTATAACATATAATAGGTACTTTACTACTTTCTAAGATAAAGATGTTGACTCCCATTGATTTTATAATTATGTTAATTGTTAGGACTAAGTGACAAATTTTTATTCATTAATAAGCTATATCGTCAATCTAGGTGACTTGGAACGATTTTGACCTTTAACTACTGTAACACATTTATTATTGATAGTTAAATTCTGTAAAAAATCATGCAGTGTAGCACACCTCCAAGGAATAGATTGAATTAAAAAAAATTAAGTTCTCAAGTAAACAAAGGTAAAAAAAAAATAAAAAGTCCTTTGCATTTAATTTTTTGTGGGAGATCATTTCGAACACTACAATAATTTTTTTTTAAGTGTTAAAAACCATATTTTTATTAATTTCAATACTATTTTTTATAAAATAATACTTTTTCTTATAAGTTGCAGTCTTTGCTCCCAAAATAAATTAAACCAACATATCTACAAAATTAAACTTTGTATACAACAAAAAATAATACAGTTTAAACTGATTTATAAAATAATAGATACCACATAAATATTTATTTTTAAACTATACAGTTTAATATAATATATAACAAAAAACAATAGGTATAAATAGGTGGGCTTTGGGGGCAGAGCCCTTAAAAAATGTCCATAGCCCCCCCCAAACATTTAATACAATTTGTTTTAAGCTTATTCACTTTTATCAAAGTAAAGTTTTTTGTTAGCCTCCCCCCTCCGAAAAAAAATCCCGAAATCTATTTGCAGCTATTGGTATAACAGTAGCCATAAAACAATTTTTCGTCTTTAAAACTTAACAATTTAAATATTTATAGTAAATAAGGATCTAATTTTTATTCAAACTGATAATTTATTTATTTATTTAATTTTAATTTCATATATACATGAAATACTTGCCCCACTGAGAAAACTCGTGTGGGGGCCCAGGAGTTCGAATAATATAATTACTTACAGATAACAGGAACATGGTAAAAAAAAGAAAAATAGATTAAAAATTACAAAATTAAATCAGCGTATGAAGATCTAAAGTGTGTACAATTTATGTTACTTAATACTAATTTACACAGTTTGAATAAATACAGTGATATCATTATACATTATATTCATAAGGAGAGTCCAATAGCCACTGTAAAATGCTTTTTTTAAATAAATTTATTGGGAGGTTTGTTATAGAGGATGGTATTTCGTTATATAGTTTGGTACCAATTATTTCAAAATATCTGTTAGTTGTGGTTTTTTTTTATTTTTTTCTACAAGAAAGTGGTTTTTCGCGTATCTTGTGTTTACTCCATGCGCTATTGGTTGCAATAAATTTTGATTTTTTAAAAATATAGGGGTTATTTTTAAATATATTTTCTTAACAGGAAGGACATTTAGTTCAGTATATAAGTTTTTTGTTGGGTGCATACGGTCTTTATTGAGTAATAGTCTAATAATTTGATTTTGACAGATTTGCAGATGACTTATAGTATTTTGGAAAGCACCACCCCAGCCTATTATACCATAAGAGATTATTGATTCTACCAATGCTATATAAACTTGACGTAATTTTGGTACTGTTAGAACTTTATTTAAATTTCTTAGTATGTACATCATTTTTCGAAGTTTTTTTCGTAATTGTTCAATTTGAGTTTTCCATCTCATATTACTACTAATTTCAATACCTAAATATTTAAAATTATATTCTATATTTATTGATTCACAAAAGCAATTTTTTTCTAACTGTGTACAGGTGTTATTATGAATTTTTATTTTTGTTTCAGTTGGTAGTCTATTATCTATTAAGGCATGAGGTACAACACATATTTTTTCTAAATTTAAAAATAGATTATTTTCAGTTAACCATTGTTTTATCAATTTTAAATCTAATTTTATCATATTAAATATTTCGTCCCATGAGTCACCTGAACATAGCATAACTGTGTCATCTGCATAACAAATTATTCGACTTTTTAAGGGGAGTGAGTGAATACCATTTAGCTGTATGTTGAAAAGTATCGGGGAGATAACTGTACCTTGTGGTACACCAGATTTTACAATATTTAGATAACTGATTGATTCATTTATTTTAACACACTGTTTTCTATCACTTAAGTATGAACGGAGTAGCTGTAAAGCTCTATCACGCAATCCTAGTTGTTCTATCTTGTGTAAACGTATGCTATGATCAATAGTTTCGAATGCCTTACCAAGGTCTAAATAGACCGTAGCACACTTTTTACTTTCATCTAGTGAATTGCATCTTCTCTCTTAACGACTTGATTTGTACTAACATTATATGCTTCATCTATTATAAAAGGAAAAGAAAAATATCCTCTCAAATTTTGACTCTTACTGTAATGTTTTTCACTCATTTCATATTTTAAGTTGGAACAATTGATATAAAAAGTGTCCTGTACACAAATATACAAACGAAAACAAAATAATTTAAAAAAGTATTTGTCAAATGGAATTCATAATTTATAAATATTGCTCAAATATAAGTTACAACGTACTTTATAATAATCAATCAGAAAAGAAGATTGTTGAAAATTTAATTCAAATAATTCATCAACTATTTTTAAACTCTCCTTTGAAAATCGGGTACTCAAACCTATAATTTCATCTAATATTGGATAAAATCTTCATAATATTTTTTCTTTGTTTAATCATCTTCGTTCAATGAGTTTTCAGCTGCAGTTGTGACAGTAACGTGGTAGTCTTTGAGTGTTTTTATTTCTGTTCTACGCTGTTTAAAAATTTTTGAAAAAGAAAATTTGTATAAGTAATTTCTGTGAGACTTACTTACCATATATGGGAATATTGATAGAAATATCATTATTCTATGCAAAATAAATAATTTTTTCCCATAATTCTGAAAATATTCAAAATTAAGATTTCCCTTAACTCCATTTATTGTTTATGTTGAACTTCCCATGTTGCCAGTTTTGTTTGTAATTGTATACTCAGTATATTTATTATTTTCAGGACATCGTGAAGAATAAACAAATATATAACAAATTAAAACATTTTGATAGTTGCCAAAATGCCAGAGATAAATATAATTTTTGTTATAAATACAAAATGTGTAATGTGTAAACGTCTAAAATATTATTAACGTGTGGAGCGTCGACTAGGTGATGTGAGACGGTCGTGCCGTTCCGTTTACTTTGCTTATGATTATATTTAATACTGTCTTGTACTCTTGTGGATGTTTATTGATTGTTTATCTTTGTTAATTGTCAGTTCGTTGCTGATGACTTCACGCTTACCCGGAGTGGTACAAATGGGAATTAAATCAACAACAAAATTGTTATACATCAAGGAAAATTAAAAAATTTCTAAATAAAATTCTGGTGGTTGAACACCATAATATTACACTATTCTCTGTTTGCCGAGAGAAAACGTAGCAGCCCGACGAAAATCGGTTCGTTCTGCGCATCCCTTCGCGTCACCCACCCATAGCGTCCGGCGACAGGAGTCTCTAGCATCGGCGTCGGGCGCATATTGTCGTCTCGACGATCTTTCATCTTGGAGGGGGAAATTGAGCCTCGGCGAGCAAGAAACCGTCAGTCGGCAGTTTGCATAATGTATGCGCAGTGTCTGCGTGTTCTCTCGGCGAATAGAGTATACATAATTCATTATCATGTTAGTACAAAATTATAATTTAATACAAATTAGACTCCGGATAATTTAAAAACAAACAACAGCTCAACAATGCAAGCCTTAGTTGGTTATGAAAAATGTACTCTTCATAACATATTACCTACACTACACATAACTGATATCATCCATGTATGTTTGATATTTGAGTGCCTTACAAGAGCACTTTTACAATCATTGTCTGCTATATTATGACGTAGCACTTGAAGATACGAAGTACTGTTTACTCCATAAGTCACATTGTTCAATGTGTGTTCTGCCATCTGGTGTTGTGGAGAATCTCTCCAGAGTATATGCTGATAACCACGGTGTTTTTCAAGCACTAAATTCTGGGGATACATTTTGCAAATATCCGTAGTAAAAGGCAACGCAAAAGACCCCGATTCCAGTCGGAACGTTCACTACGTCCTACTGTAATGTTGGGCCAACATATAGTCCGTTCAAAATAAGAAACGTAGACGGCGGCCGACTTCTGCGCATGGTCGTGGCCTCGCTACGCCTATCGAGCTTTGACACCGTCGCCTCATTCTATTGTTGACCAGTGACGCAAACAAATAACTTAAAATGCATTGAACCGGTGCCGGCGCTGCGTTGGGCTGTATTCACCGTAGCATACAACCTTTTCTTTATTATTATAAAACCATTTTTTAAACTAAATTTTTTTTCGAGTTATTACCAGGTATATTACGTAAAAACATAAAATATAAAAACAAATTTAAACATTATAATTATTTATTACAATACATAAAAAGATAAACAGAAATTTTAAAAAAGTCAGTAGGTAATAAAAAAAAATATAAAAAATTAAAAAAAAAAATTACTCATAATCAGAATCAGTTTCTCCCGTTATTGTTAAAACACAATGTTCCATTTGATCAATTAATTACTTCGTCCATGATATCGTCGACTTTCCAAATTTTCTCTTCTTCTCCGATGACATTTTGCCAATTTTCTGATGTCACCCTTTCAATTGCAATTGCAATTGCAAATACAACCTCTCTAATGTCCCTGTTTTTTCCCGTGATTTTTATCTTCGTCGTGAGTGTGCATTCGGCTAAAATAAAAATAAATAAAATAAAATAAATACTCAACTCTTAAGAGGACACTACCCATGCATTTGTTGTATTCGTTTTACACACTTATGACATACCAAATAATAAAAAATAAAAAATAACCAAAATAAAAAATCGAACTTTAAATGCTGAACACTTTCCGGTGCCTTCTGAACCATTGCCACTCAGAACCATAGGTTTTAACCAAGGCACCGGAACGTGTTCAGCATTTAAAGTTTGATTTTTTTGGTTCTGAAACTGGAGAACTATAGTATCAGATATGCTTAACAATTTATCCAGATGACATTATAAGGGGAAATTAATATTTAACACCGTGTTTGGAGATCCAAAGTACATTATATTGTCATTAAGTAAATTTCTCAAAATCAATTCCATTCCAGTAGTATTTTGGAATTCAATACAATCATTATTTATACCTGTGTCTATCTCCTGATTAATTTCTGTTTTCATTACTCTTTGTATAAAAAAAAAAAATTAAATATTACTTATTATGTATAGTAAATAATATTGATTAATATGATTTTTAAATATACATCTTACTTTGTGTCACACATCTTTGTATACGATTGAAATGTTACAGAATTTAATTTATTATAAATAGTAGTGTACATTTTTGCTTTGATTTTTTTGCTTTTTTTTGGTATGCAGGTGTACTATCCACATACATCTTTGCTGCACTGTATAAATTTGCACTTTTGCTGATGCACTCAACTAGTGCAGCAAATTGACTATCATGACATAGCAAATTACTCTCAGTATGGATTGAAATCCAATTTTGTATGGCAGCATGGTCATTAAAAATATAATCGGACAATGGTATGGGATCGATAAATTTACCATAACTATTCATTGTTAAATTTATCACATTTATATCTATAAATTAAAATTTTTTTCAAAAATATCAAACATGAAGCGATGTCACGCGAAATTTCTTTAAAAGAATATAAAAAAATTTCAAAAATTTTAAAATTTTAAAATTCCAAGGGTGGATCCAGGGGGGGCACTGGTGGCAGGTGACTATTTATAAGGAGAGTCAACACTACCATCTGTGGATAGTATAGATCCTTCATCACCAGATATGTTTTCTGCCTCCTCAGAGGAAGAAGTTTCTGTGTCCGAACAACTAGACTCTTCTGTAATATAAGTAAAAACTATTGTCATAATGTATTTTAAAAAAAAAAGCTTATAATTAAATCATTGAAATTTTTATGTGGTTTGTACAATTGGAGATTGTGTGAGCAACATAGGAATATAAGAATATAGTTGACGATAGGGCAGAAATTCACAAGATATAAGTAAAATGTATAAAAAAAAACAGCAGTATTACCTGCTTCAGTTTGATGAGATGCAGGAACGTTGTTGACGGTTGTCCCTGGCGGGTCGTCCACTGTTGACTGAGGCGGGTGGTCGCCAACTGACATAGTCTCTACTGTAATATAATTAAAAACTATTGTCATAATGTATTTTAAAAAAAAATGCTTATAATTAAATCATTGAAATTTTTATGTGGTTTGTACAATTGGAGATTGTGTGAGCAACATAGGAATATAAGAATATAGTTGACGATAGGGCAGAAATTCACAAGATATAAGTAAAAATTATATATTTAAATTAAAATGTTCGTCAATTGTTGTCCTAAAAATAAAACACATGTAATAATTAATGATTATGAAATCAAAAATATACATATTATATATATACATACTTATTATAAAACGATGATGGTGATAAATATATTTTGATGTTTTTTTTTTCTAAAATTATCTTATCTTTATGACAGATACTATTAATTATAATTTTTTTGGGGTCATCATTAAATAAATTAACCGCCTCACTGATAGTACTTTTAAAGTTTAAAATGAATTGTTTGTGTATTTCATGAATGTTTTTAAATATGGAACACTCAATATCAAAATTTTTTTTCAATACCTCCTGTGTATATTTTTCAATATAATTTACTTTGTTTGTAAAAAGTTCTACATTATTTTTGTATTTTGTTTCCAGGTGACTAAAGTCAGCAAAAAACATTTTTGTGTTCATCTGTAAATAAAAAAAATCAGTTAATATACATTACTAAATTTATTTTAAGATCAAGTAGCATAACCTTGAATAATCCTGCATAGAATAAATATTCGTCGGCATTCATATAACGGATCTTAAGTATGACATTATCCTCTTTTAATTTAGGTACTTCATACACTAGTATGTCTCGTGTAGTGGGATTTTTATAATTTATTCTATATTTGTATGCCTCTTTGTTAATTGAATGGCGATTTAGAATATTTTGATCAACAAGTGTCTTTAGTTTATGTTTAATATATTTTTTGCTATTTTGATAAAAGTCACTTGTCATGACTATTGACATCATTACTTCAAATGCGTCAGATATATGTATTACCTAAAATGTGTATATAGCATATAGATATGTTTTACTATTGATCAATAGTATTCATTAGGTTCATATTGATTCAAGTTATGTAGGAGATGATAGTGATGACGATGATAGTGATGTTAATGCTAATGATGAAGACAATTTGGCTAAAAACAAACGTAAGTTTTAATTTATAATCATTTATTATCAGGAGTTTGGCTAAAATTAATACTGGTTTGTTTCTACATTTTAGAGGATATGAGTGACTCCTCGAGGATATCAGTGACACCATATGAATGCCCAACTTGCAAAAAAAAATTCCATCAACCGTATCAAAAGAGTCGACATATTAAAAAGATGGTAATATATAAAACTTAATAATTCAAACATAATGACTATTAACTATTGTTATTTTTATTTTAGCATCCAGTATGAAGATTACAAAAACGGTGGACTAGTGCTCTAGGCGAAACCACCTTGATAAAAAAAAACGCGCTTATGTGTAAGACCCCTTGGGTAGTGTGGAACATTACACTTATATGTTGTACTCAATATATGAAGACTCAACCACTACCATCTGCAACAATGATCCTGACGGTGGCGGAGGCAGTAACTGCTGTTCGGTATTGCCCGCGCTGACCATGTACAATGACGGGTGAAAAACCACTGAACAAAAGAATAAAACAATATAATAATACATACTATAATCATATACAAATAATTAATTTCATAATATAATATAATATATAATAAATTGTGTTCCGGGGGAATGGTAAATTACTATAGACATATAATATAATAGACTGATGAAGTTTGATTACATTTTTTAAATTATATATTTTAATAAAGTCATAATTTTATATTATTTGGTAATTGTATTATAATATATTACTTGTTATTTTTTGTTTTTGTATGTGTCTGTAAGTGTATTGTTGTGTGTGTTATAGTTTGTGTTGTTTGTTATAGTTTGTGTTGTTTGTTATGGTTTATATGTTTGTGATGATTGTCAAAAGTTCGTCTTCGGTGTGTGTTGTGTGTTGTGTGTTGTGTGTTGTGTTCTTGTATTGTTTGTTGTAAAGTCATGCAATTGTTGTTTGTAGGTTTGTAGTTTGTTCATGTAGTCTGTATATATGTTTCTGGTCGTTGTTTGTAATGTTAATGTTAAGTTGTTGAGTAGTTTGTCGATAAAAATTTTTTTTGTTGCAACATTCTTTAAAGTTTTTTCTTCATCTTCATATATATTATTCTTAAATTTTATATTTTCCCACACTGTTGTTGATAACTGAAACATAAGACAAAACAATTAAATAAATTATTTGAGTTCTGAACTTACTTATTATCATTTACTAATTAGTCAATTACTTCATGATATAATGCTGTACTTATATATATATCTTTGGTGATATTCATTATTTGTCTTATTGTGGCATCGGTTCTTAATTGGTCTAATTTTTCTGTTATTTTATTTTTATTTTCTATTGCGTATGTTGTTATATTATTGGTTTTAATTGATTTTAAGATATTATTGGCTTTAAGTTTTTTAAGTGCAAATTTTGTTTCCTGTTTATTGAAAAGGTATGTTGTATTGATTATTATTTGTATTATTTGAATGTGGTTATGAATATTGTTAAGCTGAAATAATAATAAAATAAATTTCAAATGTATATTAAATAAATTGTATGTATTTTATTTACAGTGTGGTGTTGCTGAATGACGGTAGTGTTCCAATAATATTGCCTAATGCACGCCAAAAAATAATCCTCAATTGTGGAAGAGGTGTTAGGTGACCAAAACAAAACAATTCTGCCTTGGCCTATGTCAACGTTGTGGGACTTACTATTATGTACGGAGAAGCTATGCAAGGTTGATAATTTTTAATTTTATTTATTATTTAAGTTTCAAGATTTTAGATGAATAATACTTACACACTATGTGTAACATTTAATGTTATACTATGGTAATAGGTCCACCAACTGGCCAAACGATCAATAAATAATATATGTTCATAATTTATTGTCTTCAAAACATTCTTTGAGAAATACTGAATTGCATTGACAATCACCTTATTGTGTTGTACAATGCCTTCAGTAAATTTGTTTACTTTTGTAATGTAATTAATAACTAAGGAACACTTCAACAACCAAATTTTGTTTTCCATCATTTCATTAAATAATACACTAGAAAATAAAAAAAATATATAAATTACAATTTGTAAATAACCAATTAATCTTTTTATTCACTTTTCATCTGAATACTTTAAATTATAATTAATAATATTAAGTAATTCGAAATCCAATTCCTTTAGTGATAATATTTTTAAGGGATGTGTCCATTGATGGATTGGGGGGGGTTTGGGTTTGAAGGAATCGAAAAATTCATCATCCAAAAATAGCGTGTCTCCCATTATTTGGTTATTAAATGTTTTTTTGCTAAGGAGGAATTGTGCATAATTTTTTACTGCCTTGCCATAGCAAAATTTTGATGTTGTTTTGATTTTGTTCGAAATGTTTTTTTTCCCTAATTTTGAACCATAAGTTTTTGACACGAATTTCGTAATAATTTTTTTAATGGCCTTTTGATCTCCTTTGACTATTAACTCCTCCTCTTCCTCCTCTTCAATAAATTTTATTATATTATTAACATCTTTGAATCTTTTAAGAATCTGTAAATATTATTATTATTAGTGTATTATTATTATTATTTTTTGTTATAATCGTTATGTACTTGTGTATTATTGTTAATTTTGTGTTGAATTTCGCCAATGCTGGATGTTATAACTTCATTTAGATGGTCTATGTTTTCAAAGCGACAGTCATAGCTCAATAGTAAATAATATAGTGCTTCTGTATTGATGTTTTCGAATTTTGTTATCACGGACGCAATTTTCATAACTACATCCTGATATATATAAATAAAATTAATATTAAAACACCAATGCTATTAAAAAAATAAAAAAATTATACTTCATTTGTCAAATGTCGTCTAGGTACAATTACTGATGTTGACCTCTGCATACTATGTGCAACTTTCGTATGGTGTAACGTACTACATTCGTAAATAAATGATTTTGTACAAAATGCACATTTTATCATTAAAAAATGGTATTTCTTTTCCTTACACTCATAATTTTTAATGCTCCGATTGTTTTCAAAAACTATAAAAAAAAAATTTTAAAAAAAGGTGGGCAAGTGGATGTCAGAGGTGATGACGACACAAAAAAAAAAATAAAAAAAAACGCATCATTGTAAAATCAATACATTCATCGCTTCGCTAAGAATCTAAAAACACATAATTGTAAAACCAATGCAATCATCGTTCCGCTCAGAATCTAACAATTGAATAACTTAATTAAATGTTTACTTTTATTGAATTCCATGTTAATTTCTGCCAAAAAACGTGACTAACGTGACGGGAAATCAGAAAATTTTATGGTTATGGTTTGTTTCAAAAAAATCAAACATGAAGCGATGTCACGCGAAATTTCTTTAAAAGAATATAAAAAAATTTCAAAAATTTTAAAATTTTAAAATTCCAAGGGTGGATTCAGGGGGGGCACTGGTGGCAGGTGACTCCCCTTTGGAATAAAAAATATTTCCGGAAAAATATTTGGACTTTGTATGAATGGGGACGATAATATGCAGGGACGACGACCTCTTAACAATAACTATTTACTACTCTATTATTACAACTACTACTCTAAAAAACAATAAATTGCTAAAAGTACAATATTTTTTGTAAATATACAATATAACTCACTTTATTATGGTTTGATGAATCCACGGAACTGGTGATACCCAACATTTCAACGATATATCGTTTCGGTGCTCCGATTTATTTATATTTGTAGGAATTAACTTTTTGCCGTAATACCTTGTCCATGAACACTCCAACTGTGATTTTAATTTGTGATTAAGCTGTTTATACCGATACAAAATAATGTTCAATTGATTTTCCCCTTGGTGCGGGATTATTATTGAATCGTTGTGTGGCGTTTTGGTGTCTCACTTTGGAACGCACACGCTCAGCAGCCAACGCTTCTGCGCGCTTCGCTTCCGCGTCGAAGAGCGGCTCCATCGAACGACGTTCACTGTCATATTGGAGACGCACCTTGCGCCTTGCCTCGCGAATGGCTCCACGAATAAAAACGTCCAGTCTGCTAGTTTTTGATTTACTCGAAGCTTCACTCGAGGATTCACTAGATGTCTCAGTAAAAGACGTAAAACCCGTTATACGTGGGTGATTGCATGCTACGCCGATGGGTCCGCTGTCCACGCTATCCGAGCCGAAGTCACTATTATCGGGTGAACTCGAGTGAAATGAACTGTTTTCATCCGTATCAAAAGTCAAGGCCCATCCGGGCCAATTGTATAATCCTGTGGATCGGTCGATTAAAAGTTTCGGAACTTTAAGATCACATAAACCATGGCTTAGGCCTCGGTCACCAATCAATGCATTCACTGATACCCTTGTAGAAATACATTTTTTGTTAAGGTCATTTTCAATTGGCCGTCCTTGCATTTGGCGTCCAGTCAAGACCATCACTCTTATCATCTTCATCCAGGCGTCACAGTTAAGTAGGTACCTAAGTTACCTAGTACTACTAGGCTAGTAGGTACCTAAGGTAATTAATATTACACACCTATTATTTTTCAAAGGAAATAATTTTGCAGAACTATAATATATAATATAATACGTACATTTTACTATGCCCCTAAAAAGTTTCAGGTCGAGCCTAGGCTTGACCGGCTCGCCCCGTGCAATCGGCATCAGGTAGCATAAACCTAAGTGCTATATTATGTGCATTTTTCGTGTAATCTTCCACACTACCCTTGAGGTGTTACACATAAGTGCGTTTTTTTTTAAGTGGTTTTCGCCTGAAGGCCCTATTCCACTGTTTTACCCTACCTAGTTTAAAGTTTTTTAGTTTAAACCACATGTGTGTGGAGAAACCATACAACATTCATGCCGCAATTGGACATTTTTTTTTTTTTTTTATTAGTTTTTACAATTCTTGTACATACCTAGACGAGCGTATAAACGAATGCAATTAACCATGGAAAAATTGGCCATATTTATTGTTGCTACTCTTGTGCCAAAAAATGTGGAAAAAATCCAATAAATGTCCCATATATAAAACAAATACATACCTGTATAACTTGTCATGCATCACAGTACTACAGTTTTTTTATTGATAAAGGTAGAAAAACTTATGAGTAATCTTGTATTACATTTTCAAATCTTAGATTTAAAAAGAAAAATTTTTACGAATTCTTAACTCAAAATAATATGCCAATTTTCGTGATTTTTCCATATTTTGTCAATTTTTGAACTTTAAATGCTTATAAAAAAAAACTGTGACTAACGATTTTTAATAGTTTTCATCTGCCTTTGAAACAATATACTAGGAGCCTTCTATTAAATTTTAAAGTTTTTTTAACCAACAAATAAAATTTTATTGATATTTCTAGAAAAAAAACTAAAAAAAAATGAAAAATGAAAATGTCCCTAAACAGTTCAAAATAGATCAAAATATTTTGAAAATTTTATCGTGTATAGAAAATGAAAATATAAACAACCAGTGAAAATTTCATGTATCTACGGTCATTTGTTTTAAAGTTACACCAAAAACCAAATTCAATTTTCTGAAAAATTTCTGAATCATTGTAAAATCAATACATTCATCGTTTCACTCAGAATCTAAAAATTAAACTCCATTTATGCTTACATTTTCAAAAACATTTTTTTTTCCTAATTTGACGTACAATGGGCTCTTTTGCTTCATCTTTTGGTTGCTCTAATATATAATATAATAAAAAAATTTGATATTTTTTAATATTATAAAATAATTACTCACCAATACTTTCTAATTGTTCATGAATATTATTATTTGTCTCCTTTGGTGAATCTAATATGTATAAATATATTGTTAAATAAATATTTAAATTTTAATTTAAAATATAATATAATAAAAAAATTTGATATTTTATAATATTATAAAATAATTACTCACCAATACGTTGTAATTGTTCATAATTATAGTTAATTGGTTCATTCGGTGGATCTAATATATATGAATATATTGTTAAATAAATATTTAATTTTTTAATATAATAAAGTAACTATTTATTCATAATTATTAAAATAAAAATAATGTAATTACCAATAAAATCAGAAAATTTTAAATCATCAAAAATATCTCTATACACATAGTATTTAATGATCTGTTGTTTCGCTGATTGTACCTTTATTAATGTCATTTTTCGCAACATTGTTTTTTTTTTAAATTAATTTAAATAAATTAAAAAAATAATAAAAATTCAATTTAAAAAATTTAAAAAAATATATTGAATTACAAAATATATCAGACTTCAAAAACTCAAACAGTGGACAACATAGACATGGACAGTGGATCAGTAAAACCTTTGATGATATATATTTCGTATCTTATCGACAATTATTTATCATAATATGTGTTCTCTAACAAAAGCTTTGTTTATGGGATATTTTCTGTATCGGACGGCAGGATTCCTAAGAATAGAAATATACAGCCAACGTTTGCACATCCGTCAACGCTATATGCAAGGACCCCCTTCCACCCCCCCCCCCCCCCCCGCCGACAACACCACCATCGTCTTCATAATCATAACAGCGGTCGTTTCAGAAAACAGTAAATTGGTGCAGGATTACATGGGTAAAATACTGGTTTTGCCACCACCCTAAGTACAATTAGCTTACCAGGGGACTTAAACTAAGTATCCAAAATGCATTTCCCGAAAAGGGGACATCCTAACGAATACCAGGGGACCTAATACACTTTGGTAGTATAGAGTAAGTCATTTAGAGTCGAGTGATATTATTTTCAAAACGGTACTACCAAATTTGGGTTTTTAACAATTGTTTTTCATACAAAAAAGTCCCGGATACTCATAATATGCGCTACCGCGGTAGACACGAATATTTGAATTTTGAATACCAATTTAAAAATCGAAATTTTGTACCACTACTTAGCCAATGATATCCCTATCTTCGTCAGGGTGTCTACTATGCCGGAAATGGATTTTGGATACTTACAATTTGCATAAAGTGGTGGTGAGGTTGAGTTGTCCAGAAAATGGTATATCAGTGCAGGATAACGGGGCTAAAATTTACTTTTGATCGCCAAAAACGGTGTTAAATATTAATTTCCCCTAATAATGTAATTTGGATAAATTGTTAAGCAAACCTTATACTATAGGTTTCCTGTTTCAGAACCAAAAAAATCGAACTTTAAATGCTGGACACTTTCCGGTGACTTCTGAACCATTGCAACTCAGAACCATAGGTTTTAACCCAGGCATATTTCTGAAGGCACCGGAAAGTGTTTAGCATTTAAAGTTCAATTTTTTAGGTTCTGAAACTGGAAACCTATAGTATCAGGTTTGCTTAACAATTTATCCAAATGACAATATTAGGGGAAATTAATATTTAACACAGTTTTTGCGATCCTAAGTACATTTTACCACGTAATCCTGCACCGATATACTTTTTTCTGGACAACTCGACCTCACAACCACTTTATGCAAATTGTAAGTATCCAAAATGCATTTCCCAAAAAGGGGAAATCCTAACGAATCCAGGGATGTGCTTGGCTAAGTCGTAGTACAATATTTAGATTTTTAATGACTTATAAAACTATAGATATCTGCCGGCATCAAAAGTACATTTTAGCCCCGTAATCCTCGGTCGAGTTTTGCCACCACCACATGGAATCCTGTTATATAATATGTTAAAACTCGACCTCACCACCAGTTTATGCAAATATATCGTAGTATATATTATGCGTAGTATCCAAAATACAAAGCATCAGTGATATTTAGTACTCCCGCAAAATTCCTAACCATTATCATACTATTTGATACAATAATTATAGTAAAGGTATTGTACAATATTTATTTTTTCATATGTGATCCTACTGCATTGAGGTAGGTTTTAGTTATCAGTAAAGTGCAGAAGTGCATTATCGAAAGGTTTGTTGATAATGCATAATAAAGGAGTGTTGTTTTAACTATAATGAACATTAATTATTGTGATGCTTGCAATATTAAATTTAAGAACCGATCAATATTCATGTGCCATTTGGCAAGCAATCATCGCGGACCATTTCCTATTGGCAATGCCACAAAAAATGTTGATGCACACACCTATACAAGTAATTTGAAAATAATGTACTTACTAACAAATTATACCTAAATGTTTTTTTTTTGCTATTTTGTAGAGTCCATCGCTACAAGTCCCATCATTGTTAAAAGGTGTGATGTAGAGGCTACACCCAGTGATAAGTGTCCAATCGAGGATGACCGCTACCATTGCAGTATATGCCAAAAAAAGTACAAAAAACATGGTTGGTTCCAAAAACATATAATAACACATTCCCCCAATAAGGTTAATAGTTGTAAAATATGCAATAAAATACTATCGTCTCAAAAATCAGTTAAAAGACATAAAGAAATACACAACTCTCGCAGGGAGAGGTATAAATGTAAGATGTGCAAAAGTTCTTTTCTTCAAATAAGTATATTTTTATTATTAAATAAATATTTAATTTTTAATAGAATAAAGTAACTATTCATAATTATTAAAATAAAAATAAAGTAATTACCAATAAAATCAGAAAATTTCAGAAAATCAAATACATTATTTTTTGTTTTGTCCATAGTCAGATTTTTTTGTGCATTATTAACGATTTCTTCGCTTGTACATTTTTGCAGTAATTTGCAGTAATTTGTAATATAAAATAATAAAAATTTACGACCACGGATTACGATGAAAACAATGAACACAAAATCTGGATGACGATAAAATGCGACAACGTTTGACGACATGCGTCAAATTCAAGAAGCTCAAAGGTCACCTTTTCAAAAGAATTGGTTTTGCCCAGAAAACGATATATTGGTACAGGATAACAGAGGTAAAATACTTGTTTTGCGACCACTACAAGTCTAATACGCTTACCAGGGGACTTAAAACTATTTGGGGGTATAGAATAAGTCATGTAGAGTCGAGGGATATCTATTTGAAAGCGGTAGTACCAAATTTGGATTTTTAGTAATTTTATTTCATATTATAAGTGCCGGGCGAACGTAATTTGCACTACTCCGGTAGAAACTAATCGGTTTATAAGTCATTAAAAATAGAAATATTGTACTACGACTTAACCAAGCACATCCCTGGCTTCGTTAGGATGTCCTCTTTTTGGGAAATGCATTTTGGATACTTACAATTTGCATAAAGTGGTTGTGAGGTCGAGTTGTCCAGAAAACGGTATATTGGTACAGGATTACATGGGTAAAATGTACTTAGGATCGCCACGTAATCCTGCACCGATATACCGTTTTCTGGACAACTCGACCTCACCACCACTTTATGCAAATTGTAAGTATCCAAAATGCATTTCCCAAAAAGTGGACATCCTAACGAAGCCAGGGATGTGCTTGGCTAAGTCGTAGTACAAAATTATGGTTTTTAATGAAATATAAACCTATAGTTATCTACCGGCTACTGCATATTGTGTCCGCCCGGCACTTATAATACGAAATAAAATTACTAAAAATCCAAATTTTGTACTACCGCTTTCAAAAAGATATCCCTCGACTCTAAATGACTTACTCTATACCCCCAAACAGTTTTAAGTCCCTGGTAAGCGAATTAGACTTGTAGTGGTGGCAAAACCAGTATTTTACCCATGTAATCCTGATAGATAAAAATTTGTATGCATACCTTCAGGGATATTCACCTCGTCCAACACTTTGTTTTGACTATTCACATCATCGATGGTGGCTGTATTAGGTTCAAAAAATAATTAAATTAATTACACGAACCACAAACAAATGTAAGCAATTTTGTATGCATACCTGTATCTGTTTCAGATGCATCTTCTGCCATTGAAGAATCTGAAGAAGAAACATACATTGACTCACTATTCACATCATTTATGTTGGCTGTATTAGGTTCATTAACATCTAAAATAAATAAAAAATAATTAAATTAATTATATACAGTTAAATATTAGTAATATTTTTCATAGATGAAAATCAGAAATGAAAGTGAAATTGTATGCATACCTTCAGGGATATTCACCTCGTCCAACACTTTGTTTTGACAGCAATCACACTCACAGTCTATGTTGTTAACCCCAAAAAAATTGTTTCCATAGTCAGCAGTGATTTCTTCACCTATTTGTATTGGTTCAATGGCTTGGGCACATACAATCGCCTCTCCATTTGCCACCCATTTTGTGTTCGCCGAACAACTGTGATTAATGTAAGCAGCGGGACCCAAGAAAATTAATAAGTTACATAAGTAAAATTCACATCGCGGGGTCGGTTTTAAGGCGGGATACGGGACGCGGGGTTTTCACGTATGCCACGCCCTCCTGAAGACCATGTTCAAGGCCGCAATCGCCTGGTTCGGCCAACGCACGGAGTTTCGTACCCCTGCACTCCACAGTCCACACCGCGTTACTACTACTACTCTAAATAATAATTAATAACACAGTGAACACACTAAGAAAAATTAAATTGTGGATACTGGATAGTGGATACCAATCAAGTAAATTTTGTAAATACCTATTACTTTCATAATAAAAATGATTTTTTGTTGATTTATTTCTATTTTCTACATAGAAAATATTTTTAACTTTTTATTATTATTTAATTAATAAAACATCTCATATTAAAATTCTAAAAGAATGCTATAGACAAATTTAGTTTTCTACAAAAATACATTGCTTATAAATTATTATGCAAGAATATAAGTTGCTTTTTTTGTATCCAAGCGGTTTCTCTTTAAAGTAATAATCTGGCCAGCTTCTGAAAATAATAAAATATCTTTTCACAAGGAACACTAGTTGCAGTCACACAGAGTCGCTTAATTACAAATGTATGTAGATGAGGATATATTATATGTTTTCGTTCATGCCACCATTTCAAAGGATCCTCATGCCGATCTATTAATGGCTCTTGCATATATCTATCCAATTCTATTATTCCGGATGCTGTTGATGTCTGAGTGGCTTTGAATTGTTCTACTTTTTCTTCATAGACTTTCCACAACAGAGATACTGGAGAAGATGGAGATGGAGTTGATATGGAAGGTGTTTGTTCAGCATTGTCTATTTAATTTGATGGTAAGTGAATATTTCCTAAACGTGATCTTAAAAGAGAAAAATCATTTTTAAATTTGTTATCACTCATAAAGCCATATTTTTTAAATCTCGGATCTAAAATTGAGGCTTGTGCCATTATTTAATTTTCCTCACTGTCACAAAACCTTTTCCTTAATTGATTTTTCAGAGAAATGGCCATTTGGTTTACTTCATACGGCAAAGATATATCATGAACATAAGTTTCTATAGTCTGGAACATAGAACTAACTAAAACTATTACCTTTGACACAGACACTGTTTTTTCCGAACTGACTTCGATGGTGACTTCATTAAAAATTTGCAGTACATCAATGGCCTTTTCAACTATATTCCATTCAGCTGGAGTTAAAACTGCTATTTCGGTTTGTAACACAGCTAAAGTTGAAACTACAGCATCTTTGATGGAAACAATTCTCTTCAACATATCAAATGTCGAATTCCATCTGATCACACAGTCTTGCTTTAATTTCAACGTAGGTAGACCTATTTGAGTTTGAGTTGAATTAAGTTTTACTAATGCATTACTAGTACGTTTAAAAAATTCAACATTTTTTTTTAACTTTAGATACTATTACCGAAATATTCTCAAGAGTGTTGAACAACAAGATTAATGGAATGGGCAAAACATCCTATATGTCGATAATGTAATTGACCTACAGCTTTAGTAATATTTGAAGCATTATCGGTAATAATGGCTACAACTTTATTATTTAATTTCCATTCAATTGCTATTTTTTTAAAAAGGCAGCTAAATTATCTGACGTGTGCCGTTGGTCAAAATATTCCCAACCAAGACAAACGGAACAAAATTTACCGTCACCATCAATAAAATGAGCTGTGATTGCAATATAGCTCCTATTATTTATACAAGTACATCCATCTGTTGTTAATGAAACTGCCCTTGCAGTTTCAACTTTTTTTTTTAAATCTTCTTATGTGGAATTGTATAATCTTGGAACTAGATTTTTAGATACTGTCTGGCGACAAGGAAGCTCGTATCCAGGGTTCAACATTTTTACGAATTTTCGAAATTCCTAATCGTTCACTATAGAAAACGCATAGTATCTAGATCATAAAATAAAAAAAAATAATTTTAATATAACTAAAAATAAAAATATGTAATTACCCTTTAACAATCATTTTTGTAACCTGCTCATCAATTTGTTTTGATCTACTGACTGCCATAGGTTTCTTATTTTGCATAAAATGCATAATGCTACTTTGTGTTTGAGTAGGTTGGCTTGGTTTAACGCCGCTAGTATCAGGAACAATCAATGTTTCTACTGGTGGACCTGCTCAGTTATTCATTTAAAATAACATAAAGGGTTTTAATAATAGTAAATTTAAAATTAATAAAAGAAAAATAATAGTACAAAACAATTTATTAAAAAATACCATCATCTGCAGGATCATCTACATGACTTTCATCACTAGTCACTATTGCTTTTGATATTATTACAGCGGGATGTACAATTTTTAAGTGGCGTCTCAAATTGCCAAAATATCCACCAGCAACACTGTACTTGTTACTGCAATACCTACATTTGGCTTTACTATCTTCCAATTCAGTAAAGTGATTCCATATATCACTCCTTTTACGTGGGGCCATTATTAACAATTTATAAAATGTACTTTTAATTAAAATTATTTAAATCTGGAAAATTCACTACGCTCAATAAAATAAACACTGTTCACTGTTAAATGCAAATGCAGATACTGTAATAATATAGTATATATAGTATATTAATGCGTACAGTCATAAAAAGACTATAGTTATACTGGATATGGTTTCAAATGTGTGCATGATTTTACATGTCTACACTTGTCATTTTACAATATTATTACCACTCATATTATTGTTTGAAAAGTTATATTACCAATCTAATTATATAAGATTATCATTATCGTTTGAAAAAACATATTTGTTTTAATTTCTTTACTTATATAAAATTAAAATTTAACAGAATACCAATTTGGTCCTCTTCAAAATGTTGCCACTTCTCACATAATTAATGAACATAAGGATTAGGGATTAGGGATGTAATTTTTTATTAAATAATAAAAGTAATAACAACACAATACCATAAAAATTGAAGTATTTATTGAATGTAACTAACAAAAGACAAACAAATAATGTGGTAAACAAAAATATTAAAAATTATATTTAAAAAAAAAAAACCTTTAAAGATTCCGCTTCGCCATTTTTTCTTGTTTTATTTTAATAACTATTGTAATTAATTATTGTGTTAGTAAGTAATAGTATGAGCTAGGTAAAAAAATGTATCATACAAAGAAAATAAAGAAATATATTTATTGCATAAAAATAATTGCGACCACACAACCACTCTATGCAAATTGTAAGTATCAAAAATGCATTTCTCAAAAAAGGGGACATCCTAACGAATCCAGGGATGTGCTTGGCTAAGTCGTAGTACAAAATTTCGATTTTTAATTTGGTATTCAAATATTCGTGTCTACCGCGGTAGCGCATATCATGAGTATCCGGGACATTTTTGTATGAAAAACAATTATTAAAAATCCAAATTTGGTAGTACTGTTTTGAAAACGATATCCCTCTACTATAAATGACTTACTCTGTACCCCCAAATAGTTTTAAGTCCCCAGGTAAACGAATATGACTTGTGGCGGTGGCTAAACGAGCGTTTAAGCCCTGTAATCCTGCACCAATATATCGTTTTCTGGACAACTTGACCACACCACCACTTTATGCAAATTGTAAGTATCCAAAATGTATTTCCCAAAAATTGGACATCCTGACGAATCCAGGGATGTGCTTGGCTAAGTCGTAATACAAAATTTCGATTTTTCGATTTGGTATTCAAATATTCGTGTCTACCGCGGTAGCGCATATCATGAGTATCCGGGACATTTTTGTATGAAAAACAATTGTTAAAAATCCAAATTTGGTACTACCGCTTTCAAAAAGGTATCCCTCGACTCTAAATGACTTACTCTATACCCCCAAACAGTTTTAAGTCCCCTGGTAGGCGAATTAGACTTGTAGTGGGGGCAAAACCAGTATTTTACCCATGTAATCGTGCACCAATTTATTGTTTTCTGGACAACTCGACCTCACCACCACTTTATGCAAATTGTAAGTATCCAAAATACATTTCCCAAAAAGGGGACATCCTAACGAAGCCAGGGATGTGCTTGGCTAAGTCGTAGTACAATATTTCGATTTTTAATGAATTATAAACAGAATCGTTTCTACCGGCACAGTGCATATTGCGTCCGCCCGGCACTTATAATATGAAATAAAATTACTAAAAATCCAAATTTGGTACTACCGCTTTCAAAAAGTGTGTCGTCCACCGTAAAAAGGGTGCCGGGGTCTCTCACAGGGAATTATCTCGACACCGGTGGCCAAACAATTATTTTGGCACCTAATTTCTCCAAAGATTTCATACATTTCAAACTTTGCATCGTATAGAGTTCGATGCTGTGATAATTTTGAATTTTTTTCTGCTCATTGCAAACCATTATTTAAGGTGGTTTAGGGCGGGGAAGTGATCTACGGTGCGGGGGGTGGTAATATTACGTAATGGACATGTATTTGTCAACATTGACATGATTAATACGGTTCTTAAAAAAAACAAAATGTACGCTAATGTAAAAGGCCATATAGAAAAAAACAGTTTTAAAATTCAATCAAAAATACTTCAAAATGTCATAAATAAAAAAAATTCAAGTAATCCATTAATACAAAAAATATTGAACATCATTAAAACTGAAAAATTACAAAATAATTATATTGAAAATAAAACAAAAATAATAGACACATGTTTCAGCGAATCATAGTTGAGATATTCGTTTGGGCAGCGTTGACAAGAGAATACATATCGCTTCTCTTCATGTCTGTACCGATGACGCATCATTGTATCTTCTCTATTAAATGACAAATTACAAATATCACATTTCCATTGTGGGTCAACGTGGATAGCTATAAGTCTCAACCAATGTGATCTATACAGGAACTTCTTGGGGCAGAACATGCATCTGGTTTTTTTCTTAATACATTTGTTTTTCACTAAATACAGAAAAAAAGAATTATTTAGTTACTACGATTTCCACGTATATAATAATATATTTCCCATTTTTTAAATTTTGTTCTTGAATTAGAAGTACATTATTGACATCATTCCCATCATCTGATGATAAAACAGGAGACGACAATGGTTTTAAAGGGTTTCAGCATTTCTTAAAGTCATGATTATTTTCAGCCGAGACAACCACTGCACTAGGTCCTGGCAAATATTTATCATCATCGTTAGCGGTGGATAATGAAATGCTCAGCTCTAAAATATAGAAACAAAATGGTTTTAATTATTTAGTTTTTAAGATTTACATGCATATAGTATATTACCATTTAATTTGTTCAAATTTTGTTCTTGAATTAGAAGTACATTATTGACAACATTGCCATCATCAACATTTTCTGTATCATAATCGTCAACATCAACACTAGAGACTCTTGTACTGTCAGCCGAGACAACCACTTTACTAGGTTGTGGCAAATATTTATCATCATCACAAGTGCTCAGCTCTAGTACATTATTGATATCATTGCCATCATCAACTGGTTCTGCCACATATAGATCTTCTTGTTTGATCACGTCTTCAACCACAGTTAAATATATTTTTCATAGATGTTATGATCAATAACGATTTGTATGCTTACAAACACACTTGTATATCCTTTGTTCTTATTGGTGCTGTTATGGTTTATTGCTCAGTGTGTTCCTGAATAAAATAAAAATTTAACAATTGTATTTGAAATGTAATGTACAAATTGAGAAAAATTAAAATAAAATAAACTAACATTTTTTTTTAATTATTTGTAAAACTATTATATTTGAATTACCTTATTTTTGTGTCTAAAAAGAGTTATCGAACTGCCAAATGATTGACCGCAATACAAACATTTAAATTTTTGAAGTTTCATGTGTACTTCATTCACATGCGATTTCATCAATTTCTCGGTCTTATAAAGTTTTTCGCAATGAGTACATTTAACCTTTTCACTCTGGAGATGTGTTGTCTTAATATGGTATTTTAAATCACTAGCCTGATAATATTTGGAGCTACAAGTTTGGCATTTGTGTTTTTTTTTTTCTATTCTTTTTATGTAATGCCATGTGTCGTTTTAGTGACTCTGAGGATGATAGTTGCTTAGAGCAAATTTTGCATTCAACTTTGTTGTTTGAATGGGTTTGAAGGTGTTTTTTCATCCAAGAAAAATGAGTAAACGATTTATTACATACAGTGCACGGAAACTGTGGGACCAGACACATTTCTACGGACAAATATTAAAGGAGTATAATTTACATGTAACACACTAATATGAAAGCAGTTTTGTATGCATACCTGTATCTGATACACTTAAGATTTCTTCTTCTTCTGATGAATCAGAAGTTGAATCAGATGTTGAATCGCTTTCTTCTTGTACCTCCTTATCACATGTATTAGTTTCCTTTGCAACTAAAATAAAAATTAATTAAATTAATTATATTATACAGTTAAATATATTTTTTATAAATGTAGACCAATATTCTAATAGATAATAATGTTTTCATATATTACAATGGTATATATAAGATGATCTTTATTACTGTTTTATATGTTCAAAAATATACACATTATCTCAGGATTACTGAAGTAATCCTAAAGAAAATTAAAGGGAAATAAATCATAATCATCTCAAACTTTGTACTACCATGTTTTAAAAGGATTTTTATGCATACCTTTATCTGTTAAGTGTTTAGATCTTACATGTTGGGCTAAATCATTTGCATTAGATGTATAATTGCACATGCAGCAAAATATGAACTCCATTTTATCTGTATAAGTTTCCTTTGAAACTAAAACAAATAAAAATTAATTAAATTAATTATATACAGTTAAATATATTTTTCATAAATGTAGACCAATATTCTGGTGGATAATAATGTTTTCCTATATTACAATGGTATACATAAGATGATCTTTATTACTATTTTGAATGTTCAAAAACATACACATTATCTCAGGATTACTGAGGTAATCCTAAAGAAAATTAAAGGGAAATAAATCATAATCAACTCAAACTTTGTACTACCATGTTTTAAATGAATTTTTATGCATACCTGAATCTGTTACAGCATGATATTCTTTAGAAGTTGAAGCGCTATCTTCTTGTATAGCCATTTCAATTGTATCAGTTTCCTTTACAACTAAAATAAATAAAAATTAATTAAACCAGTTATATTATACAGTTATAATAATAATGGTTTCCTATATTACAATGGTATATATAAGATTATTTTTATTACTGTTTTGTATGTTCAGAAACATACACATTATCTCAGGATTACTGCGGTAATCCTATAGAAAAGTAAAGGGAAATAAATCATAATAAACTCAAACTTTGTCCTACCATGTTTTAAAAGGATTTTTATGCATACCTGTATCTGTTACACCGTGTGATTCTTTAGAAGTTGATGCGGTATCTTATTGTATAGGCATTTCAATTGTATCAGTTTCCTTTACAGCTAAAACAAATAAAAATTAATAAGATACATTTTAGATACAATTTAAAACAAAAAAAAAAAATCCCAGGAAAAGAGGTATAATGAACTGTGTTTACACTGGTTTTCACTAGTCCGCAGTGTCTTTTTACTCGGGTACTACAATCAGTCAAATAGGTAATTTAACAGCGTATGTCCAATATTCCAAGGTAGAATAAAAGTATTTGAAATTATAGGATTACTTTTAACGATTAGATGATAAAAGTACAAAAGACTTTAGACGATAAAATGATGGGTTATTTTTCATTAAATATGCCACAGGTACACCTAAACTGCTCTATACCGGTAGAGACAAATCTGTTTATAGTTCATTTGTCATTTCTTCATACGTCCGCTTGACACATATAATACTAAATAAAATTACTAAAATATAAAGTAATGTGGGGTCGAGTTGTCCACAAAATATACATTAGTACCGGATTACAAAGTAAAATGCTCTTTGGAACGCCAAAACCGGTATTAAATATCAACCTTAGAATGTCATATAGGTTAATTGTTAAGCATACCTGATACTATAGTATTCCAGTTTCGGAACCAAAAAAATCGAACTTTAAATGCTGAACACTTTCCGGTGCCTTCTGAACCATTGCCACTCAGAACCATAGGTTTTAACCAAGGCATGTTTCAGAAGGCACCGGAACGTGTTCAGCATTTAAAGTTCGATTTTTTTGGTTCTGAAACTGGAAAACTATAGTATCAGGTATGCTTAACAATTTATCCAGATGACATTATAAGGGGAAATTAAGTATGATCCAATTGTAATTTTTTTGTATAGTGTTTGATATTTTCTATAAGATTTATGAAATGATACCGGATCAATTTATAATAGGAACTGCAGTATTTGGTATTTAAACCTTTCTTTAAAAAGTTAAGTGTACAAATAAATTTGTACAAAATTATCATCTTACAAGATTGTATGTGCACCATTATTGACTTGCAAATATTTGTAGTTACGTCATTGCTGTAATATATGAAATAAAATATATTGAAATGTAATATTATTATTTTATATTCCATTGTCCTCCCTCAATTTTGATACCTCATATACAAGTATGCTTCTTGTAGTGGGATTATTATAATTTATGATGTGTTTATATGCCTCTTTGTTTTTTGAATGTCGATTTAAAATATTTTGCTCCAAATTGTGACTAAATTTATTTTTAATAATTTTCGCAATTTTGATAAAAATAATTGTCATAACTATCGCCATCATTAATTCAAAGGCCTCACATATATGTTTTACCTAAAATTTGTATATAGCATATAGATATGTTTTATTATTGATAAATAGTATTCATTAGGTTCATATTGATTCTTTCACCGTGTGATATGACAAGACTTACACTTTTACTGATACAAACTCATCGCTTATGTCCCATTTATTTAAGAAAAGTTCATTTAATGTTTTACTAAATTGTACGTCATCTAATCTTTTTTTAAACTGCAATTTATTCCACAGACAATATGGTATATTGGCATTAAGTACATTTTTTAAAATCAGTTCCATTGCAGGAGTATTTTGGAATGTAATACAAGCATGATAGGTTTTAACCAAGGCATGTTTCAGAAGGCACCGGAACGTGTTCAGCATTTAAAGTTCGATTTTTTTGGTTCTGAAACTGGAGAACTATAGTATCAGATATGCTTAACAATTTATCCAGATGACATTATAAGGGGAAATTAATATTTAACACCGTGTTTGGAGATCCAAAGTACATTATATTGTCATTAAGTAAATTTCTCAAAATCAATTCCATTCCAGTAGTATTTTGGAATTCAATACAATCATTATTTATACCTGTGTCTATCTCCTGATTAATTTCTGTTTTCATTACTCTTTGTATAAAAAAAAAAATTAAATATTACTTATTATGTAAAGTAAATAATATTGATTAATATGATTTTTAAATATACATCTTACTTTGTGTCACACATCTTTGTATACGATTGAAATGTTACAGAATTTAATTTATTATAAATAGTAGTGTACATTTTTGCTTTGATTTTATTGCTTTTTTTTTGGTATGCAGGTGTACTATCCACATACATCTTTGCTGCACTGTATAAATTTGCACTTTTACTGATGCACTCAACTAGTGCAGCAAATTGACTATCATGACATAGTAAATTACTCTCAGTATGGATTGAAAACCAATTTTGTATGGCAGCATGGTCATTAAAAATATAATCGGACAATGGTATGGGATCGATAAATTTACCATAACTATTCATTGTTAAATTTATCACATTTATATCTATAAATTAAAATTTTTTTTCAAAAAAATCAAACATGAAGCGATGTCACGCGAAATTTCTTTAAAATAATATAAAAAAATTTCAAAAATTTTAAAATTTTAAAATTCCAAGGGTGGATTCAGGGGGGGCACTGGTGGCAGGTGACTCCCCTTTGGAATAAAAAATATTTCCGGAAAAATATTTGGACTTTGTATGAATGGGGACGATAATATGCAGGGACGACGACCTCTTAACAATAACTATTTACTACTCTATTATTACAACTACTACTCTAAAAAACAATAAATTGCTAAAAGTACAATATTTTTTGTAAATATACAATATAACTCACTTTATTATGGTTTGATGAATCCACGGAACTGGTGATACCCAACATTTCAACGATATATCGTTTCGGTGCTCCGATTTATTTATATTTGTAGGAATTAACTTTTTGCCGTAATACCTTGTCCATGAACACTCCAACTGTGATTTTAATTTGTGATTAAGCTGTTTATACCGATACAAAATAATGTTCAATTGATTTTCCCCTTGGTGCGGGATTATTATTGAATCGTTGTGTGGCGTTTTGGTGTCTCACTTTGGAACGCACACGCTCAGCAGCCAACGCTTCTGCGCGCTTCGCTTCCGCGTCGAAGAGCGGCTCCATCGAACGACGTTCACTGTCATATTGGAGACGCACCTTGCGCCTTGCCTCGCGAATGGCTCCACGAATAAAAACGTCCAGTCTGCTAGTTTTTGATTTACTCGAAGCTTCACTCGAGGATTCACTAGATGTCTCAGTAAAAGACGTAAAACCCGTTATACGTGGGTGATTGCATGCTACGCCGATGGGTCCGCTGTCCACGCTATCCGTGCCGAAGTCACTATTATCGGGTGAACTCGAGTGAAATGAACTGTTTTCATCCGTATCAAAAGTCAAGGCCCATCCGGGCCAATTGTATAATCCTGTGGATCGGTCGATTAAAAGTTTCGGAACTTTAAGATCACATAAACCATGGCTTAGGCCTCGGTCACCAATCAATGCATTCACTGATACCCTTGTAGAAATACATTTTTTGTTAAAGTCATTTTCAATTGGACGTCATTGCATTTGGCGTCCAGTCAAGACCATCACTCTTATCATCTTCATCCAGGCGTCATAGTTGTGACGCTGATTGACCCATAACCAATTAATAATTTTTAAGGTGTTAATATCTTCGAGTGTTTTGTTTTCAGGTATATGCACTTCGTAAATACCATAATCATTTGGAGGCAGATTTGTGTCACTCATTTTCCTAACGAAACGACATTCTGAAAATTCTAAATAATTCCCTGGTTTCAGAATAACATTTTGAAGTGGATGGGATGTGAATCCTAGCTGGAAAGCGTCTGAGTACGACATAAATACCTTAAAGATGACTTTGTTTAATACATCTGCACTTGACAGATACCCGTTTATAGGAGCTCCCTACTGGTTCATACAATTTATTAAGGAACCCTAGATTTCAGCGGATATCGTATATGCTTAAATCCTTAACGATTATTGATTTTAGGGCACTTTTCCGGTTGTCTGTCATGGTCGGTAATACATTTCCTTTTCTTTTTAAAGGGTTGTGACTGTTCCATACTTACTAGCTGTGCAGTTGTTGGTAGCAGTCTATAAGTATCCGATGCAGCCCGGATGGTGGTCAAAACACAAGTAGCAGTCAGATGACAATCGACGTACCGCCCCTAGTCTCGTGCAAAGTGTAAACGAGGTTGGTTCGGTGGTAGACCCGATGCTGGTTCGGTACCACCTGTCGTTATGGTGAACAGTAATAAGATTTAAAAAAAAAAAAAAACTGTATAAAAATTTCAAAAGAAAAAACACACTGTTAGTGATTAAAAGAAAATACCAAAACACCACTCGTGAAACTTTAATAAAGTTATTATACAATTATAAAAAAAAAAAACGTACGCTACGAGGAGGAGTGTGAGAAACGAACCAACTGCAACCTGACTGCAATAAACAATGAAAACGACTTAAAGCGCACTAATTATCCATTGGCCGAAGTGCGCGAAGTAGAACACATTTTATTAAATTCAAACAATTCAAATATTCTTTGCCAAGATAGAAATATAAAACCTTATACGAAATTTAAAAAGATCGATCGAAATTTACCTGACGATTACGACGAATGTAGTAAAATTGAATTTGATATTAATCCAAATCTGGATTTCATTTTTCTTTGGCCGATCTACAGTAATCGACCTACGACGCTGATTCCTTGAGATATGTCTCCCAGATGATCTAAATGCCAAATTTTGGCATTATCCGACGATTTGGTGACAGCGGAAACTGTGGACAAAATGCTTGGTAATATTTTTATTCATATTTATTTATCTAACGTAATAACTTGGGATGAGAGTTCTCCCAATTGTTCTACGGCTAGGTGTGTATATCGAGAATCCAGAAGTTTTACTAACTTCTTAAAACCACGGTTCTCAACAATGGAAAATGGCTGCATATCTTCAGCAATCATTTCCACTACAGCTTTATTGAACTGATCAACTCCTCGTTCGGTCGGAGCTTGAAATCTATAAGTAAAACAATTATTTATTTTTTTTTTTTTTAATGATATTTTTCATGCTCATAAGAGCATATTGCATATTGTATAAACTAGTTAATAAATTACCTTGAGAACAATGTCATTTGTTTTAATCTTTTAACTGACACTTGACTGGTTTCAGATGTTTCAGTATAACAACTTTCATTCATTACTCTGGCAGGTATTTGAGCAACAAAACTATCGAATGTTCGTTTAGAAACTGCAGTAGAGATACCTAGAATTTTGTACTTCAATTGTTTTAATGACTTTGTATGCTTACCTACTGTTGTTTTCTTGGTCTGCAAAATCACCATCGGCCATGTGAACCACCAACTGCTGTGATTGTGGATTATTCAGATTTGGTGAGGTGGGAACTAAAATTTAAAAAAAAAAAATTATTATAGTAACTTTAAACAGTTAAATATATTTGTCATAGCTGTATACCAATATTATGATTGATAATTAATTATTTTCTAAAGTAAAATATATAAATATTTAAGATAATTCTGATCGATAATGATTTGTACCATGACTATGTATGCTTACCATCGTTTACTGGGACTTCTTCAGGGTGACATCCACATTCACAATCTTTTTGGTTTTCACCAAAGTAATGGTCGCCATAATCTGTGGTTATTTCTGTGCCAATGCGTATGTGTTGAATTGCTTTTGCGCACCAAACTCCTTCGCCCCGCCCAGCCACACATTCTGTATTGTTGGAGCAGCTATGATTTATGTACGCCGCAGGGCCCAGGAACAATAAATCCTTTTTGTTCCGCGAACTGGTCAAAATAGAGAAGTCATTCACACCAATCTGAGAAAAAAAAAATTAAATAAAAATATAAATTTGTTATTAATAGTTTGGCAAAACATACTTTTATTTCTTCAAGTTTTATGGGAGCTGTCATTCCACACAAGGTGTAAATTACTTTTCCACAACTTATAGTTTGTGTTGCGACAATTTTAACATCATTTTTTTGGTTTTTAAACCTTGAATTTCTTTCGTACCTGTATGACTTATCTTCTAAAGATTTTTTGTATATATCCATAAGTTTGGTTAGTGTATCTTTTTCACGTTTTGTTGTGAATTGAAATTTGCGAGTTTTTGTCTTATGTGTTTTAAAACCTATACAATTTAAAACATCAAATGAATACCAGTAGTATTTTGTTTATAATTAAATATATTATGTTATTTAGTAATATATATGTAAGATCAGGGTGGTACAACCGCGGCCTGCGAAGCTTTTTTTTTGGCCCCTCTAACAGTTTTAAATTTAAATTGTAAATCACAATAGTATTACAAAAAAATCAATAACAAGGTATAAAATGTAAGATCGGCGGAGACAAACGACGACGAAGGCGCGTTAGACACAGACGGTGGAAGGGGGTGCATAACAACCACTGCGATCGACGATTACGGGTGTCTATTATTAGTAATCCTGCCGGCCGATACGAAAAAACCCCAATAGATGTAATGCGAATTAAATCGTATACAAAACGTTGCCGTGCGTCTAAATAAATAATATTCGATAAGATACGAAACATAATTATTATCGAAACCACAAATTTTTTTTCATAGTAAAATATAATATTATTCGAAAATACATTCAACGTATATATTACATACGAGTTACATTGGTGCTGGATTACGAAGTAAAATGTGCTTTGGATCGCCAAAAACGGTGTTAAATATTAATTTTCCTTTATAATGTCAATTGGGTATGGTGTAAATTAAAGGACATGCCTGTCATTAATAGTACCTATACAATTTATTAAAATAATAAACGATCTATTTAGTATTTATTAACCAATGGGACACAATAAATAAATTTGTAACAGTTGATGTGTAAGTCTTGGAAATATGTTTAAAAATATACAATAATAATATTTGATTTCAATATATTTCAGCTCCGATACATATGGAAATGCATTAATCTCAAAGGCAATTCTTTTGCATTTGAGATGTTGCCAATTGAAAAAATTTTATAATTTTTTCATTACCCTAAACAGTTTAAAAAAAGGACTGTCAACACAAAATTCTTATTCTTATTACTTGATAATTCAGTATCATTACATGAACTTAATGAAATATTTAAAACATTATTCAGCAGATCTTTATTTTCATGTCTTCAACGCTCATTTAACTAACATTTAACATATAACCTAATATAAGACCAAACCTTAGTTTTGAAAGATTTTTATGCAACAGGTGTCTCGATGAAGATGATACTGTCACTGTCGTAAGCACACTAGACAACAGAGCAATAGTTTTTAACGTGAATGTAATGAATGAATTCAATTCTGTTGATGAATTCAATGAAGTATTAACGTTGAACTTTTTATTAAAATATACCTAAAATTCTGAAAAAAAATTTCATACGGTAACTAGTAAATACTAACCTAATGAATACTATTTATCTAAATCATACCTACATGCTATCTATAAATTTTAGATGAAACATATATGTGAATCTTTTGAAGTTATGATGACAGTAATAACAAAAAGTGATGCATACAACAACTTTAAGCAATTAGTGAAAAAAACATTAGAATAATCCCTCTTATCAAAAAACATAATAAATAGAGCATCACAAAACAAGAAGCACATATTTATTCTATAAATTTAACAACACTACAACAATTAATATGTTAACACATAGAGTTATGCAACTAAATGAAGCGCATATAATAAAAAAAAATAAATATATGACACAAGAAGAATTTTTATACTACCTATGCATCATTGTTGAAGGTACTGCTACTTAATTTTAAAATTAATTTACTATAGTGTATTAATACATTTTTTTTATTACAGATGAACACTAAAATGTATTTTACAAAATTTAATTATAATTCAAATCCAAAAAATGTAATTTTTAATAATTATAAAAAAAAGTCAATAAAATAGAGGAAAAAACTAAACGTATTTTAAAAACTAATTTTAACGTTGAGTTTCTAATGTATAACGATTTCATACAAATCTATAATAATGAAATTGAAGTATATAAAAACATAATTAATTATGCGGTGGACAGTATTAATATGGACCCAAAATATTTAATTAAGAAAGAGGTGATAACCGATAATATAGTTCTACAAAAAAAAAATAAAAAAACTACCGGCATAGTGCATATTATGAGTTCGCCGGGCATACAGTCGGAAAAAAAATCTTAAAAATCCAAATTTTGTTCTACAGCTTTCAAAATGGTACCCCTTGACTCTAAATGACTTACTACCAAGTAGCTTTAAGTCCCCTGGTAAGCGAAATGAACCTGTAGTCGGGGATAAACGAGCGTTTTACCCCCGTAATCCTGCGCCTAGTACCGTTTTCTGGACAACTCGACCCCACCACCTGTGTTGTTTGATGATTATATGCATCCAAAATGCATTTCCCAAAAAGTGGACATCCTAACGAATTCAGGGATATGATTGGCTAAGTCGTAGTACAAAATCATGATTTTTAATGATGTATTAACCGAAAAGTATCTACCGCGGTGGTGCATATATTGAGTTCGCCTGGCATATAGTCCGAAAAAAAATCTTAAAAATCCAAATTTTGTTCTACAGCTTTCAAAATGGTACCCGTTGACTCTAAATTACTTACTCTATACTACCAAGTAGCTTTAAGTCCCCTGGTAAGCGAAATGAACCTGTAGTCGGGGATAAAAGAGCGTTTTAACCCCGTAATCCTGCGCCGAGTACCGTTTTCTGGACAACTCGACCCCACCACCTGTGTTTATGATTATATGCATCCAAAATGCATTTCCTGAAAAATTGTTTTCCTTATTTCCGGACTATTCTGTTTGTAAGTACCTTGAATGATTTTGATAATTATCGACAAAATCGTACCTACTTTAAAAATGCACACCGAAAAAAAAATCACAATCATATAGACAAATTTCCGGGTTGAATTGACAATGATCATGTTAATATAGAGCCGACAATATAATATTACTATCATATTGATAATAATAATGTTGATCATACAACTCTTGTAATTTCTACAATGTTTATTATCAATTTTAAAGTTAATAATATTATATTATTGACAATTGTAATATTGTTAATGATACAATTAATATTATAAATTTAACAATATTACAATCGTTAGTAGTACAATACTGACTATAGAATTGATAATAAACATTATTGTTATTACTAGAGTTGTATGATTAACATTAATATTATCAATATGATAGTAATATGTTTGTCGGCTCTATATTAACAAGATTATGGTCAATTCAACCCGGAATTTTATCAGTTTAATTGTGATTATTCTATAATAAGAGTTACAGTAAAATACAATAATTTTAAATTGTATTTTAATGAGGGCTTGAAACCGCTCCTGAAGAAATAGGTTAATTTTTTGGAACCGGTTACCGGTTATCGAGGTTTTTAGAAATAATGATAATCATTTCCCGCTTACCGAAATAAATTTTATAAAATGGGATTACCGGTTATCTATTTGGAAGCGGTTTTAAATCTTCAAAATTACCGGTTACCTCACAAAACCGTTTTTTTTTTTTTTTTTTTGTTTTGTTTTAATACCTACTTTTTTTTTTTCGTCAAACTTAACATATCATTTTTGAAACTATTCATGCATTTTGTTGTGGTATGACTGGAGATAGGAAGAGGCGTAAAAAAAAAGATTAAAAACAACAACTAGGTACATAAAAGTAGTAGGTATCTACTATCTATTGTTCTTCTTTAAGATACATAAAAACTTAAAAATATAAAATAAATGATAACAGTTTTATAATTATGAAAAAAATTAAAATACAAAACATTTTATCAAGTAAACAAGTTCAAACTTAGTACTTGAAAAACTCCAAGCAATAAGCAAAAAAAATAGTCTGTGTAGTATAAATATTAAACATTTAACATAAACATTTAAAATACATATTAAATTTCCAAACCCATCTTATTCGCTCTTATAATCATAATTTCGTTCAGCAAATCAGATGATAATGATGAAACAAGACTAAAATAAAATAGATTTTATTTTATCATAGATGGTGACAATATTTGGTTATTAACATTTGACTATTATAGTATTATCAGTTAGTAGTTAGTACGTATTATTTGGTATGGAATATAGCTGACGGGCGAGTAGGCACGGTAATAGCACTTATAAGTAATAGATGATTACACAGTTTTTTTTCAGTATTACTATTATTACGAACTAATGTAACGAACTTATTATTAAATAATGAATATCAACAGTCCCTGATTATAAGTTATAACGTACCTATTACCTAGTACTTGGTACAATATCGTACATGCAAGAGTTATATACTATTATATATATATGTATCAGCCCGCATTCGTCGATGTTTCTACCATTCGTATCAGTATTCAGTACCTATATTATAGGTGCTGACTACTGAGAATCTTTTGTTAGTGGGCCGATACGATTTTTTTGGTATTTTTAAATTTTAATACTTAGTAGTTCTAAAATAATCTATTTTAGTATTTTATAAATATTATTTTCTTCTATTTAGAATATTCAATATAATTTAAAAAAAAAAATTTTACGTTAATTGGTTTGAGATTTACGGTTTTGTATACTTCCGATTAATTAACCGGTTCTAAAAATAAACGGTTACCGTTATACATTTCCCCCTTTATCAAATTCCATGATTACCAGTAATTGATAACCGCTTCTCAAAATTGAAACTCGAGAACCGGGAAGCGGATACTAGTCCAAAAAGTACTCATGGTAACCGGTTACCGGGAAAAATCGGTTACCGGTTTCAAGCCCTGATACATACCTTTAATACAACTTATACAATCACATTAAATACTTCAAACCAAGTAGCTATTCAAATATAATACCTACTATACAATATTATAGTTTTTGATACATTATGGTACCTATGTATAAATATAAGGTGTATACTGTATATATTATATTTAAAAAGTAATCGATATATACATAATTGCATAATAATTATGATGTAGTAAAAATACTATACTTTAAGATTTTTTTTTTAAATAAGGTAATAGGTAATTTTATAAAATACAATTAAAACCATAAATACAAATAAAAGAAATTATTATTATTACAAAACATTTGTCAAAAACATATATTTTAAAATTTTACTAATTAATAGAAATTAAGAAATTTAAAAATATGCATGGCTTACATAAAGATGATTTTTTCCTAAATGATGACAGTGTATATCACATTTTAAAATATATGATACAGGTTATAACTAATATAATATAATTACTGTATACAATTAGAATATATATAACTAATACATTTTAAAAATATTCTAAATTTAATATATGGCTGAAGTAAATACAAGAATCTATAATAGTATATTTTTTTTATAAGGTAATATGTAGTTTTACAAAATACAATTAAAACCATAAATACAAATTAAAAAAAATTATAAATATTCCAAAACCTACATTTTAAAATTATACTAATAATACATAAATTAATTAAATTAATAGTACACAAATTAAGTACATACTTAAAAAGAATCATGGCTTACTTAAATCTGATAATATTTGTCCTAATGTGTGACAAGGTGTATCAAATTTTGTGTTTATATTATAAAAAAATTTTTGAATGAATAGCCATACGTAACATGATTCTGTTGGATACTCCAAATTAAATAAGTGGAATAATTTGAAGCAGACATCGATTGCATTTAATATTGAAAACACTTTATATTTTATAGAATCAAAAAAAATTACTATTTCTTTAGGATTTACTGGTGTACCAACAATTAATATGAATGGTTGAATTGGATTTTTCTCATTTCTCTTTACAGTTATATATTCTTCTAATTCGCACACAGAATTTTTAAAAATTATAAAACTATTCTGGGAATCTTTTATGGTATATTTAACTAAACATTTTTTTCCAGCATGATCTTTTGTGACTTTTTTGGATGTAGGTATAAATATAGCATGTAACAAATAAAATAAAACTGTATGCATTCCATCTATAACAACAAAAATATATATATATATATATATATATATATATAGTCAATTAAAAATTTAACAAAAGCCTACATTTATATTATTATTTGTTGATTAAGTTATTACTTTGACTTATGTTTGAATCATCATTCTTTATGGTTTCGAGTAATTTACGGCTTGTCACGTCTTTAATTTTTTCGTCCAGTTTTTTTAAAATTTTTGATGATTTTTCTTCAAATATATTCATTAAATTTGGGCTATCTGGATACAATGTATTGAAATCAATGTCAACCTAAAAAATGCATTCTGATTTTATCTCAAGTAACTGGAAAATTAGAATTCAATAATAATGCAATTATCTTAAATGAAATGTACCAGTCTGTAACCAAGAGGTTTTGTAAAGCCGTTCCAATTATTGAGTATGTCACCAGTATTCAAAGCTTTTTGGATTTCATTTAGCCTAAACTTTGTAGTTGCTTTCCAGTTTCTTTCTAGGTCAGGAAATGGACAGTTGGTATCGTGCCTAATTTGGTCAAGGATGTAATTTATATCTTTTTCTGGATCTGTGACATATTACAAACCACACGTCATTAAAACCACAATTAAAAATACAACATAAATAATGTTATACCATAAACAAATTTTCTTACCAAAGTGTACATCATGTTTTCGATTATTTAATTTCTCAGGAATTCTGATGCGTGAAATAGAAGATATTAGGCCACTTGATTTTAAGGTTCTCATAGAGTTATAAAACTTTGCATACAGTTTTCCTTTTGAATTTTTATTCGCTTCATATTTCATAAAGTATGTATCCTAAGGTTTAAGTTTTAAATTGATTATTAACAAACATTATAATTTATAATTTAATTTAAAATGGTACACCAAATACTTACTTTTACTTCTGAAGGGAAAATAGCAACAATTTGATTTCCAATACAATCAGCTAAACTAACTGACATTGATAATTTATTTGTTATTATATAATTAATGACAGTATCCACTAGTAATGATCTTATGTTATCATTTAATTTGTTATTTACTTTATAATAATCAATTATCATTGTTCCTGTATTAGATGAGTTTAATATATCATTGAGTTTGATGTTAATAACATTATTAGATTTTTTTAGAGGAAAAGTTGAAGTGGTCGATGGCATTGTTATGCTTGTTACAGTATTATGTGACAGAGACTTTTGCCAATTTTCTAAATGATAACTAAATAATATTTGAATTCCAATTGGATGTTTATTCAAAAGTCGATCAACATGTTCAGACTTCATTATTTTCAGCACCTTCATAATTTATCTACTAACTCTTCTAATAAAAAAATTAAATTGTAATTGAAAATTACTTACTATAATTACCTATATGGTATATGAAAATATTTAATCTATGAATAAACTAACCAAGTAATGTTTGATAAAGACAGTTTAGGCCCCCCCATTCCTTCAACAATTCAAATAATGGCTGAAGGTCATCCATCGGATACTCATATCCTTCCAATAATGGCATTGTAAGATGAGAAGGATTTTTATCTAAATCCTATTAATTTAAATTTTATTAATTCATTTAAGTGTTAAAATAGATTATAAATTATGTATGTATTTGATATCTATAGTTAAAATGTATTAATTGATATTACTAAAAATATAATAAGCCATGCACATGCAAGATGTAATAACAGTAGGTATGTTTTCCAAATAAATGGTACTAACTAGGCTTGAAGCATAATTATTTTCAATGTCATTAAAACCTTCTTGCAACAACATTTCAATATTATCTTGACTCTCCATTCTTAAATGAAAAATTTACTGTTAATCTAATAGGTAAAAAAAAAATATTATTTACAATATATATAGGGATATATAGGGGATACTTTTTACTTTCTACAATAAATAATTCATACAAATATTAAAATAATTCTTTTAATCGAATCATTAATTTCCCTGAAGAAGACGGTGTAATATTAGTGGGAGGTCCACTAAATTCATCAATTACAAAAATTAGAAAATCATTAATAGTAGTTCTATCAAAATCAACCTCAAACGCTTCAAAATGTGAATGAAAGTTAACTATTTTAATTTGTTTAACTAATATATAAATTTTAGCATTGGGGTCATTAAAAATTATTATTTCTAAAATTTCAAATAAGCACATTTCTTCTATAAATTTTGTCAAGTAATAACCTTTTTTATAAACAGTATCCAAAAATTCTATTTGGCTATAAGAAAAAAAATTCAAAGTTGTAACAGCAAGAGTGCTACATATTTTATCTACATTTAAGCTTCTTATTCTATGTTTAGGTTTGAATATGACTTCTTGAGTGTTGGGTTGCAACAGACTGTGAGCAAATTTATATTGATATTTTTTTGCCAAGGTAAGTGTGATATTTTTTCGAGATGATGTTGCACGAGCATACATTTTTATTTCTTTGTGTTTTCCTTCATACCTAAAACACCAATAATGCCTTGACGGACCTGAATTTTGAATAATTGTAGGATAATGGATTAAAAAATGATGTTTAGGTTTTAATGTACCTATCATTAAAGAGTCTAATATACATTGAATTGTGTTGACTAATTAATTGCCCAAGATATATAATTTTGCTGTCACTAAAATTATATGAAAGAAGTATATCAATTATCTTAATTAGGGTTAAGTAAAAATTCCATACTTCATCGTTTTCAGGAATTAAATCTCCTATCATAATTGAAAAAAAATGTACAAAAGTCATCATCTCCCTTGCTGACATCTTTAAATGGAACTTTTTCAAATGATTTTCTGTAATTTCGGGAGATATATTACCAACTTCAATTGGGCCATAATTGAAGTTTATTTTACGCTTATTTAAATTAGATAAGGTAATTAATTGTGCTGTTTCGATATAATATTTAATAATATGACACATATCATAATGACATATGCCCTCAAATACATCATGCATCACATCTATGCAATAATTTTCAGTGACATGGAAACTACTTATAGTGTTCAGAATCGAACTCTTGTAAATACCTGTCTCACTAAAATTAATTTTAGCCACATCTTCTGTATAATTTATAATATTGCGCATACATAAAATATTTTCTTCACAAAGTGAATTTGCCATAGACTTGTGTACCTTACAAAATCGACAATAATAATTAGAAGAAAAAGATTTGCTAAACTCAAGAACACTATTAAGACCCAAATTATCTCCTAGAACTAGACCAAGCATAAAATGTCTATGAAATTTACCAAAATTAGTAGAAATGCTTAATCCTTCTTTTTCAAGGTAATTAATTTCATCAATCAACTGTATTAGACATGGGTTATTTCCAAATTCTTTTAAATCGGCTGATTTAATCAATGCAGCTAAAAATATATTTGAAAGCCTGGAATTATTTTTAAGAAGTGGAAAGCTGTAATAAATAGCAGCAATGGATTGAAAATTGGCATGTGATCCTAAAGGGTTGTTTATCTCAAACTCATCTATATATAAAAAATATGGTATAACTATCTTTCCTTCAAACTGAGATATTTTTTTTTTCCATAATTTGCCTTGTACAAAATTTGTTAGAGTAATATTTGTGTTTTGAAACTTGTGAAAGTCGTTCATAAATAGTTTTAAAATTATTGCCATTTTCAAAAAATTTTTTAAATTGATGTTTTAATGGTAAAAGAGCACCTCTAGTTACTTTTTCATTGTAACAAATTTCCCCACCATGGTTTATGGCACATATTTCATTATTTATGGTAATTTGATTAACACTTGACAATAATTTATTCTCCATCAACCAATTGTTTAAGTGATATTCTGTGCTACAGTAAGAAAACGGATCTAATATCAATCTTTCTATTTCATTAAAAGTTGATCGTAATGTTGGTTCATTAATATTTTTTTCAACAGTATTTTTAAGAATAGAAGCTAAAGGTGTTAAAATATTTTCTTTTATACCAGATTGGATGTAGTATACATCACTCTTATTAAAATTGTTATTATTATACAAACTTACAATAAATTTAACAGTTGATTCATATACTAACTTAGTAGCATTTTCAAAGTTAAAAATATTTTGCTTTTCTTTATCAATTCTGTGTTCTACCACACTCTGGGGGGTTTGAGGGTCATAATTGACATTATTTTCATTTGACATTAACAAATCATTATGTTGTGCATTTTGTGAAATATTGTTAAATGTTATGTGCTTTCGTTTAAAATGTCGTTTAAACGAAGACAAGCAATTAAAAGTTTGAGAGCAGTTATTTTCTAAGCATGTATAAGCACTATCCAGTCTTAACATATGAATAATTTTATAATGCACCACTCATGCTTGCAAATCTCCAACAGCCATTTTACAAATAAAAAATATCATTTTTACTTACCTTTTAGTTTATGATTGAAGTTGAAAGTTACAAAAACTGCAAGTAATTAGGCTTGAATGTTCACACTAAATAGGTAATAATGGTAACGTAACTATGACAGAAAATAATTTACGAATAATTATGGTCACTTTGTATAAAAATAAAGCGTCACGACTCACGACTCACGAGTGCATATTGTAAAACACGTGCATGCAACCAGCTTGACAACACTGCAGGGACTTGACGTTAAAAACGTATTAGATTCTTATTGATATAATAATAATACTGTCAATATCAAAATAAAAATTATCATATTGTCAATTTAATAATAAATATTATTGATTTGATAAACTGCTTGTAAATTTATATTATAAATATATGAGTATTATCCTAGATTTCATTATAATCTTATTGAACAGTTTATCTATTCTTATTGATAATATATGGTGTTATTTCTACAAATATCATCGTTATTTTTATAAACTATTTTCAATTTAACAATATAAACATTGTTAACCGTTTACAATACTGTATTATTAAAATTACTAATGATATTTTTTTCAGTGCCGGTATTTCATTGTTAAATCTCACACATCTTAACTAATCTTAAATATTTGTAGGGTATTCGGAAAGAACCCATTTCTTATTGCTGTCCAAAGATCTTTCCAGCTGCTGCTAGTCATATGACTGTTTAAAAACCATAAGTAACAAGTGAGTTGATATTTGTTATATTTATAATTTTTCTTGTCTATTTAAGGAACTGTGTGGTCACGGGTCGATTTACCTTTTATAAATTCCTGTTGATGTTTTTCAACTATTTCTGAGACACATGTGTTTATTAAGGTCGCGGTAGAAGTGTTGTCATTTTATTGTCACCAGTATAAGTTATTTTTTTTTTAGTCAGTTAATTATCTTAGATATTTCGTCTTAAGTAGATTCATCTATATTATAAGGCTAAAATTATGCGTGTTTTCTCTCCCACTAGGTTTTTTATCCAGTCTCCTGAAGAAGCTTTAAAAATAACTTTGTTTATTTTTCATGAGTTACTAGTTTCTTATTTCTGTTTTTGACCATATTGACCTGTAGTTGAAAAATCCTTGTCTAATTGTTCCACTGCGTATATCCAAAGCGCTAATAGGAAAGACTAACTTATCCAATAATATTGTTAAGGATTTGATTTAAATATTAACTCGCATAAAATAACAAAAGAAACTTGATCCAATACTCTCACCTGTGACAGTTGATAGTAATAATTCGGGAAATTTTCATTAAATCCTATGATTTTAGCAGCTATTTAGGTTAATTTGAATGAAACCACATTTTAAACAAAAATTATTAATAATAAATTATAAACAGAAAAATGTCACGTCACAACACCTGTGTACCTAAATTGCCTATTCATAACGCCGTGTTACAAGAATGTAAACTCCTACAACTTAAACGATTATAATTTAATAACAGGTACATAAAAATCTATGAACAAAATCATGAACGAATTAGCATACTATTACAGTTAAATAGATAGAACTGATAATACCAATTTAAAGTTTAAGCGTGTTGTGATATAGGGTTATATCGGTATTTTTCATTCTGCCATTTAAATTATAAACAATATTAGGTAGTTAGGTATTTGTATATTTATTTACTTAATAAAACGAGTTAATGCTCGAAGACAGTTTTAATTATAAGTATCATAACAATTTAGTTATAAATGAATAATACTCGTAAGAAACTACATTTGTATACATCGAAATTCACATGAAAATATTGTGTTCCGAAATAAGAAACTTAAATATCATGTTGTCACTGGTCACTCAAAATCATAAATAATTAAAAATTATAAAAAATTATAATGATAAAAAATAAAGAATTAAATATAATATTTTTTTCAAAAAATATATTTTGTATTTATGTAAAAAAAATGGTTTATCTAGTAAAAACCTGTATACTTATTGCATTGTGCTGTAGTCACACATAATCAAAATAATAATATACTTAAGTGCTTTTTTCATATGCATTTCAACTACCTTACTCGGTAGGTAGTCTGTTAAGGATTTTTCGCAGTAGTCACCATACATGACACAATTATTTTATCATATTATATACATATATAACATGTACAATGTACATTAGTTATTAATTGCCATTTTTGTGTGGTCCAAGAGATCTTGCAATGGAATTTTGCATCCTGATTCTGTGATTTATACGTTATTCGGATAACATTTTTTTTTTCCAGTTATTATATCATCGTATGGAAGATATATGTCACAATTTCGTTTTTTTTGAGCTAATTCGTATATTAACATACTGTTGTTTGGTTAGTTTATTATTCACTAATAATGCTAAAGCTTCATCAATACTATATGGAATAGGTTTTTTATCTTCAACACAAGTATATGAATTCATAATTTGTTTTGCACGATTCGGACTTTTTACACTTTCCTTAAAAAGTTGACTTTCACACCTCTTCCCAGATAGTTGATACTTAGCTGAGGCTGCAAAGCTGAGTTCCGGAGAAGTATACGATTTTACTAAATGTTTCACTTTATTTATTTTGGTTCTTTCGGCACACTCGTTAAAATTAGTTTTTGGTCGACCCACACTAATTTTCGAACTACTTTCTTTGTCTGTAGGTAATATGAAATTTTTTTTAACCATTCACTATTTTTTTCTATAAATCTGTCATAGGTTCTTATTCTTACTTACTGACCATTTTTTTCAAGCACAGTTGTAAAATTTAAACCTTTGCGTTCATTTTTTCATTATATGTATCATACCATACCGGCGTATTATATATATCTAATATTTTATGCAGTAAAAATTGTCTTGATTCAACGTTTGACGGTTTAAGGGGTCCTTTTTTTCGTAAAATTTCAAAAAGACCACGATAAGTTACTTTTTGAGTAATATCTCGACTACATCCAGCTACAAAATAAAAATCACGTAATGAATTGGGGCAAATTGGGGCAAATGGAAATTATGTATTATTTAAGCCAAGTATGTCTACTATAAGTACCATGTAATGATAATTTGTCAAAATTTGTAAATTTTTAGTTATCATCTATTGTTTAAAATAAAACTAGTATTGTCAACAATTTTGAAATTTATTGTTAAAATTTAAAAGTTTTGAGTCTATATACTAGCTAATTTTAACTACTTACCTTCATTTAAATGATCCATTGTATATATTAAAAAAAAAACTCTTGAAACTGCACAGTTGTGTTCACAATGATCGTCAAAAGCTGAGTAACACATAACGCGCGTGGTCACAAATTTCAGATAATATTTTATGTACTATTCACTCAATATCAGACGCTAATAATTATATTAATGACCATTTGTATCTACAAACCGTTTACTTATCGTCTTATATAGGTTTCCCTAATATATATAAGCTCCAATTATAATTGTTGTCAGCAAGCTAAAATTACATTCATTACGTCACTTGGAGCGATTTTTCGGTTGCCTATGAACCCGTTCACTGTCAGACGCATTGATTCCCAGTGAGGGCAGTCGAAAATTGTATGTTCGGCCGTATTCTTCGGGTGCTGGAAGTAGGGGCAAGCCAAATACGCGCTTCCTCCGGTACAAATAGGACCTAGGCAGATTCTTTATAAATAAAATCTTTCATTTCTTTTTTCATGAAATGAGTTACTTCATTTAACGACACAATGATCCGTTTATTGATTTCAAAAGTTAAATTATTTAGTTTTATAGCATAGACCATTTTAATTTTTGTTTCAATTGTTATATTAGCATCAAAAAAAGCCAATGCTGCTGTTTCAGGTGCTAAATACCACAAATGTCCACATAATTTTTTTAAAGTTGATTGAGAAACGTTTTAATGAATTTTTTCATAATCGATGAGACTTTTCAAAAATTGTAAGTCTTGAAATGGAGCTAAAGCGGCAATAGGTGCACAAAACTAAGCTTTAATACCTATATATAATCGTATAAGAAATATAAAAATTGTACGGATTGATTCTTCTTCATAATTTTTTTATTTAAATTGTTTATGGAACATAAATATTTTTAATGAATATATGGCCTTGGGCATTCAACGAGCATGATGCATTGCACCAGGACACTGAAAAGATATGCCACGAGTAGGGGTACCACCAAGAAATATTACAGCTAATTTCAACAATTCTCTGTAATCGTCTCTGTTATGAGATTTGCGTAATTGGTCCATATAAAAAATTAACATAACATTAGTTACATCATTTAATTTTTCACTGACAATTATATCTTCTATTCCTAATTATTTACATTAAGTTTTGGCCAAAATTGTTGAAAACGTTTGAAAATTTGAATATCTGGGCCAAATGTAACTCCAAAGTTTACTTCAAATGCAGATCTAAGTATAATTTCGTAAATGTGATGCCTGCAAGGAAAGTATAAAATATCACGTTCTAATAGCTGTTCCAAGATTATACATGCTCCTTTTAGACGACCTGTATTTGAAGATGTTGTATCGCAACATAAAGCTTGTATATTATCGATAAGGCCCCATTCTTCAAGTGCTTTAAACACTGCTTCCGCTTGATTTTGACCAGTTCCGGATATGAGCTTAGGAACACTTAACAACTTTTCAGAATTTTTAAAAGAAACAATTACTGGTAAACGATCAACAAGCTCCATGTTAAATCTGAGAGCAGCTTACCATCCAAATGAACAACAACTGGACCTACTTCTGATGTATTGAATTCATTTCGAAGTTGACCTGCTCTGTCCTTACGTAAGCGCTGGCGTATTTTATTAATAGATGTCCAGTTTAAAATTAAATTATTTACACGTATACCTAACGCTTCTACAGTGGCTGTTAATATATGAACTGCATCGCGATCACTTATTTTACACCTATCCAATGCGATTGCAAGTTTCGGTGTTATAAAGTTTTTATTACCTCTATTTTTAAATGTAGGAAGGTTTGGGAATTTGGAAGTTTTTCCACATCTAACGGTTTGTTTGGAATATTTTCTCCAGCATCAGAATCGCTATCAGAACTTGGAGAAAAAATTACTTCGCTGTCAACAGTACGACCTAAAATAAATTAAATTTTTACAATAATTTTAAATGGTTTGATAGAAAAGTACAATCTTACTTGTTAGTTCAATTTCTGTATATGCTGTCTTTTTTCGTTTTGTAACTGCTTCCAACCGATTAATTTTTCCTTCTTCAGTTTTTTGTAAATTTTTATCTCTACCATGCATACAACCAATTCTACCTTTTTGTCTTTGAGATAGCAAAAATTGTCGATCTATTTCTATTTTAATAATATCCAATGCATTCATATGTGCAATATCAAAAAGATCATCCAGCTCATTCACAAAACATTCTTGTTTTTTTTATTTATTTCGGTTGTCCTCACTGCATGTTTCTGTAAAGTTCTCCATTCTTCGTATAATGATTCCAGTTTCTTAATGTTATTGTATTCTTGTCTAACTGGAATGCGAGCCTTTTGCCAAAATACAACTATTTCTTGGATAACAAGTTTTGCACTTTCGTGTAAGTTGAGTTTTACTTTACGCATGCTGAAAAAAGTACACGTAATGCCTGTCTTTTTGAAGGTAATTTACTACCAATAATTTGATTTTCATCACTACCAATCAAAAATATTTTTTCTTTCTCATGAAGAATAATATTTAATGTAGATGTTGAAGCCATGATTAAAAAAAAAATTTACAATATTCGGTAAGCTATCTATCGCGGTCCGCAGTGTACTAATCTATTATCATAATATTTCATACAGATATCTAAACATTTGCTATCAGTTATATACTGTAGTCTATTTTTAAAACGGTTTCAAATCGTTAAAATATTATAAGATAATAAAATAAAATAATTTTATTACAATGCGATTATTTCAGATAGTAAAATAATTAATTAATTAATTTTGATTAATCCCTGACGCCGAAGGTTTTCATAAGATTATATTGTGGGCCTATTACGAATATCTAAAGAGCCATAATTAAATGATTCAATTCGATTATTTAATGTTTCAAAAGAAAAGTAATTGAAACTAAAAATCATTTATTTTATAATCAAACCAATATCAAATTTAAGAACTCCTTCCAACATGTCATGCATCATGTCGACACTGAAATTGTCTGTTACTCTGAATTAAATGAAATCATTCCAAACCCAATGTTCTTTTATTCCAGTGCAAGATAAACCATTGATAAGAAGATCAGCTGCATAATTTACTTTATTTCTCATCAATTCATCGAGTTGTTATGTTTGTTCATGACAAACGTGATTTAAACATCTGCAAATTTGACATGGAAATTTGGCTACAAAACTTTCTGAAAATCCTAATATAGAGTTAAGACCTAGATTATCTCCAAGAATTAATCCAACCGAAAAATATATATGATGTACTTCGTCATTAATTTGTACAATTATTCCACTAGTTTCCAAAAAGTTAAGTTCTGTTATCAAATCTTTAAAGACTAATTTATATCCATATATTTTTTTATAATCAGTTTTAAATGACGAAGCTAAAAAAATATTGTCTATAGAAGAAGCCAATTCAGGTGGTAAACACGCTAATGATATATATACAGCACCTAATTTTTGAGAACCCGAATGGGAACCTAATCTATCATTTACTTCAAAGTCATCAAAATAGACAAAAGGGGGAAATATTTTTTTATCATTATGAAATTTTAACTTTTTTTTCCATAATTCATATTGAATGTAGCTATAAATGATAGAACCTTCATATAACTGCAATAAATCAACATAATTAAGTAACATGTTAAAAAAATTAGAATGTTCAAACAATTTTTTGAATACTTGTCTTAGGGGGATAAAAAGTTGTTTTAATTTCCTTGGGTTCTAGTACAACAACACCATTAAAAATTCGATCATTTTGACCAGAGGTCTCCAACCTAAAGGGCCCGCCAAGCTAATTAATTTTTTGAAAATAATATATTAATTTTCATTATTTTTAATCTATTTTTTATTGAATTGATTAATAATATAAAATGAATTTATAGTACTATTCATAACAACTTATAATGTAGTTATACATATATGCTAACACTAACTAATAATAGATAAACTCGTCAATCACACTTATCTGACTTATATTGTACTCGAAACTTACTCGATGGTGAGATAAGATACGATCGACTTTTACTGTTGTAATAATAACGCTATCGAACGTATAATCGACGGGTTTTTCTAGCTGCGCGAGTCTACTATAATGTATCGAGTATATAATATAGAATCAGTTTTTATAATTATTGCAGTTTAGTGTTGTTTCTTTTTTTTTTTTTTTTTTTTTAACACACTTCTAAAAATGTTGGGCCTCGATGCCAAAGAGTATATCAAATTTGGCCCTCCGTAAAAAAAGTTTGGAGACACCTGATTTAGACTATTAGCAATTACAATGTGATTTGGTCTGATTAACAAACCCATTTCATCAAAAATGTAAACCCGTAAATACCCTGTTTTCATATTAGGTACAAAAAATATCTTTGAGACTTGAAAGTGCATTTTAAATTAAAGACAGGTCAGAAATAACATAAGTTATATTAGATTTTGACATACAATCATTTAATTTTTACTTTAGTGTAGATATAAATGAACTATTAAATTTTTGGATATCATCAAGAAGGGTATCAACTTTATTTCTAGGAATTGAACTACAGCTATACCACATTGAAGCCAAACCAATTGCATTTTTTGTTATTAATTTATTCAGGAGATATTCAGTTATATCTATATCACTTGTTTTTGTTTTCTTATTGTTATTAACTGTACCCTAAGTACCTCCTGTAATATTACTATCTACTGAATTTAAAAGTGAACTTTTGGGATCTATTAAGTTGGTTGGATTGTTAAATGTATCTGTTTCTGGGGAATTTGAATGGCTATTGATATGTTTTTTAAATGAGATTAAGCTACCAAAGGTCCTAAAACAATAATGTTCTTTACATAAAAACTCTTTTATATTTCATTATATTTTATATTCCACATCATGGAAAATATTTAAATGCACATATAAATGAAGTGGAATTTGAAAATTGTCATTACTAATAAAATTAATTTAAATCGTTTTGGAAAATTTAAACACTTGCCAGTAAATAACCATTTTATTTGGTCAAAGCTGGAAATAGTTTTATGTTATTTAAGGACTGGTTTAACCTAAATTTTGTATTTCTTTCCAGATTTGATTTAATGTTCTATCTAGTTGAATATTATTTTTTAACCAGTTTATAGAATCTTCAAAATCTATGATATAAATTACATAAAATATTAATATTATGCCCTGTTATGTTCAATAAATTAAAATACCTTTTTTATTTAAATTAGTACGTATTATTTTCAACGGTTTCGGAATGGTTTAGTTTTTTATTTTGAGTAATTCCTTTAATTTCTTTTTTCAAATGACAATATTTGCAATAAAGTTTGCCTCCATTTTTGCTAATTGTATTCTCTACTTTGCAATATGGAATAAAATAAGTTTCCCAACTTTCAGTGGGGAATAACTCCTCAATAAATTATTTAAAAAAAAAGAATTTTAATATATAATTCTTAAAATTCTAAAATATACTTTGTTGAAAAAAAAGTTCTGAACATAAGCACTAGGTAACATAGATACCTATTGATTAAAATAATACCATATATAACCAATAAATGTAATCAACATTAACAGCGATTTGATCCTCTTTTAATCTCTTTGCTTTCCATTATCGTTTTAATTTTTCATTAATTAACCTGTACTAATACCACTTGTTGTGATATCGTATGTTGTTATTGTTTTCGTCGCCATTGAGGCACGTATGTTTTTATTGTTTTTGTTCTTTTTTTCTCGCCTTTACGGCAATTTTGGTAATGTCACTCGTAACATTCCTGGTTGCTCGGCGCTAATGTGGCCCGAGCTTCCTTCATTATTAAGCAAATATATTTCACTAAATTAAACCACCGTATAAACTTGTGTTACGTCATTCCCGTTCTCCTTGCAAGTACCTACTCGTGATCCGGAGCCTGCGCTGGAGAGTTGCGTCGTTCAAACCATGGAGATTCCAGGTCATTGGTATTTGGTCGAATCCTGAATTGCGTAAGTCCACTTTCTATTAGCAATCTGCTCGTCCACTCGTAGCGTAAGTCCGCCAGCACCCGCAGGGGTGTGTGTGAGAGGTCGCCCAAGGTCGTCGAGACGTCAACAACGGCAACAACCTCGGCCAGACACGTATACAGGGGGGGGGGGGTTGCGGTTGAAACTCCCCCGAAATAATTTCTTTAAAAAATAAATAAATATGTAAATAATAATTATTATTATTAGAAGTAGATTTTACAAGTTTTACTTAATATAGGTAGGTATTCAACATTTAAAAGATTATAAAATAAAAATATTTCGAATGATCGATACGACGATACATCAAATAAAATAAATAATTATTAAACAAATTGTTAATGAATGTAGGTACCTAATCAGTAATCTTTTAAAAGAACTATAAAATAATATTATGTTGTTTCACATCGTGATATGAAACAAAACAATATTATTTTTAATTTTTGAATATTGTTTATTATATATTAATTTTTTTAATGAAAATTATATCTTTATTATATAAGTATAATGATATATTTGTAATTAAATATTAATAATGTAATAATTACACTAACTACGTTTTAAAAATGCTATGTGGTTGTCAGTAATATTGTAATCTAGGGTTATTTTTCCTAGGGTTGTGGATTTTTTTCAGGGGATTTTTATTCCGTTATCACCAGCTATATCTATGTTATAGTTCAGTGCATAGGTAATAGGTATACTGTAAAATTATATGTATTAATTAAAAAAAATACAAAATAATTTATATCATACCGACATAAATTGTTTCCTTAAAACGAATACAAGCATACAGCTTATGATATTTACCATATTTATCGTAGGTAATATAAAAATTTAAAAAATTAAATAAATTCCATCTGTCTCCGTCTAGTTTCTTCTGCTCCTTGGTATATAACAAACTCCAACCTCCACAAAGACTTTCAAATACTAACCCTACATCAAATCTCTAAAACATACTACATCAGATTTCATAATAAACTCCAATCACACACTAATCCACTAATCAAAAAATTATCATCTAAAACACTACCCGACAACCCTCGACGAAGACTAAAAAGAAAATGGTGTAGAGATCTTACATTAATAATCACTAGTCAATAACTAACGCACGTGCTGGGTGTTATCAATGGATAACTGCCCAACCTTAATATTCACCGTCAATTTTATATTCTCTTCTTTTTTATCAAATCTAATTATTGCACAAAAAATTGTGTAGATTGTAGATGTATTTAAATAATAATAAAAAAAAATACTTAATTACATTTTTTTCCAAAAAAAAAAAAAAAAAAAGGTGGGCAAATGGGTGTCGCTCTGCTGTACAGTAGGTTACAAGTGGGTCACTGTATAATGGATGGTATTACATTTGAATTCAATGATATTATATCATTGTATAAGAAAAACGATTCTGAGCGGAGACGGTATGTCCTTCTAGGTATAAGACATATTATATACTTATATAGGTATAGTATTAAAAAAAATTGACCTATAATGAATTCCAAATTAATCATATCACAATATCCATTAGGTACTTATAACGCGTTATACACCAACAGCAGACCCTGATACTATCATAGATATATAGTAGTATACTTTAGAAGTTTCAAGTACCCACGAATAATATTATACAATCACAACAAAATAACTCAAATAGTTATTCTAGGTTTTTATTATGTAATTTCGTCCAAATTTGAACTTAAAATGACTATAAAAATAAAATTTGCTTTTGCATTTTTTAGATTTTTTGGTAACAGAATTAATTTTTTCGTTTTAAATTTTCAATCCTTAGATATAAAAGTTGAACATTTTATAAATTTTTAACTACAAAATAATTATCCAATTTTAAATTTGATAAATTTTGTCAAAATACGATCTTTAAATGATTATAAAAAAAATTGTGCCTATGTATTTTTAATATTTTTCAACTGATATTGTATTAATATATCAGGAGCCTTGAATTAAATTTTTACACTTTTTGGCCCAACAGAAAAAACTTGATTGATATTTATAGAAAAAAACCTAAAATAATTGAAAACTGAAAATATCCGTAAACAGCTCAAAAAGAGTCAAAATATTTTCAAAATTGTATGGTGTACAGGAAATGCTAATATAATCATTTAGTGAAATTTCCATGTATCTACAGTTATTCGTTTTTGAATTACAACAAAATAAGGAAATCGCTACATGAGAAATCGAGTGAATATCCAATGTCCAACGCTCATAAAAATTTAATTTGACTTTCTTATAGACATTTTTTTTTTGATAAAGGTAGATAATTGTATAAGGAATCTTGTATTACATTTTCAAATCTTAGATTTAAAAAGAAAAATTTTTACGAATTCTTAACTCAAAATAATTTGCTATTTTTCTTGATTTTTCCATATTTTGTCAAATTTTGAACTTTAAATGCTTATAAAAAAAAACTGTGACTAAGGATTTTTAATGTTTTTCATCTGCCTTTGAAACAATATACTAGGAGTCTCCTATGAAATTTTCAAGCTTTTTAAACCAACAAATAAAATTTTATTGATATTCTTAGAAAAAATACTAAAAAAAAAATGGAAAATGAAAATGTTCGTTAAGAGCTCAAAATAAGTCAAAATATTTGGAAAAATTTATGGTGTATAGAAAATGCTAATATAAACATTCATTCAAAATTTCATGTACCTACGGTCATTTGATTAAGAGTTGCATGAAAAACCAAAATCGAATTTCTCGAAAATAGATTTTCCGTAAAAATTCCCGTTTTTTCCTTAATTTGTATGATGTTTTTTCCCGGTGCTTGTGAAAACTATTGGGAAATTTAAATTTTGACCTCCCCAATGCACCAACGATATTCACTTTCGAATCGAAAAAAATACTGAAGTTGAAAATCAAAGCATTATTTCGACTTCCTATCGTGTACACAGACACAAAAATAAAAATAAAAAAAATATAAAAACACACATCATCGTAAAATCAATACATTCATTGTTCCACTCAGAATCTATAATATTATATTCATGATATTACATCTTTATAGTGCTTAAAGATCTTATATTTTTTTTTACTTACCTAGTCATTTTTACACGTAGTTTACGAAGGATTTTTGTTGTGATACCACTAATTTTTATCGTTAATAAATATTGAGTATTATATAAATATATAATATTAAATACAATAATCTATAAGAACTGTAATATTGTTGGTACGACAGCTAGGTACCGTGGTACTGAATATAAATGAGTATAGTTTTAGCATTATTTCGACTACTTATCGTGTACATAGACACAAAATTTAAAAAATTAAAAATATAAAAATTAAAAATTAAAATAAAAATATAAAAACACACATCATTGTAAAATCAATACATTCATCGTTCCATTTAGAATCTAAAATAAGAAAAACATGTTTAATTTTAAAAGATTTGTTAATATTTTTGGGAGAGAATTGAATACCTAATTTATTTTGAGGAGGCTATTACAAGTTTTGGAGTGGCTAAGCCTCCCAGCCCCCTCCCATAGTTGCGCTTATGTATAACATGGCCTGGTGCTTAATTATTTTTCAGAGTTCAGAATCATTTTTTAAATTGTATATGAATATGGGATACTTTTAATTTCATATAATATATTCACCTTTAGTGAGAGGCCCCAAAAAGTACCTGAGAGTGAAAACTTTATATATGGGATTAAACATTTTTTAGATAGAAAGTTCTAAAATCATGGCCACATAATATATTGGTTTTTTAAAAACTGATGCTGGATTGTGATTTTTCTTTTTTTCTAGATGTTTGAGATTAGGTAGTTACATATAAATAATTCACAGAAATTAATTATTATAATTTACAGTAGCTTCCATATGATCCAGTAATTTACACCCATTACATACCCACTCTGCAGTTGCATTACTTGGTAACCGTTCTAGGTAGGTACAAGTGTGCCACTGTTTGTGAGTAATAGTAGTAATGATCAAACATAACAGTATTCACTTCAATGCTATTTCAATATTTGGAAACATACTCACAAACAGTGGCACTACTAACTTGTAATAGCCTCCTCAAAATAAATTAGGTATTCAATTCTCTCCCAAAAATATTAACAAATCTTTTAAAATTAAACATGTTTTTCTTATTTTAGATTCTAAATGGAACGATGAATGTATTGATTTTACAATGATGTGTGTTTTTATATTTTTATTTTAATTTTTAATTTTTATATTTTTAATTTTTTAAATTTTGTGTCTATGTACACGATAAGTAGTCGAAATAATGCTAAAACTATACTCATTTATATTCAGTACCACGGTACCTAGCTGTCGTACCAACAATATTACAGTTCTTATAGATTATTGTATTTAATATTATATATTTATATAATACTCAATATTTATTAACGATAAAAATTAGTGGTATCACAACAAAAATCCTTCGTAAACTACGTGTAAAAATGACTAGGTAAGTAAAAAAAAATATAAGATCTTTAAGCACTATAAAGATGTAATATCATGAATATAATATTATAGATTCTGAGTGGAACAATGAATGTATTGATTTTACGATGATGTGTGTTTTTATATTTTTTTTATTTTTATTTTTGTGTCTGTGTACACGATAGGAAGTCGAAATAATGCTTTGATTTTCAACTTCAGTATTTTTTTCGATTCGAAAGTGAATATCGTTGGTGCATTGGGGAGGTCAAAATTTAAATTTCCCAATAGTTTTCACAAGCACCGGGAAAAACATCATACAAATTAAGGAAAAACGGGAATTTTTACGGAAAATCTATTTTCGAGAAATTCGATTTTGGTTTTTCATGCAACTCTTAATCAAATGACCGTAGGTACATGAAATTTTGAATGAATGTTTATATTAGCATTTTCTATACACCATAAATTTTTCCAAATATTTTGACTTATTTTGAGCTCTTAACGAACATTTTCATTTTCCATTTTTTTTTTAGTATTTTTTCTAAGAATATCAATAAAATTTTATTTGTTGGTTTAAAAAGCTTGAAAATTTCATAGGAGACTCCTAGTATATTGTTTCAAAGGCAGATGAAAAACATTAAAAATCCTTAGTCACAGTTTTTTTTTATAAGCATTTAAAGTTCAAAATTTGACAAAATATGGAAAAATCAAGAAAAATAGCAAATTATTTTGAGTTAAGAATTCGTAAAAATTTTTCTTTTTAAATCTAAGATTTGAAAATGTAATACAAGATTCCTTATACAATTATCTACCTTTATCAAAAAAAAAATGTCTATAAGAAAGTCAAATTAAATTTTTATGAGCGTTGGACATTGGATATTCACTCGATTTCTCATGTAGCGATTTCCTTATTTTGTTGTAATTCAAAAACGAATAACTGTAGATACATGGAAATTTCACTAAATGATTATATTAGCATTTCCTGTACACCATACAATTTTGAAAATATTTTGACTCTTTTTGAGCTGTTTACGGATATTTTCAGTTTTCAATTATTTTAGGTTTTTTTCTATAAATATCAATCAAGTTTTTTCTGTTGGGCCAAAAAGTGTAAAAATTTAATTCAAGGCTCCTGATATATTAATACAATATCAGTTGAAAAATATTAAAAATACATAGGCACAATTTTTTTTATAATCATTTAAAGATCGTATTTTGACAAAATTTATCAAATTTAAAATTGGATAATTATTTTGTAGTTAAAAATTTATAAAATGTTCAACTTTTATATCTAAGGATTGAAAATTTAAAACGAAAAAATTAATTCTGTTACCAAAAAATCTAAAAAATGCAAAAGCAAATTTTATTTTTATAGTCATTTTAAGTTCAAATTTGGACGAAATTACATAATAAAAACCTAGAATAACTATTTGAGTTATTTTGTTGTGATTGTATAATATTATTCGTGGGTACTTGAAACTTCTAAAGTATACTACTATATATCTATGATAGTATCAGGGTCTGCTGTTGGTGTATAACGCGTTATAAGTACCTAATGGATATTGTGATATGATTAATTTGGAATTCATTATAGGTCAATTTTTTTTAATACTATACCTATATAAGTATATAATATGTCTTATACCTAGAAGGACATACCGTCTCCGCTCAGAATCGTTTTTCTTATACAATGATATAATATCATTGAATTCAAATGTAATACCATCCATTATACAGTGACCCACTTGTAACCTACTGTACAGCAGAGCAACACCCATTTGCCCACCTTTTTTTTTTTTTTTTTTTGGAAAAAAATGTAATTAAGTATTTTTTTTTATTATTATTTAAATACATCTACAATCTACACAATTTTTTGTGCAATAATTAGATTTGATAAAAAAGAAGAGAATATAAAATTGACGGTGAATATTAAGGTTGGGCAGTTATCCATTGATAACACCCAGCACGTGCGTTAGTTATTGACTAGTGATTATTAATGTAAGATCTCTACACCATTTTCTTTTTAGTCTTCGTCGAGGGTTGTCGGGTAGTGTTTTAGATGATAATTTTTTGATTAGTGGATTAGTGTGTGATTGGAGTTTATTATGAAATCTGATGTAGTATGTTTTAGAGATTTGATGTAGGGTTAGTATTTGAAAGTCTTTGTGGAGGTTGGAGTTTGTTATATACCAAGGAGCAGAAGAAACTAGACGGAGACAGATGGAATTTATTTAATTTTTTAAATTTTTATATTACCTACGATAAATATGGTAAATATCATAAGCTGTATGCTTGTATTCGTTTTAAGGAAACAATTTATGTCGGTATGATATAAATTATTTTGTATTTTTTTTAATTAATACATATAATTTTACAGTATACCTATTACCTATGCACTGAACTATAACATAGATATAGCTGGTGATAACGGAATAAAAATCCCCTGAAAAAAATCCACAACCCTAGGAAAAATAACCCTAGATTACAATATTACTGACAACCACATAGCATTTTTAAAACGTAGTTAGTGTAATTATTACATTATTAATATTTAATTACAAATATATCATTATACTTATATAATAAAGATATAATTTTCATTAAAAAAATTAATATATAATAAACAATATTCAAAAATTAAAAATAATATTGTTTTGTTTCATATCACGATGTGAAACAACATAATATTATTTTATAGTTCTTTTAAAAGATTACTGATTAGGTACCTACATTCATTAACAATTTGTTTAATAATTATTTATTTTATTTGATGTATCGTCGTATCGATCATTCGAAATATTTTTATTTTATAATCTTTTAAATGTTGAATACCTACCTATATTAAGTAAAACTTGTAAAATCTACTTCTAATAATAATAATTATTATTTACATATTTATTTATTTTTTAAAGAAATTATTTCGGGGGAGTTTCAACCGCAACCCCCCCCCCTGTATACGTGTCTGGCCGAGGTTGTTGCCGTTGTTGACGTCTCGACGACCTTGGGCGACCTCTCACACACACCCCTGCGGGTGCTGGCGGACTTACGCTACGAGTGGACGAGCAGATTGCTAATAGAAAGTGGACTTACGCAATTCAGGATTCGACCAAATACCAATGACCTGGAATCTCCATGGTTTGAACGACGCAACTCTCCAGCGCAGGCTCCGGATCACGAGTAGGTACTTGCAAGGAGAACGGGAATGACGTAACACAAGTTTATACGGTGGTTTAATTTAGTGAAATATATTTGCTTAATAATGAAGGAAGCTCGGGCCACATTAGCGCCGAGCAACCAGGAATGTTACGAGTGACATTACCAAAATTGCCGTAAAGGCGAGAAAAAAAGAACAAAAACAATAAAAACATACGTGCCTCAATGGCGACGAAAACAATAACAACATACGATATCACAACAAGTGGTATTAGTACAGGTTAATTAATGAAAAATTAAAACGATAATGGAAAGCAAAGAGATTAAAAGAGGATCAAATCGCTGTATGTGGACGGCGGCGCCACAGTGGTCTGAAACGTCATTATTTTAATGCCAAAAGTATATATTTTAAATGTCTATTTTTATATTTTTTTTAATAGAACTTTTACCTGTATACACTATTGAATATTAATCCCGAATTACAGTTTCCTAAGTATAAATTCTAAAGAACTGTAACATGTTTAGTAAACAGTTTCTTTATTTCTATCACTATTTCATCGAATTTTATAGTTTTACTTGCATATTCTTTCATGTCTTAGAATATATATTTTTTAATAAATGATATTTGTATCCTAAACTGTAAGGCCCCTCGGCTAATATTAAATACCAAAAATAGAATTTTTATTTTTTATTTTTTTTATCATACAAAAAATTTAAAAAAATGTTTTCAATTTTGAAAGAGTTCCACTTAAAACTACGCATTTTTTTCGTTTGTAGAACAGATGGATGTCATAGAGAAAGTTCTTAGCTATTTTAAAACATATATCTGTTGGTGCGCCGGTAAACTATACCGGAGTAAAACATTTAGTATTATCTAGCATTACTTTAACAATTATTATAATAGGTAGTTTAAATAATATTTATTATATAATATAGACAATTAGTATTAGCTTTAAATCATCAACTCATAATTCATACTAATCAATAAATATATGTATACGTATCATGATATGTAGACGGCTTAGTATTAATATTTATAAGTACAGAAATATTTGTATATTTAAATCTTTTCTGAAAACTTAAGATCTCACTTATCTAAATTTGTGATAAAACGTCTTAATTTATATAAGATTTGCGATTATACTGTATGTTAATTGAGTTATATAAGTTATGTGATTATACTGTTTGCTAAAAATGTTTTTCTTTTTTTTACTATCTTGTATTGTACTCAAACTTTTATACCCCCCAAAACAAGCTTATGCTTAAAGGGGAGTTTCAAACATGTGTCTTACATATTTCTTCTCATATATAAGTGTAAATGTATATTGTTTTTGCCAAATAAAATTATTATTATTATTATTATTATTATTATTATTATCACATATAGTCATATATATTATATATGCATAATATGTACCTATATAAAATAATGGTGAAAGAAAATGGTGTTAAAAAATTATGTTAATCTGCATGTATTATATATATTTAGGTTAAATTTTACAAAATACTTATTTTATTTTTTAGATTATTTAAAGAAAATATATTTGATTTTGAAAAATTGTTTGGAATAGGTAGGTATAAACATATTGTTTTTAACATTAAAAAAATGTAAAACTACCTATTCATTGTCTTATAATAATATTAGGTATATATGTTATGTAGCTATATTTGAGTGTTTCTTATGATATTTAATTAGAATACAAAAATTAACTAAAATACTTAATTGAAAAGATGGATACCTATTTATAGGTACAAAAAAATTAATATAATAAAATATAGGTGCTGATATTTATTTGGTACCTAAGCTGTTATTGTGTATTTTTATTAGGAAAAGTAATATGGGAACATGTAACTTATTACCTAAATTTTACCAAAACATTAATAAGTAGACAATTACCTACCTATTATTATATAGTTTATAATAAGTACTTTAAGTATTTATTTAACAATACATTAATTGCGTGATCATAATATAACATAATACAAAGAATTATTATTATAATGTTCCATCTTAACTTAGTCACTTAAAGATACTTATGAATTACGATAACATGATAATAGTAATATTATTAGGGCACCCAATACATAAAAATACGTTTATTATTTTGTAAATAAATTATTAAATTTTAAAATACTGCCACTCCAACAAGCCTTCTGGGCTATTAAAATATTTAGCATAATATTCTCTGAAGTCTTTAGCACTTGTACCTGATGATCCTCGGTATACAGTGCCTATTGAATCCAATTCACAATAAAGCGTTTCCTCATAGTTAGTTCCATCACATCTTCGCACAAAATTGTGTAAAACACAAGCTCCTTTAACAATTATTTCGGAAAAATCAGGATCCACTAGTAAAGGGGTATGAAACACCCTCCATTTATTGGATAATATTCCAAATGCGCATTCCACGAAACGCCTAGCTCTCGACAGCCGCAAATTAAAAAATTTTTTCTGGCCATCTAAGTTTTTTCTTGGATATGGCCTTAACAAGTTTTGGTGTAAACCAAACGCTTCATCGCCAACAATAACGAAATGTTGTTCTTGACCGTTGTCGTCGTTTGGTAGCTTTTTAGCTGCGGGAACATTAAATTTATTGTCGTATAATGTTTGGCCTAGTGGAGATCTTTTAAATATATTACTATCTCCTTCTCGACCGTATGCACCTACATCCACTGTCAAGAAACAATAATTGGAATCAACCAACGCCATAAGAATGATGGAAAAGAATTTTTTGTAATTAAAAAAGTCTGTTCCACTATGTTGTGGACTTATTATACGGATGTGCTTCCCATCCACGGCTCCTATGCAGTTAGGAAAGTTTGCAGTCTTATAAAAACCTTGGGGCCAGAGTGGCGCAGTGGTCACGCAGTTGACTACGACTCACACAGTCATTGGTTCGATTCATAGCTCAGTGCAAAATAAATTTGTGTGGTTCTACGCGATCACCATTTCCCCCTGCTGTCGTCCGATTGCGTCATCTGGTTTCCAACTAGGTCCCACTCCACTGGGAGTGAAGACCGCACATGCCTCCTCTTGCAGGAGAAGGGGGGGTAGTATTATGCATATAGTGATATATACATAGATAAATAGATCACATGATCTCCCTACTACCCACTTGTGATAAGCATTGACGAAGACCTAGAGGTCGTTTCAATGAACAAATAATAAAAAAATAAAAAATAAAAACCTTCCGCAATGTGTGTTCAACCATATTTCATTTGTTGGTACAGGCATTTCTAAGGGTTGTAACTTTGTCCAAAGTACCAATAAAGTTTCCTTTATTATAACACGAATAGTGCTTTTTCCAACAAAGAAATCTAAATGTAATTGATTGAAAGTAGTTCCAGTTGATAAGTACCTGGTAAAAAAATAATTTTTTCTTGTTTTTTAATATTTAAAAAAAAACTCATAAATGCCTAGCCTCAAGTATTAATTTATTGTTAAATTTAAGACTCTGAACGGAGCGATGAATGTTTTGATTTTACAATGATGTGTATTTTTTTAAATATTTTTGTATCTGTCGTCACGTTTTAAAACAGTAAAAATACTTAGATTTTTCCAATAATACCTTTTCTGATAGGAAAGTAAATCTTGTTGGTACTTTGGGGGGTCAAAAAACGGGAATTCATACGCAAAATCGATTTTTATTTTTGGTGTAACTCTATTCTATTTAAACTACAAGGTATCTCAATTATGAAGTTATTTAATGTAACTTAACTATTGTTTAATAAACACGCGTGAATTCGTAAAATACGACTGTAAAGCAAATACGAAACAATAATAGTTGCACTGGTCTATTTGATATGAATCGTTTGATCGCATCTAAATTACCTAATAATTTAGATAAGTACAGTTGTGAAATGATGGAAAAAACCCGTACCCATAATTGAGTTTGAACAATTTATAAGATAATGAATAAATGTAATCTTGAACTAAAAAAAATAAAATTTATTAACATTGTTTTTTTTTTTTTTTTTTTTTTTTTAAATCTCCTAAGAAGACGAACTTAAAAAAATTAGTTGCTATAGGGGAAGAGGATCCTTCCAAAAGTATTTACTAAAAATATCACTAGAAGATATCATGATATGATGTGCTAAAAATTTAAGCCATAAAATTGATGAATAATTCAAAAATTTCAAAAAAATAATATCAATCAATGAAATATCCATAACTCGACTACTTTTTTAAAGTAGGAAGTTGGTTTTACCATTAAAATTCATATAAAAATAAGAGTAAAAATAGTTAGCCAAAAAATAGTGAGGTTGCCATTTAAAAAAAAAAGTTGTTATACGCATACGCGAAATGAAATAGCATAAAAAATGTTTAATTACCTTAATAAGTTATAACAAACTTGATTAAGCACCACAAACAAACAGAATTCAAATATATTTAATAATGTAAAGTTATAGAGTGTTTCCAACAACCGATTACACACTGTATAATATATGTAAACGGTAATCGAGAACACTCAATATCTTTGCGTAGAGACCTGCTATTTAAATTCTGTTTTTTTGGTAGTTGTTATGACATAAAAATACACATTTTTATGGTCTTTGAATTTTTTTTACTTAATTAGTCACACGCATGCGCATGTCAACTTTTTTTTTTTAATGGTAACCCCTTGCTTTAACCACTAATTATTTTTTGCCTATTTTTTTAATGAATTTTGGTAGTTAAATCAACTTTCTAAGTCCAAAATTGACCAAGTTACAGCCAATCAAAAAAAAAAAATTAGAAAAAAATGCGCTCGATTTTCAGCTTTTTGATTGTAACTCTGAAAATAATTATTTTGGGATTGTTAAACATTGACATTTTTGTAACTATTTATTACGGTGATATTCAAAGAAATAAACAACATACTAATTTACGTTTTTTCTGCTATAATAAGTTATATGACTTATTACACAAATTAAACAGAAAATTATTCAGTAATTGAAGTTAAAATAACGTATGAATATCACCGTAATAAATAGTTATAAAAATGTCAATGTTTAACGATCCTAAAATAATTATTTTCAGAATTACAATCAAAAAGCTGAAAATCGAGCGCATTTTTTTCTAATTTTGATTGGCTGTAACTTGGTAAATTTTGGACTTAGAAAGTTGATTCAACTACCAAAATTCATTAAAAAAATAGGCAAAAAATAATAAGTGGTTAAAGCAGGGGGTTGCCATTAAAAAAAAAAGTTGACATGCGCATGCGCGTGACTAGTTAAGTAAAAAAAATTCAAAGACCATAAAAATGTGTATTTTTATGTCATAACAACTGCCAAAAAAACGGAATTCAAATAGCAGGTCTCTACGCAAAGATATTGAGTGTTCTCGATTACCGTTTACACACTGTATATGTATACTCATGAGTTATGGTACAGTGCATAATATTATAATTTATAGTGAATATAAATACCATTAAGTTTCAGTTATTTAATTATTAACATTGCGACTTGTGACTTATGAAATATGACAACTGGCCTATTAACAATTGAAGATAAAGTTCTAAAAATATTCACTGCTCTTCTCCTAGCCAATATTAATCTAATAAGACCCCAAACCACAAAATGTGTTTTCCAGTTTCGGAGATCTACCTAGCTTAATGAAAATCTAGCAAAAAATAAGTATTTTTGAAACTGTGAAAAATTAAATATTTATTTTTTTTAATGTTTAATTACACATTTCGTACCTACTTGATAATCCCTTTTTAATGAGTTATCAACCAACTTTCTAGCTATCATAGTTTATGAAAAAAGTTTAAAAAAAAAAGAAATTTTGGGACTATTCACGCCGACGTTTTTATGGATTCAAATCGTTATACCACTTGGGTGTGATATCGGATCTCTCTCATTAATATTTTATACTGAAGCTAGCTTAATTACCCACCTTCTCATTATTACTGTGTTACATCTTTATTATTTTCCATTTTAACACAAATTCTTGAAGTTTTCAAAATTCAAACTTTTTTCATTTCAGTTACCATACTTACTTCATTAAAAACCAAGAAAGTAAAATATTGTAAAAAAAATTATATACTATACTGTAAAAAATAAATGTTATTTTTATTATTTAATACTTTATTTAACTTACTCTCTAGCTTCTTCCTCGTAAATGTTATTCAAAGCAGTAGTTTCATTAACATTCCGTAATTTTAAATTTTTTTTGAAGCTGGCCATATCAACTGCATTTGTATCTGGTAAATGATTATGTCCCTTAACAATCCTAATTCTCTTTTTTCCTATGATTTTGATGAAGCCTCGACATAGGTACTTGGATGATTCTTTGCATTTATAATAACTATAAAATGATTTGTTAAAATTGAATTTCATATTTTTATAATTTTTTGTTTGTACAGTAAAATTATAATTATAATTAAAAGTATTCAAATGCAAATTAGGACAGTCTTTAAAAAGTACTGCTATAGCAGTATTTTTGTTTAGTGATTCCAGAGGACACTTTTGAATAATACTGCTATAGCAGTATTCTAAAAACCAACCAAAAAGAGACACTACTGCTATGGCAGTAGGTACTATTACATTGATTTATTAAGGCATGTTTTATATAGTCGTTACCGATCGTCAATGTGTTAACTTACGTAGAATTTTCATTTCAACCGTTTTTTAAGTAGAAGTAGCCATCGTGCTCCATTTCAATGTCACTTAGAAGGAAAAAGCAAAATCGCCACTCTCGCACTTTGTAATACGTAAAAAATAATACAATAGTCCAAAAATGTGATAAATTGATGTGCTCCGGTATTAACAGTGTTGTAAAGTATTTGAGTAAAAGTATTCAAATACTTTTTTCCGTATTGAATACTTTTTCAAATACTTTTATTTTTGAAGTGTTTGAACGGTATTTTAAATACATTTTTTTACTATTGAATACTATTTTATTGAATACTTTTTTTATTCCTTCAACTTTTTATTCATTGTCAAATAATAATAATGTCTTAATAATATTATAATATATATTTATCATTTATGAACAATTCTATATTGGTTTTAGTTTTCGTCTATTAATAGCTAATTAATATTAGTTACTCTGAGAAACCGTCTGTTTATCGTCGACACTCGACGACGATCGGAACGGTACGTTTCGGTACCTACTACCTACCAATATAGTATATTATCATAGCGAAATATAATACGAACATTAGGTAGGTAAGGTATGTCGTATACGTACGTATTTTTTTTGTTTTGTATTTGAAAATTATTTCAAATACTTCTAAAAAGTATTTGAGTAATACTCAAATACTTTACAATAGATAGTATTTGGGTGGTATTTTAAATACTTTATTTTATAAGTATTTGAGTAATTACTCAAATACTTTTTAAAAGTATTTTTTACAACACTGGGTATTAATAATACTGTTAATAGTATTGGTAATATTACCTAATTATAAACTTGTTATCATCATTGTAATGTTTTCAGTATTATAATACTAGGGTTTCAAAATGTAAAAATAAAATAACCAAATAGTAGGTACTCGCCGTTGTAAAACATGGGCCAGCGTTGATGGCACTCTAGTGGTTTCAATTTCAATATGTTCAATAGGTATGTAATAACAACATGCTCGTTTCCTAGGTTCAGACTTCAGATCATAAGCAGAGGCGACTTATAAGCACCTTCTACCGTAAAAAAATTTGGAGTGCGGGGATGGGTGGCCAGTGGGTCAGTGCTCAGTAGTTTGGTAAAACTAAACTTAATAGAATTTAATAGTAATATACAGGTAATAAATGTTGAATACAAATATTTAGAAACGTATATTATATTATTATTACCTGTTTTAAATCAATTAAAATGTAATAGGTGCTATCTAGGTATATTATAATTTTATTAGATTAAAATAATATTATATTATAAGTTATAACCAAAATAACAGGACAAATTATTACTTGGATAAGCCCAGAATAATATATATTTTTTAATTATAAAGGGGGGATTACACGTTCAGTTAAACTGCGCAAATGGACTGCATGAACTTAAGTTTGCGCAAACTAACTGTACCTATGTGTAAATGAAAATCGTATGACTGCCCAGTTCAAAATTTTGGACTGTGCTAGTTCAGGCGATGTCTGAAAGAAAACTGTTCAGTTATAGTAGTTGCGCAGTTTTCCTATGTGTGTAAACGGATAACTGTGCGTTTTGGACAAAATAATAATTTTAAATTTACATATTATTGAATTAATATTATAATATTATGTACCTCTTCTACATATATTATAATACTAATCAAATGGGGAATACTATAAAATGTTAAATTATACATATTATTGTAGAGTTATGTAAGTCACTTATACCGAGTACCTGCTGAGTAGGCGTAGGAGCTAATAGCCCCCCCTAAAAAACCTAATTATTTTACACCACGTTTAACAAAATGAACAAATTTGAGCCCCCCCTGATTTCAAACAGTATTAACGTCGGTTCCTAGGTACTATGGTTGAACTCTAATACTTCAATATAACACGCGTGTCCTTATATAATATAATTGTAGGTACTGTACATTTTTTTTAACTTTATGGCGATCAATAATACCCTTGATCAGTTCAGTATTGTATAATAATAATATAGTTGCAAGTAAATATTGTATTTTCATTTAAATAAAATTATTATTAACAAACTTAAATTCATAAATATCATGCAATACAGACTACAGTGCATGTGAGGACATGTCCATTCGTGTCGTATCTCGCGAAGAACTGCAGAACATCGTATGATTATAAAATCGTATGATTTGAGAATAGTGTCTCTACTAGTGTTGTAGTACCTAGTGCAAGGCCGGATTAAGGGGGGGTCTAGCCGGGGCGAAAGCCCCGGGTCCCTTTCAAGTACCAAAATGAAAGGGGCCCAAACAATTTTAAGCTGATACACATTTTTCAGTGATTTTAAAGAATAGTTTTTCTATATTTTAAAAACCATTTTTTTTTTTATCGACAAAAACAACTAAATAGTAAATACCTTTTTGTAGGAAAGGCTCATTTTATTGTTATTTAATAACTGTTAGTTAATATTTGTTGTAAATAAGTATTATGTTAATAAATTTAAAAGTTGATATGTAAATTTGAATTTAAATTAATGAAATATGAAGTATTAACTCTGTGGAATGATGGCAGAAGCTGATATGTACATTTTGTTAATTTTTCAATTATATCATTTAAATAGTTTAGAAATCGTATATTTCATTTTTTAAAAAAATGTTTCTTCTATCATACTTAATAAGATATATGTCTCTATTATGTGTGTGATGTCATTTATATTCAAAGACCAAAACTGATAAGTCATTAGGTATTTGAAAATATATGTAGCGGCAAAACTAAGTTTGTAAAATGTACATATCAGCTTCTGCCGTCTTTACTTTTATTATATTACAATTAGTGAATAGTGGTTGTATATTTTATATACATATAAATTACATATACTTACATATTCATTTTATAATTTTATAATGCAATTGCCATTTATGAAATAGTTAGAAAAATGTATCTTCCTACGGGCGTAGCCAGTTTGTTTTAAAGCGTGCCTTGTCAAAAGGGCCCATATGAAATTTCAAGCCCGATTCCCAATAGGTTCTTAACCCGGCCTTGACCTAGTGTATACTTATTTTTCATTTTTATGTCATAAAAATTGTTGACGTGTAAGTTGTGTAAATTGTGATATAAAGTCATGTCATCAGAAAAATCCTTAAAAAATAAAAGGTTCATTTTAGAGTTTATTGAGTTGTACAAATGATATCCCTGTCTATGGAAAATTAAATCGAAAGAAAAATTCTAACCAAAATATCAAAGATCGGGCATATGAAGTTCTCATCGCAAAAATGAAGGAGATTGATGAAAACGCAAATAGAGATGCCATGGTTAAGAAGATTAACTCATTACGTTCAGCATATCGGAAAGAAATAAAAAAAATTAAGGATTCTGTACGGTCAGGAGCTGGTGAAGAGGATATATACACTCCACATTTATTTTATTTTAATGAAATTGATTTTATCAGAGACCAGGAAATACCGAGAGATGCAATAAGTAATATGGACGATTCACAGGTAGGTAACATCATATTACTTTTTACTTTTCTATTATTAATAATAATACTATCACATATATTTTTATTTAATACAAAAGTTAGGTTAACTCCTCATGTGTGATTAATATTTATTAAAAACTAATGAGTTTATTTAAAATAAAATATTTTATTTTAATAAAATTAAAATGTACGGACTTGGATAAATGTAAAATTACATATTTAATTATTTAATTCATACTTTTTCTATCAGTTTTACTTTTTATAAAAATACTTTCATATCTGAAATACTTTACATAACAAATAATTTAATATAATTAAGTACATTAAAATAAATTGTTCTAAAATAATAATAGGTAAGTACCTAACATATCTTAATAACGAAAAATAAAAAAAAAAACTGTTGAATAATGAATTTACAAAAACATTGTACATAATTTTACCTTTGAAATATCATTAACTCGTTAAAATAATTATAATAATAAGCTCACCTTTTTTATTTTATTTTTTTATTTAATACTATATTATATACAATCATCTCAATTTACACCACTCTATTTTGCCATGGAACTTTACCTTCATTATTAAAGTATTCTTCAAAATCTGCTGAAGCTTCAGAGCTCTGAATCAAAAAGCTTTATCAATTTTGCCCTCTCTGAAGATCTAATAAATTGTTTTGATCTGATCTCAATCCTGCTGTAAGTGTCCCAAGTTCATTATCTTCGACATCTATGTCCGAATTTAATATATTTGTCATTGTATTAGATACGTTTCCTCAGAAAGTTGTGAAGTACGCAACATGCCATTACGACCTTGTCTATGTTTTCAATTTTTAAATTAATCGAAGTATGGAATATTCTAAATCGATTCGCTAAAATACCAAATACGTTTTCAACTGTTCGGCGAGCCCCCGACAGACGATAATTGAATATTCGACGTTCTAGTGTAAGTTCTCTCAGATTGTATGGCTTTAAAAAATCTGGTCTTAACGAAAATGCCTCGTCACCAAGAAAAACATAGTTTAATTTTTTATTACTACCATTTACATTTTCTGCTTTTGGTAAGTTCAGAGTTTCACTCTGGAGGTTTTTATAGAACTTGGTGTTGTCAATAACTCCTCCATCTGATACACGTCCATTAGTAGGTACCCACATCGCAAATAACAAATTCGTAATTTGCGTTTACGATCGCCATTAACACTATACTGAATGTATGTTTATAATTATAATAGTATGATCCACTTCCTGGAGGAGCAACAATTTGAATGTGCTTACCGTCGACCGCTCCTAGAGAATGTGGAAATTGCCACTTTTCTTCAAACTCTGTTGCTATAATTTTCCATTCACTTTCTATCTTTGGAAAAAAAACATTTTAAATATTTTAATTAATATTGTAACTTTATTTTAGATGAGTACTTTTTTAAAAGTATTTAAATATCTACATTTTAAGCTTTTTTCATATTTCAATATTTTACATTTTCAAATTTTGTTTTTTATATACATATCGATAAAAACAATTTCACGCTTAAAAAGTTTGAAAATTAAATATAAGATTCTTCATTAGTTGATCTTTTGGAAATTTAAAAAATTGAATTCATATGCACAATTATTTTTAAAAATGATTTTGTATGCATTGATATTTATCGTTATACTGTTGACTTTATATTATATTGTTTTTATTATTTTTAAACGTAAAAAATAACGTATAGTTATTTAGTTGTAGGTAGTTCAAAACATATTGATTGTAGAGATACTTTCTGCCGTTACGTATAATTGTGTACACAATTTACTTTGTTTAGGATTTAACTGTATACGAAGAGAATCTGAACAATTCATCAAATCATTCATTTGATAACCCTACCGAAATATCAGTCCAAAATACTTCCGATTTAGAATCTACATCACCAATTTCACATTTGACACGCACCGATCGTGAAACAACACAAAATTATTTAAAAACAAAAAGATCACAAAAAAGTCAACTTGAAGAATGTGATAGTATATTATCAGTAATAGGAAAACGGCTTAAAGAATCTACATTAAAACCAGAAAACAAGTTTGATTTGATTGGGAAAACATGGGCTTATAAACTTAGCGAAATAAACAAGGAACAAATAATTTATGCAGAAAAATTAATTAATGACGTGCTATATGAAGTAGAACTCGGGAATTTAAACCATCATTGCACATTATCAATTCATCCAAATCAACCATATTTTGATACTTCAGCTTCCCTTCAATCATCAACTAGATATCAGGCACAACCTCAACCTCCATCAGACAATCGTTTTCTCTTCAAGAATATCCTCAATATTTTCAACCAGTGCCAAATTATCCAGGTTTTCAACAAAATCCCTCATCCGATACTGAAATACAGCAATCATTTATACATTACAACTCTGACCAACTAGTTAACACAGAAACCAGAAAAACACTAGATAATTAATTGTAACACCATATAGAATACAATATAAAGTATACACTGTATGAACCCACTAAAAATTATGTACCAGTTAAGTACCAATAGTATTATTATGACGAGGAGTCTATAGTCCATAGGTATATTAAATGTATTATTTCATTTTTCTTAAACCAGTTAATATACATTATATTTAATAAGTTTTCCTTTTCTCAGTATGCATATTATTTTATTTCTAGCTTTTTATTTTTGAATAAAAAAAGTTGACATTTAAAATTGTATATGAAATAGTGTTTGTGTTTGTTTTCCCTATACGGATATACTGGTTCTATATCAAGTGTTTTAATGTTAAATAATATTATATAACCTAATCTTATATTATTATTTATGACTAAATAGCTACGTAGGTATTATCTATTAATTATCTATCTTACCTTTAAGTAAGTGCAGTGGCGTATTTAGGAATTTGTCATGGGGAGGGTCCAGATAATTTTCAGAACACAGAGCCACGGGGGACGAAGCCCCCCACACCACCCATTTACTCTTTATTAAATAAAATATACCATATTTATAAGACGATATAAAATTGTCGAGTTTTTAATTATTAAATAATAATATGTACAAAACAAATTTAAAAAGAAGCGGGTAAGTGGATGTCACTCTGCTGCTGTACAGTAGGTTACAAGTGGGTCAATGTATAATGGATTGTATTAAACTTGAACTCAATGATATAATATCATAATATCATTGTATAAGAAAAACGATTCTGAGCGAAGACGGTTTGTCAGTCTGGATATTTTATATTGTTATTATTTATTATAGCCTGTAAGTTGAATTAATAATGAAATACTTTTATTTTTTTCTATGGTGATAGACAAAGTGTTAGAAATTAAGATCCTATTTTTAGCGGTTTTTCGTAATTTTTTGGTGGTTTTTACAGTGGCATTAAATAACTATTGAGAAAATCGAAAAATGACCTCTCTAAAGTACTATCTTGATCCAATTTTCTAAAAGATAAGTTACTATATGTCTATACATGTTGAAATCGAAGAACTCCTTCTGGAAAAAATTTTGTATACAGGAAAAAAAATAAACACCATTGTAGAACCAATAGATCCCTCAGAATCGAATATATATTATACCTATAGTTATATGTTATAACTTTTATACAAATATTTCCTTAATTACATTAGGTGCCTACTTCATTCATAGTTGATCTTTGATAGCTTTTCAACCTTAAAAAGGTTGAAAAAGATCTCTCTGGAGTGGTTGTAGATACTGGCAATGTACACAACTACAAAATATTTGAATTAAAAATGAATTTGGTATTTTTCAACCATTTTCGGTACCCAACTGATAAAAATAATCACGATATTTATTGAAAATGTTGATATAACTATAGTTTCAAACATTTTTTATAAAATCCGTAAAATCGTATGATAAAATTTGTTTTTTAATCATGTTAAAACTGCTCAACATTTAACATGTACGAGACACGAGTCAATGGGAGGGGTCCGGACGACCGGACCCCATGGACCCCCCCCCCGTAAATACGCCACTGAGTAAGTGTCTTTAAGGGCAGAATAAATTGCATCACATGTCTCAGGAATAATTTTACTGAGTGCTGGTTTTGATATTATAGTTGAATACTATAGATCGGTATAGCTTCGGCCAGTTGCTAAAAACCTTAATGTTGCTGTAAGTCTTTCATGAGGGCTTATGCAGTTTCTCGTAACTGTATTTTGTTTTTGAATGGTATTGTAAACTAATGACAGTAGTAAACTGTATGTCTCTTCGTCCATACGAAGATAGTTCCTGAAGTCATCTGGTTCTCCAGATAATTCACCAATTAAATTTACGTGCGAAAATTGTTGTCTTTTTAACAACCAATTTTTCGACCACTTCTTTTTATTTATTTTATTTTCATTTATTTTTTGAAGTATTAATTGTTTTTTTTTTAATCACACACACTGCGAGAATAGATAGCTCCTGTTCGGTAATCGACGACATTTTTGCTACAGTGTCAAATTATAACTGAACACAAATGTGTGTCAATAACTGAACGTCTAAACCTAAATAATTTACTCAGTTCATTTGCACAAACTGACTGCTCAAAAATACCTAAAATTAGTTTGCGCAGTTCAACTTATTATTAAGCCAGAATTAAAATAAAAAATGCCTCCAGGTCCAGGGATTAAGTGGGCAGTGTGGGCCATTATCTTCTGAAGATTTAAAATGAATAAAATAAAAATTATTTTATACCGTCAAACCGGGTTACTTGGGACACTTTTGAACTTCGGATGAATACTGATCGAAAAGTTTTCAAAATATATTAATAATGGTAATGAACAAAAATGCTGGTCTTGACTTAGACTATAAGAACCATATGTTTTTTTTTTTGATTCCTCCCCCCTTCCCGTTTTTTTTAAAAAAAATATGCTTGTCCCAAGTTACCTTGATTTTTGGGTAACTTTTGACACCCATATATTTCTATGTAAAATTCAAGTTAACTTTGATATTATTTAACTTGGGACTTAATAATTGTTTTTAAAAAAAATGTGAATGTTGACTTAAATAAGTGTATGTATTAAAAAACTTTTAATACAATAACAAAACCAAAATAACATACTTGTTAATATAAAATCAAATAAAACATATTAAATCAACCAGAAAGAATTAAAATAAAATAAATATAAAAACAATTTATAGGTAGTCAGCCTTATTTTAATTTCAATTTTTTTAGTCAATATTCTTAAACCTAAAATAACTTTTAATAGGTATAACGATAGAACATACATAAAATACTTGTTAATACAAAATTAAATAAAAAATATTAAATCAACCAGAAATAATTAAAATAAAATAAATATAAAAACAATTTATAGGTAGTCAGCCTTATTTTAGTTTCAATTCTTTTAGTCAATATGCTTAAACCTAAAATAACTTTTAATAGGTATAACGATAGAACATACATAAAATACTTGTTAATACAAAATTAAATAAAAAATATTAAATCAACCTGAAATAATTACAATAGAATAAATATAAAAACAATTTATGGGTAGTCAGCCTTGTTTTAGTTTCAATTCTTTTAGTCAATATGCTTAACCTAAAATAACTTTTAATAGGTATAATGATAAAACATACATAAAATACTTGTTAATACAAAATTAAATAAAAAATATTAAATCAACCTGAAATAATCAAAATAAAATAAAAATGAAAACAATTTATAGGTAGTCAGCCTTGTATTAATCTGTTGAAGGAAACTTATAACGTTTGTGTTTAAACACACCAGGGTAAACAATGTCGGAAATTTGATCCACTGTTACATATCCATTATCTTCTATCAGAGGAAATGTATAAATATCTCTCGATCCAACCGATTACTTTAGATATTTTAGCTTTAACTGTATAGGATCGGAATTTTCATCTATATCCTCAATTTGAGCGTAAAATTTCTTTATTCCCTCTTTGGAAGTATTTACATTGTACAATAAATGAGCAACTACAAAATCACCTTTGCAAAACCCAGAAACAGAAAATTCTTGAGTTGATAGAGACTTTACCATTTTACGACTTTTTAAAGTTGATGGAGTATTTGAAACAGCATTCAAACTGCTGGTAGATGGCTGATTTATGTCAAAGTCTTCTTCGTCACTAAGGTCTGCTTTTGAAGTAATGCTCTTTCCTGGTTGAACTGATAACTTTTTGAGTTGGTTTTTTCTAAGGTTAAATGTTTCTTTAACCCTTGATTCAGATAAAAAATTTTCAAATGTTTCGCACCAACTCGTTCCAGTATCTTCACTAGTACTTATTGATTCGTTCAAATGTCTACTTAAAGTAGGTATTTTGCAAAGCACCATGTTTTCATCTAAAGGGTAAATTCCGTTAATTAATTTAGTTAATAAATATTAATTTAGATCATACATTTACGAAATTAACGAAACAACCTTTCTACATTCTATAACAAATCTCATATCATTCGATCGAATGCAGAAGACACAGAAAATAGTGATGATGATATTCAAACGGAAAGTATCGAAAAAATCAAAAAGTCAGATTTTAAAATGGTCCAAATCTTAAAACTGTTATGCAAGTTTAATCTGGAATCAGCATTTCCAAATTTATATACAGTCTATAAAGCAATATGTACACTTCCTCCCACTTCAGCGACAGCCGAAAGAACCTTTTCAAAACTCAAATTAATAAAAAAACAAACATAGGTCATCAATGGGTGAATCAAGGCTTGACCATTTAATGTTATAATCATGTTCACCAGATATAGATATAAATTAAGAAAAGGCAATTGATAGGTTTGCAATGAAATCCAAATTATTGCAAACAGAGCTGTTGTATCAGTAATAATTTTACCCTTAATTTTATAATTATTAATGTTATTTTTTATATTATGATCCGTAGAATATAATATAATTTATAATAATGTATATTTTTCTTGTCTTGTATTATTTATGTTTTATATTCATGTCTTCAGTTCTGTGGAGTTATGCAGAAATTTCAGACATGGTGACATGGTGAACATATCCCTTTAATCTGTGAAAATAAACCTGTTGGTAGTTTTATAAAAGTACTATTTACTTAATAATATGTAGGTAGTTGTTTATTATGTTACTGAATTAGCGATAGGTATCTATCATAATATTTCAAAATTTTTAAGTTATGACCATGACTATTTTGAGTATTTTTATAAATTGTATGATTTATTTACTTAATACAGAATGAATATTTAGTAAACATTTAGATTGTAGTTTTAAAATAGTATAAAAATGAATATTATTATGTTAAATATTCCTAAATCATTAATTAATTCATTAGGTAACTCAAGCAATTTATAAATAATATTGAATATTTGAAAAGTATGTTTTACTAAAATAAAATTTATAATTTATAATTTTATTTAGGTTGGTCTTAAATGATATGTTAAACCTAACAAAAAAAACTATAATACTAATATTTATAAATAATGATAATTATGGAATATTTTGTATGATACAAAACATCAACATTTAAGTTTTTAACATATTATTTTAGATTAATTTATATTAATTTATAATTTATTATAGATTTATATATTTTTCCTAGGACTAAAATAACAAGCAGAGACAACATATTTTCAATTTTAGATTCTGAGTGAAACGATGAATGTACCTATTGATTTTACAATGATGTGTGTGTTTTTTTTTGTTTTTTTTTTTTTTTTTTTGTGTCTGTCATCACGTTTTAGGACAGTAAAAGTGCTTGGATTTTCTTCAACAGTAGCTTTTCTTATAGGAAAGTGAATTTAGTTGGTACTTTGGGGGGTCAAAAGTGAAAATTTCCCAGTAGTTACAAATGACCGTAGATAGGTAAGTGAAATTTTCACTGGTTGTTTATATTTGCATTTTCTATACACGATAACATTTTCAAAATATTTTGAAATATTTTGAACTGTTTAGGGACATTTTCAGTTTCCAATTGGTTAAAAAAGCTTGAAAATTTAATACAAGGCTCCTACTATATTGTTTCAAAAGCAGATGAAAAATATTAAAAATCCTTAGTCAAAGTTATTTTTTTTTATAAGCATTTAAAGTCCAAAAATTGACAAAATATGGAATAATAACGAAAATTAGCAAATTATTTTGAGTTAAGAATTCGTAAAAATGTTTCTTTTTAAATCAAAGATTTTAAAATGTGGTACAAGATTCTTTATAAGATTATCTACCTTTATCAAGAAATAAATGTCTATAAGAAAGTCAAATTAAATTTTTATGAGCGTTTGAAATTCAAATTTTTACAATATTGGATATTCACTCGATTTCTCATGTAGCGATTTTCTTATTTTGTTGTAATTCAAAAACGAATGACTGTAGATACATAACAATTTCACTGAATGTTTATAATAGCATTTCCTTTACACCATACAATTTTGAAAATATTTTGACTCTTTTTGAGCTGTTTACGGACATTTTCAATTTTCAATTTTTTTAGTTTTTATTTTTTATAAATTTCAATAACGTTTTATCTGTTGGGCCAAAAAGTGTAAACGTAAGCCGAATCAGCTGATCGAGTTTTGCTTCAATAATGTTTTATGGTAATAATACGCATTAGTGCGGTTAGTAGTGCAGTACCTACTATTTTATAGTAATCTCTGAAGTCTGCAAAAATCTCTTAAAAAAAAGAAATAAATGATAAAATAAATGATTCTAATAAATGGTTTTAATGGAGCTGATGGTGTTTGTATAGTCTTTATTATACATAAACAGCTAGTATAAAATATTTAGGTATAACCGCGAAGCTCGATCATTTGGATACGCCAACGAGTGGCACTCTCTGAATGGCACTACTATAGACGCCAGTGGCGTCCGCAGGGGGGGGGGGCTAACGGGCTAAAGCCCCCCCATTGCCCGTATTATTATTACTTTTTAAAAAAAATATGAATCAAGTTTAAACTGTCAACTATAGTAAGCAAGACGTAACTTTCTTATATGTCTTACCAGAATGAATTCATTTTTGAAAAAACATTGTATTTGCATACCAATTTTCATAAATTATCTGTAATTTTTCGGTAAAAGAATGAACTACTTGTATGAAAGACCTTGTATTAAATTGTCTAGCCTTAGCTATACATGTTTCATATTTTATAAGTTTTGAACTACAAATTAACTGTGGTTAAATTGTTTTGAACTTTAAATGCATATGTAAAAAAAAACTTGCGTATTACATTTTTAAGCTTTTCGACCGGATAAATAATTTTTTATTGACATTTATAAAAAAAAAATTTTATTAATCAAATACAATCCAAGTGAGGACTATATAACCAAGCAGAGGCGTATATAGGATTTTCTTTAGGAGGAGGATATCAAAATTTGTTTTGTGCTATTGCAACTTTTTGTTAGTTACCTACTCCATGTAAGGTATATAATAATAATAAATGTTGTGTAATGTCACTCACATGCCCACAGGATAACAAAATTATAAATAACAACAGTACTGCAGCAGTTTGTACTTTATACATGGAAAAACATGGGTAAGGGAGGGGGTCTATCCCCCATATCCCCCCATAAATACGTCACTGTAACCAAGCTATTGTTACCAAACAATTTAAATAAGTTTTCATTTTTTTTTTCCAATTAGGTACTTTTAAAAGCACTGAGCAGATTCAATTTCGACCTCCTAAAAGTACCAACTAGATCCAATTTGCTTCCAAAAACATACACTGGGCATCGAAGCTTATGATAAGAGCATTTTTTCTACCAGAAAAGTTGAAAAGTAACAAACATTTTAAAATACCTCAAATAAACGTCTGAAATTTTTAGACTGAACAAAATAAAAAGAAATTTGTAACTAATTTTCAAGCACCCCCCCCCCCCCAATTGAAAAATCCTGCGGACGCCACTGATAGACGCTTGTTCTTTAAATTTAAATCATTGAAATATATTCTAAATATTAACAATCATCTCAGGATGGTAACTTTTTGCTTTCATATGCAATTGTTGTATGGGGTGGAATGAACAAAATTAGTTTGCATAATTTTAATTTTATACTATTATGATTATACACTTGTTATATACCTATAGCAATTTCTATATTTTTTCAGCAAACATAGGTAGGTAGATAGGCTTAGGTTTCTAATTTTTGAAATTTAATATAATATATACTTACATTTTTACCTATATACCTAGGTACCTTATTATTTAGTTGAAAATTCTATGATGGTAAATTAATTTGAAATGACTTGTTTTAACTGTAAATCTACATTTTCATCGTTATCTACATTGGTGGTCCATTTTAAAGTAATACATATGTTAAAGCAGTCTAGTACATATGAATGTACAGAAAATAAATTGATTGAAACAATTGCTGATGTATTAAATAATTTTGTAAATAAATGGTTAACAAATAATAATTTGTACACAAATGTTGATCAATTCACTATTCATAATGACATTAATTTAGTTTCTAACCTTATTGAATTTATCAAAATCTCGAAAATGATCAATCTTTGTAATTAAAAAATTTTAAAATATAACTACTTTTATAACTAAGGATTGATAATTTAAAACCATGATTCTCATTAATAGTTCATACTGTCGCCAAAAAATATAAAATCACTATTATTTTTTACAGACATTTTAAATTCAAATTCGGACGAAATGACATATTAAAACCAAGAATAACGGTTTTAGTTATTTTGTTGTAATTTTAAAGTATTATTAGTTGGTATATGAAAATTTTAGAGTATATTTATCTTATTTTATATACACAATGATATTTTCAAATGTAACAACACGGGGCGAGCCGGTCAAGCCTCCAGGCTCGACCTGAAACTTTTTTAGGGGCATAGTAAAATGTGCGTATATATTTAAATATTTTATTAAAATGTTTATATTATAAAAATATGTTCGTGAAGATCATAAAAACTTTGTTTGACGTGAAAGTATAAAAAAAATCAAAAACAATTTTTGTGTAACTACCTAACCTAATGACTACATACATTTTATTAATTTAAAAAAAACATTATTCCCTTATACAAATACAATAACTATAGTACTATAGACATTAATAGGTTAATATATCAACATGTATGTTGGTGTGTTAAAAAAAAAATTTGGGGCGCTGTCCAAATATTAGGGCACTATAATTGTCTAGGCTCGACCAGAAATTTAAGTCTGCGCACGCCTATGATTATACGATATATTGTCATACGTAAATATACTTAATATTGATGTCCAATTAATTGTCTTTTCAGGAGTACTTTAAGAACTTGAAGAGGACTCCTATCGGTGTCCTATTACCATTGGTGAGGAAGTCCTTAGTGGGATATTAATAGGATTCTATTTGACTCCTGCTTATGTGTTATTTGTTAGATTTTCTGTAGTCTAGAAAGGAACATTCATGGGACTAAAGAAGACTTCTTACAGTATCCTTTTTATTACCTGGTACATTCCAGGTTTGTAAATTTAGAGTTCCTGATTTGTACATTCCACAATTGTACATTCCAAAGTTGTACATTCCATGTTTGTACATTCCAAGGATTTAAATTCCAGATTTATATAATTTTGATTTATATGATTTTTATAACAATTTTCCAAATGAAATAATAAATAATAGATTCAGATGTTTACATTCAAAGTAATACTGATGAGTAGGTTTTGTATTTTTAATGAATATAAATAACATTTATTTTTATTTAATTAATTAATTTTTTTATTGTTATTATTTTTACTTTAATTATTATTAGAACACAATTATTCTGATAATGTTGTGATTGAAGATACTCCCTTAAACGATTCAAATAAGGTACCTATTTAATATTTATATTTATAAATTAGCTTAAATATAATAAGTATCTTATAGGTATTTGTATGTCCAAATAGATTAATTATGAAATAGAAAACATATTAAATCAATATTCAGATGGAAAAATGATTATAAAATATTACAAATTAAATAAAAAATTAAGCAATTCTATGGAAAATATTTTATCTACTGTATTAATAAAAAATGAACTAAAAAATGATCAAGAATTGAAAATTAGTAAAATGAGATTTGAAACATTATCTCAAGGTATAATTTTCTTAGTCATGACTCATAACTTATAGCTCTAAAAAAGGTTGTTATGATCGCTTAAATATGCTCTAAAAAGTATTCATATAAGAGCTTAAATATGCACTAAAAAATACTAAAATATGCAAAAAAACGTTTGTATACAACAATTATTATTTTATTATTATTATTTATTATATTATTTTATTATTTTAGCTTCTATTATAAAAAAAAAAAATTGAATAATATTACATCGGAATTATTGTACTTGATTGTATCATAAACAACTTGTGGTATTCATTTATTCAGCGATTGTTCTGTTAAAAAAAAATTTATAAATTTATAATTACATATTTTTTAAATATTTTTAATCGTGTATTTACCTTGAAAGTTATATTGAATAATCAGATGTTTGCACAAGTTTTCAAATTGAAATGATCTTCGATTGTTACTGAGTAGTCTTGTACATTGAAAACGATCGCTCGATGTCCACTGACGTAATTGATGCAAACTTAAAGTATTTAAGGTGCTGTTAGTTTCCAATAAGAATAAACTGTTTCATTTGGCTCTGTATTATTTTTCAGCCAACAAATTTCTTCATTAAACTCTATACCTAATTAGGTAAAAAAAATTAGTCAACTTCAATATACATTAGCAAAAAAATATTACCATCAGACATCACTAGGGCTCGGAACTTAATGCACTTAAAAAGTACTAAATATGCATGTACTTATGCGCTTAAAAAACTACAAATATGCTCTAAAAATATGCACTTATATTTAATTATTTTACACAACATTTTCATTTGTACAAATATTTTTTTTAAATTTGTAAATAAAAAAAAAAAGCAAAGTAATATAAGTTATTAATTTATTATTATTTATATTTTCTAATCATAATTTAAACAAAAAAATAATAAAAAAATCGCTTTAATAATTAAAAATGTTCCTTGAATAAAAAAATGCACTTCTGTCGAGTTATATTTATATACCTGAAATACCTAAAATCTATAAATGCCATTAACAATAGTCAATAATCATTGAGTTATTTTCCTATAAAAGTATTTATAGAAAATCGTCGTATTTCGATAGCAGCTGTTTCTATTTTAGATTTGTATAATATTCTATTTTAGATAAAGCTAGCTGTAGTTGTAATTTATATAGGTATATATTTATATAATATCATATTAACCAATAGAGGAAAAACATAGTTTTTAATGTCAAATGGAAATTTGAATAATAAGATTCAAGAATATCTAGTAAGATCTCTGAATATGAATGTATTTATTTTTTTATTTACAAATTTTCATATTAAATATCCATAAATTATAAAATATGCTTTAAAAAATTGTAAAATTAAGAAATATGCTCTAAAATCTAAAAATCACTAAATATGCAAAAATATGCACTAAAAACTTTTGATATGTTTTTCGTAGTGTCTTGAAATGAATTTCTAGCTTACTTAGCAATAAATCTAATGGTTCAAAAAAATCATGCAAATGCAACAACTTCCGAGCCCTAGACATCACATTTGGAGAAAAATAACAAGTAATTATAGTCATATTAATTGTTCATATTAGTAATTAATTCGTGTTAATTAATTTTATTTCTTATATAACTTATATAATAGTATCAGAACTCAGAAGAAACTGAGTATATATATACCTACCTATACGAGTTTAGGCGACGCGCGACGTAGCGAGAGGAACGCCCGAAACTTCATAATCCCATCAATAAGGAAACCATTATAATTGTATATAAGTAATATTGTAGCTAGTATTGTAGTATTTTATTTTTATAGTTTCTAGGTATTCGGGTATTCCGATATCATTATTCTCAGATTATTTACAGATATTTTTCATTAACATTTTGCAGTCGTTTCCGATTTTTCGTACTGTATGCATGCAGCATGCCACGTTCGTTTCGTGAATTCAGTATCTAAATTTTGTAGTTTTGTACGTTTATATATTTTTACCATGCCTAAAGAAAAACAATCTGTTTCTAGTCGTCTTAAAAATATTGTTTCTCGAATTTTGTGAAAATACTTTTGTAGCCGACGCAAGTGTATTACTATGTAAGTTTTGTAAAATTAAAATTAACCATGGAAAAAAATTTAATATTACACAATATTTAAAAACCGACAAACATATTAAATAGATAGACTAACATAGAAATGTTTTCATAAAGGTAGACAAACTTATGCGGAAACTTGTATTAAATTTTCAAAACTTGGATTTCAAAAGGAAAATTTTTATGAATTTCTAACTCAAAATCATTTGCACATTTTCGTGATTTTTAAGTATTTTGTCAAAATTCGAAATTTAAAAGTTTATAAATATTAATTGTGACTATGTATTCGTAATATTTTTCATCTGCCGTTGTATCATTATATTAGGAGCCTTGTATTCATTTTTCAAGCTTTTTGATTCAACGAATAACATTTTATTGACATTTATCTAAAAAAAAACTAAAAAAATTGTAAATTGAAAATGTCCGTTAACAGCTAAAAACAAGTAAAATTATTTTGAAAATGTTTGATGTATACAAATGCAAATATGAACGTTCAGTGAAACTGTTTATTGTGACACTCAAATTTGAGTAGAAAATTCAGTTTTTTCTTAATTTTTTGTTTTTCCCGGCTTTTTTCAAAAGTTAGAACTTCTGTGTATTTTAAATTTTGACCTCTCCAATCGTTTAGATGCATTTAGGTGCATCATTTAGATTCACTTTCCCATCGAACAAGATACTGAAATTGAAATCGAAGCATTATTTATACTGCTTATCTTGTACAGATTAAAAAATTAAAAAAACACGCTCATTGTAAAATCAATACATCGCACTGCTCAGAATCTAAAATATTTGGTAATGAAAAATTAAACATTTTTTTTTTTGTAATAAAATAACCTTTATTTATTATATTTATTTAACATGATATAAATTATAAAATACAACTTTTATAAGAGAATAACAAAGAACTACGTAATTTAATTGTAAATCTTTTGAAAAAAATATTCTCATACCCTCAAATATGCAAAATTATGCTAACTCTTAAAAATTTGATGTATGCATTATGTAAAATATAGTTTAGCTTTAGACGTTTAGTATTTTCTGTATAATAGGTAGGTATTACGATATAATATATTAAAATACATTTTGATTCATTGGCTCAAATAGGGGGGTGCTTTGGGGGGAACTTGTTCCCCCCAGTTCAAAATCTAGTAATTACTATTAATTTTTATATTCTATGGTACTAAGCCATATGACATATGGGGAGGGGGGCTTGAGTCCCCCCAAAAAATTTGGGCAATTTGTGACTATGATCTCGATTAATTTTAACTAGTCGCAAAAGACAAAATACCCAAATGCATCATACTACCACATTTCACAGCCCCCAATATTATTAGGAATTAAAAAAAATAATAATGTTATATTATTTATCAGACAGTTCGCAATTTCGAATGCTTGTCGCATATTAAGCGTAGGTGTGCCCCCAACCCCCACCTATTGACGATTGACACATCTCACTTGAGTAACACCTGCTCTGCAAAGATACAAAACAAAAAACTGTCGTAGGTGTACAAACCACAATGTATATTTATATCTCTAAAGTTAAAATATGTATTATTAACACGCCATAGCCATAGTTGAAGTGTACAGTGTACACTGTACGAGTACTGCATAATAATATCATTACCGCACGTCACACAACAAGACGGCGCTGTGCACCAGTGCGTAGTCGTTGTGCGTACTCCAAATTATTAATTATTCCATTTATTATTATTATTATTATCAACTTTATAATCATCAGCAACATCGAGCGCATGTACATAGCTTGCAGCTGTAGCCAATACTAAATAGCCACAGGCCGTAACTCCGTAGTGTGGTAACAGTCTGTGGTGATATAGTACGACGGTGTGCGCTTAATGCTTATCACAAGAGCAACGTAATGATAAGGATTTTTTTACGTCGTTCCCTCCAGCTTGTTAATTTTTTTTCCGAATCAAAACTTACGACCGCGACAACAACAATAACAACAACTGCAATTAATTACATTATAATATCACCGCCATACTCAACGAACGAATGTCTGGGCATATTTTTCTTTTCGCTCATAAATGTCGGTTTATTCCGTCGTCGTTTCAGCACCGATTGAATTGATTGCGATGTGCATTTGGTCGTCTACCATACGATCGCCGCCGCCGCCACTGCCGCTGCTGTCGTCGTCGCTGCTGCCGCCGCCGCCGCAGCCGCTGTCGTCGTCGTCACAACAATAATACGCCGCATCGAAAACTCTACGACCCGTTGTTGAATGCGGGACATGGACACCTGACGACCGTCCCTGGACTTCCGATCGACAACACCGCGGTGTTGTTAGCGCGGCATTCCGCCTGTTAATATTCGAATGGTGGACGCGTAGACAATCCGACAAACTGGACAAGTTACCTGAGTATCTCCGCGACACCGTGGACTGGTTTATGGGGTAAGTCAGTCAGTCGGTCGTGCATCGAATGGTTACGTTGTGCAGGCTTTAACAAATCGGATGGCTCTGCTCATACTGCTTTATCCGTTTTAATAAATCTGTTGCACTATCGTTTGATTTGTGTGTACCTAGACTGGTGCTCAACTCCGAATCCGGATTAATTCCATATTTAGATTACCTATCTGGATTAAAACAACCATTAGGTATAGTTTGTCTCATCCGGATTATGATGATATATCGGAATAATAGGTATTTTAATAATATTATATTAATTATAATAATACGATTAGTATTTAATTATTTATTTTTATTTTAATAATATACCTAGGTACTGAAAAAGAGTACCTATTTTCCTATTACATTCTTACTTTTTATTTTCTATAATTTATTTATTTATTTATATATGTATAATGTGCATACTTGTAACTACATACAGTTCTTTAATTAAATATTTAAACTTAACGTCTTCAGTAACAAGTTTCTAGTGTTAAAAGGATTAGATGTAGTAATTTTCTATTTTACCTCTAGTCAAATTAGGGGAAATTAGTGAATGTTATTTTAAATCCAGAAAAAACAAATTGAATCCAAATTTTGAATTATGTCATTGTAATACAGATTGTTCAAAATATTGATCAGTACTAGTACTTACCTACTACCTATGACTATAACGTAGAGTATTTTTTCAATTCAACGTTATAGGTGTTGGTGTTATATTAAATACGTTGACTGCCAGGCGGCCGACGGCGGTCACACAATATTGTATATATTTCAGAATTATTTCTATAAACTGTTGAATTTGAAAAATATGCTTATTACATCAAAATATTGGAATGATTCCCGCTACGCCACGGCACGTTTTTTACCTTGTGCATTATTGTAGCATCATGGAAAAGTTAATAATATAATACCATATTCATTTATGGCCGCTGGCAGTATGGTGTATAAATAATAACAAAGTGCAACCGCCGCTGTCTATAAAAAATACTGTTGTATCTCAGTACTTTGAGGACACCAGTGGCTTAAACAGCTGCATGGCAGTCAACGTGTTAATAGAATATTATAAAAATATTTTATAACAGATTTGGCTTTTCATTAGTTTATGTTAAGTTAAAAATTGTAATATTAATGATTCCTAGGTTATACCTGATGGTACTGTCAGTATAAAATATTTTAAACTTTTTAAATACTCAATATTAAACTATTATCAAATTTATTTGTTTTATAAAGTTTAACATTTTCTTATACCACCAAGGGCCGTTCTTACAATGTCCGACACTTAACCAGCCGAATTCTGCTAGTAATAAAATCTGTTATCAATCGGTTAGCGTTAACTGACACTTTACCAGACATTGTAAGAACGGCCCTAAGATAGATCAGATAATCTCCTAAAAGGCCATACCATTAAATTACTATATTAACGTTATTGGAGCACACTGTATTTTTTGTAGTTTTAGACCAATTAGCTGAAGATTAGTTTATGTACTTCCCGATGTCCAATTATTATTTAAAAAATATTTATGAACTAGTCATCTCCTTTTATAGGTTATGTAGGAAACAGATTTTTGATTATTGTATTCAATAAGGCTTAAAAAATATGTGGAAATTTTAAAAAATTTTGAAAAAATTTTTATTTTATACACTTACATTCAGTTTTAAAACATAAATTATTTTTCCTACATAACCTAGTAAAGAGGATGATAAATTCATACATAGGTATTTTTCCCGGTATTTTTAATACAAGAAGGACATCGGGAAGTACATAAGCTAATCTTACGCTTATAGCTATTATGTACCGATTTTAACGATAATGGATTACACACACCTAGGTTCATTTACTACTCACACAGTGACAAATATTTGCCAATAATATTTTTGCACAATTTCCTAAATTTTACTACTTAAAATATGCTATGCTCCAACAGCCTTAAACATGATATCTAATGGCTTAATAAATTATACCAGTCTTTATAGAACTTTTAAATTGTATTAAGCAAATCAATGCTATCTGAAATATTATATATTTCTTTTTGTTACAATGCAAGAGTTCACTAGGTTTTTTATTATCAATCGCTTGACTACAGTTTCCTGTTAATTTAAACTTTTATAATATATTCATTGTTGAGTTTGTTAGATATAATTCAAGGCAATATTGAATGAATGATTCTTAGATAAGCTGACCTCTAACAGTCATACCTACCTAGTATGTTGAAGTTTATAGCTATTTTATGTAACATGCAATATTAATTATATTACTTAGTTATGAAACTTAAAAGTAAGAATATTGTCTATGTTAGTACATGAGTTTTTACATACTCATAACTCCTTAAATAGGTGTAGCAATGTAACATGTGAATAATGTAAGTTCAAAATTAATTTATAATAAAACTTATGAAAAACATCAATTTTTCAAATTACACTTTAATCAATGTTATAAAATTATTTAAATATAGTTACTTAATTATTTTTTTCAATTATGACACTTAAAAATAAAAGAGATTCAATAGATAAAAATTATATTCTTTTTTTTTAATTTAATATTTCTGACCTTCTAATGAGTTATTTTGTTTAGTAATTACTAAATTGAGGAAAACAGGTTCTATACAATTTAAAAACAAGTATGCATTTATATACTAAATATATCCAGGATGAAACAAATTTGAAGAACAGCAATATCATTTTCCTTGCCTCAATTTGTTTTGTAGTCAACCACAGATGGACTAGTTACATGATTTACCAGTAATTTTTTTGTTGGAATTTCTTATTTCCGAGTGATGAAAAATATTAAGAAAATATTTTATAATACTTCAGCCGTTTTTTATTTAAAAGCTAAATTTAAATATTCGTTCTGAATATTTATTTAGTATCTACTGTTTAAGAGTTTCCAAATAAATAGGTAATTGATCAATCATTCAAAAAGAGAATTCATGGTCATTGTTGACAGTTTTTACTTTTGTCATATTTTGATGATAGATCACATCATAATTATTTATCATTTATGTAATTGAAATGAACATAATTTGCACCAAATTTCAATAATAAATCCATTCGACTTAAACTCATAATTTGACTGGCATTATTTCATATGAATTCTGTGGTTGTAGTGTTATTCACAATAATAGTAGATGCATTGTAATAAGTAGTTGTGAGACTTGTAACTTTTAAATAATGATTTACAATTAATAATAATATATTTAAATTAAAAAAAATATATATAGGTATACATTCTATAAAAGATAATAAAAATATCAAATGTATTGTTAAAATTATTCATTTAGAAATTTTTATTAAAACACCTGCATGCGTTGTCTTACTTATGAGTAACATAGCAAATGTTACGTTCAGAATAATTCATTTAACTCAGTTTTTTTGATATTAGAGTAAATTGATCTATTAGAAAAATGTAAATGTAAGACTTATCTAGGACCCACTTGGTTTTTTATATTATAATTTTAATATAAGTTATATACATTTTAAAATTGTAAATCTTTTGCATGATTTAAAATACTCATAACTTCCTATATCATTAAAATTACAAAAAAAAAACCTAAGTGTTGCCATAAAATAGTCTTATTAGTGGTCTTATATTTAAATTTGATAATTGTTGCATTATTTATTATTATTATTAATATTATCAGAATAAATTATTCTGAAAGTAAAAATTGCAGTTGTGCCTTTTTAGGTAAATAAGTTGTAAAGAATGTTTTTGTTACGATTTGAATTTTGTGAAAATGTTATTATTTAAAAAATTTAAATTTATTAAAAAAAAACTTAGTTTATCTAATACTTTAAAAAGTTAGAAATTATTTGTTTGCATATTGCTGTAAAAACAACAATAAGTAATTTTTCAGTAAAATTATTATACTGTGTCGTAATGATAAAAGATGGGTAATTATCTATTATATAATTTGAAGCTTTATTATTTAGAAAAAATAATTAAAGATAATTTAATTACTGTTGCTAGTAAATATCGTAATAAAAGACTGAGTGGTAATTTTATTTACAACAAATGTGTACATTACCTGGGTAATTTTAACCGTAAATACAAACAATTTTTTGTTAAATATTTTATTACTAGGTAATAATTATAATATAACATTGATAGAAAAAAAAAAAAACAAAAAAAATGAATTAATATATATTATTAATTATAATTTTATTATTACCTACCTATGTATTATTATGCTACGATTATCTAGAATTTTTTTATCATCAATTTATTTGTACATGATTAAATTGGATGATACTTAGAATTGCTGTCTGTCTATTTCAAAACACACGGCGTAAAAACTTTCTATTATTTTTATTATTATACAATTTTAGAATTAAATTTATTCCATATGGCAATATTAGATTGATAAAAGTGTGGGAAAGCAGGCAAACTTTGCAATTCTAAGTGCCATTCTAATGAATCGTGTACAAATAAATAAGTAATAATAAAATTATAAATAATCTTAATATATTGATAAATAATAACTTATTTATTTATTTTGTAAGGTATTGTGCTATCAATATTAGATAAATAATTACTATCATTATTATAATTGTTTAAGTATCCATAATACGTATAATAACATAAAACATTTGATAAAATTAATTATCATTGATCTAAAATATTCAAAATGTAATGAATAGGTTATAATTAAATTATAAATAATGGTTTATTATTATTATTTTTTTCATTGATAGGTATTATATAATTATTAAAAATAATAAATCTAATAAAAATTATTACACAAATATTGCACAAAAAATTATTGTATTTATATTCACAGTTTAAATTGCCTGGGTAATGTAGTATGCACACATTGCCACATGTGTTACATGTCTGTAACATACTAACTTATACAGTTACAAAACAAACAGTGTTTTAATACTTAATGTTAAATGTTTTATTGTGGTGAACCTATTTTATTCAATAGTAATGTAGGTTCCTATAGTGTTATGAATTGTAGTATAAATACTGGTTTATAAAACAGAAAAAGCTTGATGAATAAATTTATAAAATATTGTAATTTGTAGTATTGACCATGTATTGGAGGGTATACCCTAGCACTAGTTTACTCATAGAGCGTATACTACTATATACAGGTACATCTTCAAAAATAACCAACGACAAAAGTGAAATAAAACATAAATTACTTTCAAAAAAATATATTTATCTTTATTTTTGACAAATAAGTATGGTTGTTCAGTGAAAAATTATCATTTGTCTAATGATAATCAATCACCATAACGATATCAATAATTTTACAATATTATAAACACGGTTATGGACACTATAATTTTGTTGTTGAAGGACAGCTTTCCACTCTAAACCCATGGGCACTAATGAAGTTGAAAAAAAAAGTTTATGGCAGATTTTATAGAAGACACCATTTTATGTTTATCACTAGGGCTCGGATTTATATGTATTTATACTTCCAAAGTATGTATTTTTACAACAAAAATATGTACATAAATAAAGAATTCAAAATATGTATTATCAAAAGTAATAATAATAATAATTAATAATATAATAAAATGTAATAAAAAATGGATATTTATCTAATTACCTATATTGGTTACAATTAATAACATACATTTTTAAATTTTCGTATCCAAAAGATTATCAATTATTGATTTATTATATTAATAGTTATAGTTTTAGTAAGTATAGTACGTAGAGATTTATTTTAGAGACATACCAAATAGAACAGAACTATGTAACAAAAAGTAATTTTAATCTGATGCATAAATGTCTCATTATGGTTAAAAATCTAAGGGGGCTAGATGTATCAATTAACGCACAATAGGCGGGGATTACCTAAAATATTATATTGTTATTGAGAGTTCCCGAAGTCCCAATACTCCTTTCCCGTATACGCATATGTGCTGAGCTTCTATTATAGAAAAAAATTACATTTACATCACCAAGAACACAAAACTAACACAACACCAATTTATATATTTTGAGTTTAAATGCTATAATGCCATAGAAAATTGTTTATAATACAGGGTTAGGTAATCCAAAATGATTTATCCAATTTCAATTGCTTGTTTATATTTAGTTTTTAGATTTATACTTTAAAGTAATATAATATATCATGATACATTAAATAAAGGAATAAAATTACTTATGTTCTAATATGGCTTACACACTTTAACAACTTCTATTGGAAATTCAGAACTCAAATTCATTTCATGCATATCCGTGTGATTAATTTTCTAGCTCATCTGTAATTATGATAATGGTGCTATATTATACACCAGCTGCATAGCTGTGAACCTTTTTTTTTTGAAGGGGGGAGGAAATACTAAATAAATAACTTTAAAATTATTAAAATGTAAATTTATATTATATTCTAAAATAAATTTGCATTTAGCAAAAGAATAAAAAAAACATCTTAATGAGGGGAAATGCCTCTGTCCCCCCACCCAATAAATATGCCCCTGATATACACTGTATTTTTAAGATATCCTATCATATCATATAAGGTATCCCTATCCCCCGTAGATATTATAAGACTTATAATATCTATGGCATCCCCAAAAGAAAAAATCACATGACATAGATAGGTATCGCTATAGATAAGATTATCTAGAAAGTCGAGTGAAAAGCATCATTCATTTTAAATAACCCTGTAAATATTTATAATATTATTAAGAGGACATGTTACCCGCAAGTGTTGGTTCTCTCTTACAAATGTTGAACACAAACTGTTTTAGGGGTAACAACTTTACACCCTCTGTGGCCTGTGCTTATAGTAACACAACGCATGCCATAGGGAATAACTTGACGTAGCGTTTTAATTTTTTTTTGATAACACTAACCAATCATTTTTATTAATTAAATGAAAAAGAACAAAAAAAAACCTAATGAGTAATGTTCTCAAACTGATAACTTTAATTGTTTATATTATGTTATCCAAAAAATAAAAGCTCTACATCACAGATAATGTTCTTCCCTATGCGTTATGAAATTTCAGTAATTCTACTATAAATACAGGCAGTAAAGTTGTTACAAAACAGTTTTTGGCTATGTTGTACATTTGTAAGACGGAGACACCACATGCTACCTCTTAAATAAAATTTATTTTATTTTATTTATATACATGTATCAAAGCCCCTCTCCCCACACTACAGCGGTGGCGGTGGTGGTTACGGTAAAATGAGTCCAGACACAATGTTACTGCCACCAAGCCAAAAGAATTTTACAGCCACCGCTGCAGTGTGTGCCGACCTTTATAGTTCTATTATAGTCAAAAGTAAGAATACAATATAGAAATTATAGTAATAATTGATAACATTTAGTATAGATATTATTAGTGTAAATAATTGTATCTAATTAAGTTTAAAAATTAATGGAGGAATTTGATAGGAAGTAGTGGTTTCCTGGTTTGGAGCCAGAAATTCATATTAAATATATTGAAGATTGATTTTTTAACTAATTTGTGAATATATTATGTTTAACTCAGACAGTAATACAGGAAATACACCAATATAAAATAATATATAGATTTATTGTCATATATTATTAAATAATATAATAATATATACTAGTAAATATTATATTATCTGTGTCCATTGGTGTATCTATAAACCATATGAATGGTGAACTAGAAAATAAATTATTTAGATACCTATAGAAATATAAATTAAAAATCTATAGAATATAAACAATAAACATGTAAAGTATTGTTAGTAGTTGGTACTGTTAGATACCATTATTTTTATACCTTTTTGTAAAAGTATTTTATATTATACTAACTGGTCCTGCACACTTCGTAGCCCGAAGAAAATGACAACCCTTAAAAAATTTGTTCAACTCCTTTTAGGTATAACCCAGTGCAACTCAGCCACCCTGGTAGGCAATGTGCTAAAATTTGATGCTTGTACCTGATCTGCCCGATTAACCAATGGCAACCAATAATAAATAAATACCATTTCTATTAATTATTTCTCATATAACCAATAGCAACCATTTATAAACAAACATTTCCACCGTAAATCTCAAAATCCCTGTTTGAGCACTTTCACAAGCTTCTATTAATTTGTCGTAGCGTGATGTTATATAGCCTATAGCTTTCCTCGATGAATGGACTATCCAACTAAAAATAATTTTTCAATTCGAACCAGTAGTTCCTGAGAATAGCTCTTTCAAACAAACAAACTCTACAACTTTGTATATTAGTATAGAATTATAATAGCTTCTATACCCTTATTTCAGCCTTGTCTAGATTATATTAATAATTATTGGTATTATACTATTCATTCAATTGGGTTTTTAAAAATAATTAATATGTATATAGTTCCATTTTATAAAATATATATTTATATTAATTTGTAATGGTGTGTAACATCTATTAATGTGTTTTCGTCAACACTCATATTATAGTCAAATCTGGAATTTCATTATAAACCTAGACAAATACTTATAGTTTTAATACAAATTTCCTTATTGGTAATACTATTTAAGTTAAATAGTCAAGCTTTTTACTAAATATTTATTACGACTTACAAGCCAAGAAACTTTTTATGCAAGGTTTAAACTTTAAACTCATTAAAATATTTTTATTTATTCCAATAAATAATTTATTATAATTTTGACTATTTGTCTGGTTCAGAGGTTCTCAAACTGAATTGTGTTAAATTTTGAAATATTTATATATTTTTTTATAACAAAAAATATTTTATGTATAAATTGAGTATAAATTCAAATAAATATGATACAGTATTTTCTGTGTAACTATATTGTACATTTTAAATTTAATTTAGTTTAATTATTGATCAATGATCATTATATATGATTAAAATTACACCTGAAATGTGTCACCATAACTCTAATAGACTAAAAGTTATTGCAAATATAGTGATCGTCAATGAATAAAAAAAAAAGGTCATTAGTATATTGTGGCTCTCCAAAATGGGTCGTTCAGTGGAAAGTTTTTGAACCTTGGGTCTTCTTAGTCTTTATAACTAAATAAAAAATTTAGGTTACAGAAAGACAGAAATAATGATAGATTGTAATAAATATTTAAACATTTAGGTACAATTAATTATTTTAATTTTAAATTATATATCATATATTTGTTTGTTTATAGGAAAGGTCGAAAGGCCAAAGACAAGGAATCATTATGTAATGATGATAACAAATTGTATTTGGAAGAAGCAGTATTAGAAAAAAAGTTACCCGACATTGATCTTAGGATATTAGTTGAAATGCCAAACGGAATAGATTTTAATGAGTGGCTCGCTTCTCATAGTAAGTATTAATAATTTTTTGCTAAAATCTGTTTCTTATTTTTAATTGTATTATTATTTATCCTAGCAATTTCAATTTTTGACAACACCAACTTGATTTATGGAACTGTGTCAGAATTCTGTACAATTTCGGGATGTCCTGATATGGTTGGGCCAAGTTATAGGTATTTTATGAACTATAAATTTAAAAATATAACTAATAATAATACAGCAAAACTTCCAATTTCTTAAACTTCTGTTTAACTAATATTTTTTGAGAACAAAACAAAATTTGTACTGTATTTATTTAATTCTATTTACCTAACAAAGTTCTCAATAGTACAATTTTTTGGGGGTTGTTCAGGAGACTTTGTAATATGGAAATTTTGCTGTATTAATAATTTTTTATTGTTAAAATAATTATGTATATTATTTAAACCACTGCTCACCAACCATTTTTTAACGAGGCGATGAAGAATAAAATTCTTGGTGGACCAAAATTTAAACTTTTTCTTTTAAAAGGACATTATACCCGAAAGTGGTGTCTCCATCTTACACACTGACGACATACCAAATTTTCGTTCTCTAGTTTAAACAAGTTGCTTTCAGTTTTGATATTAGAGAGTAATTTACTTATTATCAAACTTTTAAGTAACAACATTATCTGTGTTCCCTCGTTGGTTTTTTACGATATTTTAATTTTTAAGTGAATATGAGTATTTCCGAGTATTAATGTTGTACATATTCATAACACGCTTAAAAATTCAAATATCGTAGAAAACCAATGAGGGAACACAGATAATATTCTTACTTAAAAGTTTGATAATAGATCAATTCACTCCAATGTCAAAACTGACAGCACCCTATTAAAACTAGCAATTTTCTTTGTCTAAGACGGAGACAACACATACGGGTGCGACGTCCTCTTAATTTAATATTATATTATATTTTATTGTAGGTACAGTGATAAATGTACTTATTTATTATCAGAGTTCTGGACTTCATGCCCTTAAAATCATGAAAATATGCTCATACATATGCATAATATAATATTAAAATATGCTCTTAAATATGGGTTATACATTTTAGAAGTACTTACACAAATTAAATTTAAAAACAAATCTTATATGAACTGTGTAAAAAATGGCCAAACTGTTGATGTCTGAATTTTTTTAACATTCAGCATCTTCTTCTGTTGTATCAATTAAAATTTATTTAATTAATTTTCTCACACTGGTATATTTTTATACAAACACGACAAAACATGCATAAACACATTGACACTATAACGATCAATGAGTACTGGCAAGCAAAATAATACCAATCAGATAAATAAAAATAATATTGTTTTCAGAGCTAAAATTAAAATGGGTTCTTCAAATTAAATGCTATTCACAGTTACGCTATTGATTATAGCTTTATCGGCTTTATTGCAAATGAAATGGACAAAATTAATTTAGAATAGACAATGTACCATCATCTACACATTGTTTTCTAAATAACATTTTTAACAAATCGAAACTTAAAATTTTACAGTAAAATATAGAATATGCAATAAAAATTTTTAAATTAAAATCCTTATATCCAAATACATATTATATGTATCAAATCCGATTTCTCCTGTCGATTTCCTGAACAAATATACAAATGTTTAAAGTCCCGAGCCCTGTTTATTATGTATTCAGTATTGATTATTTAAGTGAGAAAAAAATTATTATTTTTAATTTTGATTTAACATTTTGGCTAATTTTTTGATAATTATTACTGATTATTAAAAAATGATATGTATGCTTTTCAGCTAAAATTGTACTCTATTATTGTTGTTTAATATGTTTCATTTTAAATTTTGTTTTATTAGAACCTATTTGTGGTTTGACGAAAAAGGAAAAAAATCTCGAGTTGCTGCTCCATTATACATTGACTATGTTATGACATTTGTTCAAAAAACTATTAATGATGAGACCATTTTTCCAACTAAATATGGTACGTAATATATTTTTAACAGTATAATAATACTTTTTTTAAATTTGTAAATTTACTTATGCATTAATTATGTTTATTGTTACAGCTAATGAATTTCCAGTTGGCTTGGAGATTGTAGTAAAAAAAATTTTAAGATTGTTGTTCCACGTTATAGCACATCTTTACCATAGTCACTTTCGTGAGTTAGTACTACTAAATTTGCATACACATTTAAATTGTGTGTTTGCTCATCTATCAGTATTTAACCATCGTTATCAATTAATTGAGCTACGTGAAACTGAAATCCTACAAGATCTAGTGGTAGCTCTAAAAATTTTAGGTGATGATGAAGAAACAGCTACCGAAGTCAATGAATCTATTGATGAATATAAGGACGTTATAAACAAAGAACCAACCATGTCTTTTGCAGATCAACCTATTAACATGTTCCCTAATCCTTCTCCTATTAATACACAGACTTTAGCTACTCAAATTGATAATTTCTAGTCTAGTAAATAAAATGTTATAATGCATTAAGTATATTTATATAGGTACTTGTAATACATATTAAATAATATGTATAATTATTCTGTACATAGAATTTCTTGTTAGATAATTTAGAAAATACCAGTTGGCAGACAATAAACTAATATCAAAGCTTTTAAATCAACTTTATTATACTAAAATACCAATCTAATAAAATATATTTATCTTTAAAATAAATAATACATTTTTAATCATTAAAAATGTTTTTATATTCATTTCTCGCAATAATTCATACATTTTGTTTGGTTGGATTCAAATAGATTTAATCACATTGAATCCATTGGTTCTTATATTTGAATTAATTATTCAAATATTATCTTTCATATTTAAAATAATTACAAGTTATATTATCTAAGAATTGTATTTTATAGACATTGTTTGCCACTATTCCTAAAATTGTTTTTAAGTGCTTAGAAAATATTGTACAATTTACTAATTCACAGGTTTAGATTGTTAACTAGCTAAAATATTGGTTGAACATCTAAATTAAAATTATTTGAATCCCTTTTTATTTTTAACTGTATAAATTATTATTCTTGTGCACTGTTATTTAAATTTATATAACAATGTTTAAACAACTTATTTCAGCTCAAATATTTATATTTTCAGATCTTTACAATTTTAATATGATTTTTGATTATATGTTATACGTATTATAATAATTTATTATAATAATTTTATTTATATATAGTCCACTCTGGACAATTTGTGAACATTTGTAATTTTTATCTTGTCTATCTTTTGTGATGTATTTAAATATTGTGATAGCAAAAATATGCTCTTTTAAAAACATTATTCATTTTTGGGAATTTTACTTATCTGTAATTATTGTTTTAATTACTTATTTCAAGCCATAAATTAAAAAATAGTCAAACCACATGTGTGTATTATGACAATAACACATGTGATGGTAATTAAATATTCAAATTATAGAAATATAATTTTTAACTTAATGTTTTTGGTTGCTTTTAGAAATTGAAAAATACTAAATTATTTAATAGGCTTGTTCAGATAGAAAATTTCCAAAGTGTGTTTTTGATATTGTTTTTAATGGCAAATTATACAACCGTCCAATTTTTTCCCTTTAGAATGTTTTTTTTAGTAAACTTTATGGGATTCTGTTATATTATTATTAATATTGTTGTTTCTCTTTCTATTATAAAACCATAAAGTAAACTTTGTTATTGAGTTTTCATGTTAAACTTCATGTTGTACTACCTTTTTATCACACTGAGAAACTTAATATGTTTTCAGGATGTTTTATTGTATTTTTAACCAAAAACAAATAGCACTTTTGTTAATACAACATTTGAGTTACCTACCTAATTTATTTAAATGTCATTAACCTTATTTCTTAGAATCCTAAAGAAAATTGGTATGTCAAATGTTATACTATGTTAATAAGACGATTGTGAGTTTTTTTTTAGATTACCCTACTATTTATTATTAGTTATTATAATCGTATTTAATAATTTATTCAATATACAAAAACAATATGTGAGTAGTTTATATATGTATCACTTACTGTTTTGGGTGAAAAGTTTATGTATGTGTTATATAGATAAAATATATTTTTGTACGAAAATATTTTTAAAAAAAAAAAAACAAAAAAATTTAAAATATACAAATAGGTATACATAAATATTCATATAATATATTATTTTAATTATTATAAGGCTGAGTGAATGAATTAAGGTATTAATGAAATGTTGATTTATTTAAATACATTATGTTTGAGAGCACTGTTATATTGTATGTAATTTAATGCTTAAATGCTTTATTAGATTATCTTAATATCTGTGTATGTCAATCTACTATTAATTGGCATAGACTTTATATTCATAGACCAGCTCTGTGAATTCAAATTGGATCCATGATAGAGGGTACTGGTGGTAGTATAAACTATAACTTTATACTGTTACAATATATTTATAACCACAGTATCAACCATTTAATTGTGCCGTCTATCTCGGCTCAAGGCGCCTAATGTTGTTAATATCGGTAGGGCTGGTTTATGAGTATAAAGTTTATGACTATTAGATCCCTTTTTTGTTTTTGTTTTTTTTTAGTAGGGCAAATCTAAATGATAAGACATTTGGTAAATAACTACCCATTAGTTACTAATAATTTGTTTACCTAATTAGAATATATTTTACTGGAGGTTTCTAATAGATGTATTAAAGCAAATTTGAGTTGGTATAACTAGCGAGTTCCTTTTTTAAGTATCTGAATAGATCTTATATATATTAATGTTCATGGTGGAAAAAAAAATTATGTATTTATTTTAGAATTAAGCGAAATTAAAACAGTGTTGTAATATTAAGGATAGTAATTTGTTAACTATGTTATACTTGTTGTTTAAATTTAAAATATATATGTAACAAATATGATTTAAAACTACCTATATTCTCTTGTCGACTGTTCTGTGTAATATGATAAATGATTATTGAAGAATATAATTTGTCTTATTGTTTCATTGAAACTGTCTATAATAATATTATGATCCTTTGAACATTTTAACTGCTTAACACCAATATTTTTAAGTTGTAAGAGGATACTCATAGACATTTGTTGTCTCCGTCTTACAAGTGCGCAACATAACAAATTTATGGTCAACATATCACGTTTAATTCCTATAGCTTAAAAATTTGAGCTAATCGTCCTATTATGAAACTTAATGGTAAGAGCATTATCTGTATTTGTAAGTGGGTCTTTTACGATGGTTCAATTTATTAGCAAAGTGCTCGTATATAATACAGCAGCAAACATTAAAAATGCTAATAACTCATTTAAAAATTGAATTATGGAAAAAAAACCCACATACAAACACAGATAATATTCTTACCATCAAGTTTCATAATTGGTCGATTCACTCAAATTTTTAAACTAACAGAGCTAAACGTGGTCTGCTGAGTATAAATTTGTTATGTTACGCACTTGTAAGACGGAGACAACAAATATCTATGTAGCGTCCTCTTAACAAATTTACTAAGCGTTATACTCAATGGTCTATATTCCTAGCTTAAATCAAATTCTCTAAATAGGTATCTTTTCAAGACTTCTTTAATAAACCATATCTAACTTAATTTCTAATTATTAATTGATATAATGTAGATTATAAAGTAGGTAATCACTACTTTTGTTATTGAGTATTAAGCTAAGTAAGTCAACATTGAAACTTGTGTAATGAATAATGATAATATATTACAATTGTCCATACTAAGTGGCCCGTTGAGTATAAGTACCTACCTAAGGACTTTAAAAACAAATATTATAATTACAGCCGTTGGTAGGTACATATCTACAGTAACAACTAGGTACTAGGTCCATATTATGTGCACTTAACACAAACTGTCACTACAATATTTTTGTAATTGGAATTTATTTCCGTAAATAAATTATTATTATTATTATTATTATTATTATTATTAAACTATTATAGGCATTAAAAAATTAATTCAATATTAAATAAATATTTTATTTTTACTTAGGTACATATCAAGAGATAGGTGGGTAGGTACCTATTGAACAAAATTAGGCATAGTGTAGCTATGGCCTACAGTTAAGGAATTACTTAGGTGTCAGGAATCAGGATCAAGAAAAGAAAAACATATTACAGTAAAAAAATGTACAAAAATTGAAAACTATGATAACTGTTTATGGTCTATAACATTTCAAGTTGTATTAATCTTAACTCTTAGGTAAACGCCAATATTTTTAAATTTAAGTGTATATTACATACCTATTTATAATATATTGCTACAAGTCTGCAATGATGATGTAGGTACCTACGCATTTCACTTAACTCGACGGCTAAAATTTAACACTACCTATTCAATCTAAAAGACGTGTTGTGAAGTTGTTAGCGTTAAAACATAATTTGTTATCGATGGGGCCAATAACAATTAAAACACCATAAGTACGGCAGTATGGGTTTAGAACATTTACTTTCAAAAAATCGTTTAACAAATAAATAAATACCTATGCTATTACTTAAATATTATTTACTACCTATCGTAATGTGTAAAAATAGCACGTAGATAGGTACAAAAAATTGCGAAATACCTACCTACCTAATTATACCAAATGGTACCTACTTATAAATAATATCTGTCAATAATATACCTAATATAAACCTTTCAAAAACTTTAAAACTCTTTTATATCTATACTTACTGCTTTTATAACCTATAATAGCCAGGGTAGCAAATTCAACGAAAAAACTAGGTGTCTCTATTTTTTTTCATATTATCTTATGGTTATGGATACCCACATAATGGTTATTAAAATGTAAACGAACATGAACAAATGTGGGTGTGCTAGTTTCAATATAGGTGGTGCTAGGCACACCCAAGTCCAAATTGCGCTTATGTACCTAAATGCGTAATGTTAGTTGTTGGTATTTGTGTTATTGAGTGTTCAACGTTATACGGAAAATACGATTGAGAACTTTATTTTTTGTGACACGATTGAGAACGCTCAAAAGTTTATTTTTTTTTAGACGTAGCAAGATTTAATCGAACGATTATTAGAGCACGATAATCTATTGATATTGAAATCATCCAGCAGGCAGCAATATAATATGTTGTCGTTTAAATTATAATTGAAACTCAAGCAGAAACAATATTGAAAATTGCTACTATAGAACAGGGTCAAGGTACTAAGGATAATATATTATGTCTATGCCCTATAGTAATAGCTTAAATAGATTTGAGGACTTAGATGATTTTATATTTTTGTAAAACCATATTTAAGGATTATTATTCCTAGTATCTATGAACATTTTAATAACTCAGACACTACTTATTAGAGTTAGATATTTTAAGTCGACTAGGCATTTATTGCATATGGATGCTGGATCTTTACTTATGACTTATGATTAATGTGTGAGTTATAGAAGAGGGTCCTTTTCTTTGTAATGCGTATCACCCTGACGGGACTTTGAAGTCCCGGACAAAAAAGTAAGTGAAGGGCTTAAAAAAAAATGTTGAAAAAAATCAGAGACCTTAGTTGGACCACAATAAAAAATTTTGTCAAAAAAAATTTTAACTTTTTTCATTTTTTCCAATAGCCGGACTCAAAGGGTTAAAACGATTTTCTGTCGTCTTTTAAAGTGTTGATGAATGTACCATTTTCAACCCTTTTTAATTTGTAGAAGCCCAATAATTTTGCCATACCATGTTAATTTTTTGATGGCGACTTAAATATCATTAACTGGTACCTATGTCAAGTGATTGTGGGTTGTAAGATTGTTCTGGCCTCGAGATCTGTTGTCTAATTAGTAATCTCGTAACCGAGTAATGACAACATGCCTACATGTGATGTTGTGATGGTATCCATATAATTTCTATTGAACTTAGATTGTATTGTACATTTTTGTAATAAAACAATAAGTATAATTAAAAAAAAATTGCACAAGTAGGTACATCAGCTATACATTAGGTATAGTGTAGGTCACTGTAACAAGGGTGTCACCGGTTTCCGCTAAAAATGACATTTCCGTTTTCCGCCAAATTAGAACAAACATCATTCCTTTTTCCATCAATTATAAATTATGGAATTTTAAAGTTTGGGAACCCTTACATAAATATTTTATAATTTTTTTTTACTATGGCCATTAACTGTATGGTTTTTTGAAAGTTGTATTGTCGGTAGGGGGGGGCCACGTGTGTGTTGGGTTTTTCACAGAATTTTCTATTTGGTCACCCGTAGGTATCTGCCATGCCCGGGTGGGGGATGGCGGCACTTGTTCTCCGGACACCGTGACTTGCCCGAAGAAAAATGCCGCCCAGTGGCCGGGAATCGATCCAGCGACGGCAGGGTCGCAACCGACGTCTTAGACCGCTCGGCCACCTCGTCCCCCATTTAATAATTTTATGTATATTTTTTTTAAGTAACTATAATATATTGTATAAGTACACACATTACATACTATAGAGTTAAATGATAATATTTTTTCCAGACTTAATTCCAGTTATTACTTATTATATTATAATAGTAATTATATTAGTGTCAATAAGTCAAAAAATATAATTTTATCATAACACTTATTAGGTATAATAGATATAACTATATAAGTATTAAAAAATGATATTTATATTTGGATTGTTCCGATGACAATATGTCAGAGCCCGATTAATTGGTTAAAACTTGAAATTTAAATCACATTATAAAAAACTGAAACATAGTTGAAATAAAATTAAATATACCTATACATATAATACTTTAAATATTTTATTCGAACCTTATTTTGCATATAATGATTTGAGATCAGTTTTAAAAATTCATATCTACTGATTTAATTTCGTTGGTATTTTTAAATTAATTCTTCATTTCGTTTACGTTTATCATTCTTATTTTTTCTTACATTCATTAATACTCTTTAAAGTAACATAGACATTAGTTTGAATAGTTTCAATAAATACAGTAATCCATGGTATTATATGTGGTGTTCGTTTATAAAAATGATCTTTGAATACAGAGTGAAATGACGCATACTGGTATAAAAATTCAAAAACCACCATATAAGATATTATATACCGTATGGACTATTATATCTCAAAATAAACCATTCGTTTATCGTAATAAGTGTAATGAAAAAATTATAATTTTTGACTTATTGACACTAATATAATAAGTAATAACTGGAATTAAGTGTGGAAAAAATATTATTATTTAACCCTATAGTGTGTAATGTGTGTACCTATACAATATATTATTATAGATACTTAAAAATATATATACAATTATTAAATATTTAAGTAAGGGTTCCCGAACTTTAAAATTCTATAATTTATAATTGGCGGAAAAAGGAATGATGTTTTTTTCTAATTTGGTGGAAAAAGGTATTGGCGGAAACCGATGACACCCGTAACAAATGTGTTAAATTTGAATTATAAAATTGTTGTTTACGAAAATGATTCTGAGCGAAGATGGTCTGTAAGCTATATTAATAATAAGTATATTTATGACATTTTTGGTAATTTATTTAAGTATTTAACTATTAGTAATACAGTAGGTTAAATTACTTAAATTAACTTTTGCATAAAATATTGCATTTGAATAAATCATTGTGTATGAAAATATAGCAATTAATAATATACTTCAAAAGTTTCAAGTACCCACGAATAATATTTACAAATTATTTCAAAATAACTAAAATTGTTATACTTCGTTTAAATATCTAATTTAGACCAAATTTGTGCTTAGCCAATCTATAAAAAAAAATGGTGCCTTTATAATATTATGTTTTAGATTTTTTAATTGCAGTATGAGAAACCTATTGTTTGACACTTCCCATACCTAGATATAGCTATAAAAATTGAACATTTTATACATTTTTTAATACAAAATGGTTTGCAAATGTTCGTGATTTTGACAAATTTAAACAAATTTGAACTCTAAATGATTGTAAAAAAAAAATTGTTTATAAATTATTTGTTTCTAAAGTTTACATTGTAAATTATTTACAAGCAGTTTAACTGAGAATATATTGAAGTACCTAGGTAAAGCATTATTATTTAAATGCCGTAGGTATTTTATATTTAATATAAGTACTAAAGTAACTATATATAATATTATAATAATATTATAGGTATAAGTGTATAACCATTGATTATACATAGTATAATTAGTATTAAATGGTATCAATGGTATAACATAATATATAGGTATACTTTAATTTTGTGTTGAACCTAGCCACCTGCACCTGGTCACCTGGGTGTTAAACATTTAAGAACCAGTATCTACATTTTATTTATGAAACTTTATCTACGCATTACGAGAGTAGGTACATAGCTACTTCTACTGCACGTATACACAACATAGAAAACAAAATTACCTCTACCTACATATAACGAAAAATGTATATAGACATATTATTATAGGTAATACCTACATTTATTTATAAAAATAAAGAAATCACCACGAAAACAAATTTCCCGAGTGACGAACAAAAAATTCAGTTTAGGTAAGTACTTTTAGTCTAGTATAGTACCTATTGTTGTATAAAAAATAAAACCATTTTATCTAGCTACTATATAGGCATACTAGGTAAGTATTGATTTTATTTAAACACCTATAACATTAATAGCGTATAATTACGTCATATATATGAAGAATCTAGGCGCATAAGGAATTTAACGAATGGTTATTGATTATACCTTACTATAATAGGTAAATATCTATATAGGTTGTAGGTAGCTACCTAATCGGTGATATATTACCTATTTGGTAATTGGGAGGTATACGAAAGTAGGTACGGCGTAAACTCAATTCTATATTTTTAGCGTACCTACCTACGTATATACGCATACCTACTCACTAAATTTAAGATGATACGCATTGGAATTTTCTGTGACGTTAACAAAATATTCTATAACTAACCTACTTGAAATTTTCAATTCTCAGATAGTACGCTTATAGTAGGTATAGGGTGATTATCAAAAAATATTTTTAGAACCAAAGACGAAACCACTAACAGAAATACAAGATATTTTATGTTCAAATATTATTAAGTATTATTATTCTAACTTTTTTTTAGATTCTGAGTGAAACGATGAATGTATTGATTTTACAATGATGTGTGTTTCTTTGTGTCTGTCATCACGTTTTAGGACAGTAAAAATGCTTGGATTTTCTTCAACAGTAGCTTTTCTAATAGGAAAGTGAATCTAGTTGGTACTTGGGGGGGGGGGGTCAAAAGTAAAAATTTCTCAGTAGTTTTCACAAGCGCCGGGAAAAACAACATAAAAATTAAGGAAAAACGGGAATTTTTACGCAAAATCGGTTTTCCAAAAAATCTAAAACAAATGAACGTATATACATGAAATTTTCACTGGTTGTTTATATTTGCATTTTCTATACACGATAAAATTTTCAAAATATTTTGATTAATTTTCAACTGTTTAGGGACATTTTCATTTTGCAATTGTTTTAAGTTTTTTTTCTAAAAATATCAATAACATTTTATTTGTTAGTTGCGAAAGCTTGAAAATTTAATAGAAGGCTCCTAGTATATTGTTTCAAAGGCAGATGAAAAATATTAAAAATCCTTAGTCACAATTTTTTTTATAAGCATTTAAAGTTAAAAAATTGACAAAATATGGAAAAATCACGAAAATTAGCAAATTATTTTGAGTTAAGAATTCGTAAAAATTTTTCTTTTTAAATCTAAGATTTGAAAATGTAACACAAGATTACTCATAAGTTTGTCTACCTTTATCAATAAAAAAAATCTCTACCGGACACTCAAATTCAATTTTTATGAGCGTTTGAAATTCAAATTTTTACAACATTGGATATTCACTCGATTTCTCATGTAGCGATTTCCTTATTTTGTTGTAATTCAAAAACGAATAACTGTAGATACATGAAAATTTTATTCAATGTTTATATTAGCATTTCCTATACACCATACAATTTTGAAAATATTTTGACTCTTTTTGAGCTGTTTATGGACACATACACCTTTCAATTTTTTTTAATTTTTTTTTTCTATAAAGATCAATAAAGTTTTATCTGTTGGACCAAAAAGTGTAAAAATGTAATACAACGCTCCTGATATATTGTTACAATATCAGTTCAAAAATATTAAAAATATATTGGCACAATTTTTTTTGTATAAGCATTTAAAGATCGAATTTTGACAGAATTTTTCAAAATCTCGAAAATTATGAATCATCGTATTAATAAATTATAAAATGTTCAGTTTTATAGCTAAGGATTGCAAATTTAAAACAAAGGTTCTCATAAATAGTTCATACTGTAACCAAAAAATCTAAAAAATATATGAACACAGTTATTTTTTACAGACATTTTAAATTCAAATTTGGACGAAATTACATAATATTAAAAAACCTAGAATAACTATTTTAGTTATCCTACACACCATACAATTTTGAAAATGATTTGACTCTTTTTGAGCTGTTTACGGACATTTAGTTTTAATTTTTTTTAGTTTTTTTTTCTATAAATATCAATTAAGTTTTATCTGTTGAGCCAAAAAGTGTAAAAATGTAATATAAGGCTCCTGATATATTGTTACATTATCAGTTGAAAAATATTAAAATTACATAGGCACAGTTTTTTTTTATAAGCATTTAAAGATGGAATTTTGACAAAACTTATCAAAATCTCGAAAATTATTAATCATTGTAAATTGTAATTAATAAATAATAAAATGTTCAGTTTTTATAGCTAAAGTTTGCAAATTTAAAACAATGGTTCTCATAAATAGTTCATACTGTAACCAAAAAATCTAAAAAATATATGAACACAGTTATTTTTTACAGACATTTTAAATTCAAATTTGGACGAAATTACATAATATTAAAAAACCTAGAATAACTATTTTAGTTATTTTGTTGTGATTGAATAATATTATTCGTGGGTACTTGAAACTTCTAAAGTGTACTATTATATATCTATGATAGTATCACGGTTTTTGTTGATGTATAACGCGTTATAAGTAATTAATGGATATTTTGATATGATTAATTTGGAATTTAGTATAGGTACCTATTATAGGTCAAATTTTGGTTTAGTACAATAGATATGTATATAATATGTCTTATACCTAGACTGACATATCGTCTCCTCTCAGAATCGTTTTTCTTATACAATGATATTATATCGTTGAATTCAAATTTAATATCATCCATTATACAGTGACCCACTTGTAACCTACTGTACAGCAGAGCGACACCCACTTGCCCACCTTTTTTATTATTATTGTACCAAAACTTCAGTATAAGTTTTACAAATGCTTATACAAAGTTTATAATATATACCTAACATAAGATTACAATATTTTTTTAGATATATATATATTATATATATATTTTTTAGATACGGAACCATGATTACAATGATGTGTTTTTTTTTCTATCTAAACATTTTTCCTAGTAGAAATAATGCTTCGATTTTCAATTTCACCATCTTTACTGATTGCAAAGTGAATCTAGTTGGCACTTTTGAGATGTTAACAACAATTTTCAAAAACTTCGGGAAAACAAACAAAAAATTAAGGAAAAACGGGGATTCTTAAGCGAAACCGGTTTTTGACAAAATTGATTTAGTTTCTTTGGTGTAACTAAAAAATCAATAACTGTAAAATTTTAAATTTTCATCGGATGTTTTATTATCATTTTCTATACACTATAAGATTTTCAAAATTTTTAAGCTATGTAAAGGCATTTAGAAAATGCTATTTAAAGAAAATTTTGATTTTTAATAGTTCATTATAAATTATTGTCGATGAAAAATGGTTTGCTCTGTCAAAATACTGGAAAATGTAATACACAAAGTTCCTTATAAGTTATAAGTAGTTGTTAAGATAGTGGGTATTTAAGTTGAGGGTAAATCCACAAAATCGTTAAAAAGTCAGAAATCCAAATTTTTTCGACATTGGATTTTCAGCCGTAAATTAACGAACTATCATCGAATGATTTTCTTATTTTGTTGTAATTCAATAACGAATAACCGTAGATACTTTCAATTTTCACGAAATATTCATTTTATCATTTTCTATGCATGATAAATTTTTTAAATTATTTTGACTCGTTTAGCTATTTATAGACATTTGAAATTTTAACTTTTAGTTTTTTTTCATAGGTAACTGTTTATAAAAAATTTCTTCATGGGGTTTTGTATTAACAAGGTTCCTTATAAGTCGTTATAATAGCAGTTATTAAATATTATAGATACATAGTATTATATTATAAGTAAAGACCGGATTTATATGTACCTATTTACATATCGTAACTGGGTCTATGCAATCTTATGAGAGTACAAAATTTGGACTATAATGAGGTACCTACCTATTATAGATCAATTTTTTGTTTAATATCATAGATATGTATATAATATGTCTTATACCTAGACTGACATACCGTCTCCGCTCACAATCATTTTTCTTATACAATGATATTATACCGTTGAATTCAAATTTAATATCATCCATTATACAGTGACCCCCTTGTAACCTACTGTACAGCAGAGCGACACCCACTTGCCCACCTTTTTCGACATGCAGTATTATATTATTATTTTACCTATGTAAAATACAATTTTGAATTTTTTTAAATATTATTTTGTATCAACTATTTGAGTGAATTTGACTATATTAACGTTCAAGCGTTCTACACAATACATATTATTATTATTTACAATTCTTGTATGGTTTATATAACCGTCCATGTAATTTTCGCCAGTGTAATGAGTTATTTTATGATTTATTCCGCAGTCATTCGTCGCCTTTAGTGCTTGATGGCTTGAATATTTCTTGAAACATATTATAATATCCGTGCAGCGTTTATACTGCAGGTCTACGGCCATTATACTCTGTATAAATCGACCAACGAGTTTTTTTTATTTGAAATATTTAACGATTTTTTAGTCGTTAAATCTGTAAAAATTGATTATACACTAAACAAAACGAAAAAAAAGGAAACAACATTTTTTTTGTGTTCACAAAATATGTTTATTATAACAAAAAGGCCGCATATAAGAAGAAAAAAAACCGAAATTTAAATGTGTGAACAACTTAACAATTTTGAATTTTGAAATGACTTAAATTTAAAGAAAAAAAAAATACGACAGACAGGATAGACACAATAAACAAGGGGGGGAGGATGCGAGATGGCGATTGGTGCAGAAATGCAGTGTTGCTGGCCACTGGTCACCTCTGCACGTTCTCCGACCAGTCCCGCGGGTTGACGAGTGTCGCTGGCGAGTTTGCTCGGACGCTTGACGACCTTGCCCAGCCGGCGAGGCCAGACCGAGACGGCCACGGGAGCGACCACGGTTGACGATGACGCACGGCGGCTAGTGCGCGATGTCGTGCTCGTACCGACCGTCGACGGCGTGACGACTCGGGCCGACGGACGGCGAAGACCAAGACGCGGAGCGAGCGAAGCGGCCGACGTGGGATTACCGCAGGGCGAAAAGGCGAGAGCCAGCCATTGAACTATATGATAATAATAATAATAATAATCATATAGTTCATTGGTCAGGGGAGAAGCGGTGTTGAATAACTTTGGCGAGCTTGTCGGTTGGTTAGACCCGGCGGCCGAAGCACCCACAGTCTGCTGCGATGCGCCTCCAAAGAGGTGGAAGAGCTTAAGAAGGTTTTTTCCGCGGACTGTGTTACTTCTGCCGATGGCGAGACGTCCGAAGCTCCCCCCCCCCCCCCGGGCGAAGACGACAGACAGAAAGACAGCGACGGAATGGAGGGGAGGATGTGGGAAAGAGCACGGACGGTGCGCGGCGGTAAGTCACCCGCGCACGTTCTCCGACCTGCACCCGCGGCGCGACGGCTTAGCTGGCGTGGCGAGCTCGGTCGTCGATGACACGCCAGACCCTCTGGCGGCTTGGCAAGCACCCGACCGCAGTCACTGTCACGAGGAGCGACGGCGACGGTGGACGGCGACGGCACGGCGGCTAGTATAGAGGTACCGGGCAACGATTCCGCCCCGACGGTACACCGACTCGGTACGACGGCGATGGCGACTCGGTACGACGCCAGCGGCGGAGACCTTGGCTCGTGGTGAGTGGTACGGAGATTTGCGTGCTAGGAACACGGGGACGTCAGCGGCGCCGGACTCGCCGAAGGGACGACGCCAGGGCGAAAATTACCGAGAGTCGAGGATCACGCTGTGGTCCGCTGGCTCCATTGAACTATATGATAACTGGATTACTGGAATGCTCACCCGCCATAAGACCAATGTAAAGATACCCGAGATAGCGTGTTAGAAAAAGACAACAGATAAGAATGGTGCTGCTGTCTTTTTTTATCACACATAACATATGATAACACATAATTTGTTTCAACGACTTTAACGTTAGATTTTATGTTACTAAAGAGTAAAATTTTAAATTCAAACTTAAAGAAAAGTAAAACAGTGAGCAGTTAAGAATTTAAGATGGTGAATTTCTGTAGTGGTTTCAATTGTACTAGCTCAAGTGACGTTAGGAAAGACTTGTCATTTCACAAGTTAGTATAAAGTGGTATACCTACCTATACCTATTTTACACATTGATCATTTCAAAGAAATTATATACATATGTTATTTTTATATTTAAGGTTTCCTCTTAAAGAGAAAGAGAGGCTTCAAAAATGGGTTCATGCTGTATGAAGAAAGGATTTTAAACCTACTTCCAGCTCAACCTTATGTATAGTTTGCATTTCTATCTACAATTTCTTATAAGTTATAGTATCTTTAAATGATTATTTATTTTAGGACATTTTGGACAAGAAGTATAACAAAAATCTATTGAAGATTTTGTTTACTGGATCTTTCCAGTAGTAATTGTAGCTAGATTATAAATCTACAATATTAACTTAAGTTAGGAAAGTAGTAAGAAAAATAATTGAGGTAAGTTGTAGGTACAGGTTTTCCAGTAGATACAGTTGTAGGTACAGCATCAGGTAAGTTGGGTAAGTAACTTTTCTTTCAATTATGAATAATATTATAAATACCAAAAATTTTCAATAAAAATCAAATTTTTGTTATTTTATATGCTTAAAATTATGAATTAAAACCTTCTAACTTTAAATTTACAACTTGTTATTTTATTCCCAACATACAAATCCTCGCAACTTCCTTTACATTTATATAACAAATGTAGGAGTCCACAAGAAAAGCATATTTCAATACTTGTTATAGGTATTATAAATTATATTATCTACTAATAACTATTTACTCATCGTTAATTATTTATATTCTATTATTTATCATAAGAATTTGTGGAAATTATAATATAATGAGATGCCAAGTTTTAAAAACCAAACTAAAGTCTTAAATAATATCGCGGAACGCGGAAAATTAATTTAAGATATTAGCGCCGTGTGTAGGACAAAGATAGTTACACCATTAGTATGTTCCATCTCTTTCTAACATTCCCTTTCGGGCAACACTGCTTGGTGAGCATTCCAGTTATCATATAGTTCAATGCCCCTGACGGGCTGCTCGATCTTTTCATCCGGCACTTCTGGACCCAAAATAGAACGGTCCTCCGCTTCCCAAACTTTGGAATCTCCGTCTTCCCGTACAGTGTCTTCGTCGCCGAGCGGTGCTGTCGTTGAGATCGGAGCGAGCTCCGACTCTGCAGCAGACGACAGCGCATCGCCGCCCGGCACACCATCACCGTGGGAGGAGACGGTCTCCCACTGCATCTCCGAGACGGGGTCGATGAAGGCCCGCCTTGTCGCGGCGACCCCGCCCGACCGGACAAAATCGTCCGGCGCTAAGAGGCCTTCAAAAGGGAGATCACCCTCAAAAATCAAATCATGGCAAGAAAGTATAAAAACAGATATGTCGTTACCGCCCCAGTGGCCTTGGAAACCACAGGGGACGTTGATGTCGGCTCCCGTAGCCTGGCCGCATTTTCGTTACCAAGCGAAAGGCGAAGAGATGTGGAAGCCCCACGAACAACCGACGACGGCCTAATAATATTGACAAACTTGTAATAAGGACTCCACACACGTCATACGACGGCTTGCCACTCCGCCTTAGAGGCGGCGGAGATGTAGATGACTCCACAATTATGTCGGAGGAAGAAGGGTCGTGCAGTCGAGTTAACACGACGCCTGTTACCAACGCACGTAAGAGAAAAGCCGGGGACTCTCCACCCGGACAAGTTCCTCCGAGTATTGCTGCCGAAATGAGTGCAATAACAGAATACATAAGAGACTGCAAGGCATTTATGCAGGACATGCAAGGTACGGTCAAGCTGGGGAAAAAGTGGATCTTTGTAATTGAGGAATTCCTGGCTAAGATTCAGACCAGCAGTACCAACATTGCCATGGAGGCCGCGGTCATCTCGGGCAAGTACCAAGAAGCCAGGATAGAGGCCGCGGACCAGTACAAAAACTTTGAGGACATTATAACTAGAACTCAGCACGACAGGACATACGCCAGGGTAGTCGGCCCGAGCACTGTAGTTGCCCCGACCAGTGAACCGAACGATAATTTCCCCGCACCCACGGAAGTGCAAAGGCCGAGAGTGAGGAAGAAGCCTCAGGTCAGTAAAGAGAGAGACAAGCTCGAAAAGGCCAAGAAGATGCCGGTCAAACCAGTATTTATTGGTATTGACGAAGAGGTCGAAATGGATCATATATGGGACGCCGTAAAGTTGGCCACTCCCAAGCCAAGGATCGATACGTGTAGAACAACGTCTACAGGACAAATTATGGTGACCAGCTCGGACGAGCGGACGATACAGGCTCTTAGGTCAATGAATGAGATGGTGACGGAGACCGCACCCAGAAAGCCAAGGGTCAGATTGAAAGGTATTCCCAGGCAATACGAAACGGACTTTATACAAGAGTCACTGATAGACCAGAACTCAGCACTAGACGGCATCAGCAAAGAAGACGTAAGATCTCTGTTCAAGTGCGGCCCCTTGAGTCGGGATGATTGCTGCGACTGGGTCATTGAAGTCACGCCCGAAATTCATAAAATCATTACTGGAAAAAGAACCTTCATCGGAATGGTGTCCACCTTCCCATCTACATACATCAACCCGCCCCACTGCGGCAAGTGCTTAAAGGTAGATCACACAATAAATAAGTGCAGCGAGACCAGCTTCAAGTGCTTTCACTGTGCCAAACCGGGACACAACAAGACCGACTGCCCGGACAAGGAGAAGTCCCCCACCTGCGCCCAGTGCGGCGGACAACACAAGCCGCTGTCCACAAGCTGCCCCACTTGGATCAAGAGAGTAAGAGCCCTTCAAATGCGCACGCAGTACGATGTATAGGATCCCAGCCATCATCGATCCAGCTCAATTGGTAGGACCATAAATCCTACATCAGCGCAGGGCTCGGCGAAAGCTGGGATGGGCCCGACGACCCCACGTTACCTGAGTCAACCACCGACCGGGGGTGGGGGTACCCTGGAGTAAAAACCAGGGTACTCATATACCCGTACAGCGGGACCGAGGAGCCCCACTGCCACAAGGTTAGTGCCCCGGTACTGAGGCCCAACAACATCCCGGGCCTCTGGAGTCGGACTCGCTGGGGTTGTGGTTTTGCTAGGAACGGCCACTAGCCTACGGCTAAGTCGGAGGTGGATACATATACATTGCACCTCCGAGAGTCGAGCCTCCGGGCTCAGACTCCAGGGTCTGAACTTCACCAGTAGTGGTGAACGATTCAATGGCAAATAGGATTGGCGCGACTAGACCAACGAGACCTTCTTCTGTTTTATCAGCAAGAGCTCCTCCTTCCATCTTGTCGGCAAAAATATCCTCCAGTATTTCCATCAATATTATGTTTACCGCGGCGCGGTCGATGTCGTAGTTTTCTGTTGCCATAATTAAATTTTTGAGAGAATATAATATTTGTTAGCGTACGTTTGGATTCAATCGAGAGTTGTAAATGAGCTAAATAAGAATCTTTCAACACATAGACCGATCTCCGAGAAAATCTCCCGGACGACGACGTGTGTTACTAGCCAGCTAGTATGTTTATCGTTCTCGTCAGCCCACAGCATTAGAATTTCGAGCGCGTTAACAATAATAATATAATAACAATTTTATTTTATTTGCAAACAATTCCCATTTTCAATTATATAATTAATACGGTAGTAAGTTTGCTCACCTCCTATAAGCAAAAGCTTGGGTTGAAGGTGAGAAGTTCTCAAATTAGACATTAAACTTAAATTCGAATAATAACAATAAAGTACAATACAAGATTTACTTAATACAAAATAGAGAGTTAATTTTTCTAAAGACCACTATTATTATTGATATCCAGCGACACGGTCGTAATTAAAAAAAAAATAATAACCGTGCGACGTTGTGTGATGTATATCGAAGCAAGAGTTGCCTATTTAAACTGTGTTAAATGCAGGTAAATCTGTTATAAGACGTACTCATAAGTCATAACTAACTTTCTATTTCATCAATTAGCCCCTAGTAAACTCCAAAACATCAGAAATATTGTGTAGAACTTGATTTTATGAAAATCATCAAAATCGTACGTTTGTAAATTAAGTTATAAATGAAAAAGTGCTAACTTTTTAATGGACATTTATGTTAAATTCAGTACCACGGTACCTAGCTGTCGTCGTCGTCGCATCAGTGTTGCTAATGTTACCAACAATATTACAGTTCTTATAGATTATTGTATTTAATATTATATATTTATATAATACTCAATATTTATTAACGATAAAAATTAGTGGTATCACAACAAAAATCCTTCGTAAACTACGTGTAAAAATGACGAGGTAAGTAAAAAAAAATATAAGATCTTTAAGCACTATAAAGATGTAATATCATGAATATAATATTTTAGATTCTGAGTAGAACGATGAATGTATTGATTTTACAATGATGTGTGTTTTTATATTTTTTTTTATTTTTATTTTTGTGTCGGTGTACACGATAGGAAGTCGAAATAATGCTTTGATTTTTAACTTCAGTATCTTTTTCGATTCGAAAGTGAATATCGTTGGTGCATTGGGGAGGTCAAAATTTAAATTTCCCAATAGTTTTCACAAGCACCGGGAAAAAAACAACATAAAAATTAAGGAAAAACGGGAATTTTCACGGAAAATCTGTTTTCGAGAAATTCGATTTTGGTTTTTCATGCAACTCTTAATCAAATGACCGTAGGTACATGAAATTTTGAATGAATGTTTATATTAGCATTTTCTATACACCATAAAATTTTCCAAATATTTTGACTTATTTTGAGATCTTAACGAACATTTTCATTTTCCATTTTTTTTTTAGTATTTTTTCTAAGAATATCAATAAAATTTTATTTGTTGGTTTAAAAAGCTTGAAAATTTAATAGGAGACTCCTAGTATATTGTTTCAAAGGCAGATGAAAAACATTAAAAATCCTTAGTCACAGTTTTTCTTTATAAGCATTTAAAGTTCAAAATTTGACAAAATATGGAAAAATCAAGAAATATAGCAAATTATTTTGAGTTAAGAATTCGTAAAAATTTTTCTTTTTAAATCTAAGATTTGAAAATGTAATACAAGATTACTCATAAGTTTGTCTACCTTTATCAATAAAAAAATCTCTACCGGAGAGTCAAATTAAATTTTTATGAGGGTTTTAAATTAAAATTTTTACAACATTGGATATTCACTCGATTTCTCATGTAGCGATTTCCTTATTTTGTTGTAATTCATAAACGAATAACCATAGATACATGAAAATTTTACTAAATGTTTATATTAGCATTTCCTATACTCCATACAATTTTGAAAATATTTTGACTCTTGTTGAGCTGTTTACGGACATTTTCAGTTTTCAATTTTTTTAGTTTTTTTTTTCTTTAAATATCAATTAGGTTTTATCTGTTGGGCCAAAAACTGTAAAAATTTAATACAAGGCTCCTGATATAATGTTACAATATAAGTTCAAAAATATTAAAAATATATTGGCACAATTTTTTTTTATAAGCATTTAAAGATCGAATTTTGACAGAATTTTTCAAAATCTCGAAAATTATCAATCATCGTAATTAATAAATTATAAAATGTTCAGTTTTATAGCTAAGGATTGACAATTTAAAACAAGATTCCACGTAAGTAGTTAATTCTGTTACCAAAAAAATTCAAAAAAATACACAAGCACAGTTTATTTTTATTTTCATTTTAAGTTCAAATTTGGGACGAAATTACATATTAAAAAACCTAGCATACCTATTTTAGTTATTTTGTTGTGAGTGTATAATACTATTCGTGGGTACTTGAAAATTCTAAAGTATACTATATTATATAATATCTATGATAGTATCAGGGTTTGTTATTGATGTATAACGTGTTATAAGTACCTAATGGATATTGTTATATGATTAATTTGGAATTTATTATAGGTCTATTTTTTTTTAATACCATATATATTTATATAATATTTCTTAAACCTAGACTGACATACCGTCTTCGCTCAGAATCGTTTTTCTTACAGCGGCGGATTGGCTAAAAATTTCGGCCCGGGAAATAACCGTATGATCGGCCCACCGTCCAAAAATAATAATTGTCCATTAAAAATTTTTTTTTTTAGTCTTTGTCTTATTTATTTCATAATAAATATTATATTTTTATTTAATATAATATCCACTCACTTACCTTTACTTTTTGCATCAGTGCTCATGCATCATGCAATGTGCACGTATAAAACAATATTAAAACAAATTTCATCTTCAATTTCATCATGATCATTATTGTCTTTGTCACTATAAGGCTGCATTGTTGTTTAGTACGACTAGGATACTGATTTTTTTAAATACTTCCAATTAACAGCAAAACTTAATAGTTCTGACTTCAGATTTTCATGTGTAATATCGTGATCAATTTTTTTTTAGTTTTAAGGCAAGATTGACAAAAGCTTCGTTTGATAGTTTAGAATTAATATGCTGAAAGTTTTGAGGTGAAAGCCAAGATAAATCAGTGTAAATCTGAGAGTTTGATACAAATCTTTTTTCCATACTACTAACTACCCCATCCATTACAACATTGTACACTTCTACTTTGAATTTTAAATATGGATCGCTAATAGGGTCATCTTCAACTGTATCAAAATGTTGTTTTTTTTTTCGAATTCTTAATTGTGGTAAACTAGTTTCTATTAATAAATCATAATTTTTGTCTTCAGTATCTTCCAAAGTCTCTAATTTTGTATTTGTATTTTCAATAAATTTTGAAACAATATTTTTCAATTCTTGGTCATCTCTTGATATTAATTTTAACTGTTCTAAAGCTCCATAAGAATAACTAATAGGTAAAATCCTTAATATTTTAAATTGCTTACCTCCATTGCTTTATTTTTTACGTTTTGATTAGACATTATAGAGCGAATATTTTGGCATGACTTAGCAGAATCAGCAAGTAATTTTTGTTTTTTTTCCCTTAATTTTTGCGCTCCACCTTTTATTATTTTATTCAGGCAGTTTATAAATTTTTAGACAAATAACTAATAAGACATTAGAAATTTATAAAAGCGTTCTAGAGTAACCTAGAATATTATAGTCTTCATGCTGTTTAATATACAGTAGATCAGTGATTCCCAACGTGGGCGCTACCGCCCCCTTGTGGGCATTTTTTATTTTTAAGGGGGCGTTTTTATGAGGGGGGCGCTAAAGGGGGCGCTCATGTATCATTTAATTTTTTTTGTTTATAATTTTATATTAGCGAATTCGAATCAAATTATATAATTATTAATTATTGGTAGGTATTTAAATTTAAAATTAATTAAATTGTAGCGTTAAAATGTTAAATGATATTTTGACTTAAATTAAATAGCTTATTAAAAAATAAAGCGTTTATCATTTTAAAAAATTGATTGGGGGGGGGGGGGCGGTGTGAGATTTTTAAAATCTAAAAGGGGCGTTGAGTAAAAAAAGGTTGGGAAACACTGCAGTAGATAGTAGATACTATAAGGTCTATGAATGTTGAATGTAATCAACAAAACAGCTGTATCATTTACCACGAACATGTTACGTAATAATAATATTTTTATCACTTTACCTTAGTTCACTAACCATGCAGCTATTATTTATAGAATAAATTATTGTAGAATTGTTTACATCACGTTTAGGTTTTTATAACAATAACAATCTTATCTTATAATTAAATACAATATACTTAAAAATAATTTTTAATCCAAAATATACATCGGCCCAGAGTTATAATACGACAACCGGCCCACCGGGAACTTTCCCGGTATCCCGGTGGGCCAATCCGCCGCTGTTTTCTTATACAATGATATTGTATCATTGAATTCAAATTTAATACCATCCATTATACAGTGACCCACTGTACAGCAGAGCGACATCCACTTACCCGCCTTTTTTCATGTTTTAATATTATACTGTTATATTTATATTGTATTCTAATTTCCTACTCTTACTAAAGTGCAATAATTTTCCATTAGGTATAATACGCAACTTTTAATACCTAAGTAACACCACACTATTAAAATAATGTTAAAAAAAAAATTTTAAAGCATATTATAATGATGTTTTTTTTATTATTTTTGCATATTTTTTAAATTTTTGAGAGAATATAATGAGAATATTTGACGGTTTTTTAGAGAATATTAACATTATATTTTGGGTATTTTAAGAGAATATAAATCCGGTCTTTAATTATAAGGTACATTCTTATTAAAAGTATTTCATCAAAATTTACAAATTATTTATAGGAGTTAAGAACATATAGGCTCGTATTCAGACTTTGGTGGTTGAGAGGTATAATACATTTTTAAATCGTGAGACCAATTTTTATTAGGCATGAAGAAACATTTATTTTTTATGTTCAAAAACTCGTAAGTATATAGGAATGATTTTTAATTATGCCCCAAAAGTGTAACCATTAGTGTGTGTCATAACAATAAAAATACACTTAAAACTAAAATAAAAACACATTTACATTCAATATAGTTAATTGTTGATAAAAATAAAGTGTTTATAAATCCATTTATCTCTCATAAGATTTCAATATTTCAAAAGACTCAACGACATCATCGAAATATACTTCTTGCCAATTCTTGCTCGATACTGATGGTTAATAAACCATCCGCCGATCTTGATTCATAATGCTCCTCAGTTTGGTTTTCATAAAACTTAGTTTTAAAAAAGTATTTTCACATGATCAGCTTGGAACTGGTATAGTTACAAATATTTTAAAGGCTTTAAATACATTTGAAAATAATTAATAAATCATCCCTCCCACGAACTGTAAGCTACTTAATCCCCTCGCTACAGTCTTTTCCTTTTGGATTTGGACTTTGTGACTAATTCCAACTCATTATGCTTCAAATCAGAGGTTTTGCACAAATTCACCATATCATCGAAGTTACTTTCTAGCTCTACTAAGTGGCTGATACTATTTATTATAGTTAATGTTAATTGATTAAATCTGACCTCTATAGTATATTATATCAGGGGTCAGCAATTAAACTCTATGGCAGTTAAGATAATTTTAAAACAATTTTCAAGGGCCAGAAAAAACAATTAATTAATAATGTGTTTATATTTGTATTAAAAATACATTTATAGCTATTTAAACCAAATTATAAATATATATTATAATATAAGCTTTTTTTTTTTTAAATTTGGTACTCTCAGAGAACAACTAATGCGCAGCTTGTTTTCAAGGTGGAAATCAGTTAATCTTGATTGATATTTATTCTTTAAAAACGTCAATTTTTAATATTAAAATAAATTACTTTAATAGGTATCAGTACTATAAAATATATAAAATATAATTAATAATTTAGGCTGACCGCTGGCAGACCGTCTCGTCTTGGTCAGAATCGTTTTTCGTATAGGTACAAAGATTTTATACTATCGAATTTAACACATTAACCTCTTTTGACACCTACAGGCTAGTGGCTACTGAACATCAATTAGGTTCCTATACTTGCCCACCTTTTTTTTAAATAAATTATAATTGTTCTTTGATATAATAATCACTGCGTATATACGAAAATCAAGCGTTTAAATCAATTTTAACATAAATATGTTTTTGGGCTGAGTACAGATATTTTTTTTCTAACCGAGTAGTGTGCTGTGTTTTTTTTGTTATTACAAAATACCTATTCTGCATATCGTCGGTGCCCCTAATTCCGTGATTGTGTAGACTTCTTACGCCTTAATCCTGCATGCCTGTCTATGCATCAGCATATTATTGCAAACTCAGACATATTATAATATTATAGATACCTATCTTTAAATGTTAATGATAGCAAATTGAAATAATTAAGATATCGTCTATTATACCAAAATACCACATGGAAATAGTTTATTATGATGTAGGTACCTAGTAGGGCCGCTCTGACCACCAATAACGCCCTAGGGCAACAATATTTGACGCCCCTCTCCCACCCACAAAAAAATCTCGACTTCACTTTTTAGCTTATAATTAACCACACACCTTAAATATGTTTAATACTTATTAATTAAAGGTTCCTACTTATTTTTTTGATATTATTATTGGAATCATATTTATTTTGTTTCCATAATTTTTTCGAAGTTGACACCGATTTCATTATTCCGGGTACATTCGTACATTACAGAAAGAAAATATTTATAACTATTTTCACAAATTAGTAGATTCAATTATAAATCATACGTTCTGCGTTGCTGCGTGTGGCGTGTATAAGAGTCAACATTGTAAATTGTACAAGTGAATATAAGTGAAAATATTATACAGAATTCAGTCAAGACACACTAACTCGATTTATTTTAAGAAGTGGGTAAAATGTATAATGAGTTGGTTATAACTATTATAACATAATATACATATATCTTTGAGTATACCTAATAATTACAGTAGCACAACTATGATAACTGGGGCCCATAGACTTCAGGGGCCCCAGCCTAACTAATATTTTACTATTTTCGTATTTGATAATAAATATCAAATTCACATTATTTTAATGTATTTATGTATGAATAAAATGTCACTGTCAGTATAGATATTTGATGTATTATTGAAATATTATTCTATAAATACAGGATGTTGCACGATTAATGTGTCAAACTTCTAGAGGTGTTTCTACACCTCAAATGGAACAAAAAAAGTCCTTATGACCATAATCGAATTATCAATAATAAGGGTGATAATTTCTATGTTTGTGTTTTTTTGGTTAAACGCAAGTTTGATTCATAATAATGTTTATATCTGCTAAACCGTAGATACTACAATTAATTTGAATACATTGATGAAAAGCTCATAAAACTTTGATTAGGAAAACATATCTTACAAGGTTCCCACCTGATTTTTCGGGTATAAAAAATAACACAAAATATGTTTTAAAACTTTAAAATGTCGAAATTTTAAAAATTCAGTTTTATCTAACAACAATTATTTTTTAAAGTAGGGGTCATAAGGACTTTTTTTTTGTTCCATTTGAGGTGTAGAAACACCTCTAGAAGTTTGACACATTTATTGCGCAACACCCTGTATAAAATAATGATGACATTTCTCCATATTTTACCAGGCAAATTAAAGGAGGATTATTAAACACAACAATTAAGGACCTCGCTTTGTTTATAATTAAAAATGGTTTCTGTAATTTCTGTAAAAATTGCGATTTTCTTAAATTTGCCGATTACAAAACCAGAAAAAAAATCTTTTTCAAGTGAAAATATTATTTAATACTACCAAAGATAAGAATTAGTTTAGTTTATAAGTATATTACTTAATTATTTTATTGATATGGATAAAATATATTTTATGTAAATAAATTACTATTGTAATCTTATAACATCATACACAGTCTGAGAATATTACGCTCAATAACGCTCTGTGCCCGTTTTAAGTTTCCTTCGAAACTAGTTACCCGTTTTTTTGCGTTTTTTAGTTCACTAAATCCGGAAAAGTGCGTGCTTCGACTGGTGTCGTTTTTGAGTCAGTCTGATTACTATTTATTCTAAATTTTTTACTTTCAGTAATTTGTTAATTAATTTGTGCGCATCATTAAAAGGTAATAATTTATTATAAGTTTATACTATCGCCTAATTACGGTTGAATTTTGAATTCTTATCGACATCGATAAGCAGTGTCGACCCGTGGAGGCTATCTCGTAATTCGAATCCGGCACGTGCCAAGGTCGCCGCCTATCTTTGTTGTCTACGCCGGATGCAAGTTATTTGGCCTATTTATTTTTGCTAAGGCGCCTTATTTTGTCCTTTGTTTATCCCACGTTCTCACCAGTTAGTCGAAAACACATAATGACTCAAAACAATGATCTTCTTTCTTCCGAGTTAAACAAATGGACTAAAAGCATGCTCGTTGACTATATAGTGGCGCAGACTCTGCCCACTGGTGTGAAGCTAAGTGACGACTTGTCTAAGTTTTTAAAAGATTCTTCTTCTGATCCTGTTTCGCCTTCGCATGAAAACTCAATTAATATTGCTAATATTCTCCAATCCGTGGTTGTGGAGCTCAAATCCGTGGCTCTTAGTAACGCTAAGCTACATGATAAGCTCAACCACCTCAATGCGGCACCTAATGCCCAAACTCCCAAATCAAATGTTCAACTCTTTAAACTGCCCGTTGATGTACACCCGAAGTCGGTTACGGGTAATCAACCCGCAAACCGATTGACTGCCAGTGAATCTTCGTCTGTAAAATCAAAATTCATTGTTGGTTCTGTAAAGAACTCATCTTCCAAGCTGTCATCAGTGCCTGTGCGTAAGCATGTTGATATTTTTGTCTCGAGGCTTGATCCAAGTGTTACAACTGCCCTGCTAGAATCTGAATTGTTCAATGGTTACTCAGACGTGACCATCAGCAAAATGGTTACAAGGCATCCATCATACTCTTCGTTCCATATTCGTCTGCCTGCGGATAAGCTGGATATTGTCCTCGATCCTGCATTCTGGCCCGATGGTGTAATGGTCAAACGTTTTTGGGGTCGTCTTGCTCCTGAGATGATTCAAGACGCCACTCCAAAAAACTGATATCTTCATGTTCGTCTACCTGTCCTCCTCTTAGTGTGGCGTACGCACCACCAACTTCCAGATCTGGTGTTGTGAAACGCCCCGAAAAACTTATCAGCCAAGGAGTGAAGCTTCCCATGGGCTACTATCAAAACTGTAGAGGTCTAAGAACCAAACTTTGTCTTTTTAAATGTAATGTTGCTGTGTTTAATTATATTTTCATTTGTTTAACTGAAACGTGGCTTACTAATAGCTTCCAAGACACGGAATTAGGTTTACACAACTATGTTGTATTTAGGTGTGATAGAAGTAGTCAATCCAGTAGTTTTAGTAGAGGAGGAGGGGTTCTCGTTGCCATTCGTAACGATGTGGTCCATAACTTGTTACCTGCTCTCATTAGCAATGTTGAATATTTATTCGTTAAATTTTATGTAAATAATACTGCTTATATTGTTTGCTCCGTATACATTCCTCCTAGTAGCCCTATCCCGGTATATGAGTCCTTTATGTCTGCTGCTCAATATATTATCGACTCTAATCCTGGTTCCGTATTTATTTTCTCTGGTGATTTTAACCTTCCTGACCTATCCTGGTCTAATGACGATATTGGCTTAATTTATTCTTCCTCTGGCCCTGCTATCCACTGTGTTCCTGACGTTTTCGCATATAATAATTTTTTCCAACTAAATCACATACCCAACTCCCATGGAAATTTCCTTGATCTAGTTTTTTCCAATGATTCTCGGATCAATATAGAGAAATCCGTTACTGGGGTGGTTCCTTGTGATCCTTACCACCCAGCCTTAGTTTTAATGCTTACTTTTGTAGATGACTTACCTTCTATTGATAGATGTCATAAATATTATAATTTTCGTAAAGCCTGTTATCCTCGTATTAGTGCCTTCTTATCATCGTTTAACTGGTTAGAAACCTTAGCAACAACTGATATTGATTCTGCTACGTGTGCATTGTACGATGCATTGCATTACTGTGTTACAAGTTTTGTACCTTTAGTTGTTTTCAAACCTTCTAAATTTCCATCCTGGTTCTCTAAAAATCTAAAAAACATTGTTTTTGCCAAGAAAGAGATGCACACTAAATACAAAGCATCACGTAACCCTGTTGACTATAACAAGTTCTCTAACCTGCGCGCTCAGTATAAGTATTATTATAAAAAGTGCTATAAAACATTTCTGGATAACACTGAAAACATGCTTAAAGTTAATCCTCGTCTATTCTGGGACTTTGTACGTAAACGTAGATCTAGCAGTGGTATTCCCAACTCTGTTCACCTCAATGATCTAAGTGCCACTGGTCCTGAATCCATCTCCAGTCTTTTCTCATCTTACTTTAACTCAGTCCATGTGCCTTCCTCAGCAAATAGCCTACCTGTTATTCCATTTGCGCAGCATATTTTACCTTCTGACTGCATCTTTGGTATCGATGATGTCGAGAACGGGTTAGCTGCACTAAAAAATGTGCACTCCGTTGGCCCTGATGGTCTATCTGGGACCTTTTTGTATAACATCAGATCTGTCCTCTGTTTTCCTTTATGGTTACTCTTCAGGCGTTCAATGGATGATGGAATTTTTCCATCTATGCTTAAAATCAGCTCAGTCACCCCTGTGTTCAAATCTGGTGACAAATCTAACGTCACGAATTATCGACCCATCTCGATTCTAAGTCATATTGCCAAGCTTTTCGAACTCTTAGTACTGCAATCCATTCAGCCCTCGGTTGACTCTGTACTAGTCGACGAACAATACGGTTTCCGACCCGGACGTTCTTCCACTTCAAACCTAATTGTGTTTAATAATTTTGTCCTTGAGGCATTTGAAAATCGCTCCCAGGTAGATGTGATTTACACTGATTTTGTGAAAGCATTTGACCGTGTCGACCACGCTATCCTCATTGACATCCTCTATAAGTCCGGTTTTGGCGAACCTATTTTGTCCTGGTTTAAATCATACCTGTCCGATCGTGTCCAGTGGGTTAAAGTGCTTGGATCAAAATCTGCTGTCGTCCCTGTTCCATCTGGTGTTCCCCAAGGTGGTCACTTGTCTCCCCTGCTTTTTTCATTATTTATAAATGGAATTAAGAAGGCTGTTCCTAAGTGTAGATTCCTTATGTTCGCTGACGACCTGAAACTTTTCCGAAAAATCGAATCTGAAGCCGACTGTCACGCCCTTCAGAACGAGTTAGATTCCATTAGCTTATGGTTTAGCACTCTTGGCCTCCAATTTAATACTAATAAATGCAAAGCTATGTCCTTCACCAGGTGCCGGTTGGTATTCGATTACTCTTACACAATCAATGGTTCAGTGATTGATAGAGTTGCAAGCAATAGCGACTTGGGCGTCCTTTTCACTGCCGATCTGAACTTCCGCCCTCACATTGACTCCATCTGCTGCCGAGCCCTCAAATCGCTTGGCTTCGTAATGCGCACCATGAATGAGTTCAAGCTGTCTGGTTCTCTCAAGACTGTCTACTGCTCTTTAGTCCGAAGCATGCTAGAGTATGCGTCTGTGCTCTGGGACCCATTTGTGGTAGTTGATTCTTGCCACTTAGAGCGAGTACAAAGGCGCTTTCTGTCGTCTGCAGCTTACATGCTAAAAATTGTCCATCCTCCTCACGACTATGCTCCAGTATTGCGCGCACTTAGCCTTACATCTTTAGCAGATAGGCGCGTTAAAGCTAATCTGGCCTTTTTAAAAAAGCTAATCGATGGTTCCTTAAATGCCCCTTCACTGCTTATCCAAGTAAACTTTAAAGTTCCACATCGGGCCACAAGGTCTCGAGTTCCTTTTACCGTACCTCTCCACTGTACCAATTACGGTAAAAACAAACCTATTGACCGTATGATGCGGTTGGCTAACGAGGACCCCTCCTTTCTCAGTTTACCTTAATATTGTGTTATTTTTGTCCTTTTTGTGTATTTAATTTTACTTGTGTCCTAATTATTTTAGTTTATATTTACCGTGCCTGTAATTCTGCTGTATTTTTAGGCCATCGCCCTTTGTATATGTTAACTATCTTATTTTACTGAATTTTTGTAGTGTACTGTACTAAATAAGGAATTTTTTATTCCGTGAATTAATTAATTAATTAATAAATAAATAACTTATAAGTTATGAGTATTAATATTTTTATTTGTTTTTATGAATTTTGAATATATTATTGAAGTTATGTCGCATTAAGATTTAACACATTATTTACTCAATTTTATATTTAATAGTATACAATTTGATAGGTAGTCATCTTTGATATTACAGTATAAACAGAAAAATAATACCTAAATATTAATAAGAACACCATATTTTTCTTTTTATCATTCATTTTTAGTACGCCCCCTATATTCATAATACTTTAGATGCCCTAGGGCACTTGCCCCATTTGGCCCCCCTTGGGACGGCTATCACTACATACCTATAATGTGTAAGGTAATATAATTTTACGTTCAAAGTTTTCAATGCTGAGTAACTTCAATTTTTTATATTTTAAGATGATCGATAACGGGTAGAGGTGGGCTGGAACTAGTTCCTTGGTTTCTAATCACTTAAAACTAAATAATTATATTTAATACCATAGTGACACCAGAAAAAAGATTCCTTAAAATAATTGGTTTGTTGGTTGAGTTGTTCTAGCACTATATATATACCTATTATGCGTCCTACCTATAATATATTGTGTGTATACTGTATATTATATAATAATATATAAATAAATAATTATAATAGCCAGCATAAAAAAAAAATGTTAGTCACATAATTAACTAATGAGCAGACGATTTGGGTACTTAGGTTTTGGTTTCTGAACAACCAAAGTATAGTCTTTTATGATGATATCGTAATTCGAAACCTCTTTATGACGTATTATTGTAAATACTAACGAATTGTGCTTATTCGATGATTATGCTATAGCTCATCAGTTATATGCATACTACCAATACTCTTTGGGTTCCAGTTGATTGAGCTAAATTAATGTCAACTATAGATTTTTATTTTTTTATTTTAGGAGGTGTAGCAACTTAAACAATATTAAACTTGACTGTTATAACAATTACTCGTATAGCTTTAAAATAAGTTTTTATGCTCTTCAAAATTGAATAACTTCATTCAGCTGAATAGTTAGATATTACCTAGCTAGATGTGAAAAATAGCTATATATTTTATTTTAATAAAAATATGAGTATAATATGACGCATTGTGACATGACGTGTGCTAAAGAAATTTAAAATGTCGTTGCTTTCGTAAAATGGATATTTATCGGCTAGTCCATAGGCGTGTGCAGCCCTGAATTTCGGGTACAAAATAAAAAGTTATTCCACTCAAATTTAATATATTTTAAGTTTTGTTATTTTTTTATTATGAAAGGTGGTCAGCAGCAAGTAGGGTTGCCAACCGGCCGGTATTTTCCCGGCCCGGCCGGTATTTCACATATTTAGACTTAAAAAGCCGGTTGCCGGTATTGACCTATAAAAAGCCGGTATTTTCAAAGTAATAATATTGTAAAATTATAAAAACCCAGTAATTCCACCTGATCGAGAGTTTTGATATTATATATTAATATTTTATCATTTTTATGAAATTGATTATCACATGTTATGTTATGTAATGAAACGAAAAAAAGAATTCGTAATTGTGTTTTTAACGATGAATGGTTAAAAGATCAAATATTTTCTGATTGGATCGCTAAACACAATAACCCTAATAAAGCACGATGTATATTATGTCAGACAGTTTTTAGTGTTAAGTATGATGGCGTTAAAGCTGTAAAAACACATCAAGAATCAAAAAAACATGAAGAATCCGTCAATTCTATAAATAAATCGTCCACTATAAAAAAATGCCGCTAAATATAAATTTAAAAGTTTACAATAGTTTATTTATAATAGTTATTATAATAATTTATAAGTTTATAATATTAAAGTTTAACATAATGTAATACTAATATTATTAATTTTTTTATTTTAACGTATGTAATTAATTATATTATTCGTCATTTTATTATATTAATATTAAAAAATGATGACCTTTTTTTTTTTTTTTTTGTACACTTGGGCCGGTATTTTTTAATTCCAAAGTTGGCAACCCTAGCAGCAAGAAAAGCAGTATTTTGTTCTGCCAAGAATGCAGTTAGTTTTATTTCTGCAGTTTTAACGTTAACGTCTAATTTTGTTGGTGTTTTGTTTGTAGTAAAAGATGTTATTGACTTTTGTTTAACTTCCTTACAAGCTACAATTTCCTTGTAACTATTACCTTGTCATGTGCTTTAATTTTGGTTAGTTCAACGACCATTGTGCAATTGCACAATTTACACTTCGCTCTAAATGGATCGTCAGCAGAAACCAATCATGTTTTTAATCCTACCTCATTTAGCCATTCTGTCCGAAACTTTTGTGCCTTGTGTTTTGTTGATTTTTTAGCAAATGCTCTGGGTGGTGTTAAATTAATATCAACTTTTTCATCTTCTTCGTTAAACATATTTTACAGTAATGTAGTTCATCACGACAACACTTAAATACACGAACAACAAAGATGACAAGTACAGAGTGTCAGAGGACAGACTATAATCAATAGCTCAGTGCTCGGCAGTTGGAACTCGGAAGTCACTTGTTACTAGTAGGTAACTAGTATAGGATAAAAGTTATGGGTTTATGGTGCTATGTGTATAGTTATAATAACTAATAACTGGTACATTGGGTACCAGTACACGAATTACTTACACGTAGCTATGTTAATAATAGAACTTATTTTAGTAGGATGAAATTATTGGCAGGGGTATAGTTACTATAGTTATTGACACCAAGTAATTTGGGTTTTCGTATATAAAATGTATTTTTTAAATAAAATATGTATATATATATATGTATATATTTTATATCTTGAAGGAATTCTCATTTAAAAGTGTACGAGGATAGGAAGGCAGATAATATGATATTGATAGTAGACTATTAATTATTATTAATACAAAAGTTAAGTCTAAATATACTTGTTTTGACTTAAATAGTAATAAAGGTTATGTGAATTTTGATAGTTTAGTTTAATTAAAATTTTTTATTAATTGTAATATGAATAATTAAATATTCATATTTCATAAAATGTACTAATTACTAATGTCTAATACAGAACAATAGATAATATATATTATCATATTTTAGATTTTTTGTTAGTTATTGTTATTATTAGAAAGAATTAGATTTAACAAGTAGGTATACAACATTAGTACCCAATACAAATCGTATTTACTAATGTGTAATAGTAAAAATAACAATGGCTCTAAGATTTAGCTATTTTATCATTTTTAAAACCTTATTGGTAAATTTACAGTAAAATTTACCGGTAAATTTACCAATATGTTTTTTTACGTAAATTCTCCATCTCTACGAGTAATTACTAGATTTTGAACTGGGGGGACTTGACCGATATTTGGGGTGATTAAGTCTCCCTTATTTGTGCCAATGATTATGATAGGTATAGTACATTTGGGGATAGTTTAAGATAGTTTATATGGATATATAATTGTTGTAATTTTGCTCGTTACTTACGCAAGTAAGTAAAAAAATAAAGTCTAATTTATATAGTTTAAATTATATATTTTACACAACTTATTAAATAATAAAAAAAATATGCACTAATACCTGCTTATGTTTATAAATATTTATAGTTAAAATTACAGTTACAATCTTTATAGTTTATTCATAGTATTGGAGAATTTTTTAATTGGGGGGGGGGGTAGGTGCTAAGGTTAACGTCTTGTATTCTGTATACTCCATCTTGATGAGTGATGTCAAGTCTTTTTTTTAGTCCTATACATGAATGTGCTTAATATTTAAAAGGTTTAAACTCAATTTTTTTTTGACACCAATTTCCAAGCTTGGGCATTAAAGAGTTAAAAAGTTAAAAAGTAAATTTTATTTTAACTTTTTAACTTAACTAATTACTTTTGGCTTTTCATTAACTTAACTGTTAACTTACTAAATTTCTTATTAATTAACTTGAAATGAACGAATTAATTTTTCTTTTTAAGAAGTAAGTTAAGTTAATTTATTTTGTTTTTAATTTTATTATATTTCATTATTTCAGTCTATTTCGTTTTCATGTCAAAATATATTTACCGTGAATTGTTTAAAGTTAAAAATGTATATCATTCGAATCTAACTTATATGATAATACTGTATTAAGTATAAACGCTATAGTCTATAATTTAGTTATGGGTTAGAAAAAAATGTAGAACACTAGCGTTGTATAAACAAACTAACTTTTTTTTAAGTTAACAAAATATGTATATTAACTTTTAACTTAACTTAGTTAACCTATAATTAAATTAAATTTGAACTTTTTAGATTCTGAATGATTCTGAAAAAAAGCGATGAATGTATTGGTTTTACAATGATGTGTGTTTTTATATTTTTTTATTTTTTTTTGTGTCTGTCATCACGTTTTGGGACAGTAAAAGTGCTTGGATTTTCTTCATCAGTAGCTTTTCTGATAGGAAAGTGAATCTAGTTGGTACTTTGGGGGTCAATAATTTCCCAGTAGTTTTCACAAGCGCCGGGAAAAACAACATAAAAATTAAGGAAAAACGGGAATTTTTACGCAAAATTGGTTTTCCAAAAAATCGATTTTGATTATTGGTGTAACTCTAAAACGAATGAACGTATATACATGAAATTTTCACTGGTTGTTTATATTTGCATTTTCTATACACGATAAAATTTTCAAAATATTTTGATTTATTTTGAACTGTTTAGGGACATTTTCATTTTCCATTTTTTTTTTAGTTTTTTTTCTAAAAATATCAATAAAATTTTATTTGTTGGTTGCAAAAGCTTGACAATTTAATAGAAGGCTCCTAATATATTGTTTCAAAGGCAGATGAAAAATATTAAAAATCCTTAGTCACAATTTTTTTTTATAAGCATTTAAAGTTCAAAAATTGACAAAATATGGAAAAATCACGAAAATTAGCAAATTATTTTGAGTTAAGAATTCGTAAAAATTTTTCTTTTTAAATCTAAGATTTGAAAATGAAACACAAGATTCCTTATAAGATTATCTACCTTTATCAATAAAAAAATCTCTACCGGACAGTCAAATTAAATTTTTATGAGCGTTTGAAATTCAAATTTTTACAACATTGGATATTCACTCGATTACTCATGTAGCGATTTCCTTATTTTGTTGCAATTCAAAGACGAACAACTGTAGATACATGAAAAATTCACTGAATGTTTATATTAGCATTTCCTATACACCATACAATTTTGAAAATATTTTGACTCTTGTTGAGCTGTTTACGGACATTTTCAGTTTTCAATTTTTTTAGTTTTTTTTTTCTATAAATATCAATTAAGTTTTATCTGTTGGGCCAAAAACTGTAAAAATTTAATACAAGGCTCCTGATATAATGTTACAATATCAGTTCAAAAATATTAAAAATATATTGGCACAATTTTTTTTTATAAGCATTTAAAGATCGAATTTTGACAGAATTTTTCAAAATCTCGAAAATTATCAATCGTTGGAATTAAAAAATTATAAAATGTTCAGTTTTTATAACTAAGAGTTGAAAATTTAAAACAAAGATTCTCTTAAATAATTCATACTGTAACCAAAAAATCTAAAAAATATATAAACACACTTATTTTTTACAGACATTTTAATTTCAAATTTGGACGAAATTACATATTAAAAAACCTAGAATAACTATTTTAGTTATTTTGTTGTGATTGAATAATATTATTCGTGGGTACTTGAAACTTCTAAAGTGTACTATTATATATCTATGATAGTATCACGGTTTTTGTTGATGTATAACGCGTTACCAGTATCTAATGGATATTGTGATATGATTAATTTGGAACTTATTATAGGTACCTATTATAGGTCAATATTTTGTTTAATACCATAGATATGTATATAATATGTCTTATACCTACATAGACTGACATACCGTCTCCGCTCAGAATCGTTTTTCTTATACAATGATATTATATCGTTGAATTCAAATTTAATATCATCCATTATACAGTGACCCACTTGTAACCTACTGTACAGCAGAGCGACACCCACTTGCCCACCTTTTTTTATTGGTGCATAATAACTTAAAGTTAAAAAAAAAATCATTAACTTGCCCAACCTTGCCAATTTTGTTTGAATTATCCCCAGCCCCCTGAAAAATTCATGTTATGTAATATTGTTATGTGTAGAGTATTTGTTTTCCGGGAACAATAATGCCAAATGCACCCTACGGCCTACACCCCCTCCCCACCTGGACCACGCATTATTCATAGTATTTTTATTAGATATAGTGTTATTTCAAGAAAAATCGTTTCTATGCTTATTATGTTGGTTGCAGGTATAATAAATAGGTAGGTATTTTAATTTCTGAATTTTTTTAATCCTTAAAGGTACAAATTGAAAAATGCACTAATAAACTTTTGGTTCCTTTTTTTATTATATGGTTTATTTAAAAATGTTGTAATTATGTAAATCGTTATTTAATTACCTTCTGTAAATGCAATGGTGCCTAATAAAAAAATAATAATAATGACCTATATTATTGATCCAACTACTATAATAAATGCCAAATGGTAGAACACACTACTAATATGGTCGCTACCATACATATATTATATATATAAATATAAATAAATAACAGCACGGAGCCGAGGATATTAAATATTATCTATATATATAAAAATGGAGACAAAAAAATCGAAATTGCATCAGTTGAGAACGGCTGGGCCGATTTTGCTCAATTTTTTTTTTATGATGTTCGTAATTGCCAGGTGAAGGTTTTTACGAAAGAAAATTTTTAAAAAGTCAACCGAATAATTAGAAAAACTGCAAAAACTATTTATTGATGTCTGGGATTTGAACTCGATACCGTTGTCTTTATTTACTCTATGGTGTATTATATTATATTGGTTGCTATTGGTTAATCGGGCATGTTTGTTGATTTGTATTATTATTTTTTGTAAATATATCTTATAAGTATATAAATTAATGACGGTGTGTAGATTAGACCTATGGTAAGAAGATACGCTAATTTAAAAAGGGTTAAATTTGGTTTTTTTTATTCATCGGATTTTAGTACAGTTAGGTTAGGTTAGGATTTATAGGTAGGTGGAATTAAGTAAAAACGTCAAACTTGGTATAACTTTGGTACTTTTTGAGTTAAATCATACACTTACGTACAAACAGCACGGGGTCCGCGATCTACCGCAGGTAAATTACCTATCTGATAATGTACTGCTGCAATTCAGAATTTTTATTCCGGGCAACAGAAAAGTTAAGATAAATCTAGAACATCATACACCGAATATTAATAACGCATTGAACAATGTTTGAGTCATATATAGTTGGTACATTGAACGGGAAACGAAGTGCACGGGATCAGCTAGTTTATTATAATAATACAAACAAAAATATGTTAATAATTATGAATCTATAGTATTTATTTTAATTTATATCATTTAAAATATTCAAATACATGTTCTGGTGGACCTAACTTACTTTACTATTTTATAACCTTTATTTGACCATTATTCTATTGTCACTAAAGCTGGACCAAGAAACAAATTTCATAGGAAGTGGTTGAGAAATTAAAACCTAAGGCAAAATTATAAAAAAAACTAAACAATACATTTTTAATTAGAACCATTTTAGCTTAAATTAAAATGTACAAGAAAATCTTAATAAAAAATCGAAATCCATTGATTCCTTTGAGAATTTACTCAGAAAATAAGAACAATAATACATATTTTCATATTGTATATGTTTCAGAAGCGGTTCCAGGGGAGGCAGGGGCCTCCCCCCAGACTGCTTCAACAGACTATAATTATTATAGGTAGGTATCTAATTAACATAAACGGTTCTTAATCCAACTATAAAAAAATTAATAACATTCCTTATATCCATTTCGTTCATATGTTTTACTAAAACATTTTAATGTATATTGTATTTATGGCTTAGAAGAAATTTTTTTAGGAGCCCCCCCCCCAAAAAAAAAAAAAAATTAAACCCTGGATCCGCCACTAATATGTTTGTAGTGGTTGAAACTTTATAAATTAATAAAATTATTGAAAAGAAATATTAACTGGTATACTATGACTGTTCGTGTTCGAAAATAATGTCCAGGTCTTCAGGATAATCAGTATTATATTATGTAATATGTTTATTTTAATTTATGTGTACGATCTTTTTTAAGAGCCATACTTTAATACTTTACTGTACTGAGTATACTGGGTACCTATTCTAATTTGTCATGATCATCGATAGATGTTAAAAGAATTCTGCTTTTTCAAAAATGTCTTTAAATATAATATGATCCCTGGTATGCGTAAATCGACTAGCCCATTAAAAGTTTTTTCAAGTTTCAATAATAATATTTAACTTTATCATATGTTTCAATCCACCGTGTATAAATCATTTAAGTCAATTTGGACCATTTAATACTAGGGACAAATTTTTAATATCGTATGTCAATAAATTTGACCTTTGTCCAAATAGCTGAACCTTTAATAAAAGTTTCCTACAGATTTTATTCTATATATGTATTTGTTTTATAATATGTTAAACACTACATGGATGAGCATACATAAAGCGTGCAGATGGGTGCCTGGATGAGTTTCCCTAATCATTTTCTGCACACCTTTAAAATGTTCAATCATTGCAGCATTATTAACTAAAAAATGTTGATGACAAATTATAATTTAAGTTTAAAAAGTCGCTTTGCTGTACAGTAGGTTACAAGTGGGTCACTGTATAATGGGCAATGGGTATGGTATTAAATTTGAATTCAATGATATAATATCATTGTATAAGAAAAACGATTCTGAGTGAAAACGGTCAGTCAGCCTATGATCTATATTACGAAGTATATTTCATGATATTATTGTGAATAAAGTAATTTATATATAACCTATTTACGTAGAATCTTGTTTTAAATTTTCAATCCTTAGCTATAAAAGTTGAACATTTTATACATTTTTAACTACAAAATTATTATTACATTTTAAATGTGATACCTACGTTTTCTTAAAATTTGATCTTTAAATGCTTATAAAAAAAATTGTGACTAAGGATTTTTTATATTTTTCAACTGCTATTGTAACAATATAAGCCTTGCATTAAATTTTCAGGCATTTTTACTCAACAAATAAAGTTTTATTGACATTCATAGAAAAAAATACTAATAAAATTGGAAACTGAAAATGTTCCTAAACAGTTCAAAACAAATCAAAATGTTTTGAAAATTTGATCGTGTATAGAAATTTAAAATATAATCTACCAAGTACCAGTGAAAGTTTCATGTATATACGTTCATTTGTTTTAGAGTTAAACCAAAAACCAAAATAGATTTTCTGGAAAACCGATTTTGCGTAAAAATTCCCGTTTTTCCTTAATTGTTATGTTGTTTTACCCGTCGCTTTTGAAAACTATTAGGAAATTTAAATTTGACCTCCCGAATTTACCAACTAGATTCACTTTCCCATCGATCAAGATACTGTTGAAGAAAATAGAAGCAGTTTTACTGCCCTAAACCGTGATGTCAGACACAAAAAAAAAAATTTAAAAAAAAACACACACCATTGTAAAATCAATACATTGTTTCACTCAGAATCTAAAATGAAATTTAAAGTTAAAAGGCGTAGTGGTTGCAATTTTCACACCCACATGGCTATCACAACCGACAGACCACTGTAATTTTGATACGTAAAATGTAAATACAAAATAAAATTATTATCAAGCAATATAATTTATATCTAAGAAATTTAACAAAATGACAATTTATTTTTATTTTTACCCTTAAAACATTGTTAAATATAGATTTTTTTTTAAATAATTAAATTGAATACTATTATAAATTTGACAACGTTAATTTACGTTATATAGGAGCTTATTTAGTAGGTATGGAATTGCGTCGTATTAAGTAGATATCCTTTGTTACCAATTCGATAAATATAATCAACCATGTTCCCAAAAAGGTAAGTTGTATGCAACGTGTGTCGTGTTATTCTTCTATCGCTCAAAAGAAGTCCAATGATCGTTTAATTACAACAATTTCAGAAATAACTATATCTATATTTCTGTGTACTTGTACCTACTGTACCAACGACACGGCCGCGGTGCTACACCTATATTTTTTTATCGAACTAACAAACGTTTCACTAGCATTAAAAATAAGTTCTTTGGGATGGTACATTTTTCAATAAATATGAGTATATTATGGCTATACCTTATTTAATCATAATATACAAAAATATTATTGGTCATTATTATATTACGATAAGAAATTGATTTTTTTGAATTAAAATACAATTTTTGATTGCTATTATAAAATATATTATAATATAATGTACCTATTATTATTTAATTAATCGATTCGAATCTATTTCCTTATATTAAAAAGTAAAAGAGATTATATCTATTTTAAAATATAGGTATTGTACAATAGTAGGAATAGTTACGGTACCGTTTTGGTTTTCATAAAAATCTTTTAAGAAAGAAAATTAATATATATATTATTATGTATATGTAGGTACCTATCTAGTTATAATAATACTAAAATATTTAATCATATTAAAAATAGTCAAATATTATAAGTGCCTCTATTCCTATTTTTATTAAAACAAAATATTGTGCCGTGTTCTAAAAACTAACTAATAATAACTGTTGGTTATAGCTGATCTATTATTCAGGCGTAATAGAGTAAACCAAAAAATAGAATACAAAATAAATGCCAACAATACATTCTATTTCTGTTCGGTATATGATTACATTGTGTTTCCGGTAAGGTATTATTGGTATTAGATTTTACACGGTGTTATGAACATTTGTATATATTTATATATATATTCGTTGCGTGACGTTGATTCTATTTTACGAGTTACTTTTTTTGGTAATTTCAGACTTCAGCAGTAAATACAATTTAACTACATCTAAGTTATTAATTTTTGTTACCGAATGAATGTGTTTACGGAATATTAGTCGCATACTCGCATGCAAATCATTATTTTATTTTTTATTTTTCCATTAGAAAACGGTTAGTGAAACCCAAAACATAGTAAGTACAAGTCATTTTAACAATATCTCAAGGTTCAAATTCAATTATTATGTTATTAAAATTAACAATTATTATTATTGTCGTATATTTAATATCGTTGTGTTGCCGGATGTCGACTATGGTGGAATATAATATATGTAGGTAGGTACCTATTTTTCATTTTTAAAATATAGTACGACCCTACGACTACGGAAAAAACTTTGATCTTTTCGATGGATGTGTGAATGTGTGATGTGTGCACTACCTTCGGCTTACTGAACTATGAACAAGTATATAATTGCCTAATACTTAGGTAAATAAATTGCATTTTGAAATGATATCTGCAATTTTAGTGAATCTCGGTTAACTTAAAGAAAAATCGAAATGTGTAATAAAAGCTGCTGTACCTATACTGTAAAATTATCCATCCAAGTTTCGAATATTGGTTCTGGGGTACTCCAGCAGCGGTTTTTGCAAGATTATAGTAAATGAATAATTATTATTTTTATCACAAAAGAATTTCAGTTAATAAGTAATAACTAGAAAAAAATGAGACTTTATGCTCTTCATATTTTACAAGATATATCTATCAAAGAAGGTGTTAACACTTTCACACACACAAAAAAAAATTAATATTCAACCAATAACATTTTTGGTTTAAGATGTTAACAATTATTACCTATATAATTGAGTGCAAATATATTTTTAATAGGCACATTTATTAATGTATAGATCGTCTGTTTGACGATGCATTTTGAAGAGACGTCTTATTGGTTGAATAAAGTACCAGTACCTACATAATATTTATCACCTATTTTATTAATTCCTAAATCATATTCTTATTGCCCCTACACATTGCAGGGTTTGATCCTTCCATTAAATAGATTTATATATTCCGTGTCATGATGTAGGTATAATGTACATAGTAGGTGACCTTAAATATAAGTAATTTAAATTCTGTGTTTATGTTTTAAGGAGGATTATATTTTACCACGAAGAAGCCATGTGTAAGCTGGCGTATAATTATAATTATAACCCGATGGCCGATAGGTACCTCCCAATATTATAGTCCTATATGGCTAGGTATCTAATAATATGGTCTACCTATGTCTTGCGACTTGCACGCATGTAGTCCATTTATCATTTATTATGAATTGTTTTCATTTAAATTTTACAAAGAATGAGTAAATAATTTAAGATCAATTTGTGATTGAATTCAAGGACTCCATTACAATGTTGAATGTATTGTAAAAATGTGCCAAATTCATTACAGAGTACAGACCATTGTTTCTCTTTTGCGGGCCACTAATCACTATATAAAACTACAAATGTGTTTCACATCACAGCACAAAAGTCCACACAACACTAATTCATCTTGCAGGATATATCTATAAAATGCGTTGCGTTTCGATGTCCAAATAAATTAAGTTTAATTTTAATCATGTTTATAGGTAGTTCATTCTTTAGTTTTAGTATTAACTGAACGCTTGAGTGATTTTCCTTATCCAGAACGGCTGTGGAAAGTGGTAACTACTATATTATATATATAAATAATATGTATAAATTGTAATAATTGTTTAATGTATTTATATAATTGTAGTAAATGTAGATTTTATGACATTATGTACTCCATAGTTTTAGTTATTATATATAATTTCACTATTCTAGTCGTATTAGGTATTTATTTATATCATTCAGTACAATATACCTCTGCATTTGACCATTGATACGATATCAAAATGTGTTCGTTATTTTAAGTAATTACGTCCAATTTGTCAAAAACAAAACAAAATAAATCATCAGACCGTTTTTTTGAAACGATAGTATCAGGTCAAGGTGAATGTTTTCACAAGCTCGTAGATCGATGGGGCGGGATGGGTGGTAAGGATAATAGCCGTCGCCGCCATGGCCGAGGAAAAGCATAATATTACACTGGCGCGTATTCGGTCACCCCCGCCGAGTGTAATGCGTATAGAAGAAGCGGATTACCCGGCCGCCGCGGTTGACCCTAGTGCGGGGGATAGATGGGGGCGGGGTGTGGTGTCGGGCGCGCCCGTTGGACTTTTCCGCACCGCTGAGCTTGGTGTACAAAATAATATGTGCAGCCGATGCAAAAATAGTTTTAGATAAATCAAATAAAGTTAACCTAACTGTTTACCGTGATATCATATTGTACTATATACGGTTACGACACATTATAATATAATATACCTATTACATTACATTAGATAGGTTAGGTGTATAGTACGGTCTGCAGGACGTCTCGTCAAAATAATTAAGTAATGCAAGTAATAGCATGTTTCATGATATTGTTTGATTTCTACGCGCCGGTGTGGCGGTTACTCATCGTTTTCCGTACCTATAGGTAATATTATAATGTCAAATAATAAAAAAAAACTACAGATAGGTAGGTGCGGTTGGAAAAATCCCAACAGTTAATAATACGCGCTCGTAGGTACCACCTATAGCTTATAATCTAGTCTATTGCGGCCAGTTTAGCACGCGTCCTATTTTACTAATATCACTGATAAATAATACAGTATTATTTTATCAATTCTAATGTTATAATTAATAATATAGCTTTTTGAAACATCAAACAGAACAATAATAATAATAATAATAGTGCGCATTCTGAAATAACAATTGTTTCGGTTTCTAAGCATTCTTGAACTTTTTAAAAACACGTACGTGAATAAAATATACGTATTACCTATTATACTTACATTTTTACTTTCAAATAAACCGATGTACCAATACCATATACGTTAGTTAGTTATCAACTGACAATTATAATAACAGTGTATTATAGGTACCCCGTATACGTAATAAGGACAATATACCAAAAATAGGTACCTACTTTTGTACCAATGACGATGACGGTTACAACAAAATCTGCTGTTCTGCTTCAAACGCTCTCCAAATAGGTAACTATATAGTAATTTATTACCATACTTAATCAATATAATATGGGTAAGCTTTTGTCGGGACATCGGTAATATAGTTAAATCGTCGATGTTATATGATTAAGTAAATTATATTGTCAATATAGGTACTATATAGTATTAAAAAAAAAACCAATCGTTTTAATGTTTATTTAATTTTTTGGTGTCCGCTGTTAATGCCGTTAGGTCTTATTTTAACTGATATACCTAGTAAGTAGTATGTATGTAGGCACTAGGCAGTGGCATCGAGTTTGATTAAAATAGGTGGTTCAATTTTGACCTTAGTATACCAACTAAGACCCACCTTCAAGAAGTACCTACGAACGATCAATACAATATTAATATATCATATAAAATGTATTCTCAATTTTTCTCACTATAAAATGTATAGCTATCTACTCTATAGTTGTATAGTGTATACGTATTACACACTAACATGGAGTATATATTTCAGTATTTGGGGTTGAGGAAGTGTCGTAGTAGACACCGGGTCGATCTATTTGATTTTAAATATAATTAGTTTATAAACATATTTGTACCTAGTCCAACTGTGATTTTGATACATAGTTGGGGGTTTAAAGTCCCCCAAAAATATTATTTTCATTTTTTAAAAGTCGATAAAATTATGATAGGTACATGTAATAATATATAGATAGAAAAAATTATTAACAATGAGCAAAAATATTACAACAAATAACAATAAACGGAATAATTTATTTCCTACTTATTCTAATAACTCTAATAACTTCTAATAACTAATTATTTTAAATTCTAAGAATCTAACATAGAAGGTACATAAAAAAAAAAATAAATTAAAATCTCTCTAAAATTGTAATTCGGCCTCGTCCTTCAATACCTACTAATGTATTATAATCGAAAATAAAATGCATCAAAATAATAATATTAATTTATACAGATAATTTTTTACAAAATCTAGCAATTGGTGTCAATTGCGATTAAATCGGTAAGTAAATATACAGGCTACTACTATATAGATACAAATATACAATCAATTAATTTTCGGTGACAACTGACAGTGCCTACCTAGTTAACCTAACCTGGTCTATCGTCTTTGGTACCTATACTAATATTTTCGATTGCCAAACCATCCACATTTTTAGTTACAGACAGAGGCGTACCCAGGATTTTTCAATGGAGGGGGACTTGAAAATTAATTTTCATTTTTATTTTTATTTTGTCCAGTCTGGTAGGTATTTAAAAATGTTTGTACAACTTCAACTTCTCAACTTTACTAGTAGAAAATATGCTCTGATCGGCACAAGTGTCATATGCTATCTACCAAGAAAATCATATCCTCAAAAATCTACGCTTTTTTAAAGTATTAAAACGACAACCTTTGAATAAATGTTTGACAAACCTCTTTTTTACATCGTAAATATTTTGTTATAATAATATCGCACTCCTAGAACAAGACAGCTACAACTCAAAATTTATAGTTTTGAGAAAAATCAATTTGAAGTTTGGACCTTAGATATTTTAATGAGTTTTTTACTTATGCGTTTGAAATTTAACACTTAAATACTTACAATCATTCTTTATAATATTAATTTTTCAAATATTTTGAAATTCACTCTTAAACCCAAAAATTTTGACTTGTGGCCATTTATAATTTTTTAAGTAAATGCAAGACTGCCATATTTTGAGATGTGACTGTATTTCATACAGAAGTTGTGGCTGCAGTATCACAAATTATAAAATGCAATACTGCCACAACTCTAAATATTGCTGTTTTGCACTCAACATATTACACGATAATTAGTTTTTATTCAGTGCAAGAACGCCACAAGTCGAAATAAGGTAGTCTTGAATTTTGACTTCAGTGATAATTTAGATAAATAAAAATAAGTATACTGGCATAAAGTAAATATGGCCCTCTTGCATTGAAAATTAACTAACATTTAAATAATTCCATACTGACACATCTCTATAGTGGCTAAATGAAAAATTATATTGAATGTGGCGCTCTTGCATTTTATAGAGCTTATTTTTCTCTATTCAACAGTAGTCATAACTCAAAATTGATGAATTTTGAGTTGTGGTAGTCTTGTTCTATGAGTGCGAATTATCTCCGTTCACATCACGTTTTCGGATTTTTTTTAAAGTTTCTTTCATTTCACCATTACATTGATCTCCAATAGAATTTAACTTTGTACACAGTTTTGTATTAGGTAATAAATCACGATCTTATAAAAATTGTATACAAGGTTTCGTCATTAAAAATAATTGTTCTATATAATTCACTCAAAGTACTCATTTTATAAAACCATAAATTTACAATTAATGAAAAACACATAACTACGACGTTTGATCTCGGCGATCAACAAACACATACTAAAATCTAAAATACAAAATGACTTTGAAAGTTTGAAATTCCTTAAGGAATTATAAATGTGTATAATATATAGAAATATAATTTCGATACCGTCAATACGAATTACGGTAGATAAAGTAGATACGGTAGATAGCATACAACACCGACAATTAGTTGGTAGATAGCATACGACACGTGTGCCTTTTAAAATAATTGGGAAAAACAAAAATAAATAAATGAAAATTTGTTAAAATTGTTGGTAACTTTGGTTAGACCGTCTTCGCTTGGATTGTGTTTGATTAATTTTAGTTTTTTCCCTAAAAATGTCAATAAAAATTATTCGTTTGGTCAAAAAGCTTAAAATTATAATACAGGTTCCTCATAAGTTTCTATTATAGGTATTAGAAAATATTAACGATACAAAAGCATGATTATTTTTACAAGCATTTGAAGTTCAAATTTTGATATAAGTATATAACCACAGTTAATTCGTAGTTAAAATAGTATAAAATATTAAAATTGAATAGCTAAGGCTAGAAAATTTAATACAAGGTCTTTCATACAAGCATAGTTCATACCTACTTTTACCAAAAAAATTAATGATAATTTTAGGAAAATTAGTATGCAAATACAATATTTTGCAAAAATGAATTCAACCTATTTCATATTCGATAATAATATTACACAGTCGTCAGTCACATATTATGCGATAAGCATAGTATAATTAATCACGATTACTTATAAAGAACTTTATAATCGTGAATTAATCTAATTATCATAGGCGGTACAGGTATGCCCTAACTAAACATACTAACTATTTAATAGTATTTACTAACTTACGTATAATACTATCGTGTTTATTTATTACTATAAAATAAAATTTGTTAAACGGAGCACGAGCCGCATCCACGCCCCGACGGCCGTGGCGGTTTCGATCGAGGTTATCACGTGCAGTTATCACGTGTAGTTATCACGCACCGCTCTGTTATCACGTTCTTGGGCATGTGCCGCCGAACCGCGACTTACCGCCCGCCATCACTGGACGTCGCCCTGGACCCGCCGTTGGCAATTTTCTTGCAACTTTTCCGCATCCCTCGCCCGCCCGTAAACCCTTCAAAGGGGTCGGGGCGGCGGGCACGTCACACGCACAGACACTCCGCTCGCCCGCGTGACAGCGTTCTTACCCGCGGGCCGAACCTTTGCACGCCGCCGCCACCGTCGCGCCGCTCCGAATACGCGTTGTTATACGCTATTCGCGCGCGCACCGCGTACGGTCTTCGACGCGCCCCGTCGTGGCGTAGGTATTGTAATTTTCCCGCCGCCCTCTTCTCGTCGACCTCCGCCGTCGCGGTGCCGTTCCGGGACCGTTCCTACTGAACTGCTGCCGATTCCGACGCTGGCGTGGTCGGCGTGGACATGAAAATGCCGAAATTCAGGTACCTATGCCCGACTGACCCAGAACGGGGCCTCGTCACGTCTTTGTGGGAAGTAGATGTTTTCTTGGTTTTGTTTTTGTTTTTGTTTGTTTGTTTTGTTTGTTATTTTTTTGGTTTTGTCTTACCGGGAAGTATGTGACCTATCGGCGACTATCATTATGTCACTTTCATGTAGTTGTTTCGAGCTGAACTCAGTCTGTTTGGAGAAAAGTGGAGAGAATAGTGGTTTGCTATCAAACGTCGTCGATGACATTCCCAGTATCTACAATAGTAATATTGCACAGGTCTAGACGTAATCACATCATACGTATTAAGATTTATGATTAAGATCAGTCTATTGGATGTCATTGAAAATTCACAAAAAATACATGTATAATAATATTATGTTGTCTTGCTAGTCTGTAACTGTAGACAGAAAATATCGTTTTTATACGGTCTTACCATTCGTGTAAGCAGTCAGGTTTGTTTGTGGTATTTAATCGTTGATATTGTTGACACGGTAATAATAAACACTATTTACATATTCCACATCACATTCCTGTGGTCAAAACATCAATTTTTTGAATTGAGTTAAAGTTATCATCAAAATATATATTTTTAATTAGTGCCAAATTTTTTTTTGAATATTAATGCTCTTTCTAAACAAGTGCATTTGGATAGCATATATATAGCTAAATAATATTACTTACAATACTTACCTACCTACAATAATTTAGATCATTCTTAAAAGGATCATTTGTGAAGTATGTGTCATCTATCACGGATATAGGATAGGTATACATTTGATGTTCTAACTATTCTTTAAACAAAAATAGTTCATATTTTATTAAAGCTTATTTAAATCATTTAAAACATAAAAAAAAAAACATTTAGTTTGAGAACTTAACAATATTCATTATTTGTATTAATTTTTGTTCACATTGTGAATTATGTGCTTTTTATTTTAAGTGGTTGATTAACATTTTTATAGACATTTAAACTTAGGTTAAATATTGATTAACGATTAAACCTATATATTTTATTGTTAGTATTTTGTAGGTAATCAATTTTATACAACGTTTAGTAACTATCTATTATTATTAAAATTAAAAAATAGTCATAGCATAGAAAAAAACGTTAAAAAAAAGTATTGATAGGTAGTCACTTTAAAAATAAATTATTTTATCATTTATTTCTGAGTACCTACTTGTGTAGGTATTTTGAATGTTTTTTAACACATTTAAGTTCAGTTTCTAATCGATTTGTTTTTTTCGTAACTCAAAAACGTAGGTATATAATATAATCAACCTTATAATATTATATTTAAACACTTTACCAAGTCTATATAATAACATTTTTATTTATATAAATAATACAATTTTATTCCTTCCAAACAATTGTTGTTTAATCTAGGTATCCCGTATACTGTAACCTTGCTTACCCTGCAGTGTCAGCCTGGCTCATAATTGGACTTCTGGTCTTGCAGTAATTTTTAATGGGCCCCGACGCCAATATTAGTTTTCCCAACAAATTGAACTGCCATTTATTTAATACATCAAAAATAACTGATCACTTTTATTAGGTATTTGTTATAATTATTAAAAAAAAAATTATAATTAACAATGTTTTACATAATTTTTAGTACTTTAACAATTTGCAGTCCACATAAATAAGAAAATAAATTAATAATAAAAAAAAGTTTTATGGCCGAGATATGAATAATATTGACTCACCAGTATTTGGTAAAAACCATCTTTTTGGTAAATACCATAAATTCGGTTAGGTTAGTGAAATATTGATTAAAATATGTAAAATAAAACATTTATATTGGGGGACTAAGTGGCCGAGCGGACTAAGGCGTTGGTTCAAACCTCGGTTCATGGGCTGCATATTTCTTCGGGCAAGTCACTGTGTCCGGAAAGAAGTGCCGCCATCCCCCGCCCGGGCATGGCAGATACCTACGGGTACCCACTTTAAAATCTGCCAAAAACTACACACACGTGTTAACACCTACTGTTCCCTCCCCCACAGTTTAAAAACCACACAATAGCCTAAGTTACCTTGGGTTAACTAATAAAAAAAAAAAAAATAAATATTGCACTCTTTTAAAAACCTATTGATGTTGAACAATACAATTTTTGTTAAACTTTGTAATTACATTTTAATAAGAGACATTTACATATTACATATTCTAATTAATATAAAATAATAATTAAATAAAAATAAGTTAATTGATCCCAATTTAAAATAAAAAAAAAAAGATGATCTGAGTTTAATAATTTAAAAATGTTAAGAAATACTAATTAATATTATATAACAAAAGAACTAAATACAATTTGTATTTGTTATTACTCACAAACACCACTTTCTTAAACTTATCAATGCCTACTACCACATAATAGATAAAATTATTTCATCTATTCTGTGCTACTATCTACTTTTTTTTTTTTAAATACTTGTAAGTGTTGATACTCATTTATGGTGTACAAAATTATAAATTTATTTAATAAAACCATGCTTCAATAACATTAACACACAATGTTTTGTGACTATTATCAGTTTTGAATCATAAAAATAGAGTTTTTTAAATATAGATTGTTTACCTTAATAATATTAACGTAAATTGGAGGCAGGTAATGTCAATCAATGTAGTTTTTTCGTTTGAAATACCCACCTATAATACCTATAATATTTTGTAACTATGTTCTGCATTTATCAACTCCCTTATCAGAAAGATCCAATAAAAATGAAAAACTTTTTGTCCGAATTTACACCGTAGGTAATTCTGGATTAACCCTATCATACTGTATAATTATTTCATGCATTGTAAAATATTCTGCTCAAAATCATTTTTAAATATGAGTTTAGTACCTACTTATTAAAAAATACTGAAGATTTATATTGAGCATAACTTATTGAATATTTCTGAATTACTGAATGTAAAATAGTATTCAACTTAAGGAAACTATTTTAACACTTTATTCAGATACTTTTATTCAAAAACTTTATAAACTAAAAATAAAAGCTGTACTACAGGATAATTTCTATAACTGATCTCCATTAACTGAAAACTTTGATAACTTTAATATTATATTTGTATCTTTCTATAAGTTGCCTGTACACCCGCATCTTATATATGTTAGGTACCTACATAATTGAAATAAATTCTTGGCATTTATTAAATATAAATTGTATAAATACATCTATATTATTGTATAAATACATCTATATTATTGTATTATTTATTTTCTTCAGGTTTTGATAATAATAAAAATATATACCTACTGAATTTATGATAAAATTTATGTATACAATTTAACATAATTTCCTTATTTATGCCAATTGCCAAACATACCAAGTCTTACATGTTTAGTTGTGTGGTATAATGTTTAATAGTTTTGGGAACCCTAAGAGTTTAGTTCTATGATAATCGTGTTGTTAATGAATTTAATTTAAAATTGCTCCAAGTACAAATGTTATCCCAATAATACATTTTTATAAACATACTTTATTACATTAATTCAATATATTTCATTGTTAAAACAATTGTTATCTAGATAAATTGCACGGATTTAATTTAATAAATGTAAATCATTAAATCCTGACTGATATTAATAAAATGAATCCATTAAAGATAGTATAGCTATAAAATTATTCCTCAATTCCAAAGATATAAAGAATATGGCTAACAATAAAATAAAAGAGTTACTTAAAATATTTCAAAAATATTTGTAATATAATTCTGTTTTTCTAGTAGTTTATACTTTGTATTACGCTATTGAGTTTCTGTAATTATAGTTGATAGCTTTTAATTTAATATTAGTAGAGACAAATGTCTAACTTGACCATTTCTTATTAAACAGGTACCTAAGTGAATAAGTAGGGTACCATGAATTTATTGTTTACTAAACAATGTTTAGTTATACCTAAAAAGTGGCAGTCCGGAAAAAAATAGTTGGATGCAATTGTATGCGGTGCCTTAAAATGTGACAAAAGAAATACAATTTTACATTCCTAAAAAATATCAAAACTGTTATAGGTACTGTTTTTCTGTTTATCACCATTTTATACCTAATTTATTGGTTTTATTTATTTTATATAGTTATTGCAATTATTATATAAGACAATAAATTGTAATTTATTGTCTTCATTTGTAAATTCATTTTGGAAAGACTTGAATTACTTTTTTTAATATCATACATATTATGAAAAGTAAGTTTTTTTAAATATAAATTAGTAACTTAATCCTTTCACTGATCCAGACTTACTATTACTGTATTTCATAATAGTATCATTTTCTGGTAACCGTACAACTTTAGAAAACCCTGAGTTTTAAACTTAAATAATTAGATCATTTAGATCACAAAATTTGAATTTGAAAAAAATTTATTTTACGTATCATTACAGGTTGCAGTGCATAAATAGTGTAGCAGTGAAAATGTTAACATCTGAATATAATATATTAGTGTTTTAATATTCTAAAACAATATTCTATTATTATAGGTATGCTGTAGTAAGTCATTGCTATATTGAGTTAATTAAACATATTTCTAACAAGCTACACAGTTAAATTAATTTGTTTTCTTGCGGTTTCATGAAATTTACTGCAATTTGGGTTTCATGTGATTGGTTGTAAGAACATAATATAATGTAATAATGAATATCACAATTTAAATGGGGCTTAGTTAATATACCTAGGTAAAATTAGAGAACATAAATTATTATTTTAATTTGTAATAATTAATCTAATAGATACGTAATCCATTTGTATGTTGTTATACAAATAGTCAACACCCATAATTACTTACTTTATAATTTAATACAATTATATTATAGGTAGTAATAAGTCTTGTTACTTATAAGACTATTTGGTTGATAACTCTGTTGGGTAATGAAAAGAAACGACACTCAAAGTTAGATAACATATTCTGTAAAGAACAACAAAATTAATGTAAAAATATTGTACACATACAAAAACATTCTATGCTAAAATGTTATATTTATGAAATTCTAAAATAATAGTAAATAATAATACAACACAATTTAAAAGAAAACTAACAGATGACCTGCTCATAGACCAAAAAGTTATAAACAATTTTTTTTGTTTCATTCAATATATGATGAAGATAATAAATGTATAATAGATAAGGAGTGCTTGGTAAATTAAAATTGTATTTCATTCCATGAAATATAATTTTTAAATCAAGTTTAAATTTTATTCCTAGTTACTGGTGTTTTGAATTATTCAAATCATGAATAAGAGGACTCTACCTTAATTTGTTATTTCCGTCTTATAAAAGTACGACATGCCACATTTTTGTTCAATACTTTAAATTGTGTGCTGTTAGTTTTGATATTAGAGTGAATTAACATATCATCAAACTTTTAGGTAAGAACATTATCTGTACTACACAGTTGGCGATTGTTTTGATATTTTAATTTTCAAGCATAATATATGGATGAGGTATTGCAAATTAAAAATAATCTCACTTGAAAATTGAAATATTCAATAAAAAGCCGATGCTTAAGCACAGATAAATGAAAATGTTAATAGCAAGTAATTAATTATAAAAGAATTGTAATATTGTAATTGTAATTAGAAACACAAATTGTAATTATCAATACTAATTATGATCTTAAAATAAAAATATTATTTTCTTAGAATGTACCTAATCAATGTTTAATAATAATATAATATACGGCTATTAGAGGTTGATAATAATGTTCTTTGCATGATAGTTTAAAAAAGTTGCGACATATTCACGTTAATTTCATAAATAAAAATGTAGGTACATAACTACTAATCATAACGAGTTTTTCAAGAGATAATTTAAACATTTTTTTTTAAACAACAAATCATCATAACAATCAATTTCAAAAATCTATATATTCACAAAAAAAAAATTATAAACTTGTTGGTGGTTTGTTATATTAGATGCCAGGTAAACAATTAGTAGGTATTCAAATAGGTAATTAATGTACCCAATATGTATTCATGTACTCTGTTTAAAGATATTATAGGTTTAGGACAAGGTATACAGTATATAGTATTTAAAATTTAAAACACTTTTTAGTTGACCATAATATACAGACGTTGATAATTTATAGCTTAATAGTGGAATCCAATAATAGATATCAATAAGTTATCGAACTCGTTGTACATTTTCCAATACCACTGATAAATGTATTATACATTTTACAAATATTTGGATTGATGTATTCTGCAAGATAATTCAAATTGTGTATTTAGAATTTGAATTCAAAAATATTAAATAGGTACATAATTTTACCAATTTTTGTAATTATTTAGATAGGTACATTTCAATTAAAAAGTATCTAATTGAAAAATCAATAATGTAAAATTAAATTTCCACTCAAAGAATATTTTACCAGAAACTCACATTTATTTCGTATAAGCGTTTAAAATTCAATTTTTTTCGATGGATATTCAACCTTTAATTAATAATTTCTCCTCAATCAATTTTTGGTATTTTGTTGTAATTCAAAATTAACTTTAAATAGATATTTAAATTTTTCACCAAATGATTATAACAAAAATATTATAATTGTCTATAAGTACCTACATGATCAAATGTTCAAAATATTTTTGACCTATTTATAGACATTTAAAATTTTGAAAACAAAATGTTCTTATTATTGATTAAACAATTTTTGCCGAGTCTAAAAGCTTGAACAATTAATATAAGGTTCCTCATAAGTTGTAATAATAGAAATTTTTAAACAATGAAGATACATTATGTACGATTATTTTTTTTTTGTAAACATTTTAAGTACAGATTTTTACAAAATTAGTCAATATTGCAAACATTTGCAAATTTTTTTTTTTTTTTTTAAATTTTTAAATTGTTCAATCTTTTATCTGAGGATCGGAAATTTAAAACGAGATTTCTCATAAGTGGGCAATACTGTAACCAAAAATTATGTAGGTAAACAGTTTTTTTTTATAATAGTTTTAAGTTTAATCTTGGACGAAATTAGATGTGTAAAAGAAGATTAATGATATTCATTATTTTGTTATACCTAATTCATAAATATTATTTGTGTTGACTTATAACTTTTATTTATATTATTATATTGTATACCTACCTACATTGAATGAAGTTTTATAATACAATGTTTTAAGCAAAATTTAATTTAAACCATTGTTTTACAATTAGTAAAATAAATTACTTAAATAGCTGCAATATAAATAAAATATTATACTATATTATGTTTAGGGTGATGTAGGTATCATGTGAAAATTATATTGGCTTTGAAACCAAAGCAAATATTAATAATTTTACTTAGTATATTATTATAGTACAGTACTAAAAAAAATATTATGCTAACCATTATCCAAATAGTATACATATAATTATATGGGTATAAGAAAAAATGAATAGTTCTAATTATTACTGAATGGTGTATGATGTAGCTAAAAGCTTGAACAGGTAACTAAATCAGTGACTTTGAATATCGTTTTAAGATGATAATAACTTGTTTTTCATTTTGAGGAGGCTTGTTCTGTAGATGAACCTAATTGTAATGTGTTAAAATATTAAATAGTGCTAAAATGTAAACATAATGCAGTAAATATTATAACTTGTGAAATATTTTTTAGATTAAATATTAGTACGGGTGGGGGGGTTGCACCATGACTTAGTTCTAATATTCTATGGGGATAGGTAGGTAGGTATAAGTTATTGTTCATTGCCACAACTAAAAAAATATAGTTCGGCGCCACTGTACCTATATATTATTATTTTATTTTATTTTATTCTATAGTATGTTAGATATGACCTTCTGTAGGTTAAATAAACTATTACAAAGTGTGTTACCTATTTTAATTTCTGTACAAATCATGTATTAAAATATAATGTGTTACTGACTTTAAAACCGTGTTTTCTTAATACCGACAAACCATTCATTTTTCAAACTTTTTGATTTAAAATAAGTGGTTCCATGTCAGTATTATTGTTGGTTGTTTCATAATGAGAAAATATATATATATAAATGTTAGAAATGGGAAGGATCATATATAAAACTATACTATACGTGTAACTCGAGCGTCTGCATATAATAAACAATCAGTATGTATTTAAATTGGCAAAAGTAGCACGCTACTCAACATTTCTTTTCAAAGAAAATTTATGAATTGTAAATATGTATTAATAAATAACCATTAATTGTATATATACCATTATACCTTGTGGGAATTAGGTAATTTTTACATTTTATTAGTTTCTATGGTGATATACAAAATATTACTCAAAATCCGTTTGATAACAAATATATCTGTACCCAGTCCAAAAACACATTTATGGGATAAAATTATTCTTGGATAAAAAACCGAGAAGGCTACTATGCATAATGAAATCAAATTTTTAATAAAATGAAGAACTTTTACTAGAACAATCAATTATTATTACACCTAATTATTTAAATATTATTTTAGTACAACCAGCGAAGAGGTTCTTATGGACTACATGGTGTGTGGAGTTCGATATTATATCCAATTATATAACACATTGAACATTTTAAGATTACAATAGTATAAAATAGATTACCCAGAAAACTTTTATAAAATGTTGAGTGCTTAGGTACTTTACAATATTATCTGGCTTAAATTGAATCAAAACTTGTTTGTTAAGTTCTTTGAGTTAAGTTCTGAACTACTGAGCTGGCATCTGTTATAATTAAAACGCTATTTCCATTACTGTTAACATTTAGATTTTATCCAGGGTTTGATAAATAGAAGACCTGGTCGGCCTCAGTACCTTGTTTAGTGCAGTGACGGGAAAAGTTCTTTTAAAAATGAACTAGTTTAAGTTCAAGTTTATCTAATTTAACTATAAAGGAGTTAATTATATTTGTCTAGTGGTAGAAGCCAGATGATGATGAATAACACATAATATTATAACATATTTACCATAATTCTGTCAATAACATTGCATAGTCCTATTTAGTTTACCTTTTGCATGTGACTTATATACAATTTTATAAATATTAAATACTAAACTATTGCGTTTTTATAATAAAAAATTATAAAAATAACTCTTCAAAGAAATAGCATTCAGCTCTGTACGAGTATATTATATTAACGTTGCTTTAATATTAATACAATGTACCTACACATTAGACAAAACAACTTTTCTCCAGTCTCTAAATGTATAATATAAAATATAAGTTATAAATTATAAATTATAACTATCTATGCAAGTTAATTTATCAATACACTACGTATGAACCAAAAATTTTCTCTTTCATAAAAAATTAAAACTTAGTTTCTTGAAAATTGAACACATTCATATTATGCAGTTCACACAAAATGAACTCGTTCTTTCTCATCACTGGAGCTGTGGATAATGGGAATAAAATTTGTATTTACGAAATAAATTTTTTTTGAATTTTTCTGTAATAATTTGTGCTGAACTTTATAGCCATATATAAGGCTAAGTTAAAATAAAACAAGACTAGATGATCAACCTACAATGACTTTTAGGAACATATTGTTATAATTTAGATGGTACCTATGCTTAAACTTCTGTAGCAATAGTTTATATAACGGAAGAAAAATTACTAAAATAATGGTATAATTTTTAATTTCTATTATATACATGGTTAAACATCAAGAATGTAGGTACCTACTTCGCAGTTTTTAACCTAATATTTATGAAAAATGAGTGAATATAATATTATTTGACTCGAATTATTTAGCATCTAAATACTAAATAGCATCGATTAAACTGAATGAAGCCAAAAGGTAATTGTATTATATTACGTTTTTATATATTCCTTAAATTTAACTACACCATTATGACGAGTGTATATTATTATTGTACTTTTTAATTGAGTTGTATCAATGTATTTTATTTTACTAATATTAGCGTTATATTGTTTAAATATATATAGGTACCTACAATCAGCTGATCATTTTAATAAAGTCTATGATTAGCCTATTGCTGAAATTTCAAAAGTAATTGTGTAGGTACCTAATGTTAAAGTTGAAGTACACTATAGTACTATACGTCTATACATATAGGGCATAGGCACAACTAGTGGCGGACGCTTAGCCCCCCCAAAATAAATTATTCAATTGTTTATTAATAAACCTTTTAAAATTCAATTGTAATTATTATTTTTTTTGGAAAAATTTAAATTATTTAATTTTTATTTGAAGCGTATAATTATTTTTTATTGCTTATGATAAATATGGTAAATATCATTAGTTGTATAGGTACCTGTATTTGTTTTTATGGAAACAATTTATGTCGGTACATTGGTACAATTATTATACATAATTTTACAATATATGCACTGAACTATAATATACAGACAGTATATATTATTATTGTGAAAAATTAAACTTGAGTAAATATATATTTTTGTTTTTATTGTACACTTTTTATATTTTTCAGTTAATAAATATGGGGGTGTGGGAGCAATGCCCTAACGGGTTACTTTTCATGCAATATCAACATTTTAGCCCTAATTGCTCAACTGACTATACGCAGAGCCGAATTTAGGGGGGGGGTCGCTGGGTACAACAATATGTATCTTAGAGGCGCCAACATTTTGTAGTCAGACATTTGTTTACTTGTGAATTATTTAGATTTTATAATTTTAATTATTTTAATAACAGTATTATATAATATATTTTAGTATAGTAGTATTATATATATAGTATTTTGCTGTTTGAAATTGTTTTAATTAATATTAATTTGCATAGTTTTATATAATTGTATTTTATTTATAATATTCATGAAGTACCTACATAATATGTTAAAAAAACAACTTATATGATGAATTATAAGCAAAGTTTAAGTGACATAAATTCAAATGTATCTTTGAGGAGAGAGGATCAAGCAATTACTAAACAATATTTTAAAAAATAGCACTCATTGTAAAACTTATATTCTTTTCTGTGTTCAAAATCTAAAAGGTTGATAAGGATCTATCTCCCATATTTTCCGTGGGTAGGCTTAGGGAAGAGCAATTTTTTTCACTTGGAATTAGAAAGCGCCAATTATTTTTTTGCATAAGGGCGCAAAATGTCTAAATGCGGCACTGACTATACGTCTATACAGTATAGGTATACACAATACACAATCGGTGTATAGAAATGAGGTAGGAGTTTTTCACAAAAGTGCAAAAAATTTAACATATATTTTGTTAAAAATTAAAAATAAGTTTTATCAAATTACTCGCTGTCATATTATCACTTTTCATTGATGATAAACATTAACGAACTCTTGAATATCATATTATTCACATTCAATGCAAACAATTTAAAATCTTTCTATTACACAAATAAATTATTTTGAAAAATAGTTTCGTCAAATGGTTACCATGGTTAGTTACTAGTTAGGCAACCAATATTAGAGTTCTTTTATACATTTTAAAATGGATAACGTAAAGCTTCAGATATTAGATGAAGAGCTCGCGTTACAAAATAAAGTAACTATCAGAGAAAAGAATATTATATTATTTTTATATTAGTTATGAACTTGCAGCTCTCAAACAAAGATTTAAGGGTTGTTGACGTGCAGAGTCAGAGCCTCCACTCCCCCCTCATAAAATCCAAATAAACTATAAATTCATTAGTTAGGTAGGTAGGTAAATAAGTATGTTAAAAAAAAATTAAAATTGCTTAAATATACATTAATATATATAGGTAATAGGTATTTATTACATCGATATTAAAAATACAAGCTAATTATTTTAATACAATCGTGATTAAAAATTAAAATCATTAAGTGGACGCCACACAGATATTTGTTGTCTCTGTCTTACAAGTGCGTAACATACCAAATTTACGCTCATCAGACACGTTTAGCTTCGTTAGTTTAAAAATTTGAGTAAATCGACCTATTATGAAACTTGATGGTAAGAACATTATCTGTGTTTGCATGTGGGTTTTTTACTATAGTTCAGTTTTTAAGTGAGGTATGAGCATTTTTAACACTATAATATTATATATGCATAACTTCCCAAAAAATTTAACTATCTTAAAAAACACAGACACAAACACGTTACAAACACAGTTACCAACTTACTATCAAGTTTCATAATAGGTCGATTCACATTTTTAAACAAACGGCGCTAAACTCGTTCTCCCGACGTTCTCCAGACTTTAAATTTGGTATGTTACGCACTTGATTACGACAACGAATGGCTGTGTTGTACCTCTTAACTGTGTAGGCACTATGCAGGTATAAAATATTGAATATAAATTGAATTTATTCGCCAATTTTTGTTGCGTAGCTTTCATTTAGATGCCTTGGTATGTACAGCGGCGTATTTACGGGGGGGGGGGGGGGGTATTTGGTATTTTTTTGCTATTATTTTAGAAAATAAGTATATATATCTAGACACTAAATCGTGTTTAGTATTTACTATACTAATGTATTTTTTAGTTTAGTAAATAAAGTAAAAACAAATCCGTTAAAAGGTAATTGATAGCCTGTTATCACACCACTGAAACTCCGCTATGTCGAGTATGTGCGATTTCTATCCGATTCATATTCTCTTGTGGTGTAGCTGTTCTGTATGCGGATCGCACTCGATGCACCAGCAGGACACGGGTAATATTAATCATTACTGGACAGTTGTAAATTTGTAATACGAAAACAACTAACGAGATATTTTTAGACTAAAATACCAAAATCAATATATTAGTTACTATATTTTAATGGAATAGTCTAGTACAGCGTTTTTGAAACTATGTTCCACTATTGGTTAATCCCCTCCATATACCTAACAATATTCTTAAATACACCGCTGGCGCTGTATAGGAGATGTATTGGTACAGCCGTATACAGGGATGTACTGCAGAGTAGAGAATTTTGAAAATGATTTTACATTCTTATAGGTACGTAGATTCTTTTAAGTTTCACGTACACTCTAATCCAGCGGTTCTCAACCTTTTTATAGTCGCGTACCACTTACACAATTTGAAAATTTTTACGTACCACCTGACCATTTTTTTTTTTGCTTATTAATAATGTATACGTTTATGTTATATGTATCTATAGAATTTTATTTCATTAGGAATTACAAAATGAGATAATATAAAATATAAAAATATATAATAAAAAATAAAGTATTTAATTGAGTAATGCACAGAAAGAAAAAAACTTAAAAATTTAGTATTTGCGATTTCGCTTTCTAAACATTTTTTCATTTTACTAAATTGTATATCAAAAAAAAGTACGAAAAAACTACATAAAAATATAAAATTTTAATATAAAATACACTTGATGCAAACAACGCGTATGCCATTCGTGAATAAACCGAAGGAACTCACGAAACTAAGGTAAAAACACATAATTGTGAAATAAGAATACGCTTTGTCGGGCTTATCCGATAAAGTTTATCGATTTATATTATATTAAAGAGAATATCGTTATCTTAATTGCTACGATTACAAACGACCTCCACACCATCAAATAAACATTAAATAAACCAAATAATATTAAATGTTAATAATAATTCGTACCAATTTTTTTTATAAAGGAAGATTTTCTTCGCGTACCACCTATGAGCTCTCCGCGTACCACTAGTGGTACGCGTACCACAGGTTGAGAACCGCTGCTCTAATCAGTATTAAATAGACACGGGCACACGGCGGATGGTCACTGGTCAGAATATATTACTTAGACTCAAATTTCAATTGATCTTATAGGTAGGTCTATCTCTACCTCACTTATAGTTATAGGTAGTAGGTGCACCTATATGATTCACCTACCATTAAATATTAAAACTATACACTTGATACCAACGAATATGCTATAATATATCTGTTTGATTGACTCGGTATGTATAGGGTATGTTAAAATATGCTCTGTCTATATCTATATCTTTATATATCTTTAAATGATTCTTAATGGCTTTGTTGTTGTTGATGACCTGAAATGATTGGGTTAACAAAATTTGTTGAATTTAAATATGGTATATTTACTTATTATCGAGCTTAAATTAAAACATACCTTTGTTGGTGATCCTAAATAATTAGTTGGCTACCTACAGACTGAGAAATATCCAAACACTATTTTTGACGTTGTCACTGCATGGAATCCGTATCTTTACGCTCTTACCAAATACACTACATAATATAGACAACAATCAAGTAAACACAGGATTTTCGCCTTATTTATCTTGCGAAACTATATATGTAGATATATGAAGTACCTACGAGTCTACACATAGCTTAAATATACAAGGTTATTGCAATAGTACCCCCCCCCCCCCACTATATTACAATGATTTAAAAAATGTCTATAAATAACTCAAAAAAAGTTAAAATATTTTGAAAAATTATTGTATCCTGTACCTATATAAAACAATAGAATGAACATTTGGTAACAATTTCAAGTATTAGCTGTTAAGCTGTTATTACTTTTTGAATTACAACAAACAAGAAAAACGTTCAATTAGCCATAAAAACATTTTCTGAATATTTGAAGTATCTATGGTTATTAGGAAGCACCAATTTCCCTATCACCGCCTAGCGCATGCTTATGACAACAGCATAACACAGGGCTGGCGTCTTCTTAATACTCTAAAAACAATCATTGATACATTTGTAGCGTACAATTAATGTACAGTACCTACCTAATGTTATATCAATTAAATAATTCCCTAAATCCCTGTTCATAATTTTATATAAATTCTTTTTTTAGATGCTAAAAATTATCTAAATTCAAAATTAGTTGGATTTTATTTAAGGTAAATTTAAAGAGTTGGTGCTGCTACAGTTTATGGGGATTATGAGGGGTAAAGCCCCTCACGAATCAGTTTCCTCTACAATATTTTTGGGTTATTTCCGCCTATATAGATTGGTAACTACTTACAAAGCGGCGTCTGTAAAACGATGTCTCTTTTTTAGTTTTGACGTAAGTATTACTTTTTGAATCGACTCATATAAACTGTATTTATAATATAAAAGCAATAAGCATAGCCATAATATGGATATTCCTATATCTATTATCTACCTAATGAGGTAAATTAACACTTAACGGAAAATAATATACCTACATAATTTCACTTTTAAAATATTAGCACAGTATTGGTTTTATAAATCATGACCAGCTGTAATTCAATTTTTAAGTTCAGGAATACCCAAGTTTACCTATTTCAACTACTAGAACAATGAAATTATAACCTTCACGGTTAATTATTTTACTATTAAATTTCCAAAATCATATTCCAAAAAAGTCACTCTACTGTACAGTAGGTTACCTACAAGTGGGTCACTGTAATGTGTAATGGATGGTGTTAAATTTCAATTCAATGATATAATATCATTGTGTAAGAAAAACGATTCTGAGCTAAAATGGTCAGTCAGCCTATGATATAACGAAGTATATTTGATGATATTATTGTGAATAAAGTAATTTATATATTATAACCTATTTACGTGGAATCTTATTTTAAATTTTCAATCCTTAGCTATAAAAGTTGAACAAGTCGTTTAATATTAAGAAAGTGGGTGTCGCTCTGCTGTTCAGTAGGTTCCAAATGGGTCACTGTAATGGATGGTATTACATTTGAATTGAATAATATAATATCATTGAATACGAAAAACGATTGTGAGCGGAGAGTCTCCGCTCGCCGGAGACGGTTTTTCAGTCTAGAATATTTTATATTATATTTGTATTATTGTTACTTATTATTAATACAGTAGCCGGTAAGTTAAACTAATATATTATAAAATTACAAGAAATAACTAAAATCATTATTCTTGGTTATTTAATATGTAATTTCGTCCAAATTAAAACTTAATAAAACTATAAGAAAGACTGTGTTTATTTATATTTTTCGATTTTTTAGTTACAGAATTAACTACTTACGGAGAACCTTGTTGTAAGTTTCCCATCCTTAGCTATAAAAGTTGAACATTTTATAAAAACTACTAAACAATTTGTAAATTTCAAATTTCATAAATTTCTTCAACATTCGAACTTTATATAATTACGAAAAAAAACGGGCTCATGTATTTCTAATATTTTTTAACTGTTGTAACAATATTACATCAGAAGCCTTGTATTTTCAAAACAGGTCAAATTATTTTAAAAATTGTATGGTGTATACAAAATGCTTATATAAACATTAAGTCAAATTTGCATGTATCTACGATTATCGTTTTAGAATTACAACAAAATAAGAAAATCGCTACGTGAGAAATTGAGTGAATATCCAATGTTGTAAAAATAAGAATTTCAAACGATCATAAAAATTTAATTTGACTTTCTTCTAGAAATTTTTCTTTTGTTAAAGTTAGACAAACTTATGAGGAATCTTGTATTACATTTTAGGTTTAAAAAGAAATTTTTTTATGAATTTCTAACTCAAAATTATTTGCAATTTTTCGTAATTTTTACTTATTTTGTCAATATTTTAACTTAAAATGCTTAAAAAAAAAATTGTGACAATGGATTTTTAATTTACTTTCATCTGCCTTTGAAACAATATACTAGGAGCATTCTATTAAATTTTCAAGCTTTTTTAACCAACAAATAATTTATTTATATTGACAGTAAAAAAACTGAAAATGTGCCTAAACAGTTCAAAATAAATCAAAATATTTGGAAAATGTTATGGTGTATAGAAAATGATAATATAAACATTCAGTTAAAATTTCATGTACCTACGGTCATTTTTTTTTGAGTTGCACCAGAGCCAAAATCAATTTTTTCGAAAACAAATTCCTGTTTTTTCTTTTGTTTTTCATGGCAATTTGAAAACTACAGGAAAATTTTTACTTTTGGCCCCTCCCAAAGTACCAACTAGATTCACTTTCCTATCAGAAAAGATACTGTTGAAGAAAATCTAAGCATTTTTACTGTCCTAAAAGATGATGACAAACACAAAAATTTGAAAATTTAAAAAAAAATAAAAATAAAAATAAAAACAAATCATTGTAAAATCAATACATTCATCGTTTTAATCAGAATCTAGAATACTAATGAAAAAAATATTGTCGACTGACTATGAGACCGCGTACCTACAGTTCAGACTGTTCAGAGTTCTACTTTCCACTAAGTGTAAAAGAAAATATTTTCATATGGAACAAAAAGTAGTAAAAATATGATAGAACTGTAAGTACACGTAGATAATAGAAGAATATGCAAGTGGCGAGGTCATTTTCAAAATTTGAAATTACACTGCAGATTTAGCAACAAAATACAAAATACTAATGGGCTATTTAACTTAGATCTTGGCCCGTTAAAGTTGTCATTGAACTAAATAAATTTTAGGTTGAGTGGAACAATTAATGTATTTTACATATCAGCATTAGCCACGTATTTGTCATTCAATTGAGTTGCCCTACCAGCCCCATATCTATAACATCAAATAAATAGGTATGTATTAAAATTTTTAACAAAAAACATACTGATATAAATAATAAGTTAAACTCATTATATAATACACTTTATGATTTTTGTTTGTATAGTTACATTTCATTAGGAAAAAATGTGTTCTGCTGTACAGTAGGTTACAAGTGGGTCACTGCATAATGGATGGTATTAAATTTGAATTCAATGATATAATATCTTTCTATAAGAAAAACGATTCTGAGCGGAGACGATATGTCAGTCTAGGTTTAAGACATATTATATATAGGTACATATCTATGGTACTTACTTTAAAAAATATTGACCTATAATAGGTACCTATAATAAATTCCAAATTAATCATATAACAATATCCATTAAGCACTTATAATGCGATATACATCAACAACCAACCCTGAACTATCATAGATATATAGGTAATAGTGTACTTTAGAAGTTTCAAGTACCCACAAATAATATTATACACTCACAACAAAATAACTAAAATGGTTATTCTTTTTTTTTTATTATGTAATTTCGTCAAAATTTTAACTTCAAATGAATATAAAAATAAACTGTGCTTCTGTATTTTTTAGATTTTTTAGTAACAGAATTAACTACTTACGTTGAATCTTGTTTTAAATTTTCAATCCCTGGATAAAAAAGTCGAAAATTTTATAAATTTTTAACTACAAAATAATTATTCAACTATAAATTTGATAAATTTTGTCGAAGTTCGATCTTTGAATGCTTATAAAAAAAAATTGTGCCTATGTACTTTAAATATTTTTCAACTGATAATGTAACAATATATCAGGAGCCTTATATTACATTTTTACACTTTTTGGTTCAACAGATAAAACTTAATTGATATTTATAGAAAAAAAAAAAACTAAAAAAATTTAAAACTAAATGTCCGTAAACAGCTCAAAAAGAGTCAAATAATTTTCAAAATTGTATGGTGTGTAGGAAATGCTAATATAAAAATTCAGTGCAATTTTCATGTATCTACAATTATTCGTTTTTGAATTACAACTAAATAAGGAAATCGATACATGAGAAATATAGGGTGAATATAAAATGTTATAAAAATTTGAGTTTCAAACGTTCATAAAAATTTAATTTGATTTTCATATAGAAATTTTTTTTTTTGATAAAGGTATATAATCTTATAAGGAATCTTGTATTACATTTTAAAATCTTATATTTAAAAAGAAAAATTTTTACGAATTCTTAACTCAAAATAATTTGTTAATTTTCGTGATTTTTCCATAGTTTGTCAATTTTTGAACTTTAAATGCTTATAAAAAAACTGTGACTAAAGATTTTTAATATTTTTCAAATGCCATTGTAACAATATAGTAGGAGCCCTGTATTAAATTTTCAAGCTTTTTTAACCAACAAATAAAATTTTATTGATATTTTTAGAAAAAAAACTAAAAAAAAAATGGAAAATGAAAATGTGCCTAAATAGTTCAAAATAAATCAAAATATTTGGAAAATGTTATGGTGTATAGAAAATGATAATATAAACATTCAGTTAAAATTTCATGTACCTACGGTCATTTGTTTTTGAGTTGCACCAGAGCCAAAATCAATTTTTTCGAAAACAAATTCCCGTTTTTTCTTTTGTTTTTCATGGCAATTTGAAAACTACAGGAAAATTTTTACTTTTGACCCCTCCCAAAGTAACAACTAGATTCACTTTCCTATCAGAAAAGATACTGTTGAAGAAAATTTAAGCATTTTTACTGTCCTAAAAGATGATGACAAACACAAAAAAATAGAAATAAAAAAAAAAAAAAACACATCATTGTAAAATCAATACATTCATCGTTTCACTCAGAATCTAAAATACTTGTATTTGCATTCAAATACCTTGTGAGTATTCGTAAAATACATTTTTATAATAGTATTTTAAAAGTATTTTTAATACTTTTTTATTCGAATACTATAGTATTAGTATCTTAATACTTTTTCAAAAGTATTTTTTACAAGACTGTTGTTTAGTATCACAAAAACCACTCATAACATTCACTGATCATAAAGTGGTCTGATATAACTCGTTAGGTTAAAATTCACAAGAGTTTTCAAAAGCGCCCGGAAAAATTAAAATTAAGGAAAAACAATAATTTTTACGGAAAATCGGTTTTCGACAATATTGGTTTTTCGTTTTTAGTATACCTGTAAAACAAATACATGACATTTTCATTTATATTATTATTTTCTTTACACAATACAATTTTTAAAATATTTTCGTTTGTTTTGAACTGTTTACGGATATGTTCAGTTTCCAATTTTTTTTAGGTTTTTTTTTTCTATAAATGTTAATAAAATTATATTTGTTGGGTCAAAAATCGTGAACATTCAATACAAGGCTCCTGATATATTTTTATAATAGCATTAACGGTTACATGTTAATAGCATTTACGATGTAGTAATATTTTGTTACATCATTTAATCATAATATATAACGTAGCAGTGGCCAACTTGCAAATCTAGGAAAATTCATAGAATAGAGATGTACCTATGATGAATCTGTGTAAGAATCTCGAAAATTTCGATATTGTCTGGGGTTTCTAAAAATGAATGCTCCTCATTAAAAATGGCACGTACAATATATCTGATAGGTACTGCAGTTATTCTTATTTATAATAATTATGTAAAAAAAGTATACATTATGTTTTTATTATCGTGGGTGTTAAATAATCGGTCCAGTTTGGCAGTTTGACAAGAACTATTTTAATACTCAATATAGTATAATTTACTATATTAAAATGAGTTCGTAGAATAATATGCAAAAACTACCTTATAATTAATACAGTCTTACATAAAAGATAGTTAAACACCGTTGTTGTGAATTTATGATATCTATATAATTTCATGTTTTAAGCTCGCGAAGTTTATAGCTAACCACAAAATATTAAGCAAGGTGGCTCGGTGTTTTTTTTTTTTGGTTTGAATGTATTTTGTGGCTTACTTACATAGAGTGTTCTCGGTTTACAGTTTTACACTACCTTCTTAAACATAATTAAATCATTTTTATGAAGTTTTCGTAAGGGCAATTTTGAATGGCACACAGTGGGAGGAATATGAGTTCTAGCTGACCAAAATGCATATAATAAAAAAATTAACAACATTAATATATTAAATAAAGGTTAATATATTGAACTACAAACAAATTAAAAAAAAATCAACTTCTAGCTGCCCAAAAAATGATATAGGTACGTACCTATAATCAAAATATAATATTATATTAATAAAATCCACATAAATAAAAAAAAAAATCAAACAAAATCACTTAACTATTCACTTTTGATAGCACTAGACTAAGATTCAGAATCGGATCCATTACCAGTTTTTCAATGTTCAATAAAAATGTAACTTCTGGTGGTAATGTATTTTAGACTCAGTTCTTAATGATGTTGTTTTAGGAACAGGTGTTACTAAGAGACAATTGAAAAGGTCTGTATTAGTATTTCAGTATTTGCGTGTGAATTCTGTCTCGAATGATGTTCTCTATATCCAATATAGTCCTTGTTTCGAGCCTCTTGGGTTTCCTCCGATAACTGGCCAATTCGAATAAAGGCATACTGTATTACTAATGAACCATGCATTTGTATTTTGTGTACCTATACTTGGGGGCGTACGATACCACTCTTACAGTTCTACATAAAGTTCAGCAGTTTCTTTTGCGTACTTGTCAAATCATTCATAGTTTATTTCTGAACCACTAGACACAGCTGTTAAAATGACAGGAAATCTATTTAATTAATTTACATCAACTACATCAGACACCTTTTTCGTATTTATAAAAACCTAAAAACAACATTTCCAGTATTAGATGTACTGATTTCTTGAATAACTTTATCTACCTTCAAACCTAATTCATTCCAAAGCCTATAAATTGTTCTAACTTTAATTTTTCTGCAATACCACTTTTTTGATTCTCAATGGTCCTTTTAGTGTAGTGGCAAGCAGCTGATTTTAATTTATATGAAATATGTAGTACACATTCTAAAAACTTAAGCCACTCATGTAAAGTAGATAATCCATATTTGAAGTGTGGCGTCTCTGTACGGTTATGAGTTATGACACCTATTAGCCCCACATTCCTTCTTAATTGTGATATCCAGTACCCGGTTAATAGTTTTAAATATATGCAAAATTATTTGTGGTGACCAATTATAGTTGAAGTTTGAAACGTATTGATTGAAAATAGGGGGTGGGCAGACCAACTTATTCAGCGCGTATGTATTATATGGATAAAAATATGGAAATACTAAAATATTTATTTTTAATTTGTATTACCTTTGAGTATTCTGTATTTTTTAATTATTTACAATAAGTATTCTTCGACAAGAAAAACGTAATATATAATAGCTACTATTCGTAACAATGTAATTTAATTAATCAAAACCATATTTCTAATTAAACACGTGATGATATGACAAGTATCTAAAAACTCATGTTGTGAATAAGTGCATATTAATTAACTAGGTACCTAATATAATATTATAATATGTATTTTTTAATATAATATTGCTGTCAATAATTATTAAATTTAATAGTAACGTGTGTGTTTATAATATATTTAATAATAAAATAATATATAGCTGGTAATATTTGTAAAATTATTAAAAGTATAAGTTTCATAAAACTTTTAAATTATATAAATACAATTTTTATATATAATATATGACTATTGACAAATTCTAAATAACCTATACTTTTAGTAATTTTCAAAATTATATTTTACAAAAAATCCATATTATTTCATTTTTTAATATATTATTCACATAATATTAATATTATATATTTATATTTAATAATTGTCTATAAGTATAACATAAAGACCTAAAGTATATAGGGAAGGGTACATTTTTGGTTGAAGTCTGTCTCACCCGGCCAAAGTTTTTCAAATACACCATAAAAATTAAATTGATCTTTTCAAAAATTAGTTTTTCGTAAAAATTAACACTTTTTGTTTTTTGGTTTTCCTGACTTTTTCCAAAACATCTAAAATTACTGTGAATTTTCAATTTTACAATTCCAAAGGGTTGTCTAAACTCTTAAATATCAATTTCTTAATGGATGTGAAACTATTATTACAATTTTTCACGTTTTTGGAAATATTTTTTTTAGATGCGTTGTACCTAATATTACAATACACTAGTTTTGAAAAATAAATGTATTTATTATATATTCTGAGTGGAACGATGAATGTATTAGCTTACTGGTTATACAAAGATGTGTGTGTTTTTTTTATGTGATGTATAAATATTGAAGCTTAATAAAAATAAAAATGTTCTTATCTTCAACTTTTTTTAGAGTGGACTCTGGTACTTAGATAGTTGGTATTTACTACTTAAGTAGGTAAAAGTACAAATTTCCGGTATTTTTCTAAAAATTATCTTAAAGCCGTTATTTGTATGCAAAACCACTTTTGACAAAATCTTTTTAGTTTTTGTGTTGTAATCCAAAAACCAATAATACCAGATAGACTTTTTACCAAATATTAATATTAGTATTTTCTTGCGCATTTATTTCCTCTTGGTATTGGCCGTATTGCTTAGTACCACAAACAATAATAATAAAGTACAATTTTGTAATCTAAATGCATTTATTTTTATTATTTTTAATTAATCAATCATCAATGTCCCTAGGAATATAATATTACTACTGCCAAATCATTCAATCGATTTTCAATAGTATAATTTCTCAAATATGTTTTGACATAGGTACGTTTCAGACTCGTGTTTCTTCAGTTAAATCTATTGTCACATGTAAAATTGTGTAGGTATATTTTCAATAATGTTTTAATATTAATACATTTTAAAAATATATCTCCAGAGCAACATGTGTTAATAATATGTTGACGCATGCACTGGGCTAGTTGGTACTGTTTTTTACCGTCCTCTATATTTAATTTATTATAACAAATTCTTCTTTGAATTTGTATGTATTTGCAATTTAATTTTAATTTAATTTATAAAAACCATAAGCCGGTTTAACATCATCAAATGTTCTAATGCATAGGTAATTTAGAAAGTAACTAGGAAGACAATTTTAAAACACTCTACAGCTGCTCTCTCGTTTGCTCCAATCTTGAATAATGCCCTTCGATTTGGATTAATAGTATGTCTAAGTAAGAGGAAGCCATTGAGTCAGTACAAAATTATTATTTGCGTTTTATTTAATTTAACATTCTCAGACCCTTTCATGGATCATACCAAAATGTAGGCATCCACTTAATTTATATCCATTTAATGACAAACGTTCATTTTTGCTCTCTCAATACTTACATAATTTAATATTATAGGTGTTACGATTGTCTAGAAATACTTTCTCTTATCCGCTTCAAAATAAATTCCCTCAATGAACAAGAGACCCAAAATCTTTTTACCAAATGTTTTCCAATAAAAACTACATTATGAACTGTGCTGCCAATTTTTTAATGATTGCTGGTAATACATTTGATTTTAATTATTTACAGCAGTATTTTAATACTTGTAGAAATAAATTAAGTTTTATAAAATACATATTATAAATTATAATTTATTATAACATAGTATAGGCAGGGCTGGGCAAGATACCTCAAAAAAAGTATCTAAATACAAGATACGAGATACATTTATGACTAGTATCTAAATACAAGATAGAAGATACTATAATATTTTTAAAGATACTAGATACAAGATACATGATATTAGGAAAAAAAGTCCGGGAAAAAAAGTCCAAATAAACGGAAAAAAAGTCCCAGAAAAAATTATTTAAAAATAATATTATTTATTAAATTAGTATACATAATTATTAATTATGCATTAATTATCATCATAATTATAAAAATACTTATATATTCAATTATTATATTAAAAAAATTGAAATAATTGTATAAATGTAATTACATTGTTTGAAAAAAATTAACAAAAACATATTTTATTATTTATCATTATTTTAAATTTTTACGGTGTTTTCTTTTGGCATGGATTTCAGAGCTTCTTTTGGCAAATTATTGACTACTTCCGCAAAAACTTGAGAAGGTGCATTTGTTGGCATTATAAATCGGTTTTTCATTTCTTCTTTTGCTTTTTCGACGATTCCGATGTGTAGATCACCAGCATGTGAATGTTCTACATCTAAGCTTGGATTCTTTAAATCTGCATAATATATAAATATATTTTTTACATATATAAATTAATGACAAAACGTAAATATATTATAAATATACATGTATTTACCAATTTACCTCTGTTGGTAATTAATACACCAGGACATTTTTTCAAAGACTTCTGGGAACATTTCCATCTTATACTTTTTTTAGTTTATGCTGGATTGTATATGTAAATCCACCACAAACAATTTTTTTTCCATTTTTTATTAATTTTACACTATCCATTATGATGATTATTATAAAATTATGTACTACACTATTACTGTTAACACTGCTATGACCTAGGACACACAGTTGACTATACTAGTGATATAATATTATATCTTAGGTAGGTATATTCTAGATAAGTTGTAGTAATGTTACTCGTTAGTTTTATACGGAAATACCCTGGACCCTAACTGAAATATCATTGTGTAAACCTGTCCCCATATAGTAGACATACAGAGCGATTAAAACATATTATTTGAAAAAAATAAGCTTAATAAAATATTTTTGTTTAATATTTTTCTAGGAACTAATTTTATTTTAATTTAATAACTAATTTATATTTAAATAATTTTTTCTCGGACTTTTTTTCCGTTTATTCGGACTTTTTTTCCCGGACTTTTTTTCCGTTTACCAAGATACATGTATCTGAGATACCTGTAAGATACAAGATACTTAATATATTTATTTATTTTTATTAATTTCTTAATTTACCTTGGATACAATTTTATCATATATAATTTATATTATATTATAGGTTTTAAATGTATAATAATACGGTATGCATTGATCATTAACAATATAATTTCAAATAAGTTTTAAGTATGCGTCATATGCTTCCAATTCTGACATATACAATCTCTAAAAAATATTATTAATTGTACAATATTGTTATTATTAAATAATATTATAAATTGCGAATTTGAATAACTCATTTTAATATTATATATTTATACATATTTATATTATATATATATATACCTATGTATATAATATATGTTATAAATTGGTTAATTGGTTAATATTATAGACATAAAGCTTCCATATTTTAAATAGGTACTTACTTTCATATGTAGTCGAAAATTTGATGTGGAATTTATTGCTCCTGAAATAATTCTGTTTTCTTTTTTTTTCTCTTTACATGTTACACACATAGCTTTTACATTAGAATTCACATTTATTATTTCATCAGAATTTAAAATCGTATACAATTTGCCATCTAAGCATTTTGGAATATTAACAATTTATTACAACTGCATTATTTTGGTTATCCATGTTTTTAATAACAGATATTTAGATATTAAATTAATATTTACAAATATTAAAACAATGCACAAAATATAATTTGTTCGTCACTTTGTCAATATACACAAACACCGCACAGATGCATAATACGCACGAGACAGACAGAGAATATGAACGAACAGTCGTCGGTTGACGACCGGTGATCAACGAAGTCTTATCGCTAATATAATATTATCACCAGACACCAAAGTTAATTTAATCTAATATATTATTAGCTAACAATTAACATAATATTACTAATTGGGCAATTGGGAAAATTGTTATATAAATGAAATATGAAACTTTTTAAATTTTTTTGAATGTAGGTATCTAGTATCTTAATCATAAAAAGATACTAGATACAAGTCAATAAAGTGTTTAAATACCCGATACAAGATACATTCAAATTATACTGTATAGGTAATATAATTATTTTGGATTTTGAGCAGAGCGATAAATGTATTGGTTTCGGGTCAAAAAGATTGAAAATTTAATACAAGGCTCTTGGTATATTGTTACAACAGCAATTGAAAAATATTAATAATATATAGGCAATATTTTTTTTATAAGCATTTTTCAAATGTCGACAATATTTATCATATTGAAAATATACAAATTATTCTGCAGTTAAAAATGTATAAAATGTTCAAATGTTCAAAGAAGAAAAATTTAAAATATGGTTCCACGTAAGTAGTTCATACTTTAACCAAAAATCTAAAAAAAATATATAAACATAGTTTTTTTTATAGTTTAAAGTCCATTTAAACGAAGAAGAACGATTTTGTTTTGAGTCATATTTAAAAATATTATATTTGAGGGTGCTTGAAACTTATAAAGTTTATTATATACAAATAAGATTAATTCAACTCACCGGCTATAAATTTAATATAAAATATCCTTGACAAACCGTCACAACTCAGAATCGTTTATCGTATACAAATTTATTGAATTCAAATTTAACACCATCCATTAGAGTGACCAACTTGTAGCCTACTGTACAGCAGAGTGACACACACATACCCGTTTTTTTAATGTTATTAATAGTTATAATTCTTATTTTGTAAATACTACGTCGGGGTGTCATTAACGGGCTTCTTCCCTTTCATGCCATTAATCCCCCTCCAATTTCCTCATTATACTATGTAAATATATATTGCACTTAAATAAAAACTGTTCAATAAAAAAAAAAAAGTTAAAATTTCTGAATTTGATTATTAAACCTATCAAAATATGGTTGAAAAATGGAAACCCTAATAGTAAGTGCAAAAATCATCATTAAGGATATTATAACAAATTAGCTTCAGTGTTTTCAAGTTCCAATCAGTGGCATAGCCAGGATTATGAAATGGATGGATTTAAACACCCAAACTCTCCTAGCTACGCCACTGATTAAAATTATAGAAACTAATAGGAACTATAGAACAACCACCAATCTCTGTGGCAAGTCTACTGACATGATAATAATTTATTAAACTTGATGATGTTATTATGATGTTAAGGATATTGCAAACGAACAGATTTCAAGGAGTTCAAACTAGGCAATTTTCAAATTGTATGCATGTGGATCTTGTGAAATATGTGTGCATAGTAAGTGATCATTGTGTGCAAGTGTGTCCCGCACGCGTACTTAGGTAGTAGGTACAAGTCACTTAGTCACCGCTATGGCCCGTGAACGGTTAACAATTTATGCTCATTTGTAAGTACTTTTTTTTTATCAACCCTACCAATATTGGCCTGATAACGCGACAAGACTTCTGAAAACTGATTTGAATTCGTTAATATGTCTACTTGAGATCGATCAGGCCACATTTATTAAGATAATTAATTTAATTTTCGAATTATCAGCATTTAAAATTTAGTAAATTTGAAATATTTATTATTTAAACAAAATGTATAAGAGTTTAAGAACAACTTTTTCAAAAAGTGGCCGGTTCGTTCTCAAGTATACATATTAACGAATTCAAATCAGTTTTCAGAAGTCTTATCACGTTATCAGGTCCATCGGTATGATTGACAAAAGATTGGTACATTTTGGTTGGAATAATTGTCCGTCTGCAATCCCCTTAATATTAGCTATTACTTATTATAATTTATAAGTAATCTAAATACCCAATGAATAATGAAAAAACAATGCCAAAGGCAGGTAGAGTGTACGACTCCCCCGTAGCTACGGCACTGAAACCTTTGTAATATTATTTTTGGAATAATATTGTATAAATTACTTTATAATATATAAAATTTGTTTTTGGCAAAAATGAGTTTCATTAATAGAAAAATAAATAACTATGTATTACTATATATATATATATATATACAATATAGCCTATAGGTAATACAATATCCCAAGAAATATACCGCCTACGCTCAGATTGATTGTTTTTCACAACATGCATTGATTTATCTTTGAGTTCAAATTTAACACATTCATTACAGTGACCTATTGCTGGCTGCACAATGACTAGAAACACTCAACTTATCAGCAAAACGGCTTCCCCGGTTTTATTTTATTTCTTATCTCATAATATTATTTTTACACAGTAAATAATTATGTAGGTATACACCGTACACAGTAGCATCAGTATAATAATTCGATTTATTATTTTTAGAAATAATTTGTCGTCACATTTGTGTGAAAAATAATCGTTTTTAATATTTTTATTATAACTATTTTTAAGTTTTACTTTTTTGAATGATAGAATATATTTGTAGTTACGTAGTCCGAAACAGAATATTTTTCTGAAAACTTTGTTGTAGACAGGGACTGGAACCTTGAAGATTTTTACGGTTCCGGTTCCTGTTCGTTTCCCAGAAAAACTAAAATTTGGGTTTTGGTTTTATTTTGGATTCTTAAAAAATAAAAAATAATTTTATACTTATGTCAATAAATTTTTAAAGTAAAAGTATCGGTTCCGGTTTAAATAAGGGTTTCGGTGAGGTTTCGGTTCCCAATATTCAAAGGGTTCAGATTTCAAAACCGTTTTTTTCGGTAAGGTTCCAGTCTCTGGACTTGTAGGTAAAACTGTATAGGTAAGAAATCAAATTTTTAACGATTAGTTGATTATATAGGTACGTAGACCTAGTTATTGTCAATACCTGTTTTTAATAGGTATTAATATAATTTCACAATTAATGCCACTCTACTTCGCTCATCAAAACTTCCTGCTTATAAAGTTATAACTTATAATCAATATTAGTTATGACTAATTATCTAGGTACTCGTTTAAAGTTGAATTTTTATGCTTCAAAATGACCAGAGCAATAAAGCAATATTTACAATATTTATTTAAGCAATTAACATAATATTATGTAGTAATAATGATAATTTATATATTAAATACAATCTATAAGATTATCAAGGGACAAAGGATATTATTTGTATTTTGTGGTTAATTTCCTATATTATTTTATAGGTGGTCCTATGTTCGTACACAGCAATCGTTAGGATTTAAATATCACATTTTCAATAATAATAATCAACATAAAATATTATTACCACATCTATTATTACAATAAACAATATTTAAAAATTCAACTGGGGAGGGGGTGATTAAAACATTTGAACCCCGTCTATCCCTCGTGAGCACTTCCCGTAACTGGGAGGGGGTCCAAGGGTACAGACCCCCCACCCACCGACATTTTTTCAGTTACGGCCTTGAGCACGCCTATTTATAACATGAACCTATATTTTGTGAAAAAAAACTATAATCTCATGTGTCACTTTTTCATACCTATATTATCTTTCAGGTTTAGTGAAACAGATCTCATTGGTAGCAGCTAGGTAACTGCCAGTGTTTATTATACATCTTCCGACTGTATATTACAGTAATCGGAGGCACCTACCTACCTACCAACATCGGAAGTCTTCAATCAATACCTTCCAAACTCTTCAACTATGGTTCATCACGTTTATTCCAATCTGAAGAGTGCGTTGTGAGTATATTATATTTAATAATATATTTTATTACGTTTCCATCGACAATTACGACTAATGAGCTACGGCTGCAATTTAATTACATAATATAAACATATGATAACAATATGTTGCGTTTAATTATAAGAGAGTGTAATAGTGTATACTGTATTGCAAACGTTTAAGTTTTTATCAGCCACAAGTGGAGACAATGAAGTGTAAACATTTTTTATTATAATATTATGATTATGTATATTGATGAATATTGTCCGTCTGCTGTTATCGGTACTGGTTGAACTATAATAGTTATAACTTATAACCTATTATTAAATTAATCAGAAATGGTCATCATCTATTTCAAAAGTCAAAATCCATTTATGTATTGTACATTATTGAGATCAAGACTGTGTTAATATAATGATGTAAAATTTATTATTTTATACCTACTCGGTGTTTTGTTCCGATTAATTATTATGAATAGGAACTTATTAATCTAAAAAAGTATTAAAAATATATAGCAGTTATGCATTTATGGCACAAAAATGCTGTAAAAAAATGAAATTATTGTATTAAAAATATTATTAATTTAAGTAATGACAACATTTATCACTTTATATAACACACAATTTGAACTTTTGAACACAAATCGTCACACTTGTACATTAGTAAGACAGAGCAACACGTGGATGCATCCTCTTAAAAAATCTCAGCCAAATTATTTTATTGGAGAAAAAATATACTTAAGAATAATTATCTATTTTCAAACATATTATACTAATCTATTTAAATTCATAATATATTTTTAATAATTTGAAATAAGAAAAAAATAGAGGAAAACTATTTACTGTTTACTAAAGATTTCTAGTTTACTTAACTTGTTTTTGAGTAAGTGACTGTAATGACTAAAAAACGACGACGAAAATACAGTCAAACAATATTGGAGATTCGTTCAACAATATCAAAATTATTAATTGGATATAATATTTAGTATGTGTCTGATACTGTCAGTTATGGTTGTGCTGCCAAGTCTATGAGGGTATTTTCTTCGTTGTCTGCAGACACCAAATTATAATTTTTATCTACATAAAATCAGTCAGTAGGTAAATATTTTTATTAGTTATTACTTATTAGTACAGTTTTGATTTAGTGTGAAATAATCTAATGATTACAAGATAGATGGTCAGGTGGGGTAATTGTAAATGATTCTAACAAAGTATATTTCTAGCTATAAATGTTTGCTAACATATAAATTGGTTTTATCACTCTATACCGATACTAGTGGACGTATTAAATATATTTTCAATGCAATTTTGGCCAATTTTAAATACCAAACCTAAAAAAAATGCAATTTACATTTACCTCAGACATTTACCATTACCCCTTGGTTTGGGGATAAATGTAAATGGACAGATTAAAGCCATTAGATAATCATAAAATTGTGTATGGGGCAAATGAAAATGAATATTTTTTCAACTAAGAGTATATTTTTTTTTTATTTTTTTGCACCAAAATTAAAAATTTGGGATATAATTTAGAACAGAATACTTAAACTCAATGAAAAAACATAAGGGTAATTGTAAATACATTTTTTTTTACTTTATTGAATTTTAACAGTCTTTTGTTTCAATTTAATACATAATAGGTAAGTAAGTTGACTTAAACTTAATATTTAAACTTATTATTTAGCATAGCACCAATTACTTTTTTGGTTTTATCTCTATCAACTGAGATCTTTAATAATCATAGTGTAACTAAAAACAGTCTTTCCTCGTTTATACTAGGGAACTTGCATAATAATAATATTTTAGAATTATAAAATAACAACTTTTTGATACCTAGTCAACACTTGTAAAAATTTAAAAATGTGACAAACATAATAACTTATATACAAAACTTACAGCTAAATAACAATTTCACTTTTCATTAACTAGTATATAACCATTAAATTTGTATACGACTTTTCTGCCTTTCATATTAAGATCTGGCAGAATTGCTTGTATCATTTCGGCAGTTATAGTAGGTACTCATTTCACCATCATTAATTGAAAACTGTGTTCCAATACAGTCTTCTTGTTTCAGTCCTTGGACTATCACATCACCATCATCATCATCCACACTTTGCACAAGACACACATATTTAAAAAGTGTTTTCTTTCTATACCCTCCTATAAAATTAACCAATAAAAATTTACCAACTTTAATATCTTTCCAAAAAACAGTCTCATATTGTATCTCATTTATTTGAACATCTTGTAAATCACTGTGGTCATCTCCAAAAAATGTTGTTTCAAGTGTCACGTCATCATTCATTTCATATCATCATATTCATCATATTCCTATTGATTTATTATTAAACAATTTTAACCCCAGCTATACGAGTTTTATATACCTACATTTAAAATGTATATATTTTTTACGGTAAAATTATTTTATGGTGTCATGTCAAATACTGACGACAAAATGGACTGTTTTATTCGTTATAACGATTTTAAGGCTTTTTTATGATTTATTTATATTTCTATGAGTTATTTATAATTATATTAGTATTACGGTAGATTGAAGTTGAACTCATTTTTGCCTAAAATATCGAATTTTATATATTTTTATTAATCATATAAAAATGATATATTATCATATACTATTGTAATAATTACCTTATAAAGTTGTAAATTTGTAATCTAAAAAGAGTCGTTAGTAGCAACTCGTTGTTCTGTAATACTATAGAAGTTGTATTTACGCCTAACGTGGAACGGGGAAAATCGCCGAACTCGTGAGCATTAAAAATGTCATTGTGTACCTTATAGGCAATTAAAATTTAAGTAATGACAAACAATTTCATGTCCCTACGTTTTATATTGTTAAAATTACGAAAAAAAAATGATTAATGAATTGATTGTTAATTTTTGTTTGAATTTCCAAGCTCGTAAAATTTTAGATTCTGAGTGGAGCTATGAATGCATTTTGAACTGTTTAAGGACATTTTCAGTTATCAATTTGTTTTTTTTTTTTTATATGAATGTCACTAAAATGTATTTGTTGGGTAAAAAAGCTTGAAAATTAATTAAAACTTGGCTCCTAATACAATGTTACAGTGACATTTGAAAAATATTAAAAATCCACTCACCATTTTTTTTTATAAGCATTTAAAGTTCAAATCTTGACAAAATACGTAAAAATCACGAAAATGTGCAAGTTAGTTTGAGTTAAAAATTCATAAATATATTTTTTTTTTAATCTAAGATTTGAAATTATAATACAATATTCCTCATAAGTTTGTCTACAAAAAAATGTCGACAAGGAAGTCAAGTTAAAATTGTATGAGTGATTGAAGTTCATATTTCTTTAACATTCACTCGACTTCTCATGTAGCCATTTTCTTATTTTGTTGTAATTCAAAAACGAATTACTACTTTAGTCTGTAGATACATGAACATTTCATAGAATGTTTTTATAAACATTTTCTATACACCATAACATTTTGAAAATAATTTGACCTGTTTTGAGCTGTTTACAGACATTTTCAATTTTTTTAGGTTTTTTTTATAAATGTCAATAGAATTTTATTCGTTGGGTCAAAATGTTTGAAAATACGAGGCTTCTGATGTAATATTGTTACAACAGTTAAAAAATATTAGAAATACATGAGCCCGTTTTTTTTTCGTAAGCATATAAAGTTCGAATGTTGACGAAATTTACAAATTATTTAGTAGTTAACTATTTATATAATGTTCAACTTTTATAGCTGAGGATTGAAAACTTACGACAAGGTTCTCCGTAAGTAGTTAATTCTGTAACTAAAAAATCGAAAAATATGAATAAACACAGTTTTTTTTATAGTTATATTAAGTTTAAATTTGGACGAAATTACATATTAAATAACCAAGAATAATGATTTTAGTTATTTTTTGTAATCTTATAATATATTAGTTTAACTTACCGGTTACTGTATTAATAATAAGAAATAACAATATAAATATAATATAAAATATTCTAGACTTAAAAACCGTCTTCGGCGAGTGGAAACTCTCCGCTTACAATCGTTTTTCGTATTCAATGATATTATATCATTGAATTCAAATGTAATACCATCCATTACAGTGACCCATTTGTAACCTACTCAACAGCAGAGCGACACCCACTTTTTTAATATTAAAAATGGGTATGTATGATATGTATTTTATATTTTTAAATTTCTGTAGGTAAGAACAACTAGTGGGGGTTGAGGGAACTTTCCTTAAATTAATGAGCTTATTATTTTTTTAAATGAAAATCGTTATGCATTTTACTACAAAATAATTAAATTAAGTTATTATCTACAAAATAATTTTGGAATTTGTATGATTTTAATTCTTGTCAACGAAATGCGTGTGACTATGATTTTTACTTTTGTTTTTGAGCGGAGTGAAAGAATGTATTGATTTTACAATGAAGTGTGTTTTTTTTCTATTTGTCAGCAACATTTAGGGTAGTAAAAATGCTCTGATTTTTGAGATCAGAATTTTTTCTGATAGAAAAATGAATCTAGTTGGTACTTTTAGGAGGTCATAATTGAAAATTCCAAGTAGTTATAGCATCAAGAAAAACAAAAAAAGAGAAAAAGGGTGGTAATTTGTACGCAAAACCAATTTCTAAACAAATCGGTTTATTTTTTTAGTTTAACTCAAAGATTAATCACCGTATACACTTGAAATTTTCACTAAATATTTATATTGTTTCCATAGATGATAACATTTTCGAATTATTTAATAATTTAATAATATTTAATATAGCTTTGAGAAACTTCAATTTTTTAAAATTTTTTTATAATTATTCTAAAAACTCATTCACTTAGTAAAAAAGCTTGAAAATTGAATGATAGGTTCCTTATAAGTATTAATATAAGTTCAAAAATATTAAAGATATATTTTCACGATTATTTTTTATATACATTTAAAGTTCAAATTTTGACAAAAACCATCAATATTTCGAACAGTTTCAAACTATTTTTCTGTTCAAAATTCATAAATGTTTTTCCTTTCATAGATAACGTTAGAAATTTTAATAGAAGACTCCCCACAAATGTTCCTACCTTAAACAAAAAAAATGTTTGCTGGAAAATAAAAAAAAAAAAATATTTTACAAGCATTTGAATTTAAAATTTTTACGATTTTGGAATTTCATCCTTAAATTAACGAATTTTTATCCATACATTTTTGATATTTTTTTGTAATTCAAAATCGAATACCTAGTTCTAAAGTAGTATAGTTGACATTTTCACCAAATGCTAAAATTACCATTTTCCATACACTGTAAAATTTTCAAAAAATGTTCATTCTTTTTGAGCAATTTTTAGCCATGAGAAAATTTTTCAAATTTTGTAAATTATTTTCAGTTAAAAATTCATAAAAAATTTTCTTTTTACAACTAAGATTAGAAATTTGTATACAAAGTTCCCAACAAGTTTTACTATCTCTATCAAAAAAAAAAGTTCACCGAAAAGTTACTCTTTTGTAGATAGCCATGAGATATTTTCGATTTTTATTAATTTTTTTTATTTTTACAAGTATGAGTGGTATGACACAACGTCTTCGTATACAAATATTTATCATTGAATTCAAATATAAAATTTCTATTACAACGACATGCTTGACAACTGCTGAACAGCAGAGCGTTACCCACTTGTCCACTCACCTTTTTAATTCTAATAGTGACGTGAGACACTATTAAAACACATTATTGAAAAACAAATATTTGCATCACTCATAATTTTAAAATTTTTTATTTTGGTTGATTCAGTAATATTTCTAGAACAGAATATTTAATTGATACAAATTTCTAAATATTCCTATAATTTTTTTTATTTTATGAAACTTTGTGTCAATACTGTCAATAATTATGAAATATGTATACAATTATAGTTTATACAAATGTGTAAAATTAGAAAATATGTATATGCGGTACTTACAATAAAATATCACAGCATCTACACAAATATACACTATGAAGTTTAATTCTACTCGTTTTGCAATAAAATAGATTTTTCTCTACTCAGTGATAAATTCCAAAAAGGATACAAAAAAATTTACCAATGCAATAACTGCCGAGCTCCATATATTGTAAAATTGTATTATATTTATAGTACCTAATTCTACACAGTCACGTTGGTGTATCGAAATGAGGATACGGTTTATAACGCGCTTATAAACGGTTTGTAGACTTGTATAGTAGTTACAATGCTGCGTATGTTATTAATAGATTAAATATTAAAACATATTTTTCACTCAATTAAGATTTGAAATGTTGAATTATTGTAACACATACGTATATACTATGTATATTGCGTTGATGTATTTTTATTAAAATTAAGTACCGCGGGCAAACTTCCTATAAACCAATTATTTATGACACGTAAACTGTTTTCTATATTGTGTGTAGGAGGAAAATGACCTTTCCTTCATACAAGACCCTTTTATATCCCTATTTTAACTGGATGATGTTTATTTTTAGCTCAATAAAACTAAGTGGTAATTGTCGTTAAATTCATCAAGGTTAATCGAATGAATCTGCAATATCAGAGCTAAAATACAAACAGGACAGGTGAAGTGATGCTGCTGACGAATGAATGAACACTACACATATAAATCTTACGCTGTCGTGTGGTGTGCATGCTAGCGTCCTGTAGAATGTATAGTGGAGTACCAGAATTGATAAATAAGGGTGGGGGAGGGGGCTAAAAATAGCAAATAAAAATTAGGTATTTTCTTCATTTATTATCGTAATATTGCGTAATAGTATAACAACACATTATATTATATAAAAAGTACTGTTTTATGTTACAAAGGTAGGCGTTACTTTCAATTTTATTTTATTTTTTATGCAATTACAAAATTATTTAATAATTGGGAGCAATCGTCTAATTGCATTGTTATATTTGGAATAATTATTTAATTATAACACAAATATATATTAAACAGAATAGTATGTTTTACGTGTATCTTGAAAAAAATTATAATTTTGACATTTTATTACATTTTTATACATTTTTATTTAATATTCTGAAGCTGAATATTTTTAGAGAATTTCGATGTACAAAAAAACAATTTTGGACTAGTTTTACGTACTTAGTAAATTAGTTGCAAGTACCTATTTAAAGTTTAGATAAGAGTATATTAGTGGATAAACATGGGTTTTATATTGATAATATAATTTAACATTTAATGAAATGATAAAGATATTAATATGTTTATCTGATCTTGGGTAAAAGTATAAAACGCGTGATTTAGAGGCCAATTGAGTGAAGTATGCTCAATTTTATATTATACTATCTTCTTTATGTCCCAAGTTTTAAATGCTGAATAGTTAAAAAAAAATTGCTGGTGTCAGTGTTATTTAACCGAATATAATATACTTACATAAAATTTGATAAAAAAAACTGCAGATTTTGCTCTGCTGTATAGTTTTTTTTGAGTGTACCTCGTCATTGAGTAGGTCATTGTGATGTATGTGTTTAATTTTTATTCAAATCAGTGCATAAGATAAACAATAATGAACGGAAACGGGAGTTAATCAAAATAATGCAAACATTTAACTGAGTTAGTTAAGTCACCGTCAACGTCAACGTCAAGTTATATGAACTAGTAATAGTTAACTCTTAGTTAATCTAAGTCACTGGGTACAGATAATTGTACATTTTTAACTAACTCAGCTCAGTTACAAATGTCAGTTGGTATTTTTAATTACTGCACCTGGGTATACAGTGATGATTGTGTAAATTTTAATTATTTAAAAAAAATTAATTAACCATTTTGTTAAAAATTCTTCCTACTTAATGCACACTGTAGTGGTTAGTCGATAACATTTTTGTGTACCTATAATAAATTATTAAATCAAGAAATATGTATTGATTTATTTTTATTAAAAATCATTGTATACAGCGTGGTGATAAAACAAAAAACATATTTTTTATTTTAACCCTGATTATATTCATGTGGATATGTAAAAATATGATTTTTAATTAATGCATAATTTTTCTTTAATTATTCACCCATAAATTCTTGTAAAAACTACCTACTGGATTAACACATGGTACAGAAGACAATATTTTCTGTGTCATAGCATTTTTGGTTCATTAAAATCAATAATTCAAAAAAATTTACTACACAAAATCCATAATTTTTTATGATTTTTGAACACAGAAAGTCATTGTCTTCTTTATTGTATATGACGTATTCATTTTATTTCTTAACTTTGATTTAGTCTGAGGGGGCCCTTTAACACAAAAACCATTAATGGGACACTGACCTTGGACCATTTCTATATTACTTATTTGAATTATTAAAAATAATTTAAAATTTAAACTTTTCTAAAAATTTCACTAAAATTGCCTATATCAAACCCCTTAAAAACGGTCGTTCTATCTTAAGTGAAAAATGCTTACGTAGGTAGTTACAGTGGTAATTTTCTCGTTGAGTTAAAAAGTTTCAAATTTTCTTACCTAATTAATGCATTGTGGTTTATGCTTGTCTTTGAGTTGTGACTTTTGGGTTCTGATAAATATAACATATCACAATCGGTTGGCACCTATACGTTACTTATACGATATAGATTAAAAAAAGACAGCAGTACCTATGAAACGTAATAGTATGTCTTGCTTAAAAATTTTGAACATTACTTCAGCTAGTATTTTATACAGACGAAAAGTATTCCAATTTCTATTCGATACCACGGTATGATGATAACAGTAAAAAAAATTGCTTAGTAACAATTTAGATAATCGTATAACAAATATTTCGTTGCTGAGTCCGAGTGTAAATGAAATTATACTTAATTTTGTATATCATGAGTCATGACGTTATGACTTGCTGTCTATATGAATATACGAATAAAAACGCACAAATGACAGAAACGTATTATATGATATTTGATAAAACAAATTTATAGGAATAAATTAAAAGCGTTACTTAATTCCGTGAAAATAAAAATTAATAAAGTTTTGAGATATTTTGATTTGAATTTTTATTTATTAGCGTCGCTAAGTATTAGTATCGCGTTGTCGTACAATAGATGTGTTGCCAATGAGTTTTTGACACACAGCCAAACCGTTCAAAGTCAAATGAACACATTCAAAACGAAAAATAACACACTTATTTTTAAATATTCATACAATAATTAGCTTTTGCTGAATTTCAAATCTAGTTTAAGAATTAGTATGCCATTTTCACGTTTGAATATTATTCAATATTCGACTGCGATGAAGACAGCAAATATAAATAACTGAGTATAATAGGTACTTATCTGATAGTAATTCGTTCAATAGTATTGATACCTATAATATTAATATTAAATATTGTATTATTTATATTTATAGCGTATGTTAATATAATTAATTAAATAATGCAAATTTTATTATAGAAGAAAAGTATGTTTGGACGTTGGGTTTATTATAATTTTATTCTGCGACCCGTGTGAATAATGTTATACCTATATAGAAGATCTTCGTATTATGAATTACTTATATTAGGTAGTATAATATAATATATATACCATGTAAAAATTACGTGTACCTACCATGTAAGTAATTTATCATATTCTTGTATTTTTTTTAGTATTGAAAAATTATTTTAATGAGGTTAAGATATCATACCTAATTAGCATCATTATTCAACATCTCATATTATATTATATAATATTGGATATAAAATATATAGTACGAAATTATAGTAATTTGATATAACTTGTTTAACGAATGTTTAGATAGGACGATTCTCAATAAAATATAAGCAATATAAAATTTAACTGTTTGAATTTTCAATTATTTTATGTTTTATAATTCGTGCAAAATCATTTTACTAATAATAATTATTTTAATATTTTGTGAGTTTTGAAGTTATCGTTAGGAATTGAGAAAAAAAGCTATACCAATGGTCAATTAACTTCCTATGTTAAACATCGATTTTAAAATGTCACAATTATTATTGTTATCAAATACCAACACTGACTTGTTTATGTAGTAACTATATAAATAGTGACTATGTTAATGTGTTATCATATATGGACTGTGGCCTATCCGATATGCTAACGCCAGGCCCTAGGGGTGATTGTTCATCAGACTAGACTCATTTGAAGCACATACATCCAGTGCTTTATAATATAACGCCATTTAGACTTAAGTTGGAGATAGATGATATTGGAAGGTGCATATACAATTCTCGTGTTGAGGCTTATGTTTTTAGATTTAATAGTTCCACTGTTGTGGAACCTAAACTAACATAATCAAGAATTTTGTAATGTTGGCTAGGTGATCGACTCTATTGTAATAATTTGCCGTCATCAGAAAAATTTGAATATATTAGGCTTCCTGGAGTCAAACGTGTAATTTGATACAGTGCTATCATGCCAGTCTGTCCCATATTTTATTTTTTTAAACTGCAATTTCATTTTAGTATGTTTTTACCATTGCGAAATGTGTTCCCTAAGAATTTTTTCTTAACTCCAAAGCAGTTGAAAATTATTCACATATTATAAAATATAAAAATATAAAATTGATTTGTGAACTTTTTATAAAATAGATTGTAGTTGGTACGTACACTCGCATTTTAAGTTTTCATGTTGCATGGTAATTATAATTTTATTTTCCAGTTTTCTGATAACACAAAATGCATTCTAAACAAAATTAATCGTTAAACCATTTTAGGTATTTATTTAATTTTAAACGCAAATTACATATAATACCGAGTACCTACTTACCAACTATCGCCTATTTAATACATAGATTTATTTTATGCAATACCTTTCTAAGATTCATAACATATTACAAGGTCATTATTTATTAGCATTTAAAACGTTTGTCGGATATGATTTTTCATTTGAAGTTATCTTATCTTACCGTACAATTTTGTCTTAAACTTATGAATTAAAATAAATGTCTAATGTCTTAAAGTTATATAATAATAATAATATATTTTATTTATAGATTGTATAGAGGCTATTATATTATCTCGTTTTATACAGGTACCTACTATTAATATAATACATTATACATATATATATTTATAGGTACATAAAACCATATATTTTTAAATTGAGATGATTTGATCAAAGGTGTTTAGATTTAATTGAACCTATTTATTTGCATGATTTTTATCTAAATCATTGCAATTTAATACAATTTAATTTATTATTGTTTAAAACACAATAATTTCATACTGCTTAAATTTAATTATAATCGTTAGATAAATAATATTCAATTTGGCTGAATTAATATTGGTTAATTTTATTTTTGGCCTGACGTTTTTTATTTTTCCTAAAGGTTATCGTTGTACATATAAATTAATTTTTATCACGTTTCGTATCACGTTTTTTTTCTTTTGTAGTAGTTGTGGTTTATATAATCAATCCATTCGGTGTATTAATTAAATACGTTTGCTGTCTGCTTATTGTATAATTAGTGCATAATCTATTATTCATGTAGGTATAGATATTGCATTTTCTGTTCATTTTTGAAATCATATTTTGGAAAATTGTATCATTTTTTCTATGTCAAATTTCCAATCAATATAATATTATAGTGATGTTTCATGAAACTATTTTTGCGCTTTTTTTACTGTCAGTTATTGTAAAAGCACATAATGTAAAATCAATAGCTCCGTCGCGACGGCTCTGAATCTATAAGTATAATGACATTCATTGAATTTCATTACGTTTTTTGTGTGTGTAAATGGTTCTTGGAAATATAATTTTTGTTTTTGTCATTAAAATTAGTGTTACTATCTACTGATTCTAGCTGTGTTACTTGCAATTTCCGAGGATCAACATACCTACCTATAGTAGATATATATTTTTTAACAATTTTAGGAAAACCTTTTGTTTCAATTGCCGTGACACGTTTAATTCTAATACATGGCTGTCGACAAGTTAGTACTTACCTAGTATAATGGAAGATAAAATTAATTTCCTATGATTTATATGAATCCTACAATTTTTACGAGCTTGTAGATGTATAACAGTTTTAGTTTATTAAATATCAGAAATCATAAAAATTTAATTTTACTTTGGTTATAATATAACGTTAATAATTTTTGTAAAAAGTCGTTAAGGTCACTACTACAAAGTATGATTAAATATTAGAACCTATTGTTTTAGATTTAAGACAAATATTATATTGTTTTAGATATTTTTTCTGTGTTACATGCCAGAAAGATAAATTTTACAATTAATGTTATTGTGGTGTCTTCTTGAGACTTTATCTATTCAAGTCGTTATTTTTAACTTACAATTTTACATTTAGAAAAAAATTTATAATACTCATACTGGCATGTAAATATGTGTCATTTTAAAATGTACCTATAGGTGAACTTTTATTACAATAGTCAATAATATAATATAGTATTAAGTTTTTAAATTCGTTAATCGTAACTATATTAATATATTAAAGTCACCAAGGTTTTTAAACTAATACTCAATCTCCGAAAAGAATCTCCAATAATTATGTAAAATAAAATTATTCTTACTCGTTGACCTTTTGAATACTTTATATTGAAATAATATGTAAAATATATTGATTAAACACGTGCGATTCGGGCAATATATATCCCGAGTGTATATTATAAATTATATTATTTACTGTGTAGCTAAAATTGAACTGAAGCTCAGTTAATTCTGCTTACTTGGCTTATTAGATTCGTCGAGACTGGTCGAGACTGGAAAACGCGAACTCCATATTAAATATTTATTCGTTTTAATTATCTCAACTAGAATTAATAATAATAATAATAATAAATTATTTTACAATTACAATTTGTTGAACATTTGTCTGGTAGCTATGTACAATTTTATTGTATAATGTAATAAAGTACAATAAATTATTATTATATTTATGTATACAATATGTTATACTCTAGTTTAACTGAAACTCGTACAATACATAGGTATAGTAGGTACGTATCTATTAGATGCTTAGTGTTTGTTCGTTTATTTTGTTCATCTATTTGTTTTTGGTACGTATAAATTTAATATGCTTCAGTCACAAAATTCTAGATTCCCGTCTAGATTTTTGCTTATTCCAGAAACCGCATTTTTAGTTCATGAGCCGAGAACAACATTATAAATATCCCGTTTAAATAGGCACTTTGTAACATTATTTTATTTCCTCGATTATATATAGAATATAAATAATACAGCGTACACAAGAATAGTATATAACTGCATGGATCGAGATTAAATTCCATAAAAAATTTTATTGTTGATATTATTAATACTAGGTATTGCTTCCGCGGTTCAACTCGTGATACCTGTTCCGTTCGATCAATAATTTTAATCAAATTCTTATATATCATAATGAAAATGATTGTTGTCTAAATATTTCTACTATTGTAGGGTTTTTTTTTTTTTTAATAGTGTTATTCATGGGTATCTAGATGAAAGTGCGCTAATCACCGTTTTTATTTTTTAATTGGCCACCACAGTTGACGTGGAGGTCGTTGGTTTTTTTTCACGTACTGCCGATTTCTATCGAAAGCAATTTCATTTTTCGCTTTGACCTTCATAGTAATTTATTTATATTGACTGTTTTTGACCATACTCAACAGATTTTTTCTGCATTAATTCATAAATATTGGTCGATGAATTTTTGCAATTCATTTAATTATATTTGAACTTTGCGGTGCAGTTTGGTATACCATTGAACCGCGGAGGTACAATTATTATATCGACTTCATATCGCCTTATAAAAATAAATTATGCTTTTATACAATCTTCTTATGTTTCAAAACTTTAAATTGTCGAATGAAACTAAGCGACGACGGTAAGTGTACACTATACATCATTAGAAATGACGTGCAGTACGTTATAATTATTGTAACACTATACCTATATATAACTTATGCCATCTAGTACATAATGTATGTTCAATTCAAGGTTACCTAGGTGTTTTTATAATGTCCCAAGTTTAATTGCTGAATTTTGCATTAATACTGTGGTACAACAATTTTCGCTCCACAGAATAGAACCATTATAATAATATAATATACATATATAGGACATTTGGACCGATCCAATTTGATTAAAAACTAAAATGTGCACGATTAATTAATACAATTATTACACACCCATTGAAGTATATTTTAGTATATTATTCTTACTTTGTTGAATGCACATGATTTTATTCGTTGCGTACTAATTAATTTCATCGCGTTCCATAATAATTGTTATGTAAGATATATTGCATATTATATGGTTTCAATAATTTCGTATTAACAATATAAACTGTCGAAATGTAAAATTAATTATTTCTAAAAAAAAAACCTTAGCAAACATTTTTTACCATAGTTAGGTATGTATAGTTATTGATTTAATGGGTAAACAAACAGTTTAAATACGATAAACATATTACATTTATTACGTATTTAATATACGGATTCCCAACAGTTTTTTACAAAACTAATAATATTATTTTTGTGTTATATTTCTTTTATCGTAATATTGCATTCAACTGCAGAATTTACTCTATAATACGATCAGTCTAAATATCATTATTATTATTATTATTATTATTATTAGATCAGGTTATATTATTGAGGTATCCTCCAGAAAATATTAACCAACACGTCATAACTGTATAAAAGGTTAACTACAAATACATTGGTCAATAACTACATTAATTATATGTGAATACACCAAGTTCTATTACGATAAGCAAACGTGTCGTATGAAGACAATTTTTTCTTTTATAATATAATATTTACAATCTATTGTGTAAAGAACACGTGAAATGGGTACAAGTAAACTTTTGATGTAATAGAGGCCATCCATCGGTTGACACTATCTATTTTGAACAGTTATTATTTTAGAGGATTAGTGTTTTACTTTTAATATTGTTTTATTTTAGATATTAAGAGGTTCACGAAACTAGTGGCGCTATAAGTGACTTAAAAGATTACCCGGAATGCAAAAGGACGGTGTTTTCTAGGGGGTAGTTTATTTGAAATCTTTTATAGAAAAATGAATTTAGCTTTGTCGTGTACTGGCATTATTCTTAATATATCCTTTGATATATGATTAAAAATGTAGAGAAGGGATAATTTAATTTTCTGAGGGTAACATTTTTAAACGTTGCATTTTATTAAGGTTGGATTTTTTAGTTCTTCTCCAAAGCTGAAGGCTATATATAAGTCCAGTCTGGGAGTAGGAAAAAAAGTCCGATTTAATTTTTATTCATAAAAAAGTCTCTATTTATTAATAATATAAATAATGAAAGGTAAAATAATATGTAATATAATTTAAAATTAAAAATACTGAAAAATAATTTGTTAATATAAAAAATGAACGATCTAAGAATATATAATATAATATAATATATAATATAACTACCTAATGTAGTTTAAAATTAATAATTGTTTAATATTTATTTCGTTTACAAATACAATGGTCAATTTTATAGTTAAAAATTCTTCCACCGATTTTTCATTACCGGCCACTCTTGAGCATAAGTTTCTTAAACCGATGTTCCCAAACTTTCATCTTTTTGGTGCTCGAATCCCTTCACCTAATTCTTGTACCACTATTTTACTAAATTTAGATTAACTCTCGCTCGAGTTTTAGAAATTAAATTCCAGACGGTTGGGTGCGCTTGTCCAACAAGATGCGTAAAACGGTTGTTCCAATTCTCGTAAAAAATGTTAACACAATGTTAACAGTTTATCGTAGCCTCATGAAAGTTCCATATTTCTAATGAAAATAACAGTTTATTATTTTTAAATATTATATTCAAACCATTTCCTTATTTTCTGTAATACCATCGACTTATGCAGAATCGAAGAACGTCTCTGTGGCTTCTTCTGTACAAACTTAAATTTCATTCCGTCGTAAACTTTATTTATTGGAAAAAATGACAATCCGTCCAACATAGGGTGTATAACAAAAAATCAAACTGGACTTTTTTTTCTTCGGATTTTTTTTCCTATTTTTTCGGATATGGTTTTGGTATTGGGCATATATGTATTTATATAAATTAGGTAGCACACTTTAGTGGAACATTACAAGCATGTGGGCAGGTAGTTTAATGATGATTGTATCCACATCGGACACATCGAGAAGGGCAATCACAGGAATTTTGAGCGTGGCCATAATCTTGGCAGTTAATATAGGTACGGGTTTATCGTTTTAGGGTTTACGGTTCTTTGATTTTGGTATGTAAAAGTGACAGGAGTTGAAAAATTTCTTTAGATTTTTCAGTGGGTTTAAGATCTACAAAATTTAGTAGAAGAGAGATTTTTCTGATTTTCTATAGTAAATTAGTGAACTTCAAAAAGACTAAATACTAGCTCGACTTTAACTGTGTCTGTTTCTATAGATTAATGTAGATTCCTAATCACTACGAGTATATATTGGCTTATCTTTTTTTAACTTATTGGTGTGATTTTGCATAGCAGTTAGTTATTAAATAGTATAGTGAAGAAAAAAAATTAGTACTTATTAATATAAAGAAATTGTCATTCAGAGTAAAAGTTTGATTGATAATTATTTTGTTATCTACTTGATTACGTGCTATAATAAAACACATCAGTTTGTATAAAAGTTTGTTTTATAATTCCAACTAATAGTTTTTGTTTTTAAGTGGAACAATTCATGTTTTTTAATGTATTGATTTTTTTATACAAGCGGCACTCATAAAAATAATAAGTTAAAGGTTTCTTCAAGCTATAAAGCTTATATTTTTGATTAGATGTAGGAAGATAAAATTATATAATGTTTAGTCATACGAAACAATTCTTGATATATTATATTAAATTTAGATAGGTATATATTTAGTATCCACAGAATATTTTTATCTAAACTAAAATAAACATATCAACAAGTTACAAGCATGTTATAACAAGCAATATTATGATTATAAATTAATTTGTTAATTATCGAATCACTATTATTTAACTGAGATAATAATGTGAAAAAAAAAAAAAATATATATATATATTCATGCTCTTTGGATCGTTTCTATATAATGCTCCTTTAATAAGTCATTTTTTAAATTAATTTACCATGATACGATAAATTATTATATTGTATTAAATTAATATAATATATTATTATTAATAACATAACTCATAAAAACAATAAATACATGCAACTACTATCTATATAAGGCAAACCTAAGCATTGTTCTTTTCTAACTATACAGCGTGATAGGAATATTATATAGAAATATGACATTGTAATTTGAATTTGTGAATATTTACCGAGCAAATTTTAGACAATGAATGTATATGAGTTTTTAGCTATTAAATATTACCTAACCAAAAACCAACCTAAATAATTAATATCTTCTGTAAAGAAAATTAATTTATTAATCTAATATGTATAATTTTTTTTTTATGAATGTATTTTTTTCAAATTTGGTTATTGTGTTTCGGCAAAGATAAAAATCTGTTTAGTTATAAAAAAAAGTAATTGGCTTTTAACAACTAAGTTCACTTTTTTTCCTCTACTTAACTTATAACTTTTATGAGTAAAAGAAAATTAATTAACTTTTAACTTTAAATTTAACTTTCATTTTTCTATATTAACTATAGAGTTACTACATTTATAGTATATACACTATATTACTATCGGTAAGAACATTTTCGAAGTTATTTTGTACGAATATGATGTGTTTTTATGCACTTAAGACGTAGGTGGAACCAGAATTTGTCTTGAGTATTTACCGTTTTTGAAATATTTAAAATATTATAAAATACATTTTTGTAACGTATACTTTTGTAACTGCAGCAGTCCCTTATCGCGACACAATGTAGCGCAACCAGCCATTATCTATTTTAGTATTTTTAATATTTAAAAAAAACTAAAAGTTATGCAATTCTAGACTTCTATCATCACAAAAAATCATACATTTATACGTAAATCGTAAATCAAACAGCAAAAATACAATTTTAGGGTGGTAAATCGTTGTGTAAATTGAGCAACTTTTTCACTTGTAAGATAGGCATTTATATCGAGCCCGGCCCAATGACGTTATACAGCTATTATATATGTATATCTAATGTATATCCTAAAATATCTCTTTAAATAATATTTTTTTCATTGAATTTTAACTAAATTGTTTTCAATAGTTAAAATATTAAGTTCAAATATTTTAATATTCAATAATAATTTTAAGCAAACTTTTTTTATGATGTGTGCTTCTGTAAGAGTTAAAAAAATTTGTTTACTTGTCCAGCCTTGTTTCGTAGTACGAATCAAGTATTTTCAAATAATACAATGTCTTTTACTTAAAAATTGATTCCTATGTACATACAAAGCAATAACTAAATAATAAACAAGGTTTATTACCCATGGTGCTATTGTACAGTTATAATGAGAGGCATTGACTTGGAAATTATTTTTGAATTTCGAAATTTAACACAATATGCTGAATAATGTGACTCTTACCATATAATCAACTTTCTCTCTCACCCATCATCCCCTGTGTTAATAATTTGTTCACCTAAATATGAATATTTCATCGTCCAGATACTGGATCCCGTTCAAGGATGATGAATCAGCTGACGATATATCCATAATGTAGGTATACAGTAGTTAATTCGCGTTTATCAATATAAACCTGAAATAAATATAATTAAGTTATATCAATTGTTTAACGAACAATCATTGCAAGTCATTAATTATGAAGTGTTCTGCGTATGTCATCGTTCTCATATAGAAATATTGAATATTTGAATAATATCTATATAAATGATTGAATGAGTTGAATATCAATATTTAATTTTATTTGTCCAATTATTTAGGTGTGAATATTTACAAATTATTAATTATCTAAATTAGTCATGACTCATTAGTATTTAGTCAGACAGTTAGTGTACATTATATAAATTATATAAATATACCATGATTGGTTGAGTACTAATATAAAATATTTATTGTGTTCAAACTTCAAGTTGTTAGTTAAATACGCAAGTTGGTTCCTAATATAATAATTATACAATAATCATTGTTTTATTTACCTTGAACTCAATAGTTTCCCAAATTTAATATCTGAAAATTTAACTGTATAATATGGGTTGCTTAATATACTGTGGTAGTAGTTGTGGCGGACTGTAGAAGTTCTAAATGTGTTTCTAGAACTCCATAGACCGAACCCTAACGTTTTTAGAGGCTATTTCTTAGTGGAGACATACCTATCCATAGTTATACTTTTGTAACGCTTAGTATTAATTATTATAGTTATTTTTCTAAAAGAGTATTAGGAAATAATATATCTTATATTGTGTTGTAAGCTTGAGCATTCGATATCGGCTCGGGACGACGCAATGGTGTAATCCCTAATTAACTGCTATTATTGTTTTTATTAATTATAATATAATATCCATATAATTGTATAATAAATTAATATTATCACATCGTTATTAGGTACCTATGGTTGTCTCTGCATAGTGTTGTCGTTGCTAACTAAATTGGTAAAGAATATAGTAGAAAATGAAATATGCAAGTTCCTACACGGCAGAAAAATGTATTATTATATATTATATTATAGGTACATTTCATACATTTTATAATTCAATAATCAAATTTTTAAAACATACAGCTACGAAATTTTATATAATATTCTAAGTTATCAAACAATACCGTTATGAAATTTTATTTTTTTTAAAACAGTATCATCAGTTTGATAAGTTATAGAACATTATTATATAAAATATAGTATATTATTTTAATAATAATTATTGAATTATAAAGTGTATGAAAATTAAATGTACCTACTTATAGCTACCTACCTAGGTTATGATATTTTTGTATAATTATATATAATAATATATTTTTCAACCATGTAGGAACTTACATACCTCACTTTTATGTTTGTGTAGGAATTTACACATCTTATATGTTGAATTTGTAATTTTTTACCTGCTACTCTCGTGTAGGAACTTACGATTCCCGTTTTGTATCTAGCTCCATGCTATATTTTAAAATTACTTTATATAATTTTAGCAATTTTAAACGATTTCTCAAATTATTGGGTTTTTAAATGGATTCAAAAAAAAAATTGGAAGTGTTTAAAAATGTATTTGTTGAAAAGTAGTTGATAAATTTTCTATGTTGTGAAGTTAAAAAAATAGAACTTGACGATGAGTTTAATTTTTAACATTGCATTGCCCACTGAGATGAATTAGTTTTAGAATTCAAAAAACGATTTGAAGAAGTTAAACTTACGTGTCCTCAAATAAATGTATTTAATAATCCGATGACAGTTGAAATTCCAAAGCAAGATACTTCACTTCAATTAGAAATATGCGAGTTGCAAACAGATCCAATTTTATGTACAAAAGAGATTGATATATTATTTTGGATAACATTACCAGTTGAAAGATATCCATTTATGCTAGATTTCGCACTAAAAATGGTATGCATATTTGGAACTAAGTATTTACATATGAAAATGTACATTATCCAACATAAGCCAAATAAAATGTAAGGAAGAAATCGCCTAACAGATGAAACCTTATGACATCTATTACGTGTTTCAACTTTAAGCTACAGAAATAGAAGTCGATTTTGCTGAATTATCGCATCTATTACACATCCCAAATCATTAAATCATGTTTTGTAAGTTTTAAATTTTAATGACCTTTTTTTGCTTCCTGTGCTCTCTAGCCGACTAGCCCTCGAAATTTTAAAGTTCTAAAAATGGTCCTATAGTAACTTTGAGTTGCTCATCCCTGGTAAATATATTATATGATATTTCGGTTATTTACCTATCTGTTTTTAGGGGGTCTTAACTTAAATCACCCATGGAACCCTACGCCAATGTTTGATTCAGGCCCTGCGGTCCACTCGATGTGGATTTTATGTGCATTCGAGTTCTTTCACAACGACCTATCCAACACCTACTGCAACAGATTGCGTACAATATGTGTATAAAAAGCGTCGCAATAATTTTCATAGTAACACTCTCCAACTTAACTTCCAAATGAGATACTGCGTGGGGACTTAATGTGGATTTTGTTACGTACGTAAGTGAGAGGCGCAGTTGCGTGTTGGGGGAGTCCCGTGTCGTGGAATCCCCTTCCCTGTTTATCCTTATTTGAGAATGTATATAAAGTAATAGACTTTATTAGGTATAATAACTATATTTATTCATATAACTTTAATATATTATGACCGTAGTTTTCTATCGCTTTCTTTATTACATTATTATAGATATATTTAAGTCTGCTTACTTATATGGCTATATGTGGAAATAAGGAAACGATTTTTGTTTAGATTATGAGTAGGTGCAATGAATATACATTGGTTTTACAATGATGTATTTGTTTTTTAATTTGTGTTGTGACGGATATCACCTCTGGAACTGTAAAAATGCTTCAATTTTAAATGTTTAGAGTGTTTTCTGTAAATAGCAAATTGGAACTAGTATTGGTACTTTGGGTCAAAAGTAAAAAAAATCCGCAGTAAGCACCTACTTTTGAAATAAGACTAAAAAAATATATTACGGAAAACCGAGAATTTATACGCAATACCTACCAGTTTTTGATTAAATCAATTTTGTTATGATTCAATGACATAATTTTCAAAATATCTCGACTATTGTAGAGCTATATTTATGAATTTGAAATGTTTTACTTTTAATATTTTTTTTTTTATTTATACGTTGGTAAAAATATTTCTAAGTCAAAATTAAATCTTAGAAACGTATGAGAAGGTTTTTCATAAACTCTTCTTATAATAATTGGAAAATATTGAAACATATATTATGCACAACATTTTTTTATGTATACCTAAAGTTCAAATTTTGACGAAATACAACACTTAGCAGTGGGGCTTACCTTAGGCGCTATAATAGTTATGGAGAAAGGGGGTGTCAATATTTTGTCATGAGAACACACAATATATTGAATTTTTTTATTAAGAGTTAAGACCTACATAATATAATATATAACCTATATACGTTTTATATACTATAATTCAAGCAAAAACAATCAAAATGTAATATTATTTAACTATATAAAAATATTAATTAAGTATTTTAATAATAATTCTACACTTTTCTTGACTTATTTAGATTTGTATTAGGTGAATACAATTTGTATAAGATGAAATACAATATTAAAAATACATTATTGTATAAATTAAATATAATATAATAAACATTTTATTGATTAATTTACCACATTAATAATATTCGAATAAATTATTATTAAGCGACGAGATTGGGTATATTATTTGAGTTACAACAGTAACATTTCTACACAGCATATTATTAAGCCATATCGAAAGACCGACTTGTATAGGTACTGCTTGGTACGCAGTGTCAGTGCGCATATAGTGTCATCTGGCAACATTTTATTTATTTTTTTAAATTTAAAAATAATAAATCTTATTGATCTTAAAGCAGATGAACAGATCTAATTACGGTGTTTAATTACAGAATCCACACGCTGTGTAGAATATCCTTGAAATCGGATTTTATCATACGGATTTAGCATAATATAATTACAACAAGTACAGTTGAAATTTGAAACAATCGTTTTTTTTTTCGTTTTAAAATCCTATTACAACAGTATTAACCAACACGGAGAGAAGAAGAAAGGGTTTGTCGTCGGACTCCACATCCACCACTTGCAACGACAGACGTGCAGTGTGGATAATATATTATATTATTATAATAATTATCACGTTAAACGGTATCCAAGTACGTTACAAACAGGTGGTGTGTGCTACCGATATGGACCAAATCCGTACCGGCTTTCCCAGTAACGTATAATGTGATACGTCTTCCTTGCGAAAACGTCCAAACCAAACGTATAAATATAATTTTATTATGCACATGATATCGCCATCATTACGACGGTTTGAAGAATCAAGGACCAACGCGTCGTACGTAATTCGACACTGCACGGTTCGTCATTTTGCTCGTTGCATTGTACCTATATGCGTGTGCGTGATTGTATGTGTGTGCGAGTGCGTGCGCTATATATTGTGTTATAAATTATTTCCTGTAGGGGTCAAAATAACAACTGTGGCCTTCGGATCAATTCAGCATCTCTCTGTATCAGTGTCGATCCGCGCCGCCGCCGCCTCCTCCTCGCTGTCCGTTTCGATTTTATTTTTTTTTACCACAATAGTAGTATTTTTTACGAAATTATTTTCAAATATTGTTCACGGATCACGCGAGGGCCGGACATCTGTTCCAGCACGATACCTTGTGACGTACTGTACACGATATTATTAGCACCTATTTATAACGATCGTAATAACATGTTCGTAGTATTCATTTATGTATTATAACATTATTATATACGTATTTGAAGGTATCTACCGAAAACCTTAAAATTATCGGTCGAAAGTTCTGTTATTCTGTCAAAATTAAATCAAGTAAATACATAGCCCTGTCGGAGGTTCGAAGTAAAAAATAAATTAAATAATGTAAATACGACTAAAACATGTGAAAATAATCACATTTTTAGGTAATACACGTCGTTGAGTTTGAAATGGAGTTTAGGTGAGGTTTTAAGTTTGAAAATGTTCAACGCTACATAAGTAGCTTAAAATCAATTATCTTATTGATCATAAAATTCAAGATGAATTATTGAGTCGATATTTTGTCGACCACTTGTAAAACGTATGAATGTTCAAACAAACGATAAAAATCATGAATGGACATGCGTCGTTTTGCAACTGGTTGACTTTGTTATACGAGTAGTACCTAGTTCATAAAAACACTGTTTCATAAATGGCCGTTTAAAAAAAATTATATCACCTGATTAAATAATTAAATATTTAAACGATGGCCCGAAAACACAAATTTTTTTTTAAAAATATTTTTTATTTACCCAAAAATCAGTGCCCTAATAATAAAAATAACACGGCCGCCGCCACGTCATCATGTATGTACATAACATGGCAATATGCGTATCTATATCCATCAGTACAGACCGTTCATCATTCGCGTGGCGGCGACGTGGTCGTCTGCGTGCGTTACCGGAAGTAAATAATTGTCTAAATTCGTCCGTCTCCGACCCGATGACGTATATGATTAAAATCGTACCTCCATACCTAACCACCGTTTAACGCGATGGCACAATAAAGGTTTCTGTATCAAACGCCAAAACAACCATACCCACACCCAATGATTATTATCGTTGGCGGTTAATATCCCAGAAATCGCGGTGTAACGCATATTATAGCTGCGTATTATATTATATATTACTATTAAGTACGCGTGTACAAACATTTATATACATACCAGTACTCGAGTGTAGGTATACATGCCTACTTTATGCTGGTTAGGTTGATGGTTACAAATCGATTTCAATCTCACTGGAATTCTGGATAGAATATCAGTAGACAGTGAAAGCGTATATAATATATATATATAATAATAATATATTATAATAACTAGATATCTGAGTCATCTTGGGTGCAAAAGATAAAAATCTTAAATTAAATCTACAAATCTGTATAATGTGCCTATTATCAGTAATCCACTCTACAAAATACTAATACATAATATTATTAGTAAGGAGTTGCTATAGTACTGGTTGTGCAAATATATATTATAAGTGTTACTTGAAGTTTATTTGATTTTATAATATTTAATACGCATGGGAATTTTATGATGTCACCTAACTAAAAAAAAATTCTTTATAATAGTGCCACTTGATCCGCTCTGAGGAATTCGTTTAACAATAATTATGAATGACATAGTGATCGGTAAATTTTTAAGTCATCACAATTATAAATACCTACACAATAAAATATGTTAAGGAAACAAAGTCTTCACAATCACTGCAGAGTACCTAATAGTCAAATTTTGAAAATGTTTAATAAATACTTACAATGCTTTGCAGTTAACTAAACTCAATTTAAAATCATTTAGTATTATTTTGTTGTCGGCGGGACAACTTCTTGTTCATGCCATTGGGTACCGTTTCAAACGCAATTCGGCGTTCGACGTAATTTATCGTACAATTTCGGACGTCGCATATTAACGAAATTTAAAAGTTGCGTATATGTGTTAGTCACCCATCCCTTATAGCACAACACCATCCTCTTAACCTCCTACTATAGGACAGTAAAACATCCCAACATAATACTTGGACACTTGAACTTAAACCATAAATGAAATTCAAAAAATATATTAGGAAGGGGAATCGCAATCGCTTACGCAGTCCACAGACACTGATACATTCATAATAATATATTTATCGTATAATTTACGCGACATTATAGTAAATACGGTTCATAAGCGACTGTAAGGCTACGGGTAATTTAATAGCACTATACTATATATTGTGTTTACTGTGTATATACATACTACCTAACCATACATATCACATACATATAGGTACATACATGTTGACGGTATATTATATTATTATGTTATGTCTTATGTAGTACCTACGCTGCCGCTATCGCAACTCCGTTTAATTGCAGGTATTCAGGATAAAAAAAAACGGCTGTTAATCATCTATATAGTACCTATATACAGTATTATTAGGTATGCGCGTTTTGTTTGTTTTAACGACACGTTTCATAAATTACGTATCGTGTCGTTCATCGACGTTTGTGGGTTACATACTTACATATATATAAATTATAATACACACACGTCATATTATTTTAGTCGGGCCGTGCATACGCGCGCTGCAGGTGCTGCCGCAGCGTACCTCGAACCGACCAACGAACGCCCTTCGGTTTCGTATGTAGGTAATAGCTGTATTCGCGATATTCGCGTTGTGTAACATAGTAATAACTACATATATTATATATTATGCATGAGTGTGTGTGTGTGTGCAAAATTGAATTGTAGGTATATTATATTGTTTCCGAGTGCGGCTGATGATAATAAAAAATAATGATTACCCGCGAGCACCGTTAATCAAAACTCTCTCGAATATTATTATCTCGATTTCGATGGAGGAAAAAACTAATGCCGTGCTTTTCCAATCGACGATTGGTTTTGTAGGTATAGAGATTGGTATATGCTTGGAGACACAACATTAGATAAGACATCTTAATATTCTCTTGGCGTTCACTGATAGGTAGGACGTCTTGTAATGTGCTTTGGAAGGTATCCTGCTATTGGATTCGTTGATGCTCCATGGGTCACGATGACCTCGTCTGATAAATTGTTATTTACATCATATAATATATTCTGTTTTGTTTTACTTAACTGTACCTATAATACTACCGCGCTAAAATACACTTTCAAATATTATTGTTTCTGATTATTATGAGTACGGCACATGTTTCAAAACATTTTATGTGTATAGGTATATACACTGTACCCAATGATTAATGTGTCAGTTCCAACGAAGACCTAACCTAACTATAACCTATTTAAAAACAATTTTTAATCAATATAAAATTACAGTTGACGAAATATAATAATATATTGAAGTGCACGAAGCAGGTGGTTTAATTTTGTATAGAATTATTGATAGCAATGTAATAATGAATTTGGGTGATATCTAGTCGTTTAGTTATTTAGTTATGTATGGACTGCATGTGTTTAGGTTGAATATTCAATTACAAAAATCGTCATTTGTTGGAATTACGTTTATGTCATGAATTTAATATTACATAATCTTATACCTACATTACCTATGAATACATTTACTGTGATTTATTCAAAATTTATATCGTACGCCTGATAGTTGATTCAAACTAACAGTTAATAGTTTTAATAGGTATACATTTCCGAGCTCTCATTCTGATGTTACCCATTTATTTTTCTGAAATAATATTAGTGCATTTATATGTATAAATCACCAATGTCCAATGCGATAATTAATTAGAATAATAAAAAGAAAATATAAAAAGGTTGAAACAGAAATTAACTAGACAATTTTTCTGTAATGACGTCTGAGCATAGGTGTGCGCAATTTGACCGCAAAGAGGGGACCACATAGAAAATGTCTGTACCAATAACTAATTATATCAGTATAATTAAATACTTTTTTATATACATGACACACCTGATTTTGTAATGTTATGGAATAATAATTTAATTATTTATACAAAAACAAATAAATAATTACTACTAAAAAGTACAAAAAAAATAAGAAATACAAAATAAGAATAAGAATACAGATAAAAAAATTATTATAGTTCAAAAAATGTTTATTTAAACAACTATTTACAAATCGCTCGGAATTAAATATGGGAGTAAAGCGTTTGAATGCTGAACGAATAAGCTGAAGCTAGGATCCATCATAAGTTTGGTCTGCTGATGATGTCGTAGGCAACATTTTAGACTTTTGCAGTAACCTTCATATAAATTAAAATTGAAATATATTGTAACGTCTTACGTAATTTTATAAAAACCGTTTTTAAATTTTCCTGAAACTTAGTTCAGTCTCGTCGGCCTAACTCCCTGTCTACGTCACTAAGCTAATACAACCTGAGATTGATTGACTGCCGGATCTGATCTATTATTCCTAATAAATTCCCGAAATCTTGATGGTTTGTCACAGAAAGTAGCTCCAGTAGATTTACTACATTTTATATTTTTACGGTTTAGTATATGTATTTAATATATTTTATATTATGCTGGGAGAAAACAAAAAATCCTTGAATTCGCGTAGTTTTAAAAATAAGACCAGCTTTTCTTTTTTGAAATACTAAATCAATTGAATCACTTGTAAGCCAACTGGAAAAAGTTAGACAAGGTAAAATGATGGATACAGTATAGGTACAACGAAGAATAAATGCAGACTAAGTATTAAATTAAGCATACACTGCAGCAGAATCGGTATCTATTTGTGTTATTATATGGTATCGACCCAGCTATATGTCAATACAAGAGTAATTTTCCTTAAGAAAATCCACGAAAGAATAAGATTTAATAACCGGGATAAAATCGCTGGACTACATGCTGGCACTTTGCCTTACAAAGATAAGATCTAGTACTGAGCCAGACGAATTATAAATGTCTTAAACCTGGGATAAATTCTAAACTGCAAATGTCCCCTGGTCCATGGACACAATTAATGCGAGTATATATTGGGAAGAAGAGTAAATAAGACCATTGTTATCGTTAGACCATAATACACCGGGAAGATAAAAATCGCTACAGAAAATAAACGTAATATTCCTAAGCATGAATGAAAATGAATTTTTTTCTACTATAGAAATTAATGTCTCGTATAGAACAATTAAGAAGAATTAGTTATATATTTTGTTTTAAAGATGTAGTTAATAATTATTTTATACACTTTGTTTTTTAATAGGCAATAGCAAATAAGACTCAGAAATTTAATACAAATTTTTAATAATGTGAACATTTTTGTAGATTTTGAGTGGAAGGATGAATGTATTGATTTTACAATGATGTGTGTTTTTTTTTTTTTTATTTGTGTCTGTGTACACGATAAGTAGTCGAAATAATGCTTCGATTTTCAACTTCAGTATCTTGTGAGATTGGAAAGTGAATATCGTTGGTTCATAGGGGAGGTCAACATTTAAAATTCTTAAAAATAAAAATAAAAAAATAATATAAAAAAATTTCAAAAGCGCCAAGAAAAACAAAAGAAAAATTAAGGAAAAACGGGAATTTTTACGCAAAATCGATTTTTCACAAAATTGAATTTGGTTTTTGGTGTAACTTTAAAACAAAATAATGACCGTAGATACATGAAATTTTCACTGGTTGTTTATATTTGCATTTTCTATACACGATAACATTTTCAAAATATTTTGATTTATTTTGAAATGTTTAGGGACATTTTCAGTTTCCAATTTTATTAGTTTCTTTTTTTATGAATCAATAAAATTTTATTTGTTGGTTGCGAAAGCTTAATAATTTAATAGAAGGTTCCTAGTATATTGTTTCAAAGGCAGATGAAAAATATTAAAAATCCTTAGTCACAGTTTTTTTTTTATAAGCATTTAAAGTTCAAAAATTGACAAAATATGGAAAAATCACGAAAATATGCAAACTATTTTGAGTTAAGAGCTCTTATTAATTTTTCTTTTCAAATCTAAGATTTTAAAATTGAATACAAGATTCCTTGCAAGATTATCTACCTTTATCAAAAAAAAAATGTCTATAAGAAAGTCAAATTAAATTTTTATGAGCGTATATAGCGATATAGCGATTTCCTTATTTTGTTGTAATTCAAAAACGAATAACTGTAGATACATGAAAATTGCACTGAATATTTTTATTAGCATTTCCTACACACCATACAATTTTGAAAATGTTTTGACTCTTTTTGAGCTGTTTACGGACATTTACAGTTTTCAATTTTTTTAGTTTTTTTTTCTATAAATATCAATAAAGTTTTATCTGTTGGGCCAAAAAGTGTAAAAATTTAATACAAGGCTCCTGATATATTGTTACAGTAGCAGTTGGAAAATATTAAAAATGCATAGGCACAATTTTTTTTTATAAGCATTTAAACATCGAATTTGACAATTTGACAAAATGTATCAAATTTTAAAATTGAATAATTATTTGTAGTTAAAAATTTATAAAATGTTCGACTTTTATATCTAAGGATTGAAATTTAAAACAAGATTCGTAACAGATAAGTAGTTAATTCTGGTATCAAAAATCTAAAATACAGAAAGACTGCAGTTTATTTTTATAGTCATTTTAAGTTCAAATTTGGACGAAATTACATAATAAAAAACCTAAAATAACTATTTTAGTTATTTTATTGTAATTGTATAATATTATTCGGGGGTACTTGAAACTTCTAAAGTATACTACTATACATCTATGATAGTAATTAGGGTTTGTTGTTGATTTATAACTCGTTTTAAGTACCTAATGGACATTGTGATATGATTAATTTGTAATTTATTATAGGTACCTATTATAGGTCATTTTTTTTTTTAATACCATTGATAAGTAGGTATATAATATGTCTTCTAAACTAGACTGACATTCCGCCTCCGCTCAGAATCGTTTTTCTTATACAATCATATTACATCATTGAATTCAAATTTAAGTAATAACAGTGACCCACTTGTAACCTACTGTACAGCAGAGCACCTTTTTTTATTTACTCAGCAAATAGAAGAAACAAACAATTACATTGTTCGTGTACTTTGTGGAATTTTAGTAACTTTTGTCTTTTTGTGACTTACATAGATAAATATTATTATACTCATTATTTATGGCTAAACACAATATATGCATTTTTAAATATAAAGAATAACTGGTAGGTTACGGAATTCTTCTATGATGCCCCAGAATTCTTTTAGCATATTTTACCTGTTTTTATTAAAATATATTTTTAAGCTTTTAAAAGCATGATATTAGCCTGCTATCTACTTAACAAGTACAATACGGCCAGCTTATGATAAATAGCATGCGATATACATCCATGACCTCTCCCTCGTTGTCAATTATTTTCTGACATATTTTCTGCTTGATAAATTTATTATTTAGTTTCCCAAGTCATAATCAATGATATTGATTATCGGTATTATTATTCAATATCTGGTACTTTAATAGCCTGCTCAATACGAACTGCGCATTTATTACCGAATACTAACTATACATTTTTTTTATGATATGTACATACTCTAAAATTGGTGGTAAAAAGTAGGTTGGTTGTTTTTATTACATGTAATTGCATTGTTTAATAACATTTACAATTAGTAGTAATAATTGTAGAATAATAATTAAATCGAATAACTGAGATAATATTCGTATTGATTTTTATAATTTACTTAATATATTAAATTATTTTTATAGGATTTCATTCTAATTATTTAAATAATAGATTTGATGAAGCATAAACATAATTATATATTTGCATGGCTACTAGTAGTATGATATTTGATAATATATGTTGTCTACTCTAAATACACTGTTCACCCATCGTTGAATTTTGAGATTATGCTCATTGCTCCTGTGAATATCATAATGTGTTTGGTCTACTACTAACAATTTAATATTTTGCACAATAATTTTCCTTGAAACTTATATGTTAGAACTTTAAACAGAAAACATTATAAATTGATAATATTCATAAAGCTTAAAATAATAGGTAGTTACCTAGTCTTGTTATAAATGGTTGTAAAGTTTCCTACAAGTATTTAGGTTTTTTTTTTTTTTTTAATAATACAATCGTTAATTATTTAATCTTATTAACTCCAATATTAGCTATTTTTTAAAACCTCCACTGTATAGAGACAAGACTTTAATTTCATTAATAATTTTTTATATCTCTTCATTCCATACAAAAGTCCAGAATATATTATTTTTATTTTAATGATAACTAGTTTTATATCATTTGTACCAGATTTTACTATTTTATAGTTATGGTTTAAATCATAAACCATAACATTTATAACTGCATTTTTAAATAAAAAATTTACTTTTTTGTGTTTCCTGATTCACGGCTATTAATTTTTGTACAAATATATTTTATTTATATTGATAGCACAATTCACAATATGTATTTATATATAATTATATACTTAAGAATTAAGACATTAATAATCACATATTTGATAGTATGTCAATTTAAAAACATTAAATATAATTATTAAATACATTAGGTAGGTAAGTTAGAATTAAAATGACTGGTACCTCAATAATTTTAATTCTGGTCGTATTCGTATAGTGTATACTATACTATACTATACGGCATAACATCTTCATATTGATACATTGTAAGATATATTGTTTGTTTCTCCCCAGACACAATTAACTATTAAGTATGCATTATTTTCGTATTTACGTTATATAACCAACAAGTACGAAAATATATTTTTTAAAGACGTAGATCCTCTAATTGCCTTTAAATGAAATTATTTGCACACGCAGTATTGAGAAAATCAATTCCTCGTTTGATTATTCGTATTCGTAGTTTCCTGAACAATAATATTCAAAGAAAAACAATTATATTATTTATCGTAAACCAAGTAGATGTCTTTCAAAAACAAAATGATTAAAAATTAATTAGTTTTGTACGCAAAATAAAATTTATTTTAAAAAACATTTTTTTTTTTTCCATTGTGCATTTTAGTTATAACTATCGTATGAAGCAATCATCAGAAAAAGATCAAACAGTCTATACAGAGGAATGTTGTGTGATAACTGAGATACTGTAAATATTGTGATGCATCTACATATGAACTGTATATTTTATTTTAATTTATACGTTGTTCATCAGCACAACACCGGTGAAAAGCCTTGACAAAATAATAGTTTTACTGTTTATCAATTAATTGTGGGTGCATATTATGATAGCTGTACAGATTAATCTCACTAATGTCAAACATTGCAATTATTAAACTATTTACATTGTTTTTTTCAAAACCCGTTTATTCAGTAGGTTTTAAAATGACAACTATAATAGAATGCAAATGTTACTACGGTCGCAAAATATCTACTGTGTTCCAAAGTGCCACATTGCAGTATTTGTCAAAATTACAAATAAATACAGTAGGTAGCCGGTAGTCGGGTAGTAAGTATACTAGGTAGTAGTAAAAATAGTTTCAGCCAAGGTGGCTTTGTGGCTATGACTTATGAATAATGTATAATAGACTGTTATAAATAATACAGCTAACTAATAGCTAACATTATCAGCATTATTAATATTTTATTTATGAGATAACATTATTAAATATTAATGGACCTTTACTTAATTTGAACATTATTTCCACAAAATAATATTTTACATCTTTGTCCATTCATGGGCAGGCTACTCACTATTTTTCTGGTAAAAATGCTAACTAACTACCCACTTCATCTATATATAGACCTAATCGAAGTGGTTTTCAATAAGCACTGCATTTAAATAGGAATTTATACACTGATTATGATTCTAAGGTAGCTATTGTATTCCACATAATATACAAACATACCGAATAATTTGTATTTTTATTCCAAAACAATAGTATAATACTTTTTTTTATTATTATAAATACAAGGCCTTGACTACATTGGTCATTGGCCGCTATTAGTGTGCTACACGTTGGTTTTTAGTACATCATAAGGATACAAGTTTTAGATTCTAAACGGAGCAATGAATGTTTTACAATGACGTGTGTTTTTTTTAAAAACATTTTATTTGCTTCTGTCATCACCTTTTAGCGCAGTAAAAATACTTAGATTTTCTTTAACAGTATTTTTTCTGATAGGAAAGTGAATCTAGTTGGCACTTTGGGGGTCAAAAGTAAAAATTTACAAGTAGTTGTCAAAATCGCCGGGATGAACAAAAATTAAATTAAGTAAAAACGATAATTTTTAAGCAAAATTGGATTTCGACAAAATCAATTTAGGTTTTTGATGTAACTCTAAAAAAAAATTATTGTAAATACATGACATTTTCACTAAATGTTTGTAATAACATTATCTATACACCATTCAATTTTCAAAATATTTTCACTTATTTTGAGCTGTTGACGGACATTTTTATGTCTTTTTATTAATTTTTTTTATTTTATTTTTTTTATAAAAGTCGATAAATGTTATTCTTGGGTCAAAAAGCTATTAATACAAGGCTCCTAATATATTTTTCAATGCCAGTTGAAAAATATTAAAAATTCAGTCACCATTTTCTTTTATATGAATTTAAGTTCAAATTTTGACAAAATAAGTAAAAACCTCGAAAATTTGCAAATTGAGTGAGAAATTTATAACATTTTTTCTTTAAAAAAAAACTATAAATCCTTTTAATATTAAATTCAATTCAACCCTTGTTTAAAACGATTGGTATAAAATCAAATACTAGTAACTAAAATTTTAATTTCTATAGGGAGAAAATGGTATGATCCTGCAAATAGAATTGTTTTCAAACGTTCAATATGTCAATTAACTAGATTAATACTAAAGTGTATACAGTGTGTCCCAAAAGTCCCGTATCACCCTTAATATCTCCATGTAAAATCACTATATTTAAACGCGGTTTTTTTTACAGTACTAAGTATGAAAATTCTGATTGAATGGCATAAAATTCATTTATTTTTTTCTTTAAATTCAAAAATTTTCAAAAAATTTTTTTACGCATTTAAGAATTTAAAATTTTTATGATAGCCATTTTGTTGAGCATATTTTTTAAAACAGTTCAAAAAAAAAAAAAATACTAAAATTAAATAAAAATTGACCAAGTTAGAGCAAGTTATGTTTTTGAATAATTGTAAAAAAATAAATTAGGAATGTAAAAGTATTGTTGTGTGCTGAAATTAGATATTTCATTATTGAAATGTGAAACAATAATTTATTTTTTTAAACTGTTTAACTTTTTTAACTGTTTTAAAAAATATGCTCAACAAAATGGCTATCTTAAAAATTTTAAATTCTTAAATGCGTAAAAAATTTTTTTGAAAATTTTTGAATTTAAAGAAAAAAATAAATGAATTTTATGCCATTCAATCAGAATTTTCATACTTAGTACTGTAAAAAAAACCGCGTTTAAATATAGTGATTTTACATGGAGATATTAAGGGTGATACGGGACTTTTGGGACCAACTGTATACTTAAATAATATAAATATATTATACATTTTAAGTTATATTTGTTAATAATCTACACAACGTAAAAGTATTTTTTTAAATTTTTAAAGTGAAACTTCTTTACGGAGGGTACAACCTCGAAAATTTTTCGAACTTAATCGAGTCATGTGACTTATTACAGTAACGACACTATTCCATATAGCGTAGTCGTCAGTTCGTGAAGCTACTAATCACGGTATAGCGAGTTCGATTCCGGTCAGGGAATAAACATTTTTTCTTTCGTTTTTATATTTTATTATAAATAACATAAATCATTTTTTTTTCTGCTTAACCATTTTTGGGAGGCTCAGCCTAGTGACTGATAGAGAAATTCTGGAATATAGTGTTTAGTTCTAGCAGCTTCTGTTTGTCTGCATTTGACGAGTATAATATGTTTAATTATCAGATGGATTAATGGATTCTACAAGTTGCCCACTTGGATTGTTCTTCTCTGTTCATTAGGTATAGGCGCGTGTGTAGCGAGTATGCTCTTTAGCCGTGTTAATAATACTTCTTCTTTTCTATTAAGAGGATGTCAGCGCACGATTTGTTTTCTCTCTCTGGTCCAACATAGCCAAAACGCATTTACGCGTATAATAATTTTTTCTGTGTTTTTAAGTAATCTTAGAGTAAAATCACCCATTACAAAAAAGATTGAGGGAATGACATATCGATTTGTCTAAATATTGTCTCAAAACAATTTAAACATAATTTTAATTTACAACATTTTTTTGTTTATTTTAAAAGTCAGATAACAATAAAATCGATATGTCATCCCTCAAAAATATTATTCTCTATCATTTTTGTAATGGGTGATTTCACTCTAAGATTAAGATTTAGATTAAGATTTAGAAAAAATGATTCTGCATTAATGCGTTTTGTCTATGTTGCTTGTAGGCCAGAGAGAGAAAACAAATAGTGTGCTGACATCCTCTTAAGATTTGCTATGTTTTTCCGACGTTCTATTGTACGTTTTATTTAGCTAATTGTTGGTTATACATTGCGTTTAGGGTGTCAAATTTGAACAGTAATTCGTTTCGTCTGTATTTTAAAGGTAGTTCACCGGCAATTATCTACATTGAGCTACTTTTGAATGCGCCTAAGCTTAATCTTAAACACTCATTGTGTATTATGCCTAATGTTTCAATAGTGTTAATTTTTGTGCTGTACTGAAAAATATTGAGCCATAATCTATTACTGATCTGATAAGTGAGTTGTGGATTAGTAGTATAGTGCTATGTTTTCACTTGCATTTTATTTTCAAATATTCAAACCGTTAAGTAATTTATTTACAACAAAACAGACCATGAAACTCCATTAGGTAGTGAATACATCACACTATATGCTAGGCACGTCTAAAACTTTGTATTTCCGTTAACCTTTTAACAACTACATATTAAGACATTATTCTAATACAAAATGTACTGTTACTTAAGTTGAAAGTAGGTCATTGAGACTTGAGAGGGTGGGGAGGGTATATTTATATTAGAAAAGGATAATAAATCACCACATTCGAAAAATGGTGGAATTTCGGTTAACGCGTAAACGAAACTTATTTTCTATTATAATAAATCCAGATAACATTCATCCTTGTAAAATCAGTAGGGACACACACACATTATTCTCTATTTTAGAATCAAAAGTTATCGAATGCCAAATATTATTAAAATAATACCTAATTTATTGTAAATATTTAATAAAATATTATTTTGAAATTTAGTCAAATTAAATATTATAAAAAATATATACTATTTTGTCATTAATAACAATTCTTTATAAGGTATAAATTATAACCATCGGAAAGTACTATTATAACGATATAACTATAGAAATCCGGCTCACTGTTCATTCACCCTTATTCTTCGGTAGGTATATTTGAGATTTTAAACAAATACATTTATTCAGTATTTCATATTACTGTAATGGTTCACATTTATCAATTTCTAATCTAAAAATTAAAACAATATTTTTTAGACAGGTATCCATAATGTCGTATTATCGTAATAATATAATCATATTGTGTTATTCAATAGACGAAAACGTTAAAGGTTAAATAGGTGCACTAAGTGTAGGTACAAAATCGAATCGTACTATTTATAGGTTGTGCGTTAAGACCTAAAGTATTAAGTAATTATTAGGTATGAATTTTTATTTAATCGCCTTACATAAATTTCATTCAAGAAGAAATTTAACGATATTTAATTTTTTTCCACATCTGATACTATTTGAACTTTTGGTCTTACTGACTTGTATAATTACGTAAATGCCGTAAAACAGTCGCGAGTTCTTAGCGTTTTCTTCTTTTATTAAAATATACAGCCGAAATGGGAATAGGTATTATTATTATTATTAATTAGTATGATTTATTTATAGAGACCTATAATTAAAGTGTGTCACTTTTTTATATTTCAAACAAGGCGTTTGACATATTTTTTTTTTTTAATGTATGCTAACGTATTTATTTTTATATTCCTATTGCTCTATATATATGAAAAATGATTATAAAATAGGTACATATTTAATCACTCACCTCCAGTGTTAACATATTTTATATTTAAATAAAATATAAATATTCATTCATAAATGAATTTATTAATATTAAAGGACTAAGATGATGTAATATTTATGTTATAATAAATACAATAATTTGCCTATGCATACAACTAGAGAGTGAAATTAATCATGCTCTAATAGTCTAATGATATTCATTTTGTCGAGCTTTATTTTTAATAGTTATAAAATATATTTTTAATAATTTTTATATTTTATTTACCTAACTGGCTAATAGGAATTAATAGTATAGGTAGACACAATTCATACATTTTAATTTTTAACAATTGGTTTTATCTTTATATAATATGATGGTGAATAGTGTGTCCTTATGAGTTCTGTGGCTTGAAATCTGATTGTTCCTCCATCGACATTATATTATATTAATATATTATATAATTATTATAATAGTATATTATATACTATTTAGTGTTTTCGTATTTTAATAGTATATTATATACTATTTAGTGTTTCCGTATTTTAATTTATATTTTAATTATATAGGTACACTTTGATGACTAGCTATTTATTTTTAAGAAACATCAAACTAAATGCTTAACATTATTTATTAGGCGTAGTAAACGTATAATAATAAATTAAAAAAGTGAGCAAATGGGTACCATCCAGCTGTACATTATACTATCCTGTGGTTTACTGGAATGTGAATGGTGTTAAACTTGAATTTGATGATATAATTATAATATCATTGTATACAAAATATATATATATTAAAATATTTTATATAAATTATTAAAAAAAACTGATTCTGAGTGTAGACGGTCTGCCAGGCAGCTAATATTATAATAAAACATTTAATTAGGTACAAAACAGTTACTAAAATCGTTATACTTCGTTTGAATATCTAATTTCATCTAAATTTGAATTTAAAATATCAAAAAAAGTATGTTCATCAATTTATTTTTAGATTTTTTGGTGACAGTATGAACAATTTATGAGAAACCTTGTTTTACATTTTTAATCTTTTGCTATCAAAACTGGACATTTTATAAATTTGTAACTCAAAATAATTTACAAATTTTCTAGATTTTGATGAATTTTGTCAAATTTTGAACTTTAAATGCTTGTAAAAAATCGTCTCTATGTATATTTAATATTTTTAACTTTTATAATATTATGAAATATTATAACTACTTATGAGGAACTTTGAATTAAATGTTCAAGTTTTTTGACAGAGTGAAACATTTTTTATTGTAAATTATATTTTCATATGCCTTTAAATATCTCAAAAAGAGTTAAAAATATTTTGAAAATAGCACTGTGAATAAAAAAATCTAACATCTAAGTTTGATGACAAAAATAAATTGTAGTAGGTATTTCTTATGAATACAAATAAAGACAAATAACACGAAATGCGAATAGTATCAAATAAATGTTATATTATTATAGATAAAATAAATATGATTTCTATTATGAAGAAAATAAAAATTATGTTGGTCTTTGTTAGTAAATTGATCAACATTTTATTTTTAACTCTTATAATTATCAATTATATTAATGAATAATGATGAAATATTGAAATACAATTATTTTAAAAACAAAAAAAAAATACTAATTAATTTAGATAAAAATAGTTTTGTGAGAATAGATAAGACATAACTCATAAAATAAGCATAGATTCATTCTATTTATACACTGCTTCCTAATAAGTCATAATAATATGTTAATCTAAACATCACTTAATCGTTGTACACAATCGAAAATTCGAATAATTTTTGTTTAAATATAGATAAGTTAATTTTTAATGAACTGTTAACACTAACTGATATTATAATGTATTCATTAAATGCACCTAATGTAGGTAACCTACAACGAATTTTCTAGTTAATTCTGATTGCAGCCAGAAGTTCATCAACTTGACTCTCAACCTACCAATGTATCATTCATTCATACATCTGATGTTTGTTAATAATTTGATTTTTAACATTTTTTTTTAAATTTTCAAAATTAAAATCGGAACTTGGAAGTTATCATATTTTGTTTTATAAAATTACTATAATAGGTATTTTCCTCCCAAAACACATATCTATAGCCCATTGGTATAGTACCAATAATACCTATTATGATTCTGTTAGATTCCAAAATAGTAACTACAAAAAAAATTGGCATTTAACACATTATTAACCTATAGTAGGTACAAGATTTTGCAAGTTATTGAAATTTTTTTAACTGAATTAAGTTGATAGAAAAAATAAAAAAGTTTAAAGTTAATAGTTAACTGGTTTGTTTTAACTTGGTTAGAAACCAACAATTAACTTATACTTAAGTTAAGTTATTTTAACTTAAATATGTTTTTGGGCTGGGTCAGATATTTTATACCGATTTTTTCTTATGCTTTGTTATCACAAAATGATAAAATGTAAAAAAGAATTAAAAATATTTGCCCTTATGGTAAAATAATAAGTTATTTTTATTGAAAAATTCTGGCTAATGACGACGAGAAGTAAATTAAAGATTCTAATTTTTATTTCTTATTAAGCAAACATCACGAATAATCATTTTATTAAAATGTATATGTTACGGTATTTAATTATGTATAAGTTAACGAATATTGGTTTTAATTGAAAATAATGTGTTATTTTAGATTCTGAGAGAAAAGAATTTATATTTGCATTTTCCATACGGTAACATTTTCAAACAATTTGGACTTTTTATATGCTATATTTTTATTAATTTTTTTTAACTATTAAATTTGATTATTTATACAAGTATGGTAAATCGACACAACGTCTCTGATCAGACTCGTTTTTCGTATACAATGATTTATCGTTGAATTCAAATATAACACAACCATTACAACGACTTGTTTGACAACTATACTGATCAGCAGATCGGTATCCACTTGTGAACTTGTCCACCTTTTTTAATGTTGATACCTATAAAATCAATTAAGTTACAAATTAAGTAAGCCAAAATAATCACAAAAAAGTTAAGTTAAGAATGTAAAATTAATTTAACTTTTTTACTCGTTTATTGTTACTGGCCGATCATTTTAAAATTTTTTTTTTAATTTTTTGTAAAAATTATAATTATTTCTTAATTTTTTTAATACACTAGTTATATAATTATTATGTACCTACCTATAGTTAACTGAACTCTACACAGAATCATCTGTATGTGTATTTAACCACTTCGAATTTGGTGTATAATATGAGATAATAAGAATAATAACAATTATAGTTATGTTGATATACGTTCATACACGGTTAATATACGTTCATCAATTTATTGGTTTATTTATTTACAATTTACTGCTTAAATACATTATATACTATATTACTATGCTGTGTCCCCACATTCATTCGTCGTGACTTTAGTTGCCAAGGTGATAGTTAGAAAACAATATCATTGTTGATTTTATAATGAAAATATTACTATTTATTTAACAATATTTTGTATTTATTTTTATCGAATATATTCTATATTTGACTATGAGTTTTAAAAATATATATATAATTCATAATAAAAAAAATTACATTTAATTAATTAAAATAAAACTATTGTATTTTTTATATACCATTGCATGTAAAAATAATTCAAAGAAATTAGAGTAGGCGACTTAAATAATATAATTTCATCAGTCACTCCATTTATTTCTTATAATGAATGTTTGTTTCATAATCAACAATTTTAGATTATCAACTATAAATAATACAATTTATTTAATGGGTGCTATTAAATATCGTATTTTATCGTATTAAATTTTTTGCTATCTTATCATATACATTTTTCTAGTTTTGCTGTGCGAGATAACGAGATGAAAATACCATTGAGATCACTAGATAGTCTTTGCAGGGAACTAGGTTCGTATTAAAATTATCAAATTTCCAGATAGAATGACTATAGTTCGACTGATACTAGCTATAGTATATTATAATAGTCTACCTATATAATAATTATATCATTTTCAAAAATACGATTATTTTAATAAACCCATTTTAATTGTTGTTTCATATTTGGTTAAAATATTATTTAAATGGTTTCATTGCTAGGACAATAATAAAATAATAAACATTTGCTTAGCGTTCAATGACTTGGTATACTTGAACTATATTGAAGTACATTACATTTGTATTGGAACAATTACTACAATTAATGTTTTATTTAGAGTTTGCGTTGTAACAGATGTAAGAATTTGCATATTGAATAAATTGGTAGGTATACATTTTTAGCAATTCATGAATACTCTTGAAGGTTAACAGCTTAAATTTAATATTACGCTTACGAACTACGAAGGTATGTATAATAATAAAAATTTGTTAAGAAAGTAATTAATTAGTAACTTTGCTATAGGAGGTACCTATTCATCAACATTTATGATAATATTATGTAAAATTCGTATTATTTTTAATCATATTTTGTTGTGTTTTATTTATAATTGTTTATACAAATGTTTACGAGTAATCGCTAGCGATTAATGATTTTACGCCACACAAATGTATTTGCACACACTCCCTAATATCGGAAATATTTTATTTGCCTATTGGTTCTCCTATGCGTTCCTATGTAGATGCCAGGTGAGTACCTTAGTTGATATATTATAGTAATTTATGTAATATAACCTCGAAATAACGGGAATAATCTGAATCATATTATGCCATTATGGACATTGTCTTTCTATTTCAACGAAGTCCACTTTAAAGAGGCTGTACTAAAATTGAAACAGTGGCCTTCTGGCTTGTGTCGTTGAGTTTGTGAATAAGTCAACACTGAGGTTTACGGTATCACTTGTCTGTTTATTTCCGTGGTAATTATAATTATTTACAATGCAAACGTAATTGCGGGGCAGTTACGCTAACTCGGCAGCCGGGCGTATAGCGGGCTTGCCGGATACGACGTACGGACACGACGCACTATGAGTTACGTCCTACGACACATCAGCGTCTTATTATGTACAAAGGGATACAATTTAGGGTACGGGGTCAACCACGGATAGTGTCCTGCTATTAAGCGACTGCTATCGTGAATCCGATCCGGGAAGGCAGGCTCTCAAAAGCGGCCGGGGGGACAGTGGGTTTTTAGACGTGGCTTGTGCCGCGTCGAGTGGCAGCGCCCCTGGATCAGGAGCTCTGTTCACCGCCCTCCTCGCGTTCTCCTTCTTGGAACAATCCGAGGGTTGCTGGGTGTGCCTCCGGGCCTTGGCCAACGCTTCACGGATCGCTTCCTGGGGGTTGGTGGCAACTTTCGATGACTATCAGTACGTAGGGGACGGCTTACTGTCCAAGCCAATCGTCCGTCGGCCTTGGTCGGTGAACATTCCGTCGACTCGTACACACTGAGTGAGGCGATGCCCATATGGGTTGCTCACGGGTGTGTACGAGGAAGTGCTTTCTGGGCGCCGGTCGACGGCTCCTTTAAGCTGGTCACAGCGTCGACTCGTACGAGATGGTGTGGCGATGCCCTTATGGGTTGCTCACGGTCTTGTACTAGGAGTCAGGATCGTTATGGGTCTGCTTTGGTGGTCACGGCTGTTCTATGCCGTCGCAATCCCGTACAAACGTAGGTGCGGCCATGCCCGAACGGGTTGCTCACGGATTCTTCGTCGGTCGTTTTCGCCGGTGGTGTCTTCGTGTTGCGTCTCGTGGGAGATCGCTTCGGTGGTCCTTCCGTTCTTCTATTCTTCGAACTGCGTTGAATGTTTGATTGAAGAAATTATACTGAGTGAAGAAGGTGGTTTTCGGTTATGATACGGCTGGTATATAACCCGTGCGCCGCACCGACTAATAAACTACTGCGCATTGGCCGCCGTGTTGTTTGTGTTTATGGTCGGTAATATGGATTTTGGTGTTGTTCGTTGGTTTTTTGGGTTACCGCCGTGGGGAGGGTATTGTTTTCTTACTCCTTAGGTCATTGTTGTATCTCAGAGGGCTTTTATTTAGTGAAAGGTCTCTGACTACTGTTATTTTGTGTATGGTGCGTCCTGATTGGTTGATTCGTGTTAGTCCTGAAAAGGACTATTTTGATGAATGATGTACCGTTACAGAATATATCTTTATAATATGAGGTATACAATCTGTGAGTAAACATTTTTTTTTAAATTATAATGAGAGAACTACAAGGAATAATAGACCGAATCTATACATATATTGGTGTATACCAATTAATTAATGTTCATGATTGTAACTGGATTTTATGAAGTTTATGTTTTACAAATAATTTTTATTTTATTTAATGCACTTCCCATTTAGATTCAGAGCGGAGTGATGAATTAATTAATTTACAATAATGTGTTTTTCCTGTCCATCGTCATATTTAGGAGCAATAAAAAAGCTTCAATTTTTAATTTTGAGAGTGGTTTCTGGTAGCAAATTATATCCAGCTGGTATTTTGAGTTAAGGTTCAAAAAAAAAAAGTAAATGTCTAAGAAGTTTCTTAAATAACCCGGAAAAACTGAAACTGGATAAACTAGTTTTCTACAAAATAGATTGTGTATTTTTATTGTAACTCAAAATAAATAACTGGAGAAAATTGGAATTTTCACAAAATATTCATATATTAATATTTAATAAATATTAATAATTTTCAAAATATCTTGGCTCTTATTGTAAGCATTTAAAATTTTTGACTTTATAGTTTTTTTTAATTTATATGTAGGTACTTACTTGTATAATACAACTTTTTTCAGGTAAAAAAAGCTTTGAAAATGTAATACAAGAATCCTCAATAGTTGCTTATATATCGATTAAATATAATATTGAAAATACATTATCACAATATTTTTTTTTGAAAGCTTTTAACGTTAAAATATTTACAAAATTCATAGAAATCAGTAAAATATGAAAATTATTTTGTAGCATACAATTCGTAAAAATTTTAACATTCATATCTAAGATTTGAAAATTTAATAAGAGGTCCCATATAGGTTTTTCTTACAATAATACTAGAAAAAAAAATTGAAATAAATATTTTTTATTAGCGTCTGAAGTTTATATTTTGACGAAATTGGATATTCACACGTAAAATAACGATGTCTTATCTATCATAACGGTTATAGTTTTTTTTGTTGTAATTGTAGAAACATGAAACATTCCAGTGTTCTTAAATTATCATTTCTTATACTAAATTATTAGGTCAGGTAAACTCCGACTCAATGAAACCGTTTATGGTGATATCTCAGAAAGTATTTGAGTATATGAGTATTATATAATAATTGTCTTCCTATTGCCCGCAGGGGTCGCTGTAAATTGCGTCCCGTTTCAAATTTTTTATGTAAATTGCGGCCCGGGTAAATTATATACATACGTAAATTGCGGCCCGGGTATATTATATACATACGTAAATTGCGGCCAATTATATTTGTATATTTTAATATATTTGCCTACTTAAATATTTGTCATTGTTATGTAAATTACAAAATCAATATTTTCCTTCCCATTTTTCAGACTTAGGACTGGCAATATAATTGTATTCATATTGGTATGGTTAAAAATATTGGTTTTGCTGTTTTGTTTATAATTAAAAATAAGTAAAAATGTGTATAGTGAAAAAAATAGTATTATGAAAATTCGAATTAATATACTGGTAAAAACTTATAAGATAATTCCCGCACATAGTCTAACTGAGTAATATTTTTTGCTTGCAATTCATACATTTTGTCATGTATAAATGATTCTTTATCAGTCATTTTTTTGCTTTTTGTTCCCTGACTTCTTAATATAATATACGTATCACATTGCATGTTTTTTAAAATTTCAATAAAATTAAATATATTTGGGTGTGACGAATTGAACGAACTATTTAATTTTTTATGAAATGATTCACAATTATTTGTAGTGGGCATCGTTGAGGATACAAATTCAGCCCATATCTGTGGTGGAAACTCCGCGTCGTCGGTTATATATGTTTCTAATATGTAGTCAGTAAATTGTACTATCCTATTATCTTGTGGTTGCAATGCCATTATATCAAACGCAAAACAATCTTCAACCACATCACAACTCAAAAAAGGAAGCCCAAAAAATAATTTTAAGAAATTACTTATATCGGTATTATTTCTTTTGTAATCATTACTTAATCCTAGCTGCTGTATTTTCCTGTACCAACTTTGACCAGGGTGAAACCTACACCCTTTTACTTCAATAGAAGGCCAAACATGTCTTGCAGCATTGTGAATAGCCTTTTCAAAATCGGCATATAACCGAATAGGATTAAATTGTAAGTCATTTTTTTTGCACTCTTTAACTAAATGATGAAAAGCTTGTAAATAACACTGTGTAGTCTTCGAAGGTAATAAAATATAAACGAGTGGAACATAAGACTGATTTATTGCACAGTGAACAGTAAATAATTGATGGTATAACTTTGGACAACTTTTGAATGTACCATCTACACATATAGTATCAGAATCGCATAGCACTTTTAAATTGCTTAATGTAGAGAAACCTACTATATTTGTTTCTTTACTATTTACTAGCAAAAAATTTTCATTTTTGTTTGTTTTGAATTCCATTTTGTCAAAAATATTATGTAATTCCAAAAAAGTGTCTGGTAATTTTGGTAGTATAGAAGCTCGAGCATTGTGTAAATTTCTTTTAATCAATTTTACGTCTTGTGTAGTTAAAGATTCGACATCAGCATTTTTTAACTCAGAATGAATAATTTTCGATGGCCTTGTAAAAATATCATCAACGGCTTTTCTTTTTAAATTATTATTAAGTTTTTGACGATTTATAATTTGTTCCGAAAGTTGTAGATGGTTATGATCTTTAAAGCTATCTATACATATACTATTATTATTAAATTTTAAAAAACACTTACAAGTTTTGACTGTACAACACCAACGTTGAATATCATTCTTCAGAAGTTTTTGAAAACGAAATTTAAAACCATTAACTATTTTCAACGTCTTATTTTTTTCACTTTTCATAACTTCCATTGTTATTAAATTTAAAAAAAAATACAAATACTAAACCAAATACCAAATACTGTAGACCAATGTAAAAACTCGTGCGAAATATTTCGATCAAATGCACACAGCACACTGGCGGCTAGTAATATTATATAGGTAAGTGAGCATCAAGTGATCTTATTGATCAATATTAAAGATAATAATATAACCAGCCGACCGGAAATCGGAATATCCCGGGCCGCAATTTACGTACATTTCAAATATACCCGGGCCGCAATTTACGTATGTATAAAATATACTCGGGCCGCAATTTACACAGTATATAACTATGACCTTTTTTGCGGGACGCAATTTACCGACTCCGGCCCGCAGTGGCGTTCTCAAGAATTTTCTATGGGGTGGTTCCTGAAAATAGTCATAATATTTACAAATTTTGTATTATTATGCTTATGCATTTATGTATTTTAACATTTTAGTGGACTGTACCTAGTGAGCTATATTTGGTATATCATATGAATATCAAAAGTAAAATAATGCAGCCATAAACTAAGCTTTTCGAAATTCATACTTTCATAATCATTATAAAACCATAATAATTTACCAAACATTTCAAAACACATACTGAAAGTTTCAGTCCATGATCTCTATCCATTATCTTTACCGTTTTACACTAGGTACTAACTACTTCTGTAACTAGTGAATTTATAGGATATTGTGCATTGCCAACAAGAATAAATCTTTTTCTTTTTAAAATTAATTTTATATTAACCTGTACATTTTTGTTTTGTATACTTGTTATGCTTATAATATAAACTTATCTGTACATGGAAACGCAGCCTGTTTTCGCGGCCCGCGACGCGGACGTTTCTTTAAAATATTTATTTAAATGACTCCATTTTGAATGAGATGGGTCACATATTACTTATTAGCTAAGTTAATAGTTAATAGTTATCCATATTTTTATTCAAAATTTCAAACAATAGGCACGATACAATATTTATTTATTTTTTTTTTTTTGATCCTTAATAGCCCGGCATTTATGGCCATTAGCTGTTAGTAGAGTTGTATTGTGGTGGTGGTAGGGTTTTGAAGTGGTGGGTTTCTACACGTGAGGGTTGATACAATATTGTAAGAAAGTAATATTAACAGTATAAGTAGGTAGTATAACATTTCCGTCTATAATATAGTTATACAATATTTTCTGTGAATATGCAATACCTAGGTATAATAACTGTTATTATAAATTATTATTTAGTAATTAATATATAATTTAATATTTCGGATTCTTTTTTTTATAAAATTGAATTTATTTTAAGCCTGTGGCTTAGGAAAAAATTTAACTTAACGTGGCAATAAAATTAATTAACTCGTAAGTTACTGAATAACATAAGAAAAAAAAGTAACTCGATAATTAACTTAGTTAAAAGTAACTTAACTTTTTAACTTAACTTTAACTTATTAACTCGTTAATTCCCAGCCTTGCTTTTTGGACTACAAATAAAATTTTATTGATTTTTATAGAAAAAAAAAACTAAAAAATTTGAAATTTGAAATTTCCGTAAACAGCTCAAAACAAGTCAAAATATTTTGAAAATTTATCAAGTATATAGTCGTATAGGAATCGAAAAAATAAACATATTATAAATTGTGCCTATGGATTTTTAATATTTTTCAAATTTCATTGTAACAGTTTATTAAGAGCCTTATATTAAAATTTCAAGCTTTTTTACAGAACAAATAAAATTTTATTGACATTCATAAAAAAAAAAAAACAAACAAAATTGGAAACCGAAAATTTCCTTAAACAGTTCAAAGTAAATCCAAATAATATTAATAATTATCTTTAATTAATTTCATCTTGTATAGAAAATTATAATATAAGCAACCATTGAAAATTTCAAGCATCTACAGTCATTTTTTGTTAAGTTACACCAAAAACCAAAATCTTATATTGTAATACGCATATGAAAGTGAAAAAAAAAATACGGCCGATGGGAGGGGGGTCAAACCCTATGACCCCCACCCCCCGTGAGTACACCACTGATTGCCCGAGGAATACGATCAAACATTTTCAGTTCGTATGTATACGAATATCTGAGAGATGTTGAACTATATAATATTATTCTTTTTTCAAACCGGTGACTGCTCACATTATCAGTCGACACAAAAGATTTCGTTTACCATATTAATTCGCTTTGAATAGGCATCAACCAATAACCACCGTATTTTCTATAATCTGCTAAAACACCTATTCGTGACATCATTATTCTATACCTACATATTACTATATATGTTTTTAATTTAACACCGACAGCAGTGACCGTTGAGATGGATTTATATATTCTATTTATTTGTATAAATATATTATGGTCATTATTTTATTTTTTTCGTGGTCTCTAATTTCTATACTTACATTCATTTCGTTGTAATATTTTATGATAAATTATAAAGCACAAAAGCAATATTATATATATATACATACATAAATAAAATATATCCTTGATATATAGATACCTACTATATATAGATAGGTATATAATATATATATACACTTTTTCATACGAAATGAGAATTTGTAATTATTACTTATAGTTACCTATCTTATATGTGTATACATGATGTAGGTACATATACCTATACGCATATATTATACACATTAATACATTATACATAGCATTATACCAATAGGTTTTATCGTGAATTTAAATTCCGAATAAATAATTAAATTAATTAATTGTATTTTATATCTCGTGTTGAATTCTCTTGTGTGCAATTACCTATTGATATTATATTTTGTTTATAGTTTGAATACGTATAGGAAGGGTATTAAACATATTAAATTCAAAAAAAAATCAATATACCTACTGTCCTACTATATAGTTAGTATATCTATGGTTATAATATTATAGAGTATGTATATAGACAGTATTGTATTATATAACAGGGGCTCGACTTTAATGCAAAAAAAAAAACATAAAATAACTCGATAAAGATGTAGGTACTCATGTCCCAATTATTCAAACAAAAAATAACTCTAAAAAGTAAATACATTTTTTTAGTAGGGTTAAATTTATATAAAAAAGTTTGGTACTTATTGTTTATTTATTTTTTATAATCTATCAATAATTATCATATTTATAAATCTAGAACAATATTAATTAATATAACAATGTATTAAAGTGAAAAACGTATACTTACATTAAACTATTTTTTTGTTGAGAATGTCTTATTGTTTACCTATATTTGGTTTGCTTTCTGTCTCGAATTGTTAAATGCGTCAATGCTTACTAAATTACATGTTCTTTTATAAAAATTGACAAATTATATTCCAATACTACGTAAGTGGTAAGTATCTCTTGTTTAAAACGTACTTTGCACTGATAAGTTATAACTTCTAAGCTATAGCATACAAAGTACCTACGTTCAATCGTGAAAGAATGCAATCGCATACAAATTCGAGCCCTGTGCAGTTCAATGTCATGCAGGTACTATACTGGTGCTACAACTCTAATACTTCAGAGATATACCTATACTGCAGCTATTGGTAACATACTAATATCAAGTAGCCACATATATTGTAATTTATTATATAGGTACATTCAGAGTTTAGTAGGTATATCCTATACCTATAGATACCTATTAACCTATATTATACCAAACTATCTAAAATGTATATATACTTGATACTTACATATAAATATATAATACACGTATGGTCGTGAAATATAGATATTGAACAGATGCTATAATAGTTGAGGTATTGCATTTCGTCGTCGACGTCGCTAGTGAAATTGTACTGTGCACACTGTAATAATAATAATTATAATGAATAATGATAATTATAAAATATTGTAATAATATAGGTATATATATATATATATATATATATATAGTGCCTAATTTATGGCCCATGGCGCAGTGACTTCCAGAAAGTCTTTTGTCTAGGATAATAATTCATATTATTATGTATATTATATCATATATTATTTTAAGTGCCTACATTATACCCATACGACATAAATACATAATAAATGTAGTACCTATTATTAAACATTATGTATAGATAATATGTATTATATACACTTGGGTAGGTATTTACATCGCCGTCGTCTCGTTCTCGTGATTACGGCAAAACGATTTTTTTTTCACCAGGAAAAGAACTGGACGAAGGCTAAATCGATTTATTAACACTGCTCACATGCACGCGTACTGCGTGCTGGCATGGTGCTCGTTTAACAATATTCGCGAGGTACATATAGGCAAGCAAAAATACACACACACACACTCTCACATTATATATATAGGTAAGTTAGGTTGGTTGGTAAGCTAGTGTATTTACTACACAATTTAATACATGTAGTTATATATATACTGAAATTGGCCAATCGAAAAGTCAGCATTAGATAATAATGATAAGTATGTGTCTCGAATATAATATACTATAGGTATATACATAACACAGTACTTAAATTTATATATAAATAAATAATATCACTGTACACCTATTATTCCGCATAATTCGTTGATAGGTACATATAAATAAATAATTTAACTTAAGTGCGTGTGTGTGCGTGTACATTATGTAGTCGTCGACGATGACGGCTTGCGGTGGGGAGACGATTTTCGTTGACCTTGCGTGAACCTTGGGAAGTGGCATCGTTATATTACATTTTATTATTATTGTCGCAAGTTCTTTTAGTTATTATTATTACTTTATCCCATTCCCCCTGTCCGAAACGAACCTGTCGTACAGGATCGGTGTTTTACAATATTATAGTGTTAATATAAAATATTAAGGTATATACAACATACACCTACTATACTAATATAGCCTATAAGTAACCGTAACACAGAAAAATGTTTCTAATAAAGTACTAGACAAAACTATTGACATAATCTATTCAATATGACATATGTAATATCGTAATATTATAATATTGTATAGACCTGCGATATTATGTTTGAAAAAAACCATATTTTCAATCGTAAACTATCTAACAATTGCAATAGAAACCTCGTTGCAAAAATACTGTGAAAAAGTAACATGTTTTAAAAAATAAATTGGTTTTTTACTTGTGGTTTGACGGAACACGCCATATTATTAGACTATAGGTATATAGCTGCTAATTTATAAGCAATAAAGGTACGTATTATTATTATATAGTGGCCAAAGCGTGAAAAGTGGCAAATACACAACAACTCTTTTGCCCTACTAATAATATATATTATATTATTGTCGTTTATAAATTATATTATATAATCACTATATCATCGCGTATCATTAAAGAGTGCCTCGTATTGAATACTAAAACCGCAGAACGCCGCCGCCACCGCATTCGCACAATAAGTCCTGCGTACTTCACTCCGCCATAGTGCCCCATAATATATAGGTAGGTGGTAGGTACACATTGCTTGATATTTGATAACAACAATATATTATTATTGTTATTATTAAATATTAACAATATTAGGAGGTATATGTACTGTTATTATTACGTTTGCAGTTTGTTTATTATGTGTTGTATAATTATTATTATTTATTTCGACCGGTTGCCAGGTGTCGTTTCCAGTTGGCAGCCACATTACATCTATTATATATTGTCTTGTTCGCCGTTTATATGCGTCGCGTTATTATTTAGGTGTATACTACTACCTATACAGGTAGGTTAGGTATAGGTAGGTACATAATATTATATACACATTATTATTGATATTCGTCCGATGGGGCGGTGTGGATGGCGGGAGAAATATTTCTGTTTTCGACTGTCGTCGTCCTCGTCCGCAGGTTCAACGGTTTCTTTCGAATGTGAGCGATGCGTTTCGTTTTGTTTGTGCTCTTTTACACACTGCAGGCTTCCGCAGCTCCGATCTGTGCGGACATTCCGTCCGCGAAACACATCACAGGATCGGCAATTTGTAACATCTCGCGCATGTGCATAGCAGATCTCTTAATACGTCTCAATAACATATGTGTTATGTTATACACCTCAGTAATAGGTTTACTTTTCCAACAGTAGTTCCGGTAACATTACATCCTATAGAAATTAATAACATTTTCGAAAAAATCGATTATCTTCAGGCATCAGAACAAGATAGGTATTGAAAGATTATTTTACGAAGTTGGTAAAAAAATATAGACCAACTGTTTTTAGGAATTGTATCAAAAACTTTGTTTTAAACAGGTGCTGCATAGGTTACCTATTAGGTGTCATATTGAATGGTATGTTATTCAAAATCTATTACATATTTGCATAGGTACAAAGCATACATAAATTTATAACATCAAGTAAATATTTATTACCATATCATCTTCAAAATTTGAAAAGTATTAGATTCAAGTTTAAGTTATGATGACTTATAAGTTATAATCAACCGACAATCAGTACAGCCAACTATTATGTGTTAACCTACTACAGTCTACAATGAAAAATATTATTAGACAGCAACATGTATTATTACGTTCATAATATAATATATTTATGTATATAATATACATGCTAATGTTTAATTCACGTAGAAATCACTTTATTAGTGGTTAAAGATCTAATTAGATAGAGAAACTATGTAGTACGTAATCACCTTCTTCTAGATATTCGGAGAGGTCTGAGGTTGTAAATCCAAAAACTAATCAAACATACTGTACACGCTATGTGATCACTTCATCATAAAGCTAACAAAAATATATTCTTATTTCTTACCTTTCTGAAGGCCGACAGCTTGTGGTCTGGTGGAAGGCGATATTATTAAAGGGATTTGAGGTACCAAGGACTTTTTCAGCCATCCAACGTCTCGGCGGCAAATGTTAGAGCTACACATTTAAGATTAGGATTTAGGAAACCATATTAAACCATAAAATACGTCCCACTTTACTATTATATGTAAAAAATAATGTTCAATCCCCTATTTGTTCCTCTTGTCAACAGTATAGTTATAGGTACTTATTTAAGGGCTTCTCATTCAATAATTTCTGTCGGCAAACGATCCATAATGTATAATATTTAAAATAAATTTTATAACGTGTTCTGAGGTCAATCATCTGCCGATGTCGTTAGCTCCCGGATAGGTGACCCCCCGGTTATTTAGTGACAAATCCTCGCCACATATACACGTGTTCCAAATCGTACCCTCCCCCACAGTAAAATCTGAGTAAATAATCTTAAGGCTAATGGCTTTCATATTTACGCCTTTACCGAAAAAAAAAACTTAAACTTTAAACGCAGCAAGAAAAAATGAAACAAATTAATATCATTATACTATGTATTTCATATTTGTAATTTTATACAAAACATAGTTTTTCTCCATAAAATGTAAATATTATAATATAATATACTAGATGTCGAGTATTCCAGTTTCGCTTGAATGATATATTTATTCACATATTTTTACTAGTTACACATCCATATAGGTACCTAGCTATTACTTAGTTCAACTTTAGTTTAACCTTACTATATTTATAAATTACATTGTATCTCTCTCTCATTGATGAGTTTCATTTTCTAGCGTATGAACATCAAACGATCAGGCTCCACCAAATAATTACTCTAAGTACCTACCTTATACCTATATACGTATTTTGTTTTAGGTATATCATATAGTGTCGCTGTGTATTGATCTATCAACTTAAACTACTTAAACACAAAAATTAAGTAAAGAATTTGAAAGCAAAATTTTTAAATTCGTGACGAGGCGTATTTCTAATTCTGATAAAAAAATCTCAAAAATATTCATATATTGCCTCACTGGAAAAGTGGAACGTTCCTCCCCACCCTTCCGCTTTCTCCAAAAATATTTACGTGAAGATATTAACAAGAATAACAGAGAAAAAATTGGAAAAATTATCAATTTCCTCACTGCAGGAACATCAACACTTGATATTTTATATATATTATTACCTATATACATTTATACGTATATAATGAAATATTGTATACTCGTATGTTATATAATTATATGTATACATTGACTAACTTAATAATATGATAGATTTCATTGTATACAAATTTGCAGTAATGTTTTTGGGTAAAAACATTGAGAGGCCCGGGAATAAAAAGATAAATATCCATAGGTGATGTTTGCTATGGATATTTTTACTATTATAATATAATGTACCTGCAGACTGCAGCGGCGCCGGAGTCCAAAATTTTACCTATGACACTAGACACCTCTACATAAAATATTGACATCCTCCTAATACAAATTGTATTAGCAACATTTTATTTATACCTGTATGACAATAAATTATCATAAGTAAATAATATATACTTTAGTGCCACTGAATTATATCTATTCTTTACCAACGAAATTCAAGCCTCAGTATCGTCACCTGTAAAATAAGATATGAATATAAGATTGAAGTAAAATAAATAATAAATAATTAATGTATAATATAATTATTCTTAATTAGATTAACATGTTTTTTTTTTAAATTCCTACTCGTTTTGGCTGAGTACAACGTGTATATGTGTGTTATTGTTAATAATGATTATAATTACTGAAAAAAATTATCATGGGTTATCTCGCCACTTTAATGTTATACGACGCGGTAGACGTGTCAAATCTTTTGATTACTACGCGTACCTATCCTGTAATCTGTATATTATATTATATTGTCATCGCGGACGTGGACGAAAATTATTACGATCATAATACAATTCATTTATTTAAATGCTGAAGCTTCGAATCGAAAATATATACATTTAGAGACATCGACCGATTTCATATTTTAATTTTTAGGTATATGAAAGAATACTCAAGATTTTTAATAATTAGATTTTCTCATATTTATTATATTTATGTAAGCAAATTACCGTTTTATTGGGCTTTGATGAATTACCTATCAGTAATTTTTCCTATGAACACATTTCATCATTTCGATACGATTTGTTTTATTTATTTTGAATAATTATTACAGTATACATATGTGAAGTATTTATGACTGTTTTAGGAAATGTACGGTTTGATTTCAGTTTTTCTTGCCATGTTCTTGGTGGTTAAGCATTAACGGTTTAAATGTCTGAGACAATGTAAAATATAAAATGTTACAAGTTTTTCAAATAATTAATACTCAATAAGACAAATTATGAAAAAGATAATTATTCAAAATGTTTATCAATTATCACTAAATACATTTTATTTGCCATTAAGTATACTATTAGAATGGCCCTAAGTAATGGCATATATAGGTGGTGGGGCCTGGGCTCGTCGTGAAATTTCGGATTCAATTAAAATATAATATGTTATACTATATAATATGCCTTAATTATAATCCCTCCTCCGGCTCCTATAAGTGTATGAAAAACACTCCAATATCAAAAGCACCAGTTATTTGGAATTATTAAAAAGATGCCATCGTGGAATATACTCCCCCCACATGTTATTACACATAAATGCATCAATTGATTGCCATCATAGGTTCATAGATACTACCTACTTAGTACTTACCAGATTCAGTTTAGGTACCTATGTATAGGTTAGTACTTTGTACTATAGCTATAGATAGTTTTAATAATCACAGCGTTTGTTTTATAACAGAAATTTACACAAATCATCGGTGTATACACTTGTACCTACATTTAAATTTGTGTCATCGAAGATTAATATGCATTTTATTCGTAGTTTTACAACAATTCTCTTCATAATTGACAAAGAAATCGGGTTTATCTTCTCATTATCCAGTAGCCTGATGGATTATTTGTCACTTGTCAGTTTCAATGACATAATTTAAACATTAGGTTACCAAAGCGTCATTTATACTGTTTTGTCTTTGAAAAAGTCGAAACATTATTGTCTAAATAAGACAATCGATGCGAAAAGGAAAAAAAACAATTATATTTATAAGTTTCTAATTTTTAATGCTTCGATTAAACACGCATTACTTTAATAATAATAATATGCGTTTCGTAAAAATAACAACTATACAGCATGGAAAATAATTACGCATGTCAAAACTTATTAGGGATAGAATGCAACGATTTGGCACGACGTAAACGGAGTGTTGGAAAATTGATCTCTCGTAGTCGCTCTTTCACGAGATACCGCGCACTTACCTACCACGATATTTAGTGCGGTATGCGCTGTTGAGAAATCGTGTGTATTTATAATATATTATATACCTATATATATATATATTTATAGGTAGGACCATCTTATAGCCGAGAGACCAAACAGGCTTACATCAGTAAACAATAATTTTGCTTAAATTAAGACGGAAATCGTCATCCCACGCCCGTGTCAAATCGTTAAAATAGCACGACGACGAACCCGCCATTAAATTAAATAACGTTATGCTCGACTAAATTATATCATAGTATTATAATATTATGTATTGTACGTTTGTACTCTCATATAATATCTTCGATCATTCATGATGAGAGCTATGGTTCAATCATCATACTATCATACGACTATTATTATTATCGTCATCAGCATTACAATTATTATTATATTAATGCGCCAACCCCCCTTCCATTCGTCGTCTTCAGTCGGCATTGCAGCGGTGACGGCGGCGGCGGTGGCAGCAGTGGCGGCGACCGTAGCCAAAGAAAATAATTCGACTGAGCAGCAGAGTAACGTCGATTGTCGTCACGAACGTAATTTTTGCAGTCCCGTCTTCACGTTTCGGTTTTTATTTTAGTTTTTCGCCGTTTCTCTCGCTCCGATTACTGGCCAATCCTTCGTCTTGTTAAACCACCGCCAAACACATTCGATCTCCTCGGTGTCATCCACCAATGGCTTCAAGAAACCGCTGCTGCAAATTGCCTACAATATGTACCTAGTAATAACTAATAATAAATAATATTATAATCTTAATTCTTATTTAATTGTACAAAAGTACACACCTATAATATAACATAAGTATAATATATTATTTTCAAACGCTATTATTATCATGCTTTAAAGTTTAAACGTTACATTTTCGGATGCGTCTGTTTCGTCAATAAATTCGCGAATAATCCCAATACAATTTGAATTAGGTAATAATAATATTAGTTTTCTCCTCCACTCGTAACAGCTGAGCGTCTGGCGGGTCCCGTCTCCCGTGTGTGCCGGGCGACAAAGATAACAGAATCGTTGCGATACCCGATAAGACGAAAATAAAAAAAAAAACGGTTTGCCCTTGAAAGTGATGTATAGTAATAGTCTAGTAATTTGGTCGATTTATTAACAGTTGTGAATTTACGATTGCTCTAATGCCTCAGATAATAGTATGAACGCTTAAAGGTTCTACGCGTTAACAGAAAAAATAGTACCTATATAGTTACCGAAAGAATATTTAACGTACCGAATCGTAATACCTAGTTATGTTTGTGAAGGAATGGTGAGTTATTTTATCATTTAAAAGGCTATAAATTATTTTCATTCCTACATGTATGAAAATAGTTGTCCAATTAAGAAACGGTTTTTTTCCTACTACCGTCTGTATTTTTAATTTACGATGAGACTGATATAGTACGTTCAATCGTGTATGTTATACCTGCAGTGTTTGTTTTCTTAAATAACGATTGATGCTTCAGTGAATCGATTGAATCTGTGTATTATAATTTCTCAGAGCTAATTGATAAGCCCAATTAGATGTTTAATTAAATCTCTTATAACTAAAATGTTTAAAAATAGTTCATAATTATTAATTTCTAATCATTTTAAATTTAAATATAGCTAGACAGAATAAAAATAATATAATCTATTTCCATCGTGTATACTATATAGGTTAAATTTCAATAACGAAAAATAATTATTTTATTTATTATATTATGCTGATTAGATTCTGATAGGTACCTACCTAAATTTTTAATTATTAATTTCAGGATTAAAGTTCTTTAAATTAAGAAAACTGTTTAAATTGTTTTTTTAATTTTCTATCAAATTGTCCATGATATATTAATTATATATCAGGTATACATTATAATTATAATATAATAATACATTATCATTTATAAATTTAAATATTTTTGCAAGTTTAATTAATAGATAATATTATTATAGGTGTAGGTAAAATTTCAAATTAACCTACCTTTTTAATAGAAACTAAACAAAATATTTTAATTTATATATTTAAGTTAAAAACTTTTAAGTATTGAATGTATGCAGTTGTTAAATCTTAAATTATCGAAAATATAATGACAACAAATAATTACTGTTAAAATATAGTATAACAGTAATATTTATATAATATAGGTGGTCATTAACGGAAGTTCCATTATATGATATGACTCAATATAGGTACGTATAAACGAATGTACGATAATATACAATATAGTTTCACACCTATCCGCACGGTCTTAGATTATTGAAGCCTATCTGTATCAGAAACTTTTTTTTAAACCTGAGTTTTGTATTTTTTATAATTTTAATTTTAATTTTGTATTAGTTAAAAATTTTAAATATCTGTGAGCATATTTAAAAAAAAAAATGTTAATTCAAGTTTGTAATTAAATATTTGTATTTAAAGAAGATCAGGCATTAAAATTTGACTCATATGCTCAAATGTTTAAAAACACAACAAATAATAATAAATCTGGCCATCCCATTGTTTTGAGGAAGTGATCGCTAACCTCCATTAGAATTTGGATAGTAAATTCCTTTAAGCTCGCCTTTAATAATATATAAATATTATAATTTTAAAAAATAAACATTTATGGAAATTATAAACGGTAAATATTATAAAAGTCTTAAAATATAACAAAAATAAAATGTAAAAACTCTTTTCAGCAAGAGGAAGGAAAATTTTTTTTTGTGTCACAACTCACAGTACCTACTATAATTTCCCCATCCCTATTAAAGTTTTGAAAAAACCACTTCTAAACCATCTAATACAAGTAATAATACATTCTGTATACTACCTATATATTTATTGTATGTAAATTGTAGGTATATCAATATCATGATTGTCGGTTATTATTTATGTCGATGACGTGTTATAATGATATAATTATACATCGATTTATATAGTTATAAAGATGATACAATCTTGGTTAATTGTGTTTTATCACTTATAACTTATAAGATTTTGACGTATAAAAATTAAAAAGTATGCACAAATGTACAATGTATTTGTATTTTAAGTAAGTACCTACATAATATATGGTATATGTATATGGTGTATATCAAATATATACTTATATACCTACAGATATAAAAGAAAACTTTTATATTTATTATATTATTATGTTAAACTGTAATTAAAATAACAATTAATTATGACATTTGTGTGTGTTGTATTATTGTTATCCTTAACACGATTCATGACTAAATAACCAATTATGTCAACTAGATAACACTGCACATGAAATGTTCCCGAGACTCGAAATAGACGCTAAAATATAGAACGCTATAATTATAATTTACATTTTCCAGTTGATATCGTTTTTTCCATGCCTGAGGAACATGCTCAATAATGGCGAAAATGAAACTTTATGTGACATCACTGTTTATTTAATAATGATTGTTATTAGATAATATTTTTTAAATTTTTGTATCATAAAATAATATTACTATTTGCTGAAAACAATATTTCTTAGAACTTTATACATAAATAGGTATTTATAGTATATAGTATAATATATATAGTTACAGGCTGACGCTAAAATGACGTAAGTTAGGATTCATTTAGATTTAAAATACTTTAAATAAGATCGGAAGTATTATAACTTTGGCACCATATTGTCTTGTTTTTGAAAACACTTGTTTTTTTAAAAAATAAAATTGGCATAGGTATTATTCAACTAGTTTATATGTCTGAGAGAAATTTAAAATTGTTTTAGCCAAATGTTAATAATTAGAATATGAAATGAATTTAACGAACTACAATTATCCATGTTACGTAAATGTTTTCGTAAGTCCTAACTATTGTTAACTGTTATAACTGTTTTTCTGTTAGTGGTATTATAAATTATTTGCTTTTCTAAATGTATTGGCGTTTAGATTTCCATTATTTAGGAAGTTAAAAGAAATACAAGTGCACACCGTCCTTCAGGGTCATCAGTCAAGTATTTTATAACGATCCGTGCCAATCGCTTCTCGTTGACCTCACCACATCTTTTAGCCTGATTATCTTCTATTGGTTTTTATCGTTCAATGGACTCTGCCGATGTACAATACCTACTAATACCTATGTTCACGTTGTTCTTACTAGTTTACCATATACATTACGTCTGTACATTAGTGTACATCATGAACATGTATATTTCTTTCATTGTTAAAATTATTTTTACGTATTTTTAAAGGTATGTACCTACATTAAATGCATCAAACGGATCAAAAAGATGAATGGAATAAAAAATTGTTACTCATCTTATTAAAATACGGACGCGTGAATGATTCTCGCCTCATCTTCAATTATCGATTTAAATTTTCCATTCACCTTCTGGCTTCAAAAAGGAGAATACATTTTTTTATGGCATAGATGATGCATAGGCATATAGAATTTCCACGATATTACATATCCATATTTTTTTTTACAGTTTCCATTGTGTTAGAAAAATAAATAGCTTCCTGGTTGAACCACTGCATACAGGTTTAAGAACTCCATTTAAGACTAATCTGTATATCAATGCTATACATTGTATGGGAGTAGGTATACCTATAAACTTTTTGTATAATCTTCCTAAATCTTAGGAAAACCATAAAATATTGATTAGTTTTCTCTTTCAAAAACTTGATTATTATTTTTATTTTTTTTAACGTTAATCACAAGCTAATAATACAACAATAGCCTTTTTTAATATAATGAATTATATAAAAAAATGCCTTTTAAACTTTAATTACAGTGTTTTTAGAGATAAATTAACCATTTCTTGATTGTACAAATTGCGCATCTAAATATATTCTTTATTTCAACTCATATCACTAATGAAGTTGGAAGCTATTCTAATCCTTACTTTCTACACCAGGCTTTCTCCCCCATGTTTTCGCACAGAGTATAATATTATACCTCCATTATTCTTCACATACTTTAGGATAGCATTAATCGAATAAGAATAATAAGATAACATTCCTTTGTAATTTATGTACAATTAGTAAAGGAATATTACGAATAAACAATTATTATTAACGTTAAATTATACTTATTGAGTATTTGACGATATTGGTTTATTTTTAGTTATTATAAATTAAGATTATTGTTATAAATTAAATAATAACTGGTAAATTAATCGTAAAAAATAAATCCCAATGCATTTATACGTAATTTATATCAATTCAATATGCTTTTAAGTATTTTTTTATATTCATAAGTACAAACAGCCAACAGGTTATAACATACCTGTTTTTTAATAGCTTTACATAATATGTTTAATGTATATACAATTATAATGCCAATCTTGATTTGTTTTAAATAAATACTAAAATAAATGGAAACAATATAAATCTTACAACTTAATTAGTTGTTAATGTATTTCATGTGCAACACTAAAGTGAAATTGATTTTAAACTTATGTTCTTTAACTATTTGTGTACAATGTGTAATATAATATTATCTATCTCTAATAAATACAATTTCTTAGTATATCAACATTAAATTCAACTATTTAATATTTATTATGCCTTTTTAAATATTGTGTTTATTCAATGGATAATCCATGCAGTAATTTACTATATTAACTGTCAATTTTTATAATGTGTAGTTTCTAACAATACGAAATAGGTAGGTATTGTATTTGCTTAGGTACCTATATGACATAGAAAAGTGTAATTGAATTTTAGAATAAAAACATATTTATTCTATATTTTAATCATATATGAACTATACGTGCATTGAAATCAACTTAATCTTTAAATAATCGAAAATACCAATACCTACAATTTATTACATTTTATGTTTCTTATCTGAACTGACTGAAACGGTGGTGTAATAATAATTTATTTACTCAGTTTTTATAATGACTTAATTATTTCAATTACTAAATCACGATTCATTTTCAACTAAAATTACAAAAAATAAATAAGTACTTAAATAATAAGTGTACATTTTGTGACATTGAATTTATCAGGTTATTTTCAATTATTTTTAACAATTAAATAATTAAATCGTTTTTAATAAGTCTTGCATTTCAAGTTTTATTATATGGTTTTATTTTGATCATCCTCAATAATAAATCATCTTTAAAAAAAAAATATTTCTTTGTGTAATATAAAATTATAACTTTTTTATTGCTTAGGTAGTATACTATTACATATTATTATTTATGTGCATGGTTACTGTAAAATCGTAATCAATAGTTTCCCTTCTACAAATGGGCACTAAATTGTACTGTTAAAAAGTAGTTTTTAAGGTAAATTTTGTCTCGGTATGATTATGTTGATGAATCAAATTTAATTTTAGTTTACCGAGTTAACATGTATATTTTAAAATTAACTTACACGAGATATCTTGTTATAAATAATGTATGTCTACTATAGGTACCTATAAGAATCTAACCTGGTTTTTATGAGTATACCTAAAGTGACGTCACTCTTAATTTATGCTTTCGGATTTAAAATTATTTGTATGTATATTACTCTACGGTAAACGAAATTGCTTTTATTATTTTCTATTAGCCTTGGTAATATTTCCTTTAGGCCTCTAAGACTGCAAAAATATCAAGGTCTAGTTGGTTAAATACTCATGTTTTTTTAATCTCGTGTTTTGAAATTATACGTAGGTATGCTTATTTTACAAATTCGAATATTACAGCGTGATTGAATCATTGCTCATTTTTACATTATTTTTATTATTACATTTATTTATTAAATAGCTCGAAGTATAATTCAAATCTTAGTGACCAAAATCTAACCTTAATTACCAACAAATTATTATTATAATTCTAACTAACTTATTTAATTTAAACATTTTTTCCAAAAAATGCAACAAATAAATTAGGCCCACAATATATTAACAAAAGTAAGTATCTATAGTAACATCGTACTTATTACAGACATTTTTTGATAAATTGTAGGTATTAGAAAAAAAAATGTTATTATAATATGATTATTAATTATACACATATAACGTACCAATATATTTTAAAGAAGCACTATGAAAACAGGTCTCCTATCGTAGTTGGTTCTAAACGGAAAAAGGTAAAACATAATATATTGAAAATTATTAAACAATACCTACGTTATCTTATGTCTCAATTTTTTTTTTTTATTATTATTTATACATTTTTACCGCATAGCAAAATACTAAAAAACTTTCATAACATTATAGGTCACACGACAGCACGGTTAAAAATGAATGGAGTGATGAAACTCAAAAAATTCTAAAAATTTTAACCATCAATAAAATATTAACTAAATAAAAATAATAACAAAAACAAAATTTTAGTAATAAATACTCAAAATTCATATTTTTAATTTTTAATGAAAAATAATTCAATTTTGGTATAGTGTTCAAAAATATATGTATGTATAATATACTTGTATTTATTTAGTTATTCAAATTTAATAATATTGTGCATGTGACTTAATGTATAACTCGTCCGCTCCATCTTGGCCATCAGCGACCGTTACGATTTCACAAAATCAAGGTCCCAAATCTAGAAATATAGAATATAATAATATAGAATATCTTCTGAGCAAGTAAACAATGCTCATAAACTAAACTTTACCAAAACATAACATCGGTGGCTCTTGTTTCAAGCCACTGTCCTAATAAAAAATATTAATTATATGTACCTATAGGTATAAGTATGTACTTCCAGTGATATTGATGCTTAAATAATTGGAAATCTTATCTTAAGAAACTAACTAGATGTTTCAGATGTAAATATGTAATATGAGGATTATTAGTTATTCATTATTTTATATATCAAATTATGTATTATCTTCATTTATTTCTTTCATAGATTTTCTATTTTATGGTTTTCAGTTACATAATTTATATATGTAAATATTTTCCAAATAATTATTCTAAAACACCAGTCATCTATTATAAGAAGTTTACGAAGTATGTCTTATAGCGTCAATAATGAACTGATTAATTGTATTTTACACAATATAAAATAATAGTAAGACAATTAATTATTATAATAAGCATAGTCGTCGAATATATACATTTTAGGTGTATCTCCAAATAAAAAAAAATTTAATTAATTAGAGAAAATACAATTTAAAGTTCGTAGATTTGGTCCTTGGACCATTGATTTTTAATTTATCTGAGGTTAATTCAAAGCAATTACTTTGTAGGCCATATTCAAAAAACCTCAAAATATGTTTCAAGTATGCACGGCGTGTAAGAAACTCATGGCTATGTCATATTTTCTATACACCCAATTGATAAATTGTTACTTACAAAATATATATTTTAGGTGGAATTATTAATTACAGTACGTATAACAGTTTTTTCTAGTTCTCAGTTTTTTTATTGGCTGTGATTATATTGTACTTTGTGGAATTTATTATACTACCTAAATAAATATTAGTAAACTCGATTATTCTAAGTGTTACCTGTTGGCTACTGGTTTTGATAATGTGAAATTCATTAAATTTAATCATAAATATGGATGATACATATATGGGTATTGGGTAAACGTGACCGAATTTCATCATGTGTCTATGCTGCAATAGAAGTATTTTCTAGTGTTTTCAGACTCTATCCATCGTCTCAAATGATTTTGTATGCACAGACACTATGGTGGATTACTTAAATAAATATATCAGCAAGCTTCAGCTTAGATTTATAAAAAAAAGTAAAAACATCGAAGTACCTTCCTACACATTTTAAGTTTTAAAATTAAATTATTTTTTTTTTACCAATGTAAAAGTGTTTGTATGTCCCTTATATCGCGAAATATAATTATTTGTATAAAAGAACATTACGGTTTACTCGAATAAAATAGGTCGAATTAATGGATATTGAATAGTATACATTTTCGTGAAATCATGAACTCCTGGTTTTACTGTTTCTAATAAATCGAACGATTACCATTAACTATAATACTTATCCATTAGGTTTCTGTTGGAATTTCCATTTAATAGCGTGAAATCGCGTAATATATTGTTAATGATACAACTATAATACTGCACAGACGTTTTGAAGAGTCGCGAGAAACCCTCTCACATTCGTTATGAGGTCGAGAAACTATTTTGTAGCGATGAATTTTTACATAGAAAAAAAATTCTACTGCATTATAATTTATAATAATCACAACAATTAGACAATTTGAACGTTTTAAAATTCACAATTTGTTCCGGAAATGAGATTTACTTAGAATTCGAATTATTATATTCTGTTATGTATTCTATTATATAATCGTAAAAAAAAAAATCAAATGGCGATTGGTTTTAAGTAAATAATTGTAATAGTTATTAGTCTGTCGCTGGCAATAAAATATTAAATGTACAGATAAATGAATAATTATTAATTAGTAAATCGACTGAATAAAGGTTATCTAGGGTCTTGGCAATCGAGATAATATGGTTATTAACTTATATTATTATAGCCGTCTTATAATTTTGACATTTTCCGCACATCTGCGATACCGTCGACTTTGTAATAGTCGTCCGGCTGCGCTGAAGTAATCGTCGTGGTCTGTGGCGTTTCGGATCCGTTTGTGTGTGTGTGTGTGTGCCTATTATAACTCATAACTCATAACTCATAATATTATACCTACCTAGGTATATTATATAATCTGTGATGTTATATGTATACCATGTACCTATAGTTTAACGCGCGTCTCTTATTTTCTAGTCGACGATGATGACATTAATTTTATCTGCATATCGCCGGTAAGTCTTAATGTTTGACAAAACAATATAATATACTACACTGACCGTAATAAAATATAATAAACAATAATTTATAATTCAATAATAATCGCACATTGCAGCAGAGTATACCGCGTGCGTGCGAGTGAGTGAGTGTCGAGTGTGTTGCGTGCGCGAGCGTGCGTTTTTGCGTGTGTGCGCGCGCGATTACAATCTCCCTCTAATTTATGCAATGGCAATAATAATTCGCGACGTTGGCGGCGGTGGTAGGGATATTTAGTGAACCAAGGCAGAACGGCGCGGCGGCGGCGGCGACGGCGGTGGCGGTGGACTGTGCTGTCAGTGCCGATTCTGTGGAGTGTCTGCGCCAACCGAAAAAAAGCACAGGTCCACACACGCAGACGAGAAATACGAATTAGAAAAAAAAAATTCAATAAAATCATACACACACCGAAAATATTTTTTGCGAGTGTGTCGTCTAGTGGTTGACGACGACGACAACGACGACTAGCCACTACGCTACATCACATTACTGCGACGACGACAACGACGACGCCGCCGAGATTGTGTCCCTGTGCGCGCGGGTGTCAGAAAATTGAATAATAATAATTGTATAAATTATTGTTATTTATTTTTTTTACTCTCCGTTTGTGTGTGATTTCTGTGCGTGTTTCCGAAGTGTGGTGTCGTGTGCGTACGTTGTTTCTCAACCCGTTTCGGTGGCCGCGGACGACCGCAGCAGACGGACGCACGAGTATCGAGAATTTTTAATAATATTGTCGTTTCATTGTATTTAATTTTATAGTAATTTTTTTTTTGTTTTTTGAAATACATACGCGCGTTTATGTGTATATTTATAAATAGACATATATTTTTATACCACGTATGAGTTCATCGTATACATAGATTAAATTCGTCGTGTACCTACTATACTACCCATATATCAAGTCACGATCGGACGAAAAAATACCATACCGCAGAGAAGATATCCCAATTATATATAATAGTACTGTTTATATTACCTTTATATAATAATTTTTTTTACTCGTATATATACATATAATATATTATATATGATTTTATTTTGTTTTAATACACACGTCCAATAAAAAATTCTCCGCTCTGTTTCCAGGACTCGAGTACAGCCACTGAGCCACCGGCGCGTTAGCAAACTGAAGACACTAGTCAACACTACTGGAACGCTAGGTGGCAAATCAGCAGCAGCGTCAAAGATTGTTACAAGGAAGTAAGCTCTCAACAAAACACACACATTTTCATCCCCGTTGGTTTCAAGATTCTAACTATAACTTATCGAGGCCAAAAATTTATATTTTAATTTATTATAAATAAATAATGATAAGTAATAATAATTTATAAAAATTAAAAGTCGTCGTTTTGCTGGGAAAATAAGCTTGATCTGTGATAGTGTTATTTTTTATTTAAATACTGTTTTTAAGTATCATTATTATTGCAATCACACATAGTTTTCGTTTTTATCGTTTTTATTTTATTTTTTATTTCGCTTCGTAAAGTTATTAAAAAAACAACTAATAAAATGCCTCAACGTGCGGGCGTACTTACAAATTCTGTTATGATAACTTTAATCCTACTGATCAGTTCCTTGTGTGGATGTTGGAGTTCTGATGCGGATCAACATGTTGCTTCGTCTTCCACATATGACAGGTAAGATAGGTCTCAAATTGCGTTTTTATTATCTTTCATTAACTGCATCCATTTGGCACTGATGATTTAATATTATTGCTTTAATTAGTGTATACTGTAAATTGCTAACATATTAAACTTAAAAATTATGATACCGAAATTATCTATTAGCTTAATTTTAATATTCTGTAAAAAAAAAAAACTCGCCGTATATAAATTTGGAGGATAATAATGTTGATTGGCCTTCCTTGCGCGAGTTATTTAAAATTCCATACCTCGTTTGTGCTCCTATACTCTCGCTGTACTTTATACTAGATTGATAAAATAATTTTGTAGTTAAACGTTCCAAATTAAATTTAATCTTTCTAGATTCATAAATATCCACACGAGTTTTTTACGGTCACAAAATTTATAAAAATAAAATAACATATTATAGGACATTGGTATAATAGTCACAAATCACAGTCATAACTAAAATTCCTAAATTTAGCACGAATTATAAAAATATTTAACAATTTCCAATTCGTCAATCTCAATTTATTTCCTACATAATGCTATAGGTATAGTGTGATTTGCATATCATACATTTTCTCCGTACTTCTTTGATATCTGGTGTTTCATTGCTTATTTTTATTTGAAGATTATATTATTATACCTATATAACAGGTAAACGCCATGTTGCATAATTTCTTTCTTTTTTTTTGATAAGGATAAAAATAATATTATATTCGCAATAGTGGTCAAAAAAATTCCAGCCAATCTCGCCGAATAAATTGTGTATATAACCAACGAATTGGCCTGTTTACCCCCTCCGGGACATCCCGGGACGCCCTGTCTGGTAACTTTAAGTTGTTTTTTTTTTTTACTTCTCCTTTCTAGGCGATCTCTGCCTATACATTATAACTTGTTTAATACGAACCAGCTCCTGCATTGAATTAAAATATTAATTCAAGGTTTGTGTATGATATTTATCTTGGCCGTCACTTGTTTTTAGTGTACTAACCATTGAAATTTCAACTCGAAAATTATACATAAACGTATTGCAAACACGTTCTCAGTGAATTCTATACAATGTGGTCGTTTTTTTATATACTTATGCATGGTTTTGAGAAGATAATTAAAATTTTTTTTTCTTCAGAGAATTTCCAATACTTTTTGGTGGTACCTACCTATAATATACCTAGTTTAAGATGAATTCGTACTTAATCTGCTTTCCTTGTTGTCAAATCACGTACGTAGAACTCGTTTTACTCCTGACGTCACCACATAATGTACGAAGCTTGACAATATATTCTCTAAAATTAATTTCATGTCAGTAAAATGTAGAGTAATTATTATTACTCCGTGTTTTGTTTCGTAGTTTCTATTTTTGCCATTATTGTGTGTACCACGTTTTTATTTTTTTAGTTACAATGTGCACTATTTTTACATTATTAATTCTTTCATATTATGTATTATTATTATCTCAACAGCTTACATAACATAAATTTAATTATTTCTACCTAAGTCTTACCAGATAATGTCTCAAAAACGCATGATTAATGAAAAAAAAATATATTTTATTATAGGTATTAGGTATCTTCGTTATTTAATTGCTGTGCATAATATCAGAAAAAAATTTAATCGTGTTTTTAGTTATCTCGTAAACTGATGCTAATAGTACTTGATGGAAATTATTTATAAAAAAAGTGGTTATTTGGGATCGAAGCTTGTGCATGTTTTGGTGGATTTTTAAAAGTTTGATTCCACTAGGTAAGTGGTAGGAATATCCGTTGATTAGTTTATACATATCGATTCATCGAATGTTAATCGTAACAAGTAAACTAAACTTTTAAAAGTCGTAATGAAGAATTTCGTGACAAAATTACTTATTTCTTTTACGAGATTGTTCAGTTTTTGTGGCGTGATTTCAGGTTCCATCTATTTATACCGTTTTGCTTTTTTTTTCCTATACTCGTGTTCACAAATATTTTGGCAAGATTACAAAGATTTACCCTAGTGTCGGTAGATTTTTCTCTCAATCTTATGTCATTCAAACTTCCCGCGCCCCGCTACGTTGAAAAAAAACCACACGATCCGGTACATTTGTTGTCCCTATTTAATGATGACAATAATGTGCTCTTGCTTATTATCAGCAAATAGCAATAATAAGAATATACAGACTATGATCGAAAACTTTGACCAAAAAAAAAAAAGTAATAAAAAACTACCGTTTTTTTCAGAGCTTGGTTTCTATGTAAGAATTCTCGAATTTCGGGGTCTTGGACGCCCGACAAAATATGAAAGCAAAATATATCAGAATACTGGCGCGTAAGCTAAAACAAAAATATTTATTATTACGCCAGTCATCCATACGTGTGGTATTTATCAATACAATGATATGGCTTTATGGATAATAATAATTTTTACCTTTTCTCTCTCTCCATCATTCTCTAAATTCAATTTAATGCCGGTGAATAGTCGCACAGCGTAGTACTATTTGAAAGTGAATTGTGTAGGTCAAATTATTCGAAATCGGTTCCATTGATTAGTGTTCGGTCTATTAGTTCCAGCGATCATAATAAGTTACGTTTATGACTGGCTTATTATTATTATTATTATTAGGTACTATTAATCGTATAATACAAATTCTACTACATTACCTATGGCTATATTATATGCATTATTTACCTGCGCGTGCCAGCGAATCGTTTTAAAATCTGCACACGGTTATCGTTCGATATACCTAGTATATTTACATGGGTACACCGTACACATTACATATTATTATTGTTATTACCTACATGCCTATGTTATAATAACAATAATTGTCATTGGCTTCGCGGTGCGTTCTTCCAGAATATAGTAGTACATAATATATATATATATTTTTTTTTTAAATCTCTGGCGTTTGTTATTTTACGTTATTTTCGTTTCACGGACCTAGGATGTAGGTCATGAAAAAAAAAACATAATAATAATTGCAGTGTGTACATATTATATTCGTATGTACTGTTATTTATTATTCGTACCTGTGTCTGTATGTGTTTCGTCTTGTGGCGCGCGCGACATAGGTAGTGTCTAACGAAATAGCTGTGTAAGCTGTATATTGGCAACCCGTCAATTACTCTGTGTGTGTGTGTGTGTGTGTGTGTGTGTGTGTGTGTGTGTGTGTGTGTGTGATAGAGAAAGACAGAAAGACCAGAGTTACATATGGCTGCTAGCCGCCGCTGTCGTCGTCGATGGGCAACAGTGTTCTAATCGGTGTCAATGTCAATCAAATCCGTTTTTATTTACCTGTTCTTCTGTTATCGTGTTTACTCACTAGTGGAAATATAATGAGAAATAGGAAAATCGTTTTAAAACGTTTCCGAACCGTTACAATACATGCAATTATATAATATAAACAATCCATTTCGTAGATAGAGCTACCACCGTATACTAAGGAGTAGGTATTGCGAGTGCTTACTATTATAATATAGCATAATATAACATGATATGTACGTAGGTATACAACTATACAATGTACAAAGTTGCTATGTGGTAAATTATAAAATCGTTACAATGCTTAAACTGCACAAATTGCTTTATTGGATACGCGTGCACACTCACAGTCGTTTATATTTCAATACTATATAATATTATTATTACGTCATTACCATCCCCATCGCGAGCGTGACGTGACCTTACGTACATCCTATACTCATAACCCGCGTAGCAGACGAACCATATCATTATGCAATAGCACACCTAGTGCCAATTTGTTGTTGTTAGTTTTTTCTTATTATTATTATTACTTTATTAACAGAGTGTATATAACATCACCAGAGTGTCACTAAAGTATATTCAGCCGAGCGAGCGGTGCGAGATGAGAAGTACATAATGTATATAGGTGCTAATTTGAAGAGTAAATTGTCATTTGTATTATACATATGCGTAGTACAGTTATCGTTACCCAAATTAAGGTCATACAATTTCCAAGACGAACTTCTTATAATAATTGACAGTGAATATCAAAATGTTAAATATACCAGCTATCAACCATTCCATTTACATGAAAATCAGTAGTGATGTGTCAAGGTCACTCCAGACCCATGGCTAGGAGATGTACGTAGAAAAATAAATTATGGATTAAATTTTAGTGGTTGTTGAAAACACGTAATTATATCCAAGACAATAGAATAATGTCATATAAATCCACATTGTCTAATTGATTATTAGTTTTCTTATTCGTCTGAAAAAAAAGGAAATAAATCGTATATTACTCATTTAGCGTTGTGAGCAAAAGTACGATAATTAAGAAACGAAAAGTTTGTTACGAATTTTGTTATGAATACTTTTTTTTAGTTATCCAACGGAAATATTATTTTTAGAATGGAAATAATGGAGTATTTTATTCCTACCTTTATAATTTACAATCGTTTTTCACTACTTACATTAATCATTACGATGTTCGAATTTATTATTTTTTTATATTATGCGCATGAAAATAATTATAACTTTTTCAACAAATAGCTTAGAGCCATCTTTAATTTTAATAAAAATAGCATCATTTAATTTGTATTTAGTTAAATAATTCTTGCTAATTTATTCTTAGCGGTACTTTATTGTATTTACTTTTATTTTTGCCTTAGGTACCTATTTTTTTATATTACTACCTACCTACCCTTCTATTTTTTCTTAATGGTACAAGTCATTAAGTCTTTGGGTATGAAACTGTTAGTGCATTACTACGTCCATTTAATACGATTCAAGAATTGCTTTTCTCAAGGTAGTAGGCACAGATGTTTTGCTTGAAATTGAATGGATTTATCTGTTAATATGGCTTTTTCGGGGGCCAAATGTAAACTCCTACACGAATAACCTTTTTACCTGAATCATCATTAAATGTAAACTCCTACACTAATAACCTTTTAAAATTTTTACCTGAAAATCAAAGATATTGTAATCTCCTACTTAGAAATTTTTCCCTTTAAAAAATAGGGTAATATTACTTAAATTCACAATTTTAAAGTTAAAAAGCTCAAAATTATCATAACCTGAAAATAATAAATATACATTATTTAATAAATAAACGCTTGAATAGAGCTTGTTTATACGCTGTATGATAATTCTCGAAGGTTAGATTATATCCATATTATATACTATACGTTCATATCGGCACTTGCAGTACAAAAAGTTTTAAATAGATCAGCGATATGGCATCGAATATTGTTGAATAACGATAAAACAAGTCATACAAATATACGTAAATGATTATGGATTAGTATTGTTTTATTGAATTTTTTATTATTTTTTTTCAAAAATTTTTTTTTTAACATACCTATGTGATTTTGACTATTGTTTTATCATATTTTTCAAATAATTTTTGTTTTACGATTAAATGATTATGACTATTATTTTATTAACATTTTTATTATCTATATTTTAAAAATTTTGTTTTAAACGTAAATGATAATGATTATTGTTTTATTAACATTTTTATTATATTTTTCAAACCATTTTTATTTTATGTGTTAATATATTGCAAGACTGATATTTTTTACAGCAATACGAGCGGTATTAATTTTTTGTAGGAGTTAACACTATCTTTTATAGGAGTTAACACTTTTTTTTGTAGGAGTTAACACTATCTTTTGTAGGAGTTAACACTATCTTTTGTAGGAGATAACACTACATTTGTAGGAGTTTACCATTCCCCTTTTCGGGAAGGCGTTGCCTGATCTGCCCCTCCATTCACAGCGGTACTGCCTTTCACACTAAATTGTGTATTACAACTTTATTATGTTGTTTTTATGTACATGCTTTATAATTATGAATATTAAAAAAAATAAATCACTTAAGAAATTAGATCAAGTTTGTAAATATATATTATTTTGCATGCAATTTCTTTTATTTCATCAAAGCTAATCTGAATTAGTAAATTATTGTTTAAAACTGGATTATATGATTTATCTATGGATTATCCATTTAAATATTGTGTAATGAAATATTTCCATACTTCTAATTAAACATTGATTTTTATTACATGGTAGGTACTATAATAATATTATAATAATAAAATGTTGAGCTTTTTTTACATAGAAGTTAACGTAAAACTTTATTTCTCTTATCGTTTATATTTTAATTACATAAACTATTGGCATTTTTTGCCACAAATACTTACTCTACCGAATGTTGTGTTGATTTTATATTACACATTGACTTTATTTTTATTGACAAATTGGATGTGATTTCGTAAGCATAAACAAAAAAACTACTTACTCCTATAATTAGTCATGTAGATACAAACAAATTTTTACCCATAACTTTTAGTTTTTACTCATTATTTTATTCTAAATTATAATACAACATATTTTACTGAAATACTTAAGTTTAATGATGTAGAATTTTGAACTATATGTACATTGTACACTTCACTTAAACTTTCAAAGTATCAATATATAGACAAAATGTATGGAATGGTTGATAATTGTTATTGTGTTATAAATGTATCCCACTATTATTTTTAATGCATTATTTCACAATGGACGCGTTAATGCACCTCGAAACATCAAATACCTAATGAAAAGTATTAAACTTAAATTTATTCAGAATAATAAAACTATAGGTACATCGTACCTAATTCAGAGCTCAACATAGTTTACCTATTATGTTTAAAAAATCCCATAGCATAACATTGTTTATAACTGAAATCTTTCAGAATGAATATCTAAAACACTGTGTAGAAATTTGAAGGATGTACTATAGTAAAATAATTTCTACATCAAATACGCTCATCCTCAGAGTTCATTAACTTAAATTATGATAAGCAAAATATTATTCTTACAACGAAATAAATGTACAAAAATGATAAGTGTGTATGTATATTTATTTACTCGATAGTACAGAGCAAATTATAATTTATTGAGTTCCTTTTTTGTTTAATCAAATAGTATTTTAACCATTTCTGTTCATAAAATGCAGTATATTTTTGATAAAGTGTACTTTATTTTACGTTGTTTCACGTTAATTAGATATCTTAATAATTCTCCTTACTTTACGCAAGGACGTATTATACATTTTCACGCATTCCTCAGTTGTCGAAATCATCTACTAAATTGAAAAGTGTGACGATACTTTCAATGACACATGTCCTTGTATTTATAGTTTATGATTGGTACCTACCTTTAAAATCAAACTTTAAGAAGGATTAACTTCAAAAATCACACATGTTTTATAAGAAATATAGTAGTTAATAGTTTAAAAAAGATCATTTAAATTTAGTCAGAGTGAATATTATTAAGATACAATGAATAATAGAAGATTTATGAAAATAATTTTTAATTTAATTTTGTGTACAATTTATGTTTTTATTTTAGTAATATTTACTGTAATGGACCATTGCTGCATGCGATTCAAATGTCTAGCATATTCCCAGATTCGAAAACGTTTGTTGACATGAAAATGAAATTTTCACCTAATGAGACCATGAACATATTTTTGGAAATGATGAAAAAAACGGGACAAAGGCCATCAAAATTAGAACTGGAAGTTTTCCTGAACGAAACATTCGAGAAGGAAGGTAGCGAATTCGAAATTTGGGATCCTTCCGATTGGAAGCCAGAGCCCAAATTTATTGGTGATATTAAAGACCCAAATTTCCAAGAATGGGCTAGAGGTTTACATTTGTTATGGAAACTTCTCGGTAAAAAAATCAAAGATGACGTTCGTTTACATCCTGACCATTATTCAATTATCTATGTTCCGTATCCGGTAATTGTACCTGGTGGCCGATTCCGTGAATTTTACTATTGGGATTCTTACTGGATAATTAGAGGTCTACTACTATCTGAGATGTATACCACCGTAAAAGGAATGCTTAGCAACTTTTTGTCGATTGTTAACACCTACGGTCATATTCCAAACGGGGGAAGAGTTTATTACGCCATGCGGTCTCAACCCCCCATGCTGGTACCAATGATGAAAAGTTACATCGAGGCCACAAATGACACAACTTTCCTAAAAGAAAATGTAGATATACTAGAAAAAGAATTCAGCTATTGGATGTTAAATCATACAGTAGACATAGAAAAGGATGGAAAAGTATACACATTGGCCAGATATAAGGATTCGTCAACAGGACCTAGACCCGAATCATACAGGTAAATTTAGTTTTTAATTTCATAAAAGTTGTTACAAATTAAATTTACTGTTTTGAAATTATGGTTACTGAGGTTACAGATTATTTCTAATCGAACACTAGCAAGGAGGAATTTATAATTCCTGATTTGTTATAATTTCAAATTTATTTCGTTTTTTCTGTGGCTTTATGTGCAATGTGCATTGTTATATTATCTATATTTGCCTAAAAATGACAAATATTTTCAAATGTTTGTAATTTAATAATATTTTGTACTTTTCCAGGGAAGATATCATGAGCGCACAAACACTGAAGACCGATAACGATAAAGAAAACTACTATTCTGAGCTAAAGGCCGCTGCGGAATCTGGGTGGGATTTTTCCAGTAGATGGTTTATACTAAACGGAACAAATAAAGGTAAATAACTGGCTAGTGTTTTATTTATTATTTATAATTCCAACAACGCTTAAAATCGTGTGTAATGTGCTTTCCGCGTTTGCTTGAATATAGGTAAAAAAAATACCTCTGTTACTGTAATAGTAACAACGAAATTTATATTGAAGACAATGAATTAAAAGCGCCTAGTCATACATTTATTTTAAAACAATAGTTTTGGGCTCAGTGTACTGACTCTATCTGTACTTAGTACTACCGGATATTTTTTCTTGTATAGCTCAAGGTTATATTATGTATATGGTTTTTCTTTTCTGATTATTTATTTATCATCATTAATTTTTTTTCAAAGTAAATTTTTTTTTATAAAATCATGACTTGGTCAACCATGACCTGTGGTCTCCATTAAGATTCATATCTAGGGACTTTTACTTTTATTAATTTATTACTGTTAAATGTAGTATAGTTTTAAATTTTTCCATGATAATATAATATAATATAGGTTTCTATAGGAAATTTTTGTTCATATTTTGCCCTATAGAACCTATGCAATGTGTAGATACCACTCGTGTGCCGGAAATGTAGTAAATAACAATACATTATGCCTGTAGTATAGAATCTATTGTTTGAAAAATAAATGCTATATTATTAAATAGTGGCTTAAATTTGAAAAAATCCCAGTTTTGTTTTGTTTTGACTTACCTGGTATGGTCATAATAACACTTAACAAACAAATTAACTTCCGAACATTCCTAAAATCGTCAATAATTTATTACTCTAAACAAATATATTTTGTGTACACAAAAATAATTTAAATGACCAACTTGCGAAAAAACATAAAATGTGTTAAACACTTAAAAAATCATAATATTATTTCGTTATTTCTTTCATAGAATTACAAATTCGATTTGAGCCTTCGTGGCTCCTTAAAAATATTAAGTACTTAATTATTACCACATAATAAATTTGAACCAAACCAGTTGACATAAAAATACTTAAGTTTGCATATGATTTTAAATAAAGTTGATTTTACTGAAATATTACAATTTCAATCAAAATCTTTACAAACCAAATATTATAAATTAAAATATTTATATGTAAATTTATAATTTCAATATTTTATAGAAAATATATACATAACTATTTAAACTTATTGATTAGGTAAATATTAAAACGATTGGAAAAATGTAGTGTCGAGTATTGTAAATAGAAATGTTAAACCAATTTTTTATAATAATGGTATTTTTGGTATACTATTTTTTATAAATTGTAAGTGTATGTGATAGGACATTATATATTATTAGGTATATAGGTATAATACCTTCAAAAATAGTCAAAACGCTTTTAAATACTCTATATTAAATATGTATTATCGCATCTGGTATAAATTATATATATACCTACACCATTATAAAAAAAACCTTGAATATTATGAATTTTGAAACAAAATATTTACTCTTCAGTCTTCACGAGAAAGATAATATTCTGTTTAACGTTTGATGTGTAAATGCTTTTTTATACTTTGTCAAAGCGTATTATATGAAGGAAATATAAATAAAAACATTCGTTAAGAATTTAGTTTATATTATTTCAAAAAAATATTAAAATATCACAAAGCCATAGTATTGATAAATAAAATATATTACTTATAAGTTATTAGTATATCATAAAATACGTATAGGTAGGTAGTAGGTACCTAATTGTACTTCTAAAAGATTAATTGAAGTACCTAAAAAATGGGAGTGAATTATTTAAATTAATGTAGATGACAAATTAAGTTTGGGTAAAAATTAATAGAAAATATTTTTTTTAAATGTGCGCATCATAAAAAAGTAAAGCAAATAAATTTTATAAATTGTCATGACCTTGAAAATATGCTTCTCTGTATACATGTTCAATTAAAGCTTGTATTGTTAGTCAACAATTAAATCAGGACTAGGTTCACGGTTGGCGGTTGCATTATTTTTGTTAACGTAGGTAGGTATGTAAGTTTATTACACCTAATTTATTTGTGTTGCTACTATAGAAATATTGTACTATTTTAAAACTGTTTTAAGTTACAAAAAAATTGAATGTATTGCTTAGTACAGCGAACGACATTTGAGTTATTAATATTTCAATAAAATTAAGAACCTCCATAATTACTTAGACATTTAAGTCTGTAATGTCAGAATGTTATAGGTCATTTTTACAATAATTACCAGTTTACTTTAAACGATATCTATTATTTTTCTCTTCTTATACGCGATTTCAACATAGTTTCATTTACCTACTATTAAATTAGGTCTGCCGTTTTATACGGATTAGAGTTGGAACTATTAAGTATAAAGTAAATGTTTCTAAACCATTATTGCGCGTGTTCCATGCCACATAATATTATATATTAATATTTCGTGAATGAGATTAAAAAACTTTCATAACGATAATACGTCTCCATATATACATTATACCTACTACATAAATTATGTGTACCTAAAATGTATCATCACGTTAATTATTATATTTTTGGCATAGATCCACTGATTTTCAATACCCTTAATACACGTATTATTTTATTCTTTTTTTACTAGAAACAGGTCAACGACAAATTAATGTGAGACATGATTGTTTTTATTTTATTTTTATCTATCAAACACTTAATTGAAGCTCCACGTTTGATAGTTCGACTTTTCAATGAATAAAATATAATTACTCCAGGTCTGGTCGAGATAATTTATGATTTTCATAATTCCTAGATCGATTGGAAAATGATTGCATTTTATTAGGCACCTATTATTTTTATCTAATAAGCAAATTAAAAAAAAAAATGTTTGAACGCAATGGTGAAAAATACTTAAATTGGATATACTTATATACCGAAATAACATCTGTGGGTTAGGGAGTGAGTAAAAGCTACACTTTATGGGATAATATTGTCGCAGGCCATAGTGCTCTCAATAACGTTGCATACGATAACTTGTGTCATTGTATGATTGCAGGAAACCTGACCAACCTGAAAACACGATTCATCATTCCGGTGGACTTGAACGCTCTGGTGTATTGGAATGCTAAGATATTGAGTGATTTCTACAGGGAGCTAAATGTATCCGACAAGGCACTGAAGTACGAAAACATCGCCAACAAATGGATAGAAGCAGTGACGGCGGTGCTTTGGCACGAGGAAGTAGGCGCGTGGCTGGACTATGACATGCTGAACGAAATCAAGCGTGATTACTTTTACCCAACCAATATATCACCATTGTGGACTGGCTGTTATGACCCGAAGAAGACCGATGACTTTGTGTCCCGAACGCTTAAGTACTTGGAAAAGACACAAATAATGAACAACCTGGGTGGGATACCAACTACCCTGGAGCACTCCGGTGAACAGTGGGACTACCCGAACGCGTGGCCCCCTCTCCAGTACATAATGGTCATGTCACTCGACAGCTCGGGCGATAACTGGGCCCAGGACTTGGCATTCGAGATAGCTGAACGATGGATGAGGTCCAACTACAAAGCGTACAACGAGACCAACGCCATGTATGAAAAAGTAAGTCCGGGTTGATGGTTTCAGCTGAATAAAACAATTTATCGGGTTGAGGGTATACTGTGCAGTGTACAGATTATTATTTTAATTATTTACATTTTATTAAAACCTTTTTGATTATGATTTAATCATTATCATTCACAATAATCGTAACCCTCGTAGGTATAATTATTTAAAACAAATCTTTAAAGTAGCTATAAAATCTGTCTTTACAAACGCATCGATTTGTTGTATAGGAGTCTGGTGGGTCTCATGTTAGATGCGGATACAGTAATTTTTATTTTGATACACACCACTGCGTCTGCAGACTAGTTTATGTCCTCTCAAGTCTCAATGATTTATATTTTCGTCGATTGTCGGTACTCATACGTCACTTGTTTTGACAGTACGATGCGACCGTACCCGGAGGTCACGGCAGTGGAGGTGAATACGAGGTGCAGCTAGGTTTCGGCTGGACCAACGGCATAATCTTGGAGTTCCTGCAGAAGTACGGATCCAGGGTCACGGCCGAGGATAAGTTCGTCGAGGCGCCTCAGACTAGCGCCAACATAGACTCCAGCAGAAGCAGCACTGACTACAACACCAAGACCGTGTCTTCGGCGACGCAAGTCATGACTGCCACGCTTGCGATACTGGCCACGATATCGGCCGGATGCATAGGGTGAGGTGAGTGTCGTTTCTATTGTTTGGAACCTATTTTTGTCTATTTTTACAACTTCCTGAAAAGTGTAAGTTGAAAAAACGCTTAAAAAACAAATCATCGTTATAAAAAAAGCATCAAACTAATATTTTGCTACATTCAGAATGTAAAAATTTTTTCATAAAAAATTATACCATCGCTTCTACAGTTCAGATTTCTACTGAAAAATGTGAGCTACATTGAACTACATGCATTGTAAAAATAGCTTAAGAGGACGTTATACTTCCGCTAGTGTTGTACTTGTCTCCATCTTACTAATGTACAACAAATTTCAGTGTTCAGTAGAACCAAATTTGCAAGTGTAAAATGATCATAACTAGTGTAAAATTTAAAATATAAAACTTACATACAAACACAGATTATATTCTTACCTTTGAGTTTGTTAATAGGTGTTAATTTACTCTAGTATTTAAAGCTGACATCATAAAATTGGTTTTGCTGAATGCACATTTTCTATGTTGTATGATGTGGGACGGAGGCAAGTAGACTACACCAATCACATGCGGATGTGACGTTCTGTTCATCATGCTGGTAGCAGTAAATAAAATAATTCTGCTGACGTTGGTCGGCAATTGTCAGCCTCATCACTAGGGAGTAGGGGATAATGGTTTCTTCGTTGGTCGAGAATAGATCTCTAGGACTCAAGTTTTATTTACCCATTTGATCAAGCTTTTTACAGAAGTAAAAAAACTAACTTTTAACAATTTAACATTAATAATGAAACATTGTTTAATAGTACATATATTATATATATATATACATATATGTACAATAATATATAATATGTATAATTGATATATATATATTATATTATATTTTACTATTAAATATTATACATATTGACATTTTAATTGCCTATAACTTTTAAAAATGTAAAACATTTCTAATATTTTTTTTTTATAAAACACTATTGACAAATGGCAATAACTTGAAACCTTAAAACGGATCAATAATAGAAACAAAATGTCTCACGACGAGCTATTCATTAATGTGAGGATAGGCAGTTGAATTTCTTAAGCCTTTGCTTAAAAAATTCAAATCTGACTATCAAAAGGGGCTATTTCAAAGAGATTATAATATTTTGATTACAATAATATTTTATAGGTACTACCGCAGTAGTAGTGTAAAGTCATCAATTCTCGTGAAACTTGTAGGCAGTTTTCGTACGATAAATATACATGCGTGGGCCAGCTAGCAAAATAATTAAAATTAATGGTTTATAATGTATATTATTATTATTATATAATAATAAGTAAATGTGTTCGCTAGATATAGAATACTTCGTGTGTCAAATGTCATCGATACGGGATATTATTTCATCAGCATAATATTTTAATATACAATAATTATATAGACGTAGCAACTATATTTTATAATAATAATTATGGAAGCGGTTGTGTGCTGCACGATCACTATGGTTTTTCTTTTTCTACATAGTTATTCTTCGATGACGATCACTTGCTCGTTTTGCTGCAAACAAAACAATGTCTTATCGCTATCGACAGCTGTTGTAATACTAACTGTTCACTCGTATTATGTTATACACACCATTTATTATAGGAGGCATCAATTTTCAAAACTAGCTTGTGTAAAGAATTATTGACATTTTTCACACAGATTGAACTAGGTACTGACATCAGATGGGTGATTTTAAAACAAATATTTTGAATACAGTTTGGACACTTACAAAATAGGAATAAAAGTTTTGAAAATAAAACTTATAATAACTTCAAAGACTGAATAATACGTCTTGTGATTTTTCTCCGAAAAACCCATAATTTATATAATTTATTTAAAAAATTTAGCTTAGTTTAAAATTGAATCCCCCAACCATATTCTTTTTGACATTAGCTCACCAAGCTACAGGTTAGGTATTATTTCATATTTTTCTATACATGTATAATGTATATAGTAGGTAATAACTAATAAGTATATAAGATGGTAATAAAGGGTGGCAACACAGCGCCTTCATTAACGTTTCGATTTGCGATTTGTCCGGCCTTCACATACCGTAAGCTCTGATATTATAATTTTTGAGCTCGATAATAGATCAATCGTTCAAATATTAAAAGCTTACCTACTAGCTCTGTTGAATGTAAATTTGTTATGTTACACGTTTGTAAGACAGAGTCAAGCGACAACACTTTCGAGTATAGCGTTCTATTAAATTTGTCCTAATATAAAATCAGTTTCTACTACAGTTCGTACGACGTTTAAACAATCATAATAAATAATAATAATAAACTGACAATTTTTCATATATTAGCTAGTATAGCTACACCTGTGCGCAGTACGTACTTTAGGTACCTAAAAATATTTCGTTGCATATATACTGTGATTAAAACGTGTCCGTAATATACATCAGTAAGATAGCGCATTATCGAAATGAGCACGTGCAATAGTACAAAACTATAATATTATTGTCGAAGTACGTTTTGCCGCCGCCATCGCTATTCGGGTACCTACTATAGTAGGCATCGCCAATGTAGCTCGATTTTTACATGTACATGGCTTTCGCAATTTTGTGATGTTTCCGAGACAAAATACAAACAATAAGTACCTAAATGGCACCTATATGGCTGTATATTATTATTTTAAATAATCTTGATAATTTATATTTGCGTATACAGGGCCGAATTACGCCCAATAATAGCCCTTGAATATATATTTCACCTCTTAAAAAAAAATTGTTTTTATCAATTCAATAGGTACATACTCAATGTCCATATATAAATACAATGACTAAAGTCAGAAATAATGATAAAACACGTTTATTTTCAGAATATATCATTTTTAAAAAACATTCGTTGATCATGAATAGATATGTTTTCTATCGTACCTAGTTCTTTAAATAAAAATATATTAATGTTGTAACATTAGATACAATTAATACCATTTTACTAAAATTAAATTCTTTCTACAGACATCACAAATACCTAATAAATGTGTATACAGGGCGATTCACCAACCATTTCTCCCCATTTTTAATTTAATAACGAATTTATTCAAATTTGGAATTTTGGAATTTTTAAACATAATCAAAGACCATATTTTCACTTAGGTAGCGAATCGCCTTGTACATATTTAAAACAAACAATAAAATAATTCTCTCGAAACTTGTACATGGAATATGTTATAACTTTAATTTTGAACCATATTATAAGAAAATTCGTAGGTATGTTTTTCGTTTGTTATTACCGGCACGATGTACACCTGTTTTTTATCATATTCAATATTATGGTAAAATTAATTATTTCTTACATACCGTATAAGGCAAAATAAAACAAAGTTATCTCATTTAATGACTTATATTTCGGCACTAAAAAAAGCCTATCAAAAGTACAGCATGTGTAGGCGTGTAGCTACTTTAACTATTCGGTCATGTTAATTGTCTAAATACTTAAATAGGTACCAACAATACCTATACCGTAAAAATACGGCAATATGTTCATCTGTCTACATCGTGCATTGTATTATTGTAATCACTCGTCGAAAGACATTAAATTCTTCCTTATAAATTAGGTATGTTGATACGTAAATTACATTTTTCTAAGACATTTTCTTACGATCAATATTTTTGTTCACGTTTCCTTCATCATTATTTTACTTTATTAGAGATATTATACAGTCATATGGGAATAACTCAAAACTTCGATACCAGTTCAAAGAATTTTCTATTTAAAAAATCTAAAAATGTATGTTTAACTCAAAAGTTTCTAAACATTTATATTTTATTAAAATCATTCTGTAACAGGACTACCTAGTATCTACTATTAGAAATAAATTAATTTATGTTATTGTTTATGATTATTTATCTTACTGCAGATAAACCACTCACTATCGACTCGTTATCTAGGTACCTACTCGGTTTTTGAGCACTTGATAAAATTGAACGATTACCTACTGCACATATTATGTTATTGCAAATGCAAAAATCTTTAATATGATATAAAAACAGTATTTAAATATAGTTGGGTAAGTTTTAGAGCATTTATAGCCGGTAGACTGTATATAAGTAATAAGTATATAAAAATAATAAGGTATTGTACCTATACAAACAAGTATACATGATGACATACACGAGACACCCTGTATATAATATAAATGTATAAAAATATCTAGAATACTACTGTACCTATGTGGTTTGCTTACAAATTACAATATATCCGGATCGAACTTTTCACATTGTGCAATTGAATTTATATTTTATAATTTTAATAGGTATACATATAGGCACTTACTGTTTCGCACGCCGTTTAAAACGTGGAAAGGGAAAAAGCAATTTTATAATGAATAAAACGATAACGAACAACACGGTATGACATGCTCGCGTATGACCGATAAACATATTATTATATTATGTATGCAATTTAATTTGACTACGACATCGTTGTTTGATGATAATGGTGCACATTTCTACGGTAGAATATTATAACACTAGACCTCCATTATTACTCATTACATTTGTATAATGGCTGCATCGGTGATATTAAAATATTATGAAATATTTTTAAATTGTCAACGAATATATTTTATATATATGGCATACAGAACCGAATATGATATGTCATGCAGTGTCCCAAGTCCCAACTATATATTTATTGACGAAGGTGCAAGCATATTTTACGCAGCCCAATCAAAACATAATTTTTAAAAAAGGACCTAAACAGTTCGATAGGCGATAGGTATAACAAACACCCAATAATTACCCATAACATACTATATTGAGTATTTGAGTAGCACCCCCGGGTAGTTTTAGGACTTTCGTATAAATTAGGTGGTTAGTATATTTTGATAAATAAACGAACGATTCAAACTCACAATAAATTATAAATTTTAAAACGAATTTATTTGTTTGAAATGTGAATAAGTAGATATATATGTGTGGGTACTGTGTAATACGGAAGAAGAAAAAAATATTTGTGCCAAATTTGCAGGCACTATTATTTATTTTTTACAGGCATTTTGTAAACTAAACTAACTAATTGATGTTTTGTGTATTTTCTTTGTTTCAGATGTTTACAAGTTAAATTATGTAGTTAAATTATAAGAACATTCCCTTATGAAAAATCGGAAGGATCTCTTAATTATCAGGTCAGACGTATTTAACAAAGAGGTTTACTTAGTTGATCATTAGTTTCTTTATTTGTGCTATCACATTAGCCTAATTATTGTTTTTTTTGTTTTGTTTTTTTTTTTTTTTTGTACATGTGAGTTAGTGTTATGCTTTAATTTATTGGCACATGCAAGTTTTATATGGTCAAAAAAAAGGAAAATAATTTACATCTAAAAAAACATTACCGAGAAATACGGAAAGACCAACTTTGAATGGATAGTAGATCCAGAAGTAGATCTGAAGTTTTAATCTGAACTTACTAGTGTTTTTATTATAATAATAATAATATATTAAATATTAACTATTATTAATTAATGGAGTTTAAGTTCCTTCGAGCAATCGTATTTCTGTGAATTCAACCAAATCGATTATAGAGTTGTTTGCACAGTATAATATTTGCTTGATATTTTAATTGAAAAATAAAGCAAAGTGATGTAATACGTTAAGGTTTTATAAATTATAGATTAACACGTTTTAGTGAGATTTAAACAAAAAACAAATTGCGCGCCTAATTCAGTCTAACGAGTAATAAAATGTGTACATGCCTCGTATAGTCGGTCTATGTGTTTCATTCTCTTTTTTCTTTAATTTATCATCATTTTTTTTTTTTTTAATTATTTTTATTTCCAATGTGTCCATGACATTTGCCTCTAAAGATATACATCTTTAAATAATATATTAAATATTTAGGTATACTTCTATCGTCAATTCGTTCTGATCGCCCATTTAGAAAAACACATTTAACTAAATATCAATATTATGTGGTATCGCATACACCTACCTATATTTTTTTTAAATTTTTATTCTTTAGTTGGTAATAATATTTGTATGTATAACTAGGCATATTTTATTATTTATTTATTTATTTTCTATTATATACTTGGCGTAAATTAATGTTTAATTTTCATAAATTGAATGGTAATTTTAATAACGTTTAAAGTAAAACAAGGTTCTTCGTTTATATGTAAAAATATCATACTTCGCGTGTTATAAAACCATATTCATTACACAATGAATGTCACAATAGACCACATAATTATTTCATGACAATAATAATAATATATATATGTATATATATTTTTTTTAATGATAAATTTATAATTATTTCGAATGTGATAAATAAGTATAAACTCGTAATAAGCATAAGTTAATGCCATCGTAACATTTTAAACACATTCAATAATTTATTATATACATTATAATAAAGGTATATCTGTTTCTTGATTTCCGCGTGAACGATAAAATATTTGTTTTAAAAAAAAAAAACGGTGCTGTATAAGACTATATCGAAATAGTTGGCTCAAGTTATTTTTATTGTTATATAATTATTTTGTTTTGTTTTTAACATAACAGTTCTAGTGCAAATAAGGTTTTTTTCGAAATAATTATACCGCTTCCAAGTAGTTCCTATATAGTAGAATCCTAGTAATTTTAACACAGTAATATTAACCAATATATCGTCATTAACATTTTAACTCTGTTGTTAACATACATATATATATATATATATATATATTTCACACAAAATATATACAAATATAATATACATTGTGTATATAGTTCATGGGTTATTTTTCACTTTCGCGCTGCAATCGAATCTAGTCAATCGCCAATCATTTATAAGAGCATTAAAACAGTACAGACACGAATACTCAGTTAAGTGTACAATGTTTAAACAATCACCCAATAAACCTGTATACATAATGTGAGTGCGGTAAGACGTGCGAGTATCACCGCTCACCAGTACGAAATAGAGAGAGGGAGAGAAAGAAATTGTTAAAAATTTGAGTGCAGCTGGGCGGAAAGGGAAAAATAATCTAAAATTTCGGACCTTTTATAAGAAGGAAAAAAGTTAAATTTTTTTTTATAACACGCATACCGATTTCATAATGCCTCCTTAGAGGCAGTCGTTTTATGTACACACACACACACACACACACACACCTGTATACACGTGCAATAAGAACGATCCATGATTGTAGAAAGCAGCTTGACCATAAAAAAACCCTCTCCTTTCGCTAAATTCTAGTTATCATAATGCAATTATTTCTTTTAATCGTTCATGTAGTTGACGTTGAAAGTTCATACATTTTGCTACTATAAATATTTTTATCTACAGTACTCAATACATTTAGTTCAAAATGTTCTTCGTCACAGTTTATTTGTTTATTTCATTACAAGTATTATTATTTTTTAAAACACACACACACACACACACACACACATACACACTATATATATATGTATGTCTAGTCCGTAGTTCAAAAACAAAATAATACCGTTTTTAAGTCACCATGACATAAATATTGTTTAATGCATCTGACCATAATATGACTTATCTTGCCGATTCGATATAATAATATTATACGATCGCAACGTAAACCGATTAGAGGGAATTTTATATCATGTGCAATTATTCAATAATTAATTCTAGCATATGTATATATGTTATAAGAATTTTTATTTATAAAAGAGAAAAAAGAAATAGTAAACATTTTGCGCACCGATTTGTACCTGCTTGCTTTGTTACCATTTTTACTTTTAAATTTAATAATAATATTATATGCATCAAAATTATATGTATATATGTATTATATAATATATTATCCATATATACATATATTGTTTTATTTGCACTGTTATAGGCTTACATACATATTTAGTTTTGTTTTTAATAATTGTATGCTAAACATGTTCATTAATCGTCTTTTAAAAGTGTACCTATCTAATCTAATCTGTTAGTTATTATTATTATTAATATTATTATATTTTTGTCAAAAGCCTGTATTTTATAACGTTTTGATTAGTATTTGTAAGAGTTGGCTTTTGATTGTTTTTTTCCCCTCTTGTTTCTCTACGATACTTGTATGATAATTATTATTACTATTATTATTTTTATTATTATTACTATTATTATTTCGCTACTATCATTATCCATTATGATTAAATAATTTAATTTAGTAGTTATAATATATTAGAGAATGGATATACTTATTTATTTAACAATGTTGTACAAAACGCGATGCGATCACGTTGGTTCGGCTACCTACCCGTTCATATTACAAATTATTAATTATGTGTATTGCGCACGCGCAGTATATTGCGGTCGTTATATTCATATTATTATTGTGATATAAAAATCCAAACGATATTTACGTATAATAATTCGTGTACGTCATTTACCATTAGGTAAATCCTTATACATAATATTACGCATGTTGTGTGTGTAGTGTATTATTATTACTATTGTAATATACTATAACAACTAACAGCTAATAACCGGCTACCGAACCAACCGTACGTCTCATCGTATTTTTTTTTATTATTATATTACCGTTAACATTTTTTTTTTTCTAGTAAAGTTTGTTGTGTTTTTTTTTTTCATTTTCACCCATAACATAATACATAGTATATAATATATTATATTACCTATATTAATACCAATGCATATACATAATTTATAGCGTAGTTTGGTCCGGCAATCGTTGTACGAAAGGGTTGTCGCCTGTAACGATATTTAATATTATAATATAATATTGTGTATGTGCGAATCCCTCGTAAGCGTTGTCGGACGTTTGTTTGTAGTCTCACAGTGACGTTTACCAAATAACTTGTATTGTATCATATAATAATATATGTATGTACATTGTACAAATACGTATAGTATTATTATTTGTACATTTATTTATTTTTTTCATCTAACTCATATCCAAATTCAAAATATCACATATTATGTTTATACATAGGTATACCTACGTTTGTGTGTACCTACATATAAAATCAATATTAATATTGTTGCGTTGAATTTATTCATGTGCACACGTATTACCGAATGTTGTGACTTGTGTTATATAGGTACAGGGCTGTGAATTGAATGCACTAAAAAATTGTGAAATATAAGCATGTACCTATTTTAAAACAATAAAAATTGGCCTCATAGGTAAGCTCCAAAAATCTCAAAATATCCAAAAACAGCAATGGAACATAAAAAATGTATTTGTTTTAAACATCAAGTGATTAATTAAAATAAAAACATTGATTTAAAAGTACAGACAATAGAAATAACAACTTTTTTTAAAAAGTCTTAGTTTTTGCTGTACCTAGTGTGAAAAATATAATTTCGTATACTTTCGTATAACATATTTTATTGAACTCAATTCCTTCAACAAATTAGTGACAAAAAAACAAAGCATTCAAATTCACAGCCCCGCAGTTATATATAGGTATTTACTATACCTACGAATGTTGACATCGGACGAAGAGTGATTAACATCATAATATAAGTTTTTGACCATGGGTTTTGCATTACCAATCATCATGTTACGTTTACCTAAGTAGATGTAATTTGAACTCATAATAATACAATATTATTTAGCGCTTCGCCCCCCAGGAACATAATATTATGCCTATACTATTTGCAAAGTGTGAACCTCATTCAGACGTGTGTACCTACTGAGTTTAGTCTAATACATAGTAAACAACAATAACATTATACCTATACCTCCTATTAATAATTATAATATATACCTACCTAGTTTTGTGCATGCTTAGTTGTTGGTGGGCAAGCACCGTTGTTGTTTCGCGTAATTCAGGCTTAAATCATTCGCTGTTCACACACGCACACATACATTATCGACATCATCTACAGGTAATATAATAATAATTCATTTATAATATAAACATATTACTAAATAATATTATTTAATAGTTTTTAATATTTTCATGTGGGTTGTCTTTGTATTTTTATTTTTATTATTATTAATTTATTATTATGGTATAAAACTTGTGTTACCGTCGGTGGCGCCGCAGCATTTCGCACAATGCCGGTTGACGAATTTCTCAAAAATAAAAAAACACTTCACTGCACTACGACTCCCAAGTCCCAATTATAGTGGGGGAGCCCTACATTTCCACCTGAGACGGGATTTCGGTGTATATTATAATAATATATTATTAGTTGTTGGGGCTAATTTATTAAAATCGATCGATTAACAAAGATAGTAATAATACTTATTAATAAATCGGGATTAAATTCGTATAGCCGTGAAAACATTCTGTTGGTTATTGATCGACGATATTTTAGTCGACTATAACAATTCGATTTACAGCAAATGATTTTTTTTGTCCAACAGAAAAAATCTAGAGAAGCCTTAATATATAAGTGGTCAACTCGGTGAACATTTTTGATTGGTTGGGCTGTTATCATTGATCGTACCCAGTTTTATCTTTGACTATGTTCAATTGGTTTTTTACTCGGAATAATTTCATGGGAATAACCAGGTAGTAGTATTATCAGTCCTAAGTAGGAATTATTTTAGTCGTTAGTATGAATGTTTTCTGGGATGTCATAAGACAGTAGTAAATATTGGTTTAGTGATTTATTAGAACAAAGAATAAGGAACCTACCTACCCCTTAATGAGTAGACCGATACAGCCAAAGCCGATTTGTATAAATTCGCTTAGTGTGGAGATGCATTAAGCAATTTTGTTTATATATTTTTTTAATTAGCTTGGTATATAAATGTTTGTACATACTTGTCTTTTTTTTTTTAGTTGTAAAAGCGCGGGAAAAAGTTTTTTGGATACGATTGATGCTTATAGTAATATATAATACTCTCTTATATATTAATTGGCTCTCTAGATAAATTGTTTGCACAAATTATATTGTTGTGGACTTTAAATTATTGTGTTGACGTCATTCTAAAGGGCCGATTGTCGTCCATGATTAAATCAGAGCTTTTTGTACAGTCCGCGTGTTAGACTTCCTAAAATAAAATATTACTGCTATTTTTCTGTGGTCTATGGGGGAGGGGTCTAACAACTTTATATAGAGAAACTACCCGACACCGATAACAGCCCTCTATAAACAAATTTCTGGGCAACGATTACGTCCTGCAGCTTTAAGTACAACTCCACCTACCCACTAACCCCGCGAGGATGAGTGACCTGTCGAAAACAAAATGGTTCACTCCAATAATAGTGGTGAAACTGTATAAAAAACACATCGCCGTCATACGAGGTTAGGGTAATAAGTCCAACCCGGCAGCAATAATTAGTACACATACGTACAAAAGATGATAGCCACTCCAAGATTTGTTATATCTGTGCATTTCACGCATTCTCGCTTTAGTAGATTTTTGAGCTCAAACGACTTAAACGATTGTAATATAATATTATATTGTTATGTAGAGAGAAACAAATTATGTAACTCGATCATTGTAATTAATTTTTTTCGGGTAATTCTCAGAGAAAAAAAATCTTCACTCTAGAAACTTTTAAATAATACTATCCATCCGTTCACGAACGTCTTTCTTTTCGAAATAACCTGAGAGACAAAAAGTTTGAACTTCCTTATGGCGTTCGCTCAAGTCGATTAGATTGGCACTTTACACTACATATATACACCGACACACCGTTCTACATTAGTAGGCGGAAATCCATTAAAATTTCAGCGGGGCCAACATTTTTAACATCAATGTCAGCGGGCTTCGATCCCACACAACTAAAAAAGGAGGGGCTTGACGGATTTATACGTACAGCTCTTGAGCACTTCACGCTGTGATAGTATTGGTTTCAAAACAAAAAAGTATTCGGCATACTTAATATTACTTATCCATGTGTACCTATAGTGGCTGTTCAAACTCCCAAGTGTTTTGTTTACTGTTATTTGCAGCCAAAATATATATGTTCCTATAATCATTTTTGAATCTTGGTTTGTTAGTTATCATCGGAAAATTCGGGAGACCCTATAGTTAAAATCCCAAATCATGGTTGATATTTTACAGGGTTCGAACTCAGAGGGGTATTTTTTTTAATCAAAAATAATATTATACGTTTCCTCGCATACATATAGGATACCAACCGCGACGTATCGATAACCAGACGTACCCGAGCCATAATATTATATCCCTGACCATTGTTCACGTCTGCGAAGGTTTTATCTTTTAGTGAATTTGAATTTTTTGTTCGTAGTATTTAAAATACACACGCTATAAAAATATCGACGGAAATAGGAGTGGAGTAAAATAGCTATAGTGGTACATCGTGACATATTATAATTTATAATATATTATGGTGCTCCACTTGTCGTCCACTCTACTCGTCAAATAAACCAAAATATACATAATAAAATGCTAAAACCACTTTTTATTCAATGTTACAAAATCAAATTCACTCGTTGACAAAACCTAACCAGATAATCGAAAAATCTGCGTGGTGATACGCATAAAATAAAATAATAATAGTATAATAATCTTATAATACGTCATATTAAATTATAAGTGTAATACTATACTCGACGGGTAATTTGTATTTTTGTCTATATCTTTCAGGTTCGCCGTGTACAAGAAGCGGTACCAGCTTTACGCGTCCGATCGAGCCCTGTGCAAGAAAATGTGCGGCGGCTACACGGAGCTCAAAGACCTGACGAGCGACTAAAATCGTCGACGACCTACCACACCGTCCGTCGTCCGTTCTTCGTCTATTCACTGCAGCCACTCCTCGACGGAGTCGTCAGAGCGCCTGCGCGCCTCCATAATAATATAATATAATATTATCGTCCCCGTCCTCCGTCAACCCCTTAACCCACACTTTGCCGCTACACCCCCCCCCGCCCAAAATACACCCTGTATACAAAATGATCCAAATATCACACAACCACTTGTGGCAGGCTGCAGTTTCGATGATATTTTTGTATTATTATAATACAACCACGCGCCTATGTTAATTAACAGTACGCCGTAGTATTTGGCGTCCGGTCGACGTATTTTTGATGTTGTTATATTATTATTATTAGTATTAATATTATCATTATTAATTTATTATTATTTATTTATTATTATTAGTAGTGAAGTAGTAGGACTATTAGTAACGATAAAGTTGTGTTAGAACATACAAAATATAATATATTAAGGTCGACGGACACCACACGAGTCATATTATAAATGTAGATATGACGACGTTCGTGTTTAATACACAATAAAATATAGTTTGAAAGTATTCTCGTGGTCTGAATGTACGAAATATGTTAATCGTCGATTTTTTTTTTTATATTTTCAAAACTCAACGCGCACCACTTACCAGACTCGGACCGATGTCGACCATTATTCGACAGAATTCACCTAAATACGATTGCCACGTGTCCGTTTCGCGTTCTGTTGTACCTCCAATGTAACATAATCGCTAGTATATTGTAATATACTATTGTAGATAATATTCGTATAATGTGCATCAGATAGGTGAATATTTTGACCCTCGAGGTTTGGTTCATATTTTTTTTGATATCGCTGGTTTTTCGAACGTGCGATTTGTGGTTTATTTAAAAACGATTATATTTTCCAGACTTGCGATATGAGTATTTCACGAATATAACTATTGCTTTGTATATAATATCATACTGATTCGTTCGGTAATGACGTGAGTAAAATTTTGGATTTTTCCAACTGTTCGTCGTTGACTCAACCCGAAAGCGACGACGGTGCACATTCTGTCGGACCACCTGCGCTGTAATAATAGTAGAGATAGGTCATAGGTATTTCGGTTTTATTTATTAAACACTTTCCACGCAAACGTGCGTTTTCCTATTATTTATAAAAACTATCGAGTTTAATGTCGTTTGTAGATTTCTTTTGTAGATTATAGATCTACGTAGGTACGATCAACAATAATGTTTTATTGTTATAGTTTATAACACGAAAAAATGTAATCATATTCAAATGCCTACACGCGATTTAATGTTGGAAATATAGGTAGGTATGTGATGTATTTATATATCTGATCGTTGGCGTAATAAATTTAAATAAATATATTTATTATGTACAAAACTTAAAATAGTGCATTGTAAGGAAACAACCCCCAATTTTAGACATCCAAGTTAGTTGGACATAAATATATTATTTTTATTTGAACACTCTATTTTTCTTATACAATTACTAAGAGGTTTCGAACACTTTAATTATTGTGAGAATATTAGGTAAATCGAGTAACAATAACGATGATGATGTGCCGTAAAATTCTATAACCATTAACTATACTATCACAGCAGACGAAATATCGTCGTTTTCAATGTTAATATGTCTATTAAATAGTTACCTATATAATATTATAGAATAGGTATACGAGTGAAATGTATACCGTATTACCGTCAATAATAATCGTTTCGGATTTAGCTGCGAACAACCTATCATCCATAAGTCTTGATTAGGCAATTATATTATCAACTAAAGCAAAAATTATCTATAGGTTATTTATTCATTGTCTTTTGGGTATTCTTAATACGATAATAATAATGTAGTTGAATAAATTATATTCGTATATAATATTATGCTTCTTTTATCTCGAATAGGTTAAAGCTGGTGGTATTTTCGGTATTTTAGAATACCGGTATACCGTGTGAATCGATAATTTACGTTGTTACCAAAAATACCATATACCTAAATTTACTATTCATTACTTTTATTAATGACATAATATAATATTTAATAGCCCTATCCTAGGTTTGAAACTTGGAAACACTAATAAATTTACCGAGGTTATGATATTTTTGATAATTACCGAGGTACGAATCGTACGGTATTTTCGATGATATCCGAAAATACCGTACAACCAGTAATACCGTAAATACCGGTTGTAAACAAATATACCGGATACCGGTATCAAAATTTGAAATACCGCCCGCCCTAGAATAGGTATATAATATAATATATTATAATCATTCCTAATAGTAAATATAGTAATAATTATAATGAAAAAGTTAATGATCAAAATAATTTCGATACGCGTAATATAAGTATAAAAATAATACACTTATATTTTACTTTGGCAGCTAAAATGTATATTCATATTAAGCATTTTAAACAATATATGTTACAGCGATAATCGAGTATTCTCCATTTCTCCCGGCGGTAGTCAATCGGTATTATTGTTAATTTTATTAGGCCAACAAAAAAAAAACATTTTATCTTAAAGGTTGGAAATATTCTTGTGCTCTTGTTGCCCCAGAACGGTTCGATTAGATTTGTAAGGGCCGAACAGGTCCAACTGCCCAAGCTAGGCCACAGTAAATAAAAAATAAGTTATAGTTATCCAAAAAGTGTATTGAATTATGAAGCTAATTCAATTACTAATATTTTCTATGTTTCTCTGTGTTTAAATAGTTCTATCTTTAACATAGACCACACTATAATATTATTATTAATAACATTTATATCGATTGGAAACTAAAAATATCTATGGTTTCCCATGTCCCATCATAACGGTGCAGTGGGTACACTATGATATTAAATTAATTTCCGCCGTCCTTCAAGTCAAATTTAGGTCGTTTGTACGAAAAAAAATGGGCCAGTAAAAATGTTCGCTGTCCAAGACTTGAAACGCCTATAGTCGTTTGTCAAATGTATAAGGCAAGCAAATAAAAACTGTGCTGGAATGTACAACCTACCCCCCCCCCCCCCTAATGGCGCACTTGTGGGTTGGACCCCCCCTTCTGTAGTTGAATAAATAGGTGTTGACGAGGGGGACTGTCCTCACTCTTAAAGTCTTAAATACTATAAAAGCAGCTAAAGTTCGAAAGTTTACATTCGTAGGATACATTATAACTCACTCCCGCCATTGTTGGGCTGTTCAACAATATTTTAATGTTTGAAAATTTTATGAAATTATATTATAATATTTCTACACCAAAATCATTTATTACTCAGACGCATATATATAGCGAATGTTTACTATTTAGAATATAATAATATTCGCGTGAGTACGTGACTGTAATAACTGCAATTATCGAGTAGGCACAAAAAACATGTTTATATATATTATTACCTATTATAATAAACAGGATTTAATTATAATAATATAAGTACCTATTATACTCGACCACGGTAGGACATTTCGAAGTCATTATTTTTACTATAATCTTACAATATTCTCTCAGAAATATATCGTACACAATATAAATTATAAACATACCTATGTAGATGATACGTTTATATGGTATATATTTTGTTTGTAATAATGCGCTTTACAAATTATTTTGATACATAAAATATTGTGTGTATTACTGTTGTAGCTGTATAACTTTTTTTCGTAAGACAATCTTTTTACATTGCGTGTAGCATTATGCCATAACTCATAAGGTATCTTATAGTATAATGCTACAATAATGGGTATGATTATAATATATTATTATTATAGCTGTGACGTTTGTGAATTTTTTTCTCTTTTCCTTAAATTCTTACGATAGGTATATTATACGACTGATAGATAATTAGGACCGCATATATACCCGCAATGTAGGTATATATTAGGAACCGCGCTGTTTTTTGTAAATTGTAATAATATAATATTATATTTTTAACACTTGATTTTGTGAATCGTTACCTAAAACGCGATGACCCGATGACCGTATCGGCAGTACCTTATTGTGTATAAATGTATAATGTCAATTGCGTGTTTGTATAGATACAGAAACGTGTGCTATATTATATTGTTAATTTGTTTTGTTGATTTTTGTAAGGTTCTCGAGTGCAATGATGTAATGTGTTGTCTACCCTCTCGACGTGTAATCGGCCGGCCGAGTCTTTCGATAAAATAAAATGTATTCCTATAATATATAATAGTAATTGTGTTGACAAACAACGTGACGGGTAGACCGACAGTGTTATTACTTATTATTATTATTACGATTTATATAGTATTATAATTACTATTATTATAAGCCGGTGTACCTCACCTTAAGTATAGTGGCTGTTTATAAAAATAAAATTTAAAAAATTTAATATTTTATTGTTATACTTATTAATTTTCTCATTATAGTTGTGTAGTTATTAGTTCATTAGCTAGGTACCAATTTACGAACTCATTAATATCTTCATTCTTCGGTTTGTTGTATTATTCTTTATTTTTTAGAACAATTAGGTACATCCAGATGTAAGCAGTAGTTGAGTTGCAGAATTTTGGTCCAATTCATAAGGTCCTGATAATATTTAGTCGAAAAATGTTAGTCCTATTATATTTTAGTAAAATCTATTTTGTCCTATAAATTGAAGGCCAGAATATGGTACCTATAGGCTATAGTTCAATAAATGTTTTGTCCAATGCATGCAGTTCAAAATACTTAATTTAAAAAAATGTATTATTTAGAATAATTAAAAAAATTCTACAGAACTATATAACTTGAAATCATTGTATATCTTAGAGCAGTGTTACCCAAACTTTTTGCAATGACGACCCATAAATTTAATATTTATTAGGTACGTGACCCACTGCCAAAAAAAAAATCAAGTATACCTTAAATAAATAATATAAATACTTGATAATAAATACATAATAAATAAATTAAATAAATTATAAAAAAATACAAAAATACTGAAATAAGCGTAATCGTAACCTCGAGTCGCGACCCATAAAAAAAATGTCTCGACTCAATATTGGGTCGCGACCCATGGTTTGGGTAACGCTGTCTTAGAGCATAGGCTGACCACTTAAAACAACACAGTGATCCAAATGCTGATGGAAGAAACTAAATACCTACCTCTACATTTCCAATAAATGTGTGGTTCAACATTAAAAATAATGGACTAATTTACATTGGACTTAAAAAATAATGTTCAAAAATATATATTGGACATAACTATAATAGTTGGACTAAACAAATATTAATATAAAATCAATATTATTGTAACCAGTGGTCGATATACTTATTTGGAGAGACTGCAGAGGTCTCGGATTTATTTTCACATAGGTAACCAATATTATTTTAATGATTAAAATATAATCGATATTAAAAAAAAATCAGAATTAACTGGTAGATTAAATGGATTTCCAAGACAGGCAGTCTTGTAAAGTAGGTATCTATTTGAGTAAAAGTATTAAAATACTTTCAGTACATACTCAAGGTATCAAATAGATATTTTGAATAATTATTCTTTTTAATTCATATATTTTCTATTTTAATTTTAATCACGTAAAAAATCTTAAGAATTTATTTACCAGTTAATATAGAAATTTTTTTTTACTGTGAATTCAAATACTTTGACCATGAAAACAGATGAGTATTTTATAGTTACACCAAATTATATGATGTAAAATGCTCTATAAAATTAACGTATACCATGAAAATAGGTTCAGTTGATTTATAAAGTTAAAAAAAATGTTTTATAAAAATTTTGAAAATATTTAAAAGTATGTATAAAAAGTTTTTTTTAAGAATTTGTATTTGTACTAAAATACTTTTTTATCCACATTTTAAATATTTTTCAAAATAAAATAAAAGAGATCTGCATAGGCGGCACTTGGTAGAAACTTATGTGGGTGCAAACGTTTATTGTAATAACATTCACAAATCCATAGGGGAGTTGCCCCCAGTACCCCCTAATATATAACTATTGCTACAACAAATGAAGTTAAAAAAATGTCTTTATTAATAACTATTCCAATTCTGTCTCTGTATTTCAAATATGTACATGAATATGTAAAAATATTATTAAAAACAACTTTTTATTTTGACATAAATAATAATGAAAAAAAAAAATTAACTGTGTGTAACATAATTACTAGGTATTTGTCAACTTCACTACTTCAGTGTCAAACGACGACCTCTTATTGAAGCCTCAGCATCAAACTTGTCAATTATATTATCAAAATCTATAGAGTATAGGGTATTCTTTTTGCATATATAACATTGCTAAACTGCTCAATCGCTCTTGACTCATTGTGACTCTTAAGTATGTTTTTAATTTTCGTAGAGCTGAGAAACTGCGTTCATTAGATGCAGTATTTGTAGGAATAGTTAAAAAAATCTTTAATATATTTGTATAATTTGGGAATCCTGTCTGAATATCTTTAGATCTAATATAATTTATCTTTTTTATAATTGTATCACATTCATGATTTATAAATAATCTATTTGCTATTTTTATCTCACTTGATAAATCATTTGATTCTATTTTGTATGCATTACAAACTTCCTCTATAGTCTATTGACTGATTAGTAGGGTTTTTATTAAATAAGACATTATTCATAGAATTCAACAAACTTAAATAATTTTCTTTAAATTTACTCTTCATGCACATCATTACTCTGTATCTATAATTCCAAAAAATACATTTATACGAAAATGATCTTGAACAGTATGTATAGTTTGTTTTTGCCACCACCTAATTTTCATGGTACTGATTTAATGCGTGGTAGGTTAGGCTCACTAAAACCATTATTTTTTGAAACAATAGTAGCCTTTTCCCATAGAGTATATAGAGGCGCCCTAATTGAAATAATATGAAGCGGAAATGGAAACAAAACAGTGTAGGTAAACTATAGAAAATATTTTATTGTATATGAACAATAATACAATATTTATTGTAATTTAATTATATTACTCATTATTATTACTCAATTATATCATATTGTTCTATGGTTATATTAACCTTTATTTATAACTATCAATATAATATTAATTATTATAATATTACCAGTGGTATATTGTTACGGGTACGCGGGTATACGCCGTATACCCATCAGAAGATTTTCGATTTTCGGCGTAACCCAATGTAAAATCTTATTGTACGGGTATACGTTTCCAAAATAACCAGAAAACCAAATAAGAATTAAAATGTATTTAATAGTTCATATAGGAAAAAAACGTTATTCGTTATTATGTATTAATGAATTATTTATCAATTGAAGTAGGTATTGAATATAAGTTATATAACAATATGCGTTGTGTTTAATGTATTTTAAGGGTTTAAGTTCCATTTAGTAAACCCAATATTGAATACAAAAAAATCTTTGGGGAAAATTTTATAGATTGTCTGATTGTACCTATAATAATAATGTTATTATTATTTTAATTTTTTTGACATTCGAGTTGATTTTGTTTTATTTTCTATTGTTACATTATAAAAAAATTAATAAAATAATTTTAAAAAATATGTACTTATTGAACTGCAATAACGTTATATAATATATACGATAGTATAATTTGATCGTTTAGGTTACATAATATTTTATTGGTGCGTATACCCATAAATATATTTACCAGTACACCACTGAATATTACTGAACTGAACTTGATTTGCACAAATACGTAAATACTATTATAATATGTTATGGGAGGGTAGTAATTTTTGGTGAGGAAATTATCAGTACTATCAATACTTAAATTATTGTAACACACCAGCATCTTAGGTTTGTTCTTAAAATAGTTTCTGAGTAGAAAGTATTATAACATATTCAAAATATTAAATTGGTGGGATTTACGAAAAGTTGAAAATAAGCGCTATCTATCAGTTGCGTTGTTAGTTATTGGAAACCAAATCCGACATGTTTTGCTTCACATAATTCATAATACTTATTCTGATAGGGCATCTCTATATTATACTCTATGCCTTTTCCCATACTTTCTGAAAATTGTCATCTGTTCACAATTCTTCAAAACTTCTTATAGCTTAATTAGCTTACTGCATTATTTAATTATTATTATTAGTATTTTAACATTTAATCACGGACTAAGATTTTAGTCCGTATAATTAATTAATTATTTATTATATCAGTATAATTGTTAAGAGGACGCTACACCCGCATGTGTTGTCTCCGTCTTACAAATGTACAACATAGCAAAAACTCTTTTGCGCGGGAAAGAACCGAGAAGGCTACAGTCATAACTAAGAAACGAAATTTTCACCACACAAAAAGGAGAACTTTGGCTGTGCAACGTCGTTTTTATTTTTTTGATATCATTTATATGAAAAAAGTTCTTACTGTTTCAAAAACCATTATTGTTTGTGTTTTTCAAACTTAAAAAACTTTTTTCATATAAATGATATCAAAAAAATAAAAACGACGTTGCACAGCCAAAGTTCTCCTTTTTGTGTGGTGAAAATGTTGTTTCTTAGTTATGACTGTAGCCTTCTCGGTTCTTTCCCGCGCAAAACAGTTTTTGCTATGTTGTACATTTGTAAGACGGAGACAACACATGCGGGTGTAGCGTCCTCTTAACAATAAAATAATTAAAATATTTTTTACTGTTGTGATTGTCTGTGTGTGGGTGCAAAATGATACTTACCCCCCCAGAAGAATTGTCATGGGTGCAACTGCACCCTCATGCCCCCCTCGTTACCACTTATGGAGATCTGTATCTGTACCTACTTGAATACTTTTAAAATACTTTTACAATTACATGAACACCATTAGGTATAATATGATGTTCTATAGTATCATACACACAAAAAAACATAAAGTGGAGAATCCAAAATGATTTGGAACCAAAAATAATTACATCCAGCATTACAAAACAGAAATTGAACCACATTTACAAATGTATGTAAAAGTATAAAAAAAATTTAAAAAATGTCACTTTATTTCTTAGTTATTATTTGTTATAAATGTCAAAATAGATAAAAATGGTATTTCTAAAAATGTATTTTTGAATTTGAATGTACCTTAAACCCATTCAATCATCAATTAGTTGGTTGATGAAATGGATATCTTCGATCATACTGCAACAGTGTGTATCTCAGATTTCATAGTTTTTAGAATGATCAAAAAACTTAATTTAAATGATTTAATCCCGGTAAATTCAGTACTGATATATTTAATCAATATATAAATTATGTTGTAGTAATAATGTATTTTAAAAACATACATGTTATATTTAGCATAAAATGATACATTTAATATAAGGTTTAGATATAAAACAATAATATGATAGGCTGTCTTATTAAATTTATATGTATGGTTTTTAAAATAGGTATTTAGTTTTTAAAATACATAAGTAATAGTTTTCTTATAAAACTAATATATAGGATAAAATATATTTTAATATTGATAGGTTGCATGACAATTTTTTTTTTTTTGGGTATACAAATTTACAATACATTACAACGAATAAACATAATAGTAATAGGTATTTTACCTATAGCAAATTATAACATTTTAGATTCTGAGTGGAACGATGAATTTATTGATTTTACAATAATGTGTTTTTTTTTATTTTTGTCTGTGTACACGATAAGTAGTCGAAATAATGATTCGATTTTCAACTTCAGTATCTTGATCGATTGGAAAGTGAATCTAGTTGGTGCATTCGGAAGGTCAAGTTATAAAATTCCCAATAGTTTTCACAAACGCCGGGATTAAACACATTAAAATTAAGGAATAACAGGAATTTTTATGCAAAATCTGTTTTCCGAAAAAATCGATTTTGGTTTTTGGTGTAACTCTAAAACAAATGAATGTATATACATGAAATTTTCACTGGTTGTTTATATTTGCATTTTCTATACACGATAAAATTTTTAAAATATTATGATTGGTTTTGAACTGTTTAAGGACATTTTCATTTTCCATTTTTTTTTTAGTTTTTATTCTAAAAATATCAATAACATTTTATTTGTTGGTTAAAAAAGCTTGAAAATTTAATAGAAGGCTCCTAGTATATTGTTTCAAAGGCAGATGAAAAATATTAAAAATCCTTAGTCACAATTTATTTTTATAAGCATTTAAAGTTCAAAAATTGACAAAATATGGAAAAATCATGAAAATTAGCAAATTATTTTGAATTAAGAATTCGTAAAAATTTTTCTTTTTAAATCTAAAATTTGAAAATGTAAAACAAGATTACTCATAAGTTTGTCTACCTTTATCAATAAAAAAATCTCTACCGAAAAGTCAATTTAAATTTTTATGAGCGTTCGAAATTCAAATTTTTACAACATTGGATATTCACTCGATTTCTCATGTAGCGATTTCCTTATTTTGTTGTACCTAATTCAAAAACGAATAACTGTAGATACATAAAAATTTCACTGAATGTTCATATTAGCATTTCCTATACACTGTACAATTTTAAAAATATTTTAACTCTTGTTGAGCTGTTTACGGGCATTTTCAGTTTTCAATTTTTTTAGTTTTTTTTTCTATAAATATCAAGAAAGTTTTATCTGTTGGGCCAAAAAGTGTAAAAATTTAAAACAAGGCTCCTGATATATTGTTACAATAGCAATTGAAAAATATTAAAAATACATAGGCACAATTTTTTTTATAAGCTTTTAAAGATCGAATTGGGACAAAATTTATCAAAACCTCGAAAATTATCAAACATTGTAATTAATAAATTATAAAATGTTCAGTTTTTATAGCTAAGGATTGCAAATTTAAAACAATGGTTCTCATAAATAGTTCATACTGTAACCAAAAATCTAAAAAATACATGAACACTGTTATTTTTACAGACATTTTAAGTTCAAATTTGGACGAAATTACATAAAAACCTAGAATAACTATTTTAGTTATTTTGTTGTGATTGTATAATATTATTCGTGGGTTCTTGAAACTTCTAAAGTATACTACTATATATCTATGATAGTATCAGGGTTTGTTGTTGGTGTATAAGGCGTTATAAGTACCTAATGGATATTGTGATATGATTAATTTGGAATTCATTATGGGTCAATTTTTTTTAATAGATAAGTATAATAATATGTCTTATACCTAGAAGGACATACCGTCTCGGCTCAGAATCGTTTTTCTTATACAATGATATAATATCATTAAATTCAAAATTGTAATACCTTCCATTATACAGTGACCCACTTGTAACCTACTGTACAGCAGAGTGACACCCACATGCCAAACCTTTTTTCATTATTGTAAATACAAATAATAACATTTTTCAACAGTCTTTTATTACATTACAAATAAAACAATAATTAAAAAAAAAAATCATTAAAAAGTTATTTAAATTGTATCTATAAAACATAATATAACTTACTTATAAATTAACTAGTAAACGCTAAACAGAAACTCTTTTTAACAGCCTAACAAATAACGAATATAGTATTAAAATAAAAAATAAAAATAATAACACGTTTAAAAAATCAGTGTTTTAGCTAAATTTAGTCATTACCTACTCTTTAATTTTTTTTTTGGCTTTACTAACACTAATTCATATGACGCAATACACCACAAAAATTATGGTCTATGATAATCATAATGCGTTATGTATTTGAAGCTTTGAAGATCACTCCAATACTCCATTTGTCTAAACTAAACCCACGTTTTGGAGAATTGATGAAGCTTGGGAAACTTAAAAATATGTTCATGAACAATTTTATTTGGCTTTCTTGGCCAATAAAATTATTGGCATCATCAAACGGTATGATATTCTCAAAATCAATACATTTTGCATGACAAATTTAATAAGATAGTTATGTCAGCAATATTATCTATGGCTATACCATCAATATTTCCAAACTGTAAAAATAACTATCCAACTCTTTAAAACGAAGAAAATTACCATTAATAGAAGGAGCTCTCCCTAAAAACAGAAAACCGACAAAAAAAAAAGACCCAATAATGGATTGTTTATTGGCTTTTAAACATTGCTCTTACTGATTTTATTTTTTTTTATTTTTTTTTTTATTACAAAACAAGCCGTGGCCCAAAGTACTGGAAAACAAGTTGATAATAATAATAACAGGAAAATACATATAAATTACATTAACATAAGGACATTGTTACGATTACGAAAAATAAAACGACAGGTCCTCATTAGCAATAAGAATCATTCTGAACATCGATTTACTACGAGAGTAATTTGTGGTGCAAAGAGGAATGAAAAACGATTAAGTTGCTCGGAAGTGGAATATACAGACTTTAAAATTAAATTTTTAATAAGTTCTTATATTATTTATTTAACAATTAATGAGTTGCATTTAAATCGTGATCTATATTACAACCATAGTCCATAGGTAATTTAACTTGTGTATGCAGTTTGCTTGTTTGAGTACCAATAGCTTATACAATCTTGGCAAATTATTTATTTTGACTAGTGTTTGGTGCTGATTTACATTAGCTAAAAAGCTTAAAATATTTCTAATAGCATTAAACTATTTTGATGTTATTTTGCAGATTTTACAAAATACTTTGGAGTGGTTGTATGAATGGGACAAGGGTGTTATTAATAACAAAATAAAGCCAAAATACTTTCTTTCCAATAATACTGCCGAAGGGCCAAGTATAACTTAAGGGGACGTTACAGTGACATTTGTTGTCTCCGTCTTACAAGTGCGTAACACGGCAAATGTTACACTTAGCAGAACACGTTTATCTCCGTTAGTTTAAAAATTAGGGCAAATTGACCTCTTATACAATTTAAAAGTAAGATTATTATCTAGACAACGACATAGGCTTTTTATTATGTTTTAATTTTAAAGCCAGTTATGAGTAGGTATTTTAAGATGTACAGTTTACAATTTTAAAATACTCATAACTCGTAAATAAAAAGCCTATATTGTCATTGTCTAGATAAAAGTCTTACCTTTGAATTTTATAAGAGTTCAATTCGCTCTAATTTTTAAACTAACAGATAGATAAGTGTGTTCTGCTGAGCTTAAAAGTTGCTATGTTAAGCACTTGTAAGACAGAGACAACAAATGTCACTGTAATAGTCCCCTTAAAAGAAAAAATATGGTATACAGTACATTATTACTGGAAAAATTAACCAAGATACTTTGGAAGTAAGAAAAATACAATATTCCAAACTATGACTATTATTAAAGTTTAAAATTATTACCTTTTTAACGTCTTCAAGGGACAATTCGCCAAGCAGGAGGTGCAAATTACCATCCAACTACTCCAACCTTTTTACAATTAGGTATACAAAATGTTATTGTATTGAAACCTTCCAAGACAGGAAACTGCACCATAGAAAATAATAGGTAAACCTTCTCAAAATGTAATCTCTCTTGATAATATCAAAACAATTTATTACAATCCGTGAAAAAACAAACCATTATTATACACAATTAATACACAATCCTTGAGTTTAAACGAATGGTACTACCTATAGTTAAATCAATACATTTATCACTCCGCTCAGAATATAAAATTAGGTCTTGATTACCTATATAATATAGAAAAAAAGAAAATAATTATTTTATCCATAAATTGAATACAAAATGTTTTTTGGAATTCAGACTCTTTATTTGTAAACGGCATTAAAAGTATTATAAAACATTGCCAATTACTCATGTTTGCCAATGATATAAAGTTGCTCCATCGTATAAGTACAACCCCCCCCCCCAATGCCGAAGACATTGCGTGAATGAAAAATTGTTTAAATTAAGCCGCTATATTTTTTAAGATTTGTCATGTAAGGCGGCGAGCATAAGCACAAATAGCGTTTAAGATTTGGGGGGCCTTATATATATATAAGTACGTTAGTAAATATTAATTAATTGATATTAGTGTATAGTTCTAGATTTTGAGTAGAGCTAGAGTGTAATAATTTATAAAAAAATATTAAAAATTACCGTAGATATATGACATTTTAACCAAATGTTTATATTATGCCTATTTATTGTACCTACATGATACAATTTTCAAAATATTTTGACTCTTTTTGAGCCTACAAAAACTTTCTATTTTTATTAGTTATTTTTTAAATTTAAATTTTTTAAATGTATAAGAGTGTTTTTAATTTGTAATATTTTTTTAATGTAAGTATAACTGTCCACAAGTTATACATTTTAAGAGTGATGCGTGTAGATAAAATTGGTTGAAAGTTGTTTCAAATATGTTATTTAATAAAGGCTCTCGGACCAAGTTTGGAGATCATCCGGGCATCCGTCCACCTGGAAAGGGACTCTATCCCACATGCCGCTTATGGCATACCAGTCAATTTTATTTTCCATAAAAAATATTAGGTTGCACAATATTGACACATGCAAAAAATGATTATTTTTTGTTAGAAATTGAAACATAAATGTAATCAAAATTTTAACTTTAAATGATTAAAAAAATAGTGAATATTTGTCTGTATTTACAATATTTTTATGTGCCGTTACAGAAACTAAAAAAAAAGTTTAAAACTAGAGTCAATTTCAAATATTTATAATAGCTCAAAAAGAAACAAAATATTTTTTTAATTGTAGGTATAAAGTCTATAAAATAAAAAAACTATTATTAAGAAAAAATCTCAATTACCTACAGGCTACAAACTATAGTTATTCATTGTTGAATCAATACAAAATAAAAAATCAATTTTTACAAATTGTTGTAATTACTAATAGTGAATTGAAACAATAAATTAGTTTAAAAATTAATAAAGCTGGGTAGAAAAAAATGCAACCTTTATTAAAAATCAATAATAAAAAACAGTAGGTAGGTACTTTTGGAATTTTTACGTAAGTATAAAAAATACTTCTGATTGAAATATTTATCTTATAAATATGCTTAAAAAACATACCTACCTAATTATTAGTTACAGTCAATTAGTTTATTTATTAAGATAAATAATAAATAATAAAAATCGAGTAGGTAATTAAAAAATATAAAAAGAACTCTTACCCACATAGTTATAACTCACCTTAGACTTTTTTATGTTACTAATAATAAAATATATAAGAATACTTTAATCCAAGAAAGCTTCACCTTTAATTATTCCTAAATTTCGAGAGTATATATTGATTTGCTTAAAAAAATCAGATTGTTTCAAGTCACACTAAGATTCAAGTTACCCAGGTTCAGGTTTCAGGTATTTTAAATGGAACAAAGCCACGCCCATGCGCACAACTCGGCCCCCGGGTCATCGTTTTATTCTGAACAGAGTATAGATTCAATTTTCTACCGGAAACCTAAATCAAAGTTGAGGATCAGAGCATTATTTCTGAAATGTCTCCAAACACAAAAAAAAACACACACCATTGTAAAATCAATACATTCATAGCTACCCCTCAGGATTTAAAGTGAAAGATTCAAAAATAGGATGAGTCAATATTAGTATTTATATTACATATAAAGTATCTATAGCTCAAAAACAGCCAACAATTTTGAAAATCATATTTTAATTTTTAAGAGTAATAAATTGGTAAACATTTACAACCATAATTAACTATTTAAAACAATACATTTAATACAAAAATAAAATTATCATTATTTTGAACACATTATTTCATTTAGCATTGACATGCCATATTTAAAATCCCAAGATGGCAACAAACAAAATACAATGTTACAACATTTCATGTTTATTTTAAATCAAAGATGTATAATATAATATAATTCATAATTTAAAAAAAAATATGACATGCATTACCAAACAATTAATTGAACATTAAAATATAGTTCATATGATAGATTAAAACAGTATGCATAATTAAATTTGGGTTAACAATAATTGACTTTTAGGAACGCCACATGAAAGTAATATTTATTATTATGTCTGACCTCTCACATTATTTACCAAACAAAACAAAAACAAAAACGTGTTTAATCATAAACATTTTTAACAAAAATGTTGTGAAATTAAGTATTAAACAAAATGTACCTATGATAGTAGTTTATCTTATATTCCTACCAGATCACTATCTTATGTGACTAAATTAATTTAATAATTATAGTTCAATTAATGAAGTGCAGTTAGGAAAGGATACACAGTGAATCAGTCTATAATATATAATATGTAGTATAATAAACATCTATAATATGTGTATAAAATATAGAGTTTAGATAATAATAAATATTGGTAACGAAAATATAAAATTAAATAGAAAGCCATCTTCATATCAAATAATTAAATGTCGGCTTCTTTGATTAATAAACAAACATGTTTGGCGTAAATTTTTGAAATCGCTGAAAATAAAACTTGTTAAATAAAAAATGTCACCATGAAAAATGTACATCATTCTTCTCATTGTCAAATTGAAATAACGTCACTCGTATGTCAATTATTGTTTATAATATTAAATTCGATTATCTTAATTCGTTATTGTTATCCCTTAATTCAGATATTATTATATTAAACTTGAACTTACATACAAAAACTACAAAATATTTTCCTAACTGTTTGGGCAAATGATACTTGTGCCCAATTATCAGTCTCTTCTGTTATATCAAATGATGATGTAGGAAATGTACCTTCAACCATAAACTTTTCCAGGTCAGTTGTGGGTTTATTATCAGGTGGTTGGTTCTAAAAATAAACAAATTTTGTAAACAATATTATAAAATAACTAATCAAGTATAATATACATTATTTTTTAAAGATATTTATGAAGGTCAATAAAAGTTTCAGCAATTTAATTTTAAAATATTCACATATTACTTGAAAGAATATAATTTTTAATATCATTAATAATTCTAATTTTTAATTCAAAGACTCATGTCACTTATGAGCATGGATCACTAATTAATACTTTTGAAGAGCCATATCAAGAATTCAGGAAGTTCGGAGGCCATCAAAATTCAATAATCATATTTAACCAAAGAAAGTAGGTAAACATAAGATCAAAAAATAAAATGAAATTGAAAGAAAATCTCATTGGAGTAGGTATCATAAGAAATAATGGTTTAAAAAATGTCTTATTCTTTTAACACATCACATTTTTCCACAGCTTTATGCGGTTTGCAAGCCATCATTTGGTTATAACTGCTCTAGTGGTATGCATTCCACTTATTTATAGGTGTAAAGTGAAAAGTAAAAAAAATTATCTAAATGAAACTAAATAAATTAGACTCAGGGAAACACTTAATACAATTTAACAAAACCTAAAAATGCATACAACATTTTTAAACTACATTATATAATAGTAAACATTTTAAATTAAATAAAATTTACCTTAATTGTTTCATAGGAGTCGATGATTACCGATAGAAAGAGATTGATAACCACATAAATAAACAGACTTATAAAGCAATATAAGTACAAACGACTAAACCACCACAGCAATGAGGATTTTGTAGCCATGATTGTAAATGTGGCATACATATCATCTCCATTAATTAAAGAGAATAAGCATTCAGATGTACTTGCCAACGACCGGAACTAAGCATACAAATACACGACATATTAAAAAATGTTTTAAAAAAAGGTAACTATTCAACTTCAACTAAATAGGGTTATTTAATACCTAACTAGAATGGAGTTAATAATTTATATTTCTTTAGTAGTAAAAGCTGAAAAACATTCTCTTTATTCATTCATAAATTATGAAAACTCCTATACTCACATAATATTAAATCTGTCATTGTTAATACAAAATAAATGCATTATCATGTTTTGTATAATGTTCTAATATTTAGTAATTATCAACTTAAAAAATTTAAAAAAATTAATTTTACAAGTTTAAGACAAGATATTAATATTTTTTTTTAACATAACTAGTAGTTGGAAAATATTTTAGATATTCACAGTTTAAGATTTTAAAATTGTAATATATAACTATTATGGTAGTACCTACGAGTATAATTTTAAAAGTTTGATGTATAAAAATTATTTTTTATGTACCTAGTTATAATAATTTAAAGTATAAAAAAAAAAAAATAAATAATGGATAATGATACAATAGGCATGTTTAATTTAAATTAGTTTATTAAATTGTTTTGGAGAGTTGAGAAAATAATTAATAACATTTTACCTACGAATTTGAAATAAACACTTACTTTCATATGATAAGGTCCTAATACCAACCAACCACAAAATGTGAAGCCAGCATACAATAGAATCGCACATAAAATGAACCTAGAAGTGTTTGGAAAAGCTTGCCGTAATGTTAATATTACACCCTGAAAATAAACAATTTAAATACCTATATTTCTATATTAAAATTTATTATGAATTATAATCAATAAAGCATAACTTAAACTTACATTGTAAGTTTTAAAGAATGTTAGATATCTAAGAACTCCAAACCAGACCAGCAAATTTCCAGTTCCAAGTAGTACACTACATAAATTCCATTGGTCGCCAATAAATTGCTACAAACATAGAGTTATTTAATAATACCTATTAACTATTAATATTTAATATGATTATAATAATTCAGTGGTGTTTAAGGAAATTTTCAATGTGGGAGGGAGGAAATTTAAGGATACATATAAATGTATGTTTTGTAAAAACATTTTCACATTTTAATATAGATAAAAAAACACAAGGGATTTGAACACACAACAACCATGTGTACGCCATTTTAAGATATTACCTTTTTTTCTATTTGTTCCTTTATTCCTGAACCACATATAATCAGTATGTCATTGATAATTATCATTATATACCACAAATTCCAAAACTCCCACCGTGCTCTATAACTCAATGTCGACTTTAGCATGTCTTCAAAATACCTTACTGTTTCCTATGGTTGAAAAAATAAATTTTACAAAGTTATAAATGACATTGATACTAAACAAAATTATATGTTTACATATTTCAGTAGCTGTGCTCTCAATATAGCCCTTGTACATAGTATCATTGAAATAGTACACACTATGATGACAAAATAATTTAATACACTTCTCAAAAATGACTCGACTTTGTTATCCACTTAAATAAAAGAAAAATAATAATATTAATAATACCAGTCTAACATACAATAAAAACTATTTTGTTAACTTACTGATGTATTCAACGTTCCCTTTACAATTTAGCCTAAAAGGATTTACATCCAAGTCTACCAACACTTGACCATCCATATCTTCATTGTTTAATGTTATCTGTAATGAAATCCATTAAATGTATAATGATATAGATTGTTTATCTAATATAATAATGCGATAAATCTAATATAAATAAATAATTTATTATAATATATTATTGTTATAAAATATACTTTTATTAATCATGAAAAATGTATATATTTTTAACCGATCAAAAATACCTTTATTTTTTTTATAAGTCAGAAGATATAAATATTTTGTAATATCAATTATAAATAATTTGTTTTTAATGAACCAGCCTTAAATAAAAATTACCCAAAATTTCTTGCAAAGTCTTTATTTTAAATGTCATATTTTGAAAGATTTTAAAGGATAACTTATCTATCCATTAATTAATGTTAAATTATATCGTACTTAAAAATTTACACAAAATTATATTTACTTGAATTTCGAATTTGTAACAATCGGGAGGTGAATACTTTCCAGCAACTCTGAAGTTAACAGTTTTTAATGCAAATTTTAATTTAGCTTTTAATAAAGATGAAAAATAGATTGTCTTATTATGTTGAATTAGATAATCTTTGATTGAAAATCCTTTAGTTTTTATATCATCTGTTATAGTGACATTCAGGCATTCTAAAGATTAAAAATAAATTAAATTTATTTATACAACAGAATCTTAGAATTTATAATAGCACGTATTCCAGTTACCTTGTATTATTTCTCCATCAAAGGTATAACTTTCATTGAAACCAAACGCACTACCTTCTTTATAATGAACAGTACAAAATATTGGATGCACAACTTTACTATCTTCGCTTAGATATGAGTATGATCCTATTGCGTTACTGATGTTGGCATACTATATAAATATATAGGTGTTTACAATAAAATACAAACTTTCATTATTTCATTACAATAATTGTTAAATACAACTAATATATTCTTAAAATAGTATTCATTCATTCAAATACTACAAAATAAAATATATATCATAAAAATAAATTAAACATATGATAACAAAAAATTAAATATTCTGCATCTCCAATCAGAAGTTCAAAAACTTAGACTGCTGTCAATAATTCAAAATAATATGTAATGATAGATATTTTGAAACAACAAATATTAGCAAAAAATTAATTTGATTGTTTTTCAAATTATAATAATATTTTATAGCATGGTCATTGGTCACCTAAAATTACAAAATAATAAAAATAAAATCATTCAAAACTGTCAAAAAACGTGAGATTAATTATTACTAAAAGTGGGTGCAGCTCTAGTACAGTAGTTATCGAGCATGCGGTTGTAATGCATGTGTTATATTTGGATTCAATGATAAATTATTATTTATTGTAAATGAAAAGCGAATCTGAGCGGAGAAGTTGTTTCAACATTTTATAAATAATCAAATTTAATAGTTAAACATTTTTTTTTATAAAGATAAAAAATATTTTATGGCTATTAACAGGGTGACTTTCCAGAGAAGTTCTTCATTCTGAAAATAGTAGAAAAACTTGTTGGAAACCTCCTATTAAAATTTCTTATGTTAGCTATGAAAAGAAAAACTTTTATGAATTTCCGACTAAAAAATAATTTTAAAAAATTATCTTTGGTATAAATAGCTCATAAAGAGTCAAAATAGATTGAACATTTTACCATGTATGGAAAATGCTTGTATAAATATTTGGTGAACATTTCAAAAGTCTATGGTTATTTGTTTTGGAAATATAACAAAATACCAAAAATTGATTAATGCGAATTCTATAATTAAAGATTTAATGCTGAATATCAAATATTGTAATAATTATAAGTTCGAAAGCTCATTAAAAATTAATCTTGTTATGGGTAGACACCTATACAAAATCTTTTATTGTAATTTTTAATCTTAGCGATAAAAAGAAAAACTTTTGAATTTCTAACTGAAAAATAAAAAAATAATGAAGTATAAATAGTTTATAAATGGTTCAAAATTGTTTGAAAATATAACTATACATGGAAAATTGTTCTTTTAAAATTTGGTGAAAATTTGTTAATTTACTGTGAAAAATCCAATAACGTAAAACTTTTATATTTAAAAGCACACAAAAAATTATATTTACTTATTTTTTTTTTTAAGGTAAGAACATTTGTCTTCTAACAATATTTCTAATGTTAGCTATAAAATGAAAAATTTTTATACATTTCTACCTGAAAAATGGTTTGAAAGTTTTAGAAAATTTGATGAATTATGTCAAAATTTGATCTTTAAATATATACAAAAATAATCGTGCCTATGCATCTTTAATATTTTTGAACTTACATAACCTTGTATTAAATTTTCAAGCTTTTGTACTATGTGAAAAAGTTTTTACCAAGAATAATTAAAAAAAAAATTTAAAGGCTATAACTAGCTCAAAAAGAGTTCAAAAATTTATTTATGGAAAATATCAATATAAATATTTTGTGACTATTTCAAAGGTCTTTAGTTATTAATTTTGAATTTACAACAAAAAATTAAAATCAAATTTTTCAAAACTTGAGAGTAAAAAAAAAAAACTCATCGTTGTAAAATCAATACATTCTTTTGCTCAGCTCAGAATCTAAAACGAACAGTGCCATTGCGGTACATTGTTGCAATGAGGGACGCAAGGTATGCATTGCATTCCCTGTCCGAGTCTTATATTTAAATAGGGGGGGGGGGGGCATAATCAAAAGGAAAAATTAAATAAGTTACTATTCGAAGAAAAAATGGAAAATGATCATTCTATAATAGATTGATATTATTTTAGACAAGCAAACAATACTTACAATAAGTAAATTGTATACTTACACCAACCACGGCATAGTTAATTGTTGAATAAAATGATTCAATATTATAAATAGCTAGTGGCCCCAGTGCAGGTGGATAAGAGACTATTTCTCGTGCTGGATCCCATCCTTTAATAAACAAATGTGAAAATGTAATTCTATTTCCCCATGTATAGTTCACATGACTGTAACGAGTATGAGCAAATAATGTAAGCTTAAAAAAAAAAAAAAAAACTATATTAAATTATTACAAAAGTAATAAAATATTTATTATCTCATCCATTACTTGAAGCGTAACCAATATTATTTTGATAATTTGGATTACAAATTTGTATGGAAACCTCCTTCTTGTTTTCCATTTTTCAATTGGATTCATAAAGAAAAAAGATAATCTATTACGCATCTTCCTCTCTAAAAGTACATATTCATCCGAATAAGGATGAATATATTCTTCTTCATTGTCCAATAACAAATCTGCTTCTAGATAATGACAAATATTGTAAACCAGGAGTCTCAAAACTACAGCCTACAGACAAGTTTTTACATGCTCACTGACTTTAGCAAATAAAAATTGAAATAAAGATATTTAAGATATTTTCTCTTGTATTTTATTTTTGTATGGAGCATATTAATTGAAAAATTGACTTATATATTAGGTATATTAAACCCAATAGATATTACTAGATAAGTACCTATATTTTGTAAGATAGTATATTAAACCATTTTTTAATGGCCCTAAAATTGTGTATATAAAGACACACTTTGTGTAGTACAAAAAGTGTAGGTAGTGTGAATTTGAAAGTGTGTAGCAAATAATGTTTTTTTTTCTATTATTACTACTTATTAATTTTGTAGAAGGGTCTTCATTATCTGTGTACATCACTGGTTATAAACGTTTAATTAAAATATAGTGTGTAGTACAAAAAATTGAAAATTTCAGGGCCCAATTAATATGTAAATAGTGCATTGGACAAATACCAAAACATCTAAACCCTAGTAATTAAATGTTTTGTTCTGCAGATTTTAATTTTTAGATTATTACTTGGATACATATTTAGGTTAATTCTTTACTTACAAAATGCATTAATGTAGGTTTTAGGTAATTACATAACATAAACACTATTTTTGTGCAGTTGTGACATTATCAGGGGGATCTGCAGACCTGGATGTTGGGGACAATTAAACTTTTTTCTGAGGGCACCCTCAACCTTATTAAATTTTTAGGAAGTGATACTTAAAATATAGGTAATATGTTTAAAGAACAACTCAATCTTAATAAGCAAAATAAATTGAACAAAAGTCTGTTTTTGTATTTTTTCAGCTATACCTAATACCTATATTTGTGAGATGCCTGCCTGTATTGGATACTGTATGTATGTATACTAAATAAACAAACACATAAATATATCAAGTTTAACCTAAGTTTTTTTTTCATATGTCAAAATTCTTTAATTGTTCACCTAATGCAATTTTATAATTTGTATTATTGCATCATTGTATTAATACATAGCAATATATCAGAATAAGTTGTAAGACTTCAAGAAATTTACAATTAAGCACATTTACAACACAATGCCATTCACTGATATTATAGATTTACCAATGTACCAATTATGGATAAAAACTGGCTGGTGACAAATTTTTGGACAAAACGAAAAAAAAATATACTAAAGACCATTCTTAGTAGATGCACAATAAAAATTCAAAACAATACCGGAATCGTTGTATAGATCCACATTGTTTGGTCCTCTTGACAGATTAGACTGGTCAGTGAGTCCATCATATCTAGCATTATCCTGAACACCGTTCATAGTGTTTGATTGTCGTCAAGACGATCGTAGGAGCAAACACCGAAGAATACTGCTGGTCGCGTAAATTGCAAAAAAGATTGGAACGTAATTACATCGTCGCGTACCTACAAGGCGCGGCCCTCACTCAACCTGTTCGTTATGCACTTATGAGTGTGATCCGTCTGAACGAATACGAAAATGCACAGTGTAATGTCGTCAACAACGATTAATGTTAGATGACAAGAATCGCGATAAAAATAATTGCTCGATCGCCCAAAGATTGTAACTATTATTTATTGTTATTGTTGTACAGGGCGATTCTCTAACATATTATTCCGTCAGTCGATTTACTACTACGTTTTTAATAAGGTTAAAATATAATAATTATAATATTATCGTTACAGAATGTTGAAAAAAAGATTAACGCCTGCGTTCATGAATATCGATTTACGATTATCGAGTATCGACCCATCGGTTATCTAACAGGTAAAATTAAATATAATACAATATAGGTATGGAAATACACGAGCATGAACATTAGAGGAATGTTCCTCTAATGTTCATGTACACGAGATAACGTGTTATCAAATTGAAAAAAAAAACATGACATTACCGATATCAGTGTTGCGGGCTATAATATAAACATCATTACCTACAGCCTACAATAAAATGATCACAATAATTATTTTAATATTATGCTGACTGCCGGCGAGCAAGTCATGGAGGTTTTACTATGGTATTACATAATCATTGTAAACACCAAAGACTATTATTATTATATTACGATGTCGGTTTATCGTTTATATTTCAATAACTTTCATTGTTCGCTTAGAATTGATTGATTTTGGAACTTTGACACGATAACAATCCTATTTAAAAAAAGGGGAAGGGTTTACCGTACTACCGTAGTGAAAGTCACTGTAATGTATGTGTTTAATTTTAATTCAATGATAAATCATTTCATATTCATACACAAAACGATTTTGAGTATAGTTGTCCTATATAGTTAGGTAGGTATCCTTTGTTACTAAGTATATTTTATGATATAATTTATATTGCTATCATATACCATACAAGATATACGATAGTCATTACCAATTAGTTGTTACACATAAATTATAGGTAGGTACTATTAAAATATACAACATTAACTTTTAGAAATTAATTTTATTGGGTACTCACTTGCTCACCATAATAAATAAAGATGATAAATGACAAAAGTTTTTAAAATTAAAATTTATTTGTGGTAATATTAATAATATTAATTTTATTGTTTGTTGTTTATGGTTGAATTTTTAATAGACATTCATCATACGCATAATATTATTTTCATATTATTATATGCATGCTGTATTGTGAACAAAATTAGGTTTCCGGGGGGGGGGATATGCCACTGTTGCGATATTTGATATAATATTATTCATTACTTACAGAACGCAGATGTCTATAATAATTAAAGTCTTATGAGTTAACCTAACCTATCTATATACAATTTTAATGTTTGAAAATGCTCATAAGTCATAATTCACTTATTAATTAAAATATCGTAAAAACCCAACGAGGGTACCCTAATAATGTTCTTACCTAAATGCTAAAGGTTAGATCTTAGATAGTAGATCAATTCATGTAATATACTCAATTCACTCTAATATCAACACTGACGTCTGACTGCACACTATATTGAAACTGGTGAAGGAAAATGTTTATGAGTAGTTTATACTTTTTACCAGTTTTAAGTAAGTTTAGCCCAAGTTGACATTCCCTAAAAACTATCTAAAAATAGCAACAAATGTATTTTAACTATAATAATGTCTTTAAAAAATTAACAGAAATTGGTTTAACAATTATTGAGAAAACCAAAACATAAACTTTACTAGTTAGGTATAAGTATTTTAAGTGTAACTACTAAGGTATTCTAAAATAGTATAGATGTACTAAAAAATTATCGTAAACAATACCTAATATTATATGGATTATTTTGTACCAGAATATGGCATTATGACACCAAATGAGGTAGGTTGAATTAATTTTTGTCGAAGACATTGCATTTATTATATTATTAATTAAATTAAATTATTATTATAGTATACCTACCCATATTAATTATATCATATACTAATACTATAGTTGACACAACAATGCTTTGCTATTGCTAGGTTTTTGTGATTGTTCAACTCCTTTTGGGTGTAACACGCTGTGGAAACTCGAAGCAATATCTTTTTAAGTGTAAATTATATTATATTTTAATTATTTATATCCATCCATTCCATCCCCAACGCCGGGGTCCGTGAGATTCGCTTGTAATTAATAATTATGCGAGCAGTATAATAATATCAGGTGGGCAATAAAGATCATGGACCCCGCGTAGTGAGTACGTGAGTGTATAATTTAACTCTAAAGTATCAAAAAATTCAAATAATTGGTCCACCAAGACCGCGTAATTCGAACTTGGTGCATTCTGTACTAAAATACACAGGCTTATTGCACTCATATTTAATAATAATTATTATTTATATCATCAAAACCAATAGCAACCATTTATAAACAAAACAAAAAAAAAATCTTAAAATCTTTGTTTGATATATCTCATTTCGTCTAAATTTGAGCTTGAAATATTCTCCATAAAACAATTTGCAATTATATTTTTCGTAGATTTTTTGGTATCAATATTAACTACTTATGACTTATGAATTATGAGGAAACTAATTGTATTACATTTTCTTGAATTAGCTCTAAAAAATTAAAATTAAACATTTTTACCTACATTTTCAACAACAAAATAATTTTCAAATGTTCGTGATTTTGAAAAATTTTATCTAAAAATGCTCATATAAAATCGTGCATATATATTTATAGATTAAATATTTTTAAATATCTATAATAACAACTTATGAGGAATCTTGTAGCCAGGGGTTTGACAACAAAGTTTGAATTTGCATATTTTGTCATATTTGAGCGATTTTTAGCATATTTTGTGCAGATTTTGCATTTTAAATAATATACATATAATTGTCGGGAAAAATCTTATTTGGATAACATTGAAAAATATCTTAAAAAATATTATTTTTGGTTAGGTACAATAGGCGCTAATTTTGAGATTTGGGGAGAATGACGACTAAAACCATAATATTATAAAATTGAATAAGTTTAAAAAAATGTAGTAAATGTTCAGGAGGGCTGTTAAAGTTTTAAGTTGTTGATGGAGCTTGGCTACAGTTGGCCCTATTTTCACATCATACGGTAATATTTTATGTACCTAAGATTTCATAAGTCTCTTTGTGACTAAACTGTGTTAAAAATATAGGTAATTGACTTCTAGATTGTACGAAGAAATGAAATC